>CM055094.1:64996292-65596292 GCA_029204225.1 Diphasiastrum complanatum | reverse complement strand
TTTGTGACAAGGGGGGAAGAATGTTACGTCCATGTCCTGAATGAAGGATTCAAAATAGTCCATGACATGGATATCTAGTACTCCGTTGTACGAGATTATTTGTTAAGCCATGTCATTCCGAACTAGGCCAATAATGTAATAATAACCTTGTGAGAGCCTAGATGCTCTAATTGGACCTCTGGAGCCAGTGCATGGTGGTTGATAGCTTTTTGTGCAAGAATAGGAGATCAAGTTGCTATTTCATGGTCTTGGGATACTTAGAATTTGCTTTGCACAGGAACACAGATCATGCTACACAATAACACAGACAGAAAACACTCTCCACAGCAAGCTCACATAGCAACTGTATTTCTCAAAAATGAAATTACACTGTACATATAGTTGTTCACTCAGGCAACCTATGCATGACCCAGGCTGTCGTTGGCGGGACGCGTGTCCCGTCGACTTGCCTCGTGGCGAGGCCAACTGATCCTTATCAACTGATATGACTCACAGTACAGTAGCACTGTGATTCTATTTTAATTCTAACTCTCTCCCTTAAAGTAGAGTCTACTTTATACAGTCATATACATAACTTTAAAGTTAACAAACTTTAAGTATAGAAATCTTTGATCTAAAGTTATCAAACTTTTCTCCAACAAGTGGCTTAGTGAAAATATCAGCTAGTTGTTCTTCTGTGCTACAATGAACAACATGAATTTCACGACTCAACAACCTCTCACATATAAAGTGATACTGAATCTCAATGTGTTTAGTTCTCACATGGAACACTGGATTCTTTGCTAGCTGAATGCCACTCTGACTGTCGTTATGTAAAGTTGTGGGATTTTTCTGCTTCATACCAATTTCTTCCAAGATTTGTCTCAACCATATAGCTTCATGTGTTGCACTACACATTGCCTTATACTCTGCTTCTGTGGTAGAAAGAGCAATTGTACTTTGCTTCTTACTAGACCAGGAAAAGCAACTACCACAAAACTGGAATACATACCATGTGGTGGATCTACGATCATCATAGTCACCTCCCCAATCCACATCCACATAGCCACACAACTCAGGTAAACCATCATGCTTCTTGTAAATCAAGCCATACTCTGAAGTGCCTTTCACATAACGCAAAATGCATTTAGCTGTGTGTTTCCGTAGGCACTGCCATAAACTGACTTACAATGCCAACAGCATAGCATATATCTGGTCTAGTCGTGGTAAGGTAAATCAAGCTCCCTACTAACTGTCTATACAACATAGCATCAAATGACTGTGACTCATCAAGCTTAGAAAGCTTTTTACCTGGTTCAATAGGAGTATTCATTGGTTTGCAATCCTGCAACCTAAACCTATGCAGCAACTCTTTGACATACTTCACCTGTGTTAAACCCACTTCATGTCCTTTTTGCCACACTTCTACTCCAAGGCAATAATGCATCAGACTGAGATCTGTCATCTCGAATTGTTCCATGAGGTCTTTCTTGATCATGTCTATCATCTCTTGATTATTTTCCATAATAATTAAGTCATCAACATAAAGAGCAATCAAAGCAACCATATTATCAAAGCATAAGACATATAGATTTGGATCAGAATGTGTTCTCACCATCCCCTTTGAATGAAAGTAGGCATCAATCCTGCTATACCACGCACGTGGTGCTTGTTTAAGACCATAAAGCGCTTTCTTCAAGCGACCTACTTTATTTTCATGTCCCTTCGCTACAAAGCCTTCAGGTTGATCCATGAACACTTCTTCTTCTAACTCACCATTTAGAAAAGTAGATTTCACATCCATCTGATGGGCCAACCAAAATGTGAAGCTAAAGCAACAAGTAGACATAGAGTATTCCACTTACATACTGGCACAAAGGTCTCCTCATAGTCAATGCCTTTACTTTGTGCATACCCTTTGATCACCAATCTTGCCTTGTGCTTTGCTATACTTCCATCTGCATGGTACTTAGTCCTGTATAACCATTTGCAACCAATGGGTTTCTTGCCAACTGGTGGTTCTACTAAGTCCCATGTGTTATGTTTAGCAGTTGACTCCATCTCCTCTCCCATGGCCTTGACCCAAATGTCATCATCCTTCGCTTCACTATAAGTTGAAGGTTCTTTGCTTTGAATAATGCTAGATAAGAGAGCATATTTTGCTTCATACTTTTCAGGTTGTGTCTTCTCTCTTGTTGATCTTCATAGCTCTCCCTAGCTAGATGATCTTGGAAAGTCATCCATGTCGCGGCTCTCCAACAATCTCTCAAACCACTTAGGGAGCTTCTTGTCAGGTGATCGGCTTCCTGGTGAAAATGTATCCCATGGTACATCCTTCTCCTTGCGTTTGTCACCTGCAACTTCAATTGTTCTTGCACCAAAAGGTTTGTCCCTACCTCTCCAACCTATCTCTTGAGGTTGAGTAGTAGTATCTTGAGATGTATGATCATGTTCATCACTCGGAAGTTCAATGAATGGATCATCATCAGGTGGTATCCTCACTATACCATCTTTTCCACTGGATGTGTCTATCTTCTCAGCATCCTCGTCTTCATACATCTTGGATTCATCAAAGATAACATCACGACTTATATGGATTTTGTTTTCCACTGGATCAAGACATCTATAGCCCTTCACACGATCATCATATCCTAGGAATATGCACTTGATAGCTTTTACATCAAGTTTACGTCTCTCTTCCTTAGGAATGTGTACAAAGGCCTTACATCCAAAGATTCGCAAGTGGTTCACCTTTGGCTTCTTCTTCGTGAATGATTCCTCAGGTGTTATCTTTGGTATGGCCATGGTAGGACTTCTATTTTGAAGATAGACTGCCGTGCTACATGCTTCTGAACAAAAATCTTTTGGTAGTTTCATCTCAGCTAGCATAGATCTGGCACTTTCTACAATCGTACGATTCTTGCGCTCAGCTACACCATTGAAAACAGGAGTATGAGCTTGCGTAAATTGTCTTTTAATCCCACATTGATCACAAAGATCATTGAAGTCATTAGACTTGTACTCACCTCCACTATCTGATCTTAGGACTTTGATCTTCCTATCTGTCTGATTTTCGACAATGCTTTGAAGCTCTTGAAGTTATCAAATGCATCTGATTTCTTCTTCAAGAAGTAGATCCACATCTTACGTGACATATCATCAATAAAGGTCATGAAATAGTTGGCTTTACCTAAGGACATGGTCCTCATAGGCCCACATAAATCTGTGTGGATTAAGTCCAGGATGTTCTTTGCTCTTGCAACACCCCCTTTATTGAACTTCTCTCAATGCTGCTTCCCATATACACAAGATTCGCACATCGATTTCAAGTGATCTTCTATGGTAGGCAATCATGTTACCATCTCCAATCTTCTCATCAAACTGAGGCTTCCCAAGTTCAAGTGACCAAGCCTCTTATGCCACAACTCAATTTGCGATGGAATGGACGATAGAAGTCCATGTTGCCCCTTAATTGTAGCATTCAACCTGTACAATTTTGTATTGGGCTCTCTTACTCCATCCGCAATAACTTTGAACTTTTGGTTCACATCCGTCACAAAGCAACGATCATGGGCGAATTCTATTTTCAACTTTTGATCAGTAATGACTCCAACAGAAAGTAGATTTTTCTTCAAACCTGGTACATAAAGTACCTCCCTGATCATCCTGCTTTTGCCATCAGGTAGTTGGATTGAAACGGTGCCTATCCCCTTGATCTTGCACACCTCACCATTTGCTTGTGAAACAGATGTTCCATTATCCAACACTTTCAAGCTACTAAACCAATTCTTGTTACCTATCATGTGTCTTGTGGCTCCCGAGTCAATATACCATGCTTGATCATCTTGATTGAATGACAATGCAGACATGAAGATGCTAGAGTCTTTAATCTCACCCTCATCGACAAGGTTACCTGCTTGTTTTGGTTTCCCCTTGTCTTGTTCCGTTAGGAATTTGCGACATTCACTCTTCCAATGGCCCTTTTTACCACAATGGAAGCACTTGCCTTTCTTTTTGGTCTTACTGGAAGATCCCTCATCCTCCTGAGACTTGGCAAATTGCTGCTTAGACTTCTTCTTGCCCTTGCCCTTGCCTTGTTTTTGGCGTGTCGCAAGTGCCTGATCGTCAGTATTTTGACATCTAGCTTTCACCATTTCTCGCACAATGCATTGTGCACCAACTCCACGTCACATATGCACTCACCAATAGAATGTAGTTCATCCCTCATTGTCTTGATTCTAGTCATGTACGTCTGAATGTGCTCTCCTTGCTCCATGCGGGCACTATTCAGTTTTGACTTCAGAAACATGATTCTTGACGGATTTGACGTCTCGAACTGCTCCTTTAGCACATCCCATGCCTGTCTGGGTGTAACAGCATCAGAAATGTGGGTAATGATGTGGTCCTTCACTGACAAGTTAATGAAGGTCAAAGTTTTCCTCATCTTTTTATCGAACACTTTGATATCCGCTTCATTTGGCGGCCTTCTCTCATCACCTATGATGACTTCCCACACGTCTTTCTCCATCAGTATGTTTTTCATTTTGAATTTTTACACTGCATAGTTGGAAATCCCGTCCAATTTGCCACTTTCACTCAAAATGGACTCCCCCATGTTTGCCATCGCAAAACTACTTGAAACTTCTGCCGTAGGCTAAAAACAGTATGTCGAGGCCAACAGTGATGTCAAAAGTCGAAAATAATGACCTGCACTTTTTCCCTTACCAGGCCACTCGCCGCTTTTTCACCAATTTGAAAGCCAAATCGGCGTCGCCTTCCAAAATGCACTCAGTCGTCAACTCCCAACAATGTGCCCAGTGGAATGGTGAAATCACTTCTGGCGCACTCCGAACACTTTCTCCGCTCCAATCACTATGTTTTGCTATATCGTACTTGCAGGTACAGTCCGAATGCCCTTCGTTTGGAGGTTATAGCCTTTCGTTTGGGTCAAAACGGGCAAAGGACCCAAAAATAGGGACTTTTCTAGTTTTTGAACAGTTGAAGGCCAGAATGCACTTCACTTCTTCAGGACCCTCTTCAACAACCCTTCAGACTCCATCCAATGGTTGATTCTGATCCAACCGTGGATATCCCTTCTGGATAGCACGAACTGAGCCGTTGATCTTGTAGCTTTTCTATCCAACAGATCTGAGCACTCTTGTGCACCAATGGAGAGTCTTGTAAGCGCTACCCACTCCGAAACGCTATGGTTCCACCCTGGTTCCACGTGCAAACAGTCCGCGACCTCCCTGTCTACGGCCGCGCTTCCCCAAGCTCGTTTTGCTTGATCTAACTCGCCTACGGATCAATTTGAACATGATTTGAGGCCTGGAGCAGGGTCGCCCTACTGATACCAAGTCTGTAGAGTGTTCACTCATGAAATTCCGTGGAGAAACGGTGATTTTAGCTCAACTTGACAAAGTGGCTTTTTTTTCACCTTTTACCGCAAATCTGCTAGGTTAACTGTCTGGAGACAAATCTATGACATAAACCTCAAAATCTCTCCATGGCTGGTTGGCAATGTGATTAGCTTCCTTCATGTCCTTACGGCATCCAAAACGGTGCACAAACAGCGAAGAAATCACCAGTTATGTATAAAAAATCGTAACCCCAAATCCGGTTTCAATTTTCAGCTGGCTTCAAAATTGTCAATTTTTCACCAAATTTTTCCATGTCTGATGCTATGCACAGGCTAATAATCCCTCTGCTGAGCTTGGCAAGCCTCTATAAACTAGAGACCGTGCACCAGTGCTTCTCTTTCCGTCTTCAACCCGCCGTAAACCCCGAACTCTTAGAAGACAGTTCTCCCGAAGCTCTCTTCAATGGCGATGTTGTACTGTGTACACTCCCTGTACGGCTCTGATACCAACTTAGAATTTGCTTTGCACATGAACACAGATCATGCTACACAGTAACACAGACAGAAAACACTCTCCACAGCAAGCTCACATAGCAACTGTATTTCTCAAAAATGAAATTTACACTATACATATAGTTGTTCACTCAGGCAACCCATGCATGACCCAGGTTGTCGTTGGCAGGACGCGTGTCCCGTCGACTTGCCTCGTGGCGAGGCCAACTGATCCTTATCAACTGATAGGACTCACAGTACAATAGCACAGTGATTCTACTTTAATTCTAACTGATATCGTATAGAGAATATTCCCCTACTTCTGGGTACCATGACGGTACCCCATCAGTGACGGCCTCGCAAGGGGCATGACACATATATGGCGTTATCGACATATTTTAGTGCCCCACGTGTCACCATCCTAGGTGGTCACGTGTCACCGGCGGGGCCGTGCTTGATGGGACCCACTATATTATGCTATATAATGGTGGGGATTCCCCTTTGCCATTCACTCAATCTACCCAGGAGTTGGTGGATGGAGAGCACGTGCAGTAGCCAAGATGTATCTCCAGGCCAGGAGATGTGTGCTAGGGAGAGCCAAGGGAGATGAGTGGTGGCATGGACACTAGTTATCGCCAGAGGCTTGATTAGGCATGTGGATGTCGATAGCTCTAGTTCATGGGGGTGGGTCGGCAGTGACCCTATGGATGGGCGGATATAGTGCGTCGTCTCTGGTATGGGATGTGTGTCAACCTTCAAGGCAATCGAAGATCTAGGGAGTTGCAACATGTGGTACCAAAGTCGTCGATTCCTTGTTAGGTGCACGCGTTTCTTAGTAGCTCTTGTAGTTTTTACTTCTCTTTCAATAATGTGGCTATTTCTTTGTCATAACCTTTGTTTCAAGAGGGTTCTTCAATGGGTTGTGTTTTTTCATTGAAAATTAATGTTTTACCTAGTTAAGGTAGTTCACTTTGGGCCTTGGCATTTTACGAGTAAATACTTTGCAAATTTTGCGAGTTTTCTTATTACGAAGATCCAAAAAAAATGATGGCACGTGGCGTGCTATTATCTTGCGAGCTTAGGGTACAATGGAGTACTCCCCACAAAACCGAATTGAAAAATAAAATGCAAGTTCAACAACTACTTGTATCAATAGTTATTTGCCACACATACATAACTTGTTTACTCATTGGAGCAATTATTCTTTTCAATACAAACCACTAAATGGACATAGTGTTGTATCAATTTAAATCATTTGTCAAATCATGTTACTCAAATGCAGACATCACGATATAGAGTTTAGGAAATTTACACCTCAACAATATATAGATTATGTATTTAAATTATATGTGTCTTTTACAAGTATCATTTTTCGATTCATGTTACTCCAATCTAGGCATCCATCAGTTGAACTTTAGGATATTCGCATGTCAATGATATCTATTTCAAGTTTGCACCAAAAAAACGTCGTTGGAATCCACAAAACCAAATTGAAAAATATGGAATAAGGTCAACACCAATTTTTTCCTTTGAAACCTCTAATCTTAGTTTTTAAAAAGCTTAGTATAGGTTTAGAAAAAATGTTATGTTAGTTAATTTAAACTTTAGTTTGAATAAAACTATATCCAGATGTGTTACTTATATCTTAATTTTTAGTTTTTAAAAAGAAATTAATAATAAAGGACAGAAATCTGGTAGCGCAGGTCCGTACGGACTTGCTGGCCCCTCTATTGACCTTGTTGTAGTTCCGAACCCGTTCGGACTCGCATACGGGGGGGGAGATAGGTACGTGTACCTTTCCTCTCCCTTTCTAGCCCCAACATGGTTGTCAACGGAACCCATTCTGGAACTTGTTGAAGATGATCTAGCTCCTTGGCAACATGCACTTTTTTATGACGAGGAAGTTGAGCTGACAAATGAGCAGATCCTGCACCACACGGATCCTATGCGCTATGGACTTCACCGAATACCAGTTCAGCCACCTCAGAATCCTCCACGTGCTAAAGTCTCCAAGATGGCACCACCAAAAGCACATGTACCAAAGAAGAATCAACAAAAGCAAAGATACAATCATGTGATTAAGTGGAGTGACCTACCCGAAGAGGCCATAGCAACATTGGCTTTGCGTGGTCTTACAAAGATTTAAAAGGAATTCCATCATTTGTAGTCCAACACACCATACCTTTGGCCGAAGGAGCAACGCCAAAGGCCCTTTCGTTCTCAAAAACCTTGCCCAAATCTTTTTCGATTTCCGTTCTTTCTTGTCTTGGGCTGATACCTTTGTCCTCTCCTCCGATGAACCCATTTGGACCTCATCTCTCTCTCTCCCATCCGCTCCTTCTACCTTTTCTGATCATCCATGTCTTGCTTTCTCCCTCACTTCGAAAAGCTTCTCTTTGCCTCCTCCTCTGCAATCGTTCGCACATCTCTTCCTCTCCTCCGCTTGACCTAGATGACTGGGTGTCACCTCTGGACCCTGCGCTTCTCAGTTATTGTGCCCTGCACCTTCGCTAGAACCCTACCCTTTTTTTGGACTTCCTAAATTTTCTCTGATCCCTTAGGCTTTCCATTGCACGCTCTCCTTATAGGAAAGCTTAGATTTTTGTCGTTGCTAGCTAAGTGGCCCTTCTTGAACGACCGATCTATGTCCAATTTGTCAATTGGAGGAGGAAACTGCCTGTTTTATTAATGTCGTAGGGCACTGGATAGATTTTGTGCACCTCCTTCGCTATTGGGGATTCACCTTTACTTTTGGGGACTTACACCATTATGCTAGGCGACTCTCATGTCAGAAGATTACTCTTCTATGACTTTCTCGTATGTTTGCAAGTTAGCTGTCCTTTGAAAGATTTGGACGGCACGGAACCAACAAGTTTTTGAGGGATCTACTTCTTCCCTCTCAACTTCAGCTTGTCTACGTTTTGCTACTTTCTTTTTGCATACTGCTTAGTACTAATGAACTACCTCCCTGCACGGTGTGCTATTCTCCTTGTTTCTTTGCGTTGTCCTTTTTTTTTTCGATCTGTACAGCTTGTCCTTCTGGGCAATGTAATTCATCTCGGGGGGGGGGGGGGGGGTTGGCATCCTTTTTGTACTTATACATTTGTAAAAATAAACTAATACCCCTAAATTTTGCGAAAAAATAAATAGATAAAGCTTTGCCACGTGGCATATCTAGAAATAAAAATATTTTAATCAATAATTGTGAAAACTTGTGACTAAATCCAACGGTGGTGGGCATTAATCCAACGGTGGTGGTCAGTATTCCAGGGACCTTAATGGCAAGGCATATCTTACGCTCAATAGATCGGATATTAGCCACGTGGCATGTTTTGCTATAGCTTTTCAGTCTTTGATACGTGGCAAAATCTTAGCGTTTCTGACTAGATCTAGCGGTGGCGAGCGGTGGCGGGCTTTGAATCGTCCGTGCCACTAAGTCTTGAGGGAAAGCTTAAGAATGTAGCAGACGGAGAGACGACGACAAGCGATGGCGATGGAGGAGGGAGGATCGTCAGGAGCAGCAGCAGCGGGAGATGGAGGCCAGCACGCCCAGCCAGTGGCTATGAAGTTCTCTATGTCCAGGCCAAAGAGGCCTCCGATCCACAGCCACAGCAAAAACGCCGACCAAAACGGTGCAGAGGATGCCGAGATCGAGTACGTCACAGTTGTGGACGATCAGGGTATTGTTGTTTCGAAGAGTTCCAAGAGAAAAAATGAGCCGAAAGTGATTCCTAAGCTGGAAAATACATGGCGCCCAGAGAAAAGGATGAAGAACTTGATAGTGGAATCGGATGTGGATGCTGAGGATAGGTTTGTTTTGGAAACCCTAGCTAAAGGGCCGAAAGAAGGCGTTCAATATGGCCTTTCTGTTAGGGAAGGTAAGGTTGATCGGGATTCTGAGATGCATGCTCTTGCTTCTGCAAGGGATGGATTCCAGAATGATTCGCAGATGGCAGAAGTCGGTGAAAAAAGGCCGTCTATGGCGGATATTGAGAAGCGGAAGCTTAAAGAAGACATGATGCTATTTCCAGATGAGGCGCCGCTTGATGTATATGAGCAGATGCCGATTGAAGAGTTCGGTGAAGCTATGTTGAGAGGCATGGGATGGGATAAAGGCAAACCGATCGGCCGCAACTCTAAGGTCGTAGTGGAGCCGGTGCAGTATGTGAGAAGATCTGGCATGGAAGGGTTAGGAGCCACTCCTCTTCCTCAGCCTGAAAATCAGAAAAAGTTTATAAAGCCTGGCGAATCCAGGGAGAAGAAGCCTGATCTTGTTGCTGCAACTGGCAGCGATGGCAAGATTCGGAACATTGTAAGTATTAATGAGAAGCTTGTGGAAAGAACAAAGAAGGGTGTTCACGTAGGTAAGGTGATGTCAATTATAGGTGGAAGGCATGCATGGCTACGGGGGGAGGTTACCGAGGGCAGGGAAGCAGATAGGAGAACAGCAGGTGAGGTTTTTGTGAAGCTTGTCAAAAGCGGGGAAACTGTTGTGGTGAACGTGGAGGATCTAGCAGATATAGGTTCTTTGGAGGAGGAGAAAGCAATGAAGCAACTGAGGGAAATGAAAACAGTATCCAGGGAGGATAGAAGAGATGACAAGTCTCACTCCAGGTATGAAGAGCGAGAGGAGGTCAGGGAAAGAAGAGGGGAGAAGCCTTTGAACAAGAAAGAGGATAATGAAAGAAGTGCCAAGAGGAGGGATTCTAGAAATGAAGATCGCAATAGGAGCCCTGACAGGATGGAGAAAGAAAGACACAGGGGAAGACATGGCGAAAGGGACGCAAGTGAAAGCAATGACAGGATAGAGGATGCTACTAGAGAAAAAAAGTATGAGCCAAGGCACAATGAAAGGAGTAATGCTAAAAGCAACCAGAGGATAGAGGATTATGCCACTAGAGAGAAAGAGTACGAGCCAAGGCACAATGAAAGAAGTAATACCAAAAGCAATGAGAGGATAGAGGATCATGCTAGGAGACATAGAGGGTACGAGTCAAGGCCCATTGAGAGGGGCAAAAATAAAAGCAATGAGAGGGTGGAAGATGATCATGCCAGGAGAGACAAAGGATATGAGGCGAGGCACAGTGAAAGGGATAACAGTAAAAGCAATGAGAGGATAGAGGATCATGCTAGGAGAGACAAAGGGTTTGAGTCAATGCACAGTGAAAGGGACAAAAGCACCGAAAGGAAGGAGAGTAATGTTATGAGGGAGAAAGGTGACAGGTCATATACAGCAGCTCAAAGAGGAGAATCAATCAAGGATACTTCCTTAGATCCTGCTGCAGGCAAGCCAACCAAACCCTGGCTGATGAGCCATATCAGAGTAAGAATTATAAACAAGCGCATGTCCAGTGGGAGGTTATACCTGAAAAAAGCTAGAGTTGTTGATGTTATTTCCCCAACAGTCTGCGACATTTTATTGGATGAGAATGGCGAGCTGCTTCAGGAAGTGAAACAAGAGTATCTTGAGACAGCACTGCCCAAGAAGGGTGGAAGAGTGGTGGTCGTTGGCGGGAAACATCGTGGACTCCTTGGGAAACTTCTTGAAAGAAATTCAGACAGGGAAGTTGCATTAGTACAGATGGAAGAGAGTTTTGAGATGGTTACCATTAGTCTTGATTTGGTTGCTGAGTTTATTGGAGATCCGAGTGATATGCATTAGTAATTTAATTGGTAAGGTTGCCAAGATCTAAGTGATATGCACTGATCTGACGAAGGGAAGAATCTGGACACATTTGATGTGTGACAGGTTATCATGATGGGACTTAAAACAAAAAAGGAGGTGTAGAAGACCTTACATAATATGTAACTCTTTGATAAAGCTTACATATTCGTGTCAAGAACAAGGTCAGCTAACTTTATCTGCACAGTTATATTGTGCTTCATTCTTTTTATATTTGACGCCTACATAATCAGCTTACGCTTCAATGGATTCAAATCCAGCCATTGGCATTTCAAGACAGCAGATAGGGATCATTGTTATGGAAGGGTTGTATCTCTGCTGCATGTAATTCATTGTCTCTGTGCAATAGATGGTCAAATCTGTTGAAAAAGTAGAATAATGGATGGCTCACTTTTGTCATTTTGTCACTTTTTAAAGATCAATTATCATACTTGGTAAGTAAAGCATCATTGTCTTATTCAAAATTAATAGCTTTTTGCAGATGCCTAGTTTTCTCTGATGTATTACATAGCATAACTTGTCAAGTGTAATCTAGAGCTGGTGTGGAGATCTGTCAGATTCGGAGCTTAGTGAATGAGCTACTTTGCTGTAGTATCCTAATTTTCAGTGAGCTACTTCCTGGGAACTATTCACCATATCTAAGTCTAGCTCCATCATTTCTTAACTTCCATAAAGTTATGAACAATGTCTTGACTGCTCAATATGTGCATTGCGAAACTATGCAAGGGTACACAAACATTGTACTTAATTGAAGCATTTTTCAAACACTTTGGGATAAGTTGTGAAAGTACAAAATACCATAATGGCAGGATCGTGGGCTGTCAACCCATTCTCCCATCCATGCAATGGATCATGGGCTATCAACCCTAGTTTAGAGAGCATACCTGATCTGCCAATGACAAGCATGGCACATTAGCAACACAGATCATAGCAACAAACAACATTGTTAGCGACAGATTTTTGAAAACACTCTTAACCCCAAAAAAAACACATCGTTTGTTCCTCCCAAGTATAAACCAGAATTAAGCCTGTCCATCATGGATCACTCTTGCCAACGTATTCCAAAGTTTAGTGTTAGCAACGTGGATTAGTCCATGAATTATTTTTCTTTTTCTCAAAAAACTCATGTATATTGATATTTGTATGAAAATTGGACTCTCAAAAAAAAACCGAATGGTTGTTTTCAGAATCATTATGTGTGTCAGCAATAATACAATCACATTTTTATAGAGTATTGGAGTATTTTTCTCTATTTAGTATTAAGGAATTTTGGAGGATTTCTCTCTTGTTTCTACTATATCATATTGTTAGCATGCTGACCTGCAGAGCAAGTGGGAGCAGAAGGATGCTAAAGCTTTGTCTATTATTGTCAAAGCTTTAGCATCCTTATGCTCCCACTTGCTCTGCAGGTCAGCATCTTGAGGAGGTTTAGGCTCAATGCCATCAACCACTCTCCACACATCTCTTTCAATCAGGGCCATTCTCACCTTAGTCTGCCATGTATGGAAGTTTTACCCATTGAACTTCTCAATGTAGGTAGTGACATCTTTGGCAGCACTCAGTCTCGATGCACCAACAGGAGATCACTTCCTCATAGCACTGTTGTCTTTGCCAGGAGTACAAAGATCGCTGCTCCACGGACACTGGATAGGTAGGAAGAAGACTTGAACGCAGGCAGTGAGGTTCTCATTTCCTCACATAGATCATAGGCAGACAAATCGTTGCTTGATGGGCTGTGGTCACGGTGCATTTCAGCAAGAGCACTGCATTTTTTCAGCAAAGGACGGGCCAATCAACTGACAGCGCGTTTTTAAGCTATTGATCACATTTTTGCAGTAGGACAGAGCCATTTGATGCGTTTTTAGTGGGTGGGGCCCAAACCCAAAGCACGTGCCAATCCGGTGCTCCAAAGCCTCGTCAGAATGGATGGAGACTAGCATAGGTAGTAGCAATATGAAGCGTGAGGAAAGATAAGCAGGATTGCAAACAGCCGCAATGAATTTTGTCAGGCAGCCCTATTTTTTCAACCTGATTGATATGACTAAAATGGCGTCAGTGCTTTCGGGCCAAAATTTTCTTGAACACCCTTCCATTCGAAAGGGTAAGGGTCGTGCCACACCCACTATGAATTTTGTCAAGCAATCCTACTTTTTCACCCTGATGGGTATGACTAAAATGGTTACATTTCATTTCGAGGGTGTTCTCTCTTCCATCTTGTAAATCCTTTTATTTGTACTTTGATGTGCAACCAAAAAGATTTGTTCTGACGTGAACTTCATAATGCCAATGATGAGCAAGAATGTCAAATCTCAATTCACTACAAGAGACATAATGCCAATGCCGAGCAAGAATGTCAAATCTCAATTCACTACAAGAGACGAGAGACAAACATATAGCGGGAGCTTAAAGACTCTAATAAGTTCCACACTTCCCAAAATGCTCCCTGAAAACTTACAATTTATTATAAAAAGTTTATCACATTATTTTATATTGCCCTCTATTCAAAGAGAAGTGAGAATGCCATATTGTTATATCATTTGAATTTATTTTCATTAAAAAGCGTAAAAGGGTTTTAGGTTCAACCTTTGTCTAATGTTTTGACTTCCATATGGGATTTTCTTTATTCATTTATCTTTTTTATTTGAATATTAAACTTAAAAATGGCCTTCTATTTTCTTTTTGTGAATGTTTTGGCCTTTCTTTTGAAAAGAAAGAGAAAGAAGGGTTTCACATTATTGGTTTTAACAAAGGATTTAAAGCTCCCTTCAATAGAGAAATTTGTGAAAAAAGGATACTCATCTTTTAATCAATTGACCTTTCAAACTAAAAAGCTCTATAATTTGTATGTACAAATTCATAGATGTTAAAAATGTCAATCACCCCCTTGATCTTTCACACATCATCATTTGCTTGTGAAACGGACATTTTCAAGCTACTGAACCAATCGTTGTTACCTGTCATGTGTTTTGTGGCTCCCAAGTCAATATACCACGCTTGATCATCTTGATTAGATGACAATGCATATACGAAGATGCTAGAGTCTTCAATCTCACCCTCATCGACAAGGTTACCTGCTTGCTTTGGTTTCTCCTAGCCTTGTTCCGCCAGGAATTTGCGACATTCACTCTTCCAATGGCCCTTTTTACCACAATGAAAGCATTTGTCTTTCTTCTTGGTCTTACTGGAAGATCTCTCATCCTCCTGGGTCTTAGCAAATTGATGTTTAGACTTTTTCTTGCCCTTGCCCTTGCCTTGTTTTTGGCATGTCGCAAGTGCCTGATCGTCAGTATTTTGACGTCTAATTTTTACCATTTCTCGTCGTTGCTCTTCATGTATCAAGAGTCCTATGAGCTCGTCAAAGGTTGGCAATCTTTCTCTTGATGCTATTCCACTCAGAAACATCTGATACGCTTTTGCAATGTTGCACAATGCATTGTGCAACAGCTCCACATCACGTATGCGCTAGAATGCAGTTCATCTTGTCCAATTTGCTACTTTCACTCAAAATGGACTCTCCCATGTTTGTCATTGCAAAACTGCTTGAAACTTCTGCCGTAGGCTAAAAGCAGTATGCCGAGGCCAACTGTGATGTCAGAAGTTGAAAATAATGATCTGCACTTTTTCTCTTACACGGCCACTCACCGCTTTTCCACCAAATTGAAAGCCAAATCGGCGTGGCCTTCCGAAATGCACTCAGTCGTCAACTCCCAACTACGTGCCCAATGAAATGGTGAAATCACTTTTGGCGCACTCCGTACACTTTCTCCGTTGCAATCACTCTGTTTTGTTGTATCGTACTTGCAGGTACAGTCCAGGTGCCCTTTGTTTGGAAGTTATAGCCTTTCATTTGGGTCAAAATGGATAAAGGAGCCTTTGGAACCTGAAAGAGTACTCAGAACCAGAGATAAAAAATTGAGGAATCGTTCTATCTCGGAGTGCTTGATTAGGTGGAAGGATCAGAAGGGTCGGACTGAGGATGATGATTTTGGAAAAGGGTTGAAAGCATAAAGGAAAACTTTTCTAGTTTCCACTTATGTGGACAGAAGTAGTTCAAGGGGGGGAGAATGTTATGTCCATGTCCAGTGTATTCCTGACATGGATAGCCGGTTACTCCAGTATATATGGCTAGTAGTTATGTCTGTCATTCCGGACTTGGCTGATAATGTAATTAATAATCTTATGAGGTCTAAAAAGGAGAGATTCAGGTTGATATCTTGTGTTTGACCTATGCGACAAGGCAAGGGCCTTGGATAAGGAATGGCCTAAGGAAGTGCCTATAGAGGTATACCTGAAATGAAGTAAGAATGACCTAGATTTACATGCAATTATTAACACATGTATAAAAATAAGCTTGCAAACTAAGTATTGAAATCCATATGTACGTTTGTACGAGACCATCGTATCATCAGGGATGGGTGTGATGAGGAATAGAAACGTGAAATACTTTGCCACGAGAGAGAGAGAGAGAGAGAGAGAGAGAGAGAGAGAGAGAGAGAGAGAGAGAGAGAGAGAGAGAGAGAGAATATTCATGGAGTGAAATTGGCAAAAATTAGCCAATTCGACGACATACGAGAGAGAGAGAGAGAGAGAGAGAGAGAGAGAGAGAGAGAGAGAGAGAGAGAGAGAGAGAGAGAGAGAGAGAGAGAGTATTCATGGAGTGAAATTGGCAAAAATTAGCCAATTCGACGACATACAACAACAGGTTGCAGCTCATTTCCCATTACATAAAAGTGAAGTATATGGTGTTCATAGAAGGATCTGAACGAGACAAGACAAATTCAATTTAAAAAAGGAGTGTATGAAAGCAACTGTGTGTTGAAATTGTCACTTCTAACTCGGTTGATGTAATATGTTAATCTTGAGATCTAGGTTTATATTGACATCTCGCATGTGTGGAGCTTGTTCCCACATGTGAAAGGAAGTAGAAAATATACTTCTATATAGTTAGATTCATTTTAGATAAACCCACACAAGTGTGAACTTGACATTTGACTAGAATCTAAGAAAAAGTCATTTTGGTCAATTTCCTTGTAATTAGCTTGCACATCCATGTGAATGAGTAAATGCTCCCACATGTCAAGGTGTTGTTCACACGTGTGAATCTGGATGTACCTGATAAGATGTACATATTCTCCTAGATCCTATTTTGTAGGAAAGATTCCCATTTTCTAGAAAGTAGTTGGATTCTAGCTAGTAGCATAAGTCAACTTTGTGATATGGGAATAACTTGCTCCCATTGGTGGATCTAAGTGATGTGACACTCTTCACACGTGCCAAACCTTCTGAATCAACATCCAGGTCATGCTTGTATTTGATCTATAAGTAGATCCCCTTGATCAATGAGAAGTTGATGAGACATTTCCATTCTATGCAAAATGCTTGAGATTGCCACATTAGAATTGTGATTTTATGCTTGGAATGCTATCATATGTTATTATGATGAGACTCCTATCCCTGTGCCACCGCGGAAAAAGCCCAGATGTAGTCGGCACGTGCCTCCATTAGGGCCCACTATACGTACTTTGCTCTCTGGTCATAGTCCGTACAGTGACTGTTTTCCACACGTGTGAGGCCGCCCTTGATAGAGTTTTGCTATTACATTCATTGATCTTGCTAAATAGTTAGTGATTTGCTTCTAGATCAAGATCTAGTCAATAGAACTTGATGAATCCTTTGATTCAATCAATCTCTCTTGTAGATTGATTAGTACAATCAATCATTGTCCTAAATTCAAAAAATTCACATGGTATCAGAGCTTGGTACAAGAGGAATGTAATGATCCATTTTTTATCTAATCTTGTGTGGGCGAGCTCTAAGAGAGTGGTAGCTTCAATTTTTTGGTCCAAATCGATTTGTGGGTTGCAAGTGTAATGTCCACACGTGTGAGGTCGTATAGCAGCAGTCAAAACAAGTTCCATAGTTGTTTTTGGTCCAAAATCTTGCATACTAGTCCAAATTTCATGCTTTTTGGTGCATTATTTAGATCTAGGTTCAATCTATCAAATGTTAATGATCAAATAAAGGTTTGAATCAATGAAGAATTTCATTTAAAGCATTAGATCAGATCATTAAGGCTGATTTGTTCAGATCTTAATAGTGTGAAGTGATATCAAGCAACAAGATGCTAGAATAAATTTTTGAGAGTGTGTTTTGCTAGGAATTTTGATTGGATCTATTACACCATCATTCAAGCTTGGGCTAGTTTGATAGGGACAAGACTATAAGCTTCTTAGTGAACTAGAAGTCTATCTTAGATCATTCATATTCAAAGATTTTTGTGCATTTCATAGAGCAAACCATTCATAATGTCTTCCATGGGTGGATTTTTGTTAGAATCTTGTGAAAGACTAACATCCACAAATGATTCCATATGGAAAGTGAGGATGGAATCACTATTTGTGATCCATGACCTCTATGATATTGTTCTTGGAGTTGAGGAAGAAGCTCAAGGAGCTCAAGAACAATTGAAATACAAGAAGAAGGCTAGATTAGCCTTGCATTGCTTAAAGATAAATGTAAGCAATGACTTCTTGAAAGAGGTAGCTTCTTGTGCCTCATCCAAAGAGGCTTGGGATTCACTAAAGAACATTTATGAATCCAACAACACCTCTAGAGTACTCATGCTAAGGAGTCAAGTACTCCAAAGCATGAAGGGAAATGGAGAAAGTGGACAAGAATATGTCCTAAGAATCAAAGCTTTAAACAAAGAATTGGGTTCAATTGGAGACAAAATCCAAGACAAAGAACTAGTACAAGTGACTTGGTGATGAGTTCACCAATCTCATTCAAACATTTGCCATCCAAGACCAACTTCCAACCATTCACAAGTTACATAATGTACTATTCTACACCTCAAAACTAGGATGGGGTCTATGTCACTACAAGGTGGTGATGAAAAAACAAATTTCACATCCAAAGGCAAAAAGAAGTCCCAACCATTCAAGAAGCACCAAGGCAAGGAGGCCGAGGTCAAAGATGGTGGATCTACCTCCAAAGGAAAGAACAAAAACAAAGCCAAGCTAAAGTGTTTCTTTTGTGGAAAGAAAAGACACTTTGCTTCCGAATGCTTTAAAAAGAAGAGTGCACAAGTGAATGAAGATCAAGGCAACCTTGCACAAGAGGAGGAAGAGGATGATTTCAACACATCCTTGATGGTAGCATCAAATCCAACATCAAGCAAAGAGACATGGTGGATTGATAGTGGGGCTAGTTCCCACATTTAACAAGCATTTTTTTTCTACTTTACTTTCTTGTAATGATTCTAAGAAATCTATCTGCACTGCTAGTAATCAAGAATATAAAATAGATGGTATTGGAACTATTTCATTATGCTTAGGATCATCTAAAAAGATAGATCTAGATAATGTCTTGTATGTTCCATCCATTACTAAAAATTTGCTTAGTGTTGTGGACAATTGATGGATAATGGACTAGATGTACATTTCAAGAATGGAGTGAGTTCCATTTTGAAAAGTGATAAGTGCATAGCTAGTGGCATTAAGCAAGGAAGACTTTTTAAGTTGGATGCTAATGTGGCCATTGAAAGTGTGAACATGGTTAGGGAGGAGATGACACAAGTGGAGCTATGGCATAAAAGATTAGGCCATCCTAATCTTCAAGCAATGGAATCTATGGCCTCCAAGGAGCTTGCTCTCAGCCTCCCCAAATCATTCTCAATGTGTGGCAAAGTGTGTGAGGCTTGTGGACTTGCAAAAGTCTCATAAGACATCCTACAAGAAATCCTTGTCAAGATCTACCTCTCCTTTAGATCTCCTTCATTCTGATGTACACTCTTTTTCTCATGAATGTAATAGAAGTGCTTTAATGTATGTGACTTTCATAGATGATTGTACTAGATATACTTGGATAGATCTATTGCCAAAGAAAAGTCCTATATATGAAGCTTTTGTAAAGTTTAAATCTCTTATTGGGAATCAACTTAGTTCTAGCATCAAAGTTCTAAGATGTGATAATGGAGGAGAATATGTCTCCAATAGGATGAGAGATTTTTGTGAGAGTAGTGGCATTAAAAGAAAGTACACATGTTCCCACACCCCCCAACAAAATGGGGTGGTCGAGAGGAGAAATAGAGCCTATGTGAGTGTGCAAAGTCTTTGAGGCTAGATGCATCTCTACCCATCTCATTTTGGGGAGAGGCCATAATGATGTGCTAACTATTTATGTAGCAGGCTTTCAAGTAGTGCCATTGGTGGGATCTCACCATATCAAGCCTTGTATGGCAATAAGCCAAATGTAAAAGATTTGAAAGTGTTTAAATGTATTTGCTATGTCCACATTCCTTTGGAAACTAGAAAGAAAGAGGATGCAACTTCTTTCAAAGGAATTTTTGTTGGCTATAGTGAAAATAGCAAAGTGCAATCACACACACCTTAGAAGATCAATCACATTGATTTGTGAGTCCTCACATGTGTGAAAAGTACACAAGAGGCTTGGAGGCCATTTGTTTTTGTTAAGAGGGATCTAGCCATTAAAATATTGGGCTATGTCCCTAAAGATACTACAAAAAGATCATCTTCAATGGCCCTTTATTCGAGATACGTAGATATGAGCAAAAAGAAAAATATATAGTTTTTAGATCCACATGAAAGGAAATTGTTCCTTCATGACAATACAATCCATCTCGATCTTGGAGATGATGAAAAATTAAAATTAAAATAGATACAATATATACATGATTGCCATTGTACCACGAGGATCTCTCTGTTAAAAATTCACAATTCTAGCTTGACTAGTTTTGGTCATATGACTTGTAAATAGTTAGATGGTCATGATGTGGCTTGTCACACGTGCCAAATAGAATAGGATTCCATTCATAAGGATGTTCTCAAGTAGACCTAAGTGTTAGAACCTTTGGAATGAGTCCAAATTATGCTTAGATACAAGGGAGAAAAAATAGGAGCTATTTTTGGTCATTTTTGTATTGTTGAGGGATCTCCAAGATTCCAACCCTAACTTGGTAGGGATGAAAGATCCACCAAAATTAGCATTAGGGATAGGTTTAGGGCTACTCATACCTGCCCAAAACCGTGATGGATCATGTATATATAGATGATGATATCTCACCAAAATCAATCAAGCAATTTCATGCTTTTTCTCTCATAATGGTGCAATTGCTCTCTATGTTCATAATTGTTTGAGTACTTGTGATTACTAATGATTATAGGATTGAATGTAGGTCTGGTGTACAGTACTCAGACTGTGGGAGGCCGTACTTTCACACGTGTGAAGCCTTCTTCAAGGATTTGGGCCATTTAGTGAGGTTCAAGCATAGATTTTTGATGGATTTTGATGGTTCAACTTGTGCTAATCTTATGAAATCATAATCTATTGTTTCCCTCATCATTTCAAGTGTTTTAGGATCCTTATTTGCTGTAATTTTTACATGGTATCAGAGCCTAAAGGCTGAAATGAGCTAAATCCTTGGTTTTCATTCAATTTGATCACAATTTTTTATCTAAATCTTGTGTAGATTGGATCTTAGCATCTAGTATTGATTCTAGAACTCAAAGTGAGTCAAATACATTGGAGATTGGTGTTGTGTGACTTCATTTGCAGGTGTTTAGGTGTCTAAAACCAGAGGCAAAGTTGAATTCAATTCACATTACAAAGATAGCAAGTTTTGCTTGCTCCAAGCATTGATTTCTAAGCGAGTTTTGGAGGTGATTTCATAGAGGAGGCTTTCTAGCACTCAAGGAGAGGGAAGATCAGAGTTTTGGGGACTCTTCAAGGCTGTTCTAAGGTGTAGTAGGCACCTCCTAAAGTGATTTAGGTTCAGTCCAACCATTGCTCGACTTATGCACCAAATTAGATCAATTTTTCATCAATTTTGATCATTTTTTGCTTGTGATTGGATAGTAGATTGTGTTGCATCCTCATTAAGTTCCATTTAGATCTTTTACAAGTGATTTTGGAAGTATATTAGGTTGCTGAAATTCACTCTTGATCAGATCATTTGGAAGCTTTAATGTTCTTTATAGAAAGAGGGGCAATTCTACTAGTATTGTCTACTTCAATCAAGCAAGTGCATTGTTTCTAGTATTCTATGATTTGATTTTGTTAGAAATCATTCTTAGATCTTTATAGGAAGTCTATTACTGATCTTTTCAGGTCCCTAAGAAGTGGGATAAGGTAGACCTTCAATCGAATCAATAGAAGTAACCTTCATTTGTGTCAAGTCCTTGATTAGGAGACTAGATGGCATCTATAAATGCATATCTTTTGGATACTAATGAAAGGCTCAACAAAACTAACTATTCCATATGGAAAGTTAGAATGGAATCTATCATGATCATGCAAGATCTGATGGAAATTGTAAATAGTAAGGAGGGTGAACCTATTCATCCTCAAGAAAAAGCCAAATACATCAAGAGGTGCAATGTTGCACTACATTGCATAAAAATGAATGTTGCAAATGAACTCTTAAGAGAGGTAGGAGATTGCACTTCAGCTCAAGATGCTTGGGAGACTTTGCAAAAGGTCTATGAATCCAAGAACCAAACTAGAATGTTGGCTTTGAAGAATTAAATCTATAGAAGCTATCATAGGAAAGGAGAGAGTGCACATACTTTTGTCTTAAGAGTAAAGGAATTGAACAAAGAGCTAGCCTTTATAGGTGACCCTATCAAGGATGAAGAGCTTGTTCAACTCATATTGAATGGACTAAGCTTTGAATTTGACAATTTGGTTCAGGGATATGCAATTTTGGGTAAGCTACCCATACTTGAAGAACTCCAAGGCACACTCATGGCCGAGGAATCAAGAAGGAGCCAAATGCAAGAGAGGATGGATAGGCTTTCCATCCAAGGTGGAGATGACCAAGCTCTCTTCACCAAAGGCAAAGGCAAGTCCAAAGGCAAAGGATCAACATTCAAGAAGTCTACAAAGCTTGAGGATCAAGAAGGACCCTCAAAGGCATCTCCATCAACCACCAAAGTCAAGAAGGACAAATCAAAGGTGAAGTGCTACTATTGTAGCAAGATGGGGCATTATGCCTCGGAATGCTTTAAGAGGAAGCAAGATCAAAGCCAAGCCAACATGAGCAAAGAGGAGGAGGAGCAGAGTTCACATGAGGACTCTCTCATGATGTCCATATTTTCTTCAACAAGCTTCAAAGGAGAAGATCCTTGGTGGATTGACTCGGGTGCTAGTTCACACATGACTAGTAAAAGGGAGTTTTTCTCTTCTCTCTTATCTTATGATGGACCTATAAAGTCTATCTATACAGCAAATGATGAAGCTTGTAAGATTGAAGGAGTTGGTAGCATTCCCCTTTGCTTAGGATCTTCCAAAAAGATCAACATAGAAGGTGTTTTGTACATTCCTACAATAACAAAGAATCTACTAAGTGTTGGCCAAATGGTAGACAATGGTTTCAATGTTGACTTTGCTTCAAATGAATGTTTCATCAAGAAGAAGGGTAAGATAGTGGCTAAGGGCACTAGACTTGGCAAACTTTATAAGTTGGATGCATTTGTGGATACTAATGTTGTCATGTTGACCGAGAAGAGCAAGATATCTACCTTTACTTTATGGCACAAAAGACTTGGACATGTCAACTCGGGTTCCATGGAGGCTATGATCAAGGAGGAGTATGCTTTAGGCCTACCAAGGTCTATTGGGAAGGAAGACAAGGTTTGTGAAGCTTGTGCCTTATCCAAGGCACATAAGAAGGTGTTTCCTAACTCCATCACAAAGTCATCTCATCCTCTTGAACTCATACACTCGGATGTGCACATTGCTAGCACCAAATCTAATGGAGGTTCATCCATGTTTTTAACCTTCATTGATGACTACTCAAGATATTGTTGGGTGTTCTTACTTTCCTTCAAGTCTCAAGTATTTGATACTTTTGTAAAGTTCAAGTTGTTTGTGGAAAAGCATCATAATCATAGCATCAAGATTCTTAGAAGTGACAATGGTGGAGAATTCATCTCCAATGAGTTCAAGGCCTTTTGTGAGGAGGAAGGGATCAAGAAAGAGACTTCTTGTCCTTACACTCCTCAACAAAATGGAGTTGCTGAAAGAAGGAATAGAACATTATGTGAATGTTCTAAGGCTTTAAGATTAGATGCTTGTTTGCCCAAATCCTTTTGGGGTGAGTCTCTTGTATGTGCAAACTACTTGATGAATAGGGTGTCTTGCAAAGCAATTGAAGGCAAAACTCCTTATGAGATGCTGTATGGAAAGAAACCCAATCTTAATCACTTGAAAGTTTTTGGGTGTATATGTTATGTGCATGTGCCATTGGAAACAAGAACCAAGGAGGATCCATCTTCCACAAGAGGGATCATGCTTGGATATGCAAGCTCAAGCAAGGGCTACAAAGTCTATCTCCCATCCTTGAACAAACTTGTTGTTTCAAGGGATGTCATATTTGATGAACATCATATGCATATGCTTGAAGAAGGCTCAAGTGCTCCAACAATCAAGAAGAAGATGGCCGAGGAGCAAGATCTTGGTTTTGAGGAGGAGCTCATGGAGGAGCAAGCACCAAACCCACCTATCACACCAAGGAGATCTTCAAGGGCAAAAGTGGAGCCATCAAGGCTCACATATCATGGCAAAGGACATCAAGTTGAGGGTATCTCATCCACTTCTTATGCTTTATCTAGTTTTGAAGAACCATCTAATGTTGAAGATGCATTGAACTCCAAAGAATGGTATAAAGCTATGTTGGATGAGTATGATGCCTTGATTGAGAATGAAACTTGGTTGCTTGTTGAGAGATCTCAAAGGAATGTAATAGGATGCAAGTGGGTCTTCAAGCTTAAGTTGAATGCAAATGGGAGTGTTAACAAACATAAAGCAAGATTAGTTGCAAAAGGTTATGCTCAAGAGAGAGGGATAGACTATGAGGAAACTTTTGCACCCGTGGCCAAGATGGTCACAATAAGGCTAATCATTGCACTTGCATCACATTTTGGATGGATTCTATGTCAAATGGATGTCTCTAATACTTTCTTGAATGGTTTTTTGGAAGAGGATATCTATATGGAGCAGCCACAAGGGTTCATCAAGCATGGAATGGAGAACAAAGTATGCCATCTCCAAAGAAGCATCTATGGCTTGAAGCAAGCCTCGAGATCTTGGAATTCAAGACTACATTGCTATCTTATTTCACTTTCTTTTGTTCAAAGTGAATATGATCCCACTCTTTACATTAAGTTTGATGATGTTGGTATTGTACTTTTACTCATTTATGTAGATGACATCATCATTAGTGGAAATAGTGTTGATGGTATTGAAAAAATCAAGATAGATCTATCCTTAGAGTTCAAGATGGTAGATCTAGGGTGTCTTCACTTCATCTTAGGCATAGAAGTACTTAGAAGGTCTGATTTTATCTTTATAAGTCAAGTAAACTATGCTCAAAGTCTTTTGAAGAAGTTTAAGATGGAAGTATGCAAAAGTGTTGACACACCAATGGAGCAAGATGTAAAAGTGCCAAATGAAGATGATGAAAGATCCTTCATGGACATCACTTTGTTTAGGCAACTTATAGGTTCCTTAATATGGATCACTATAACTAGACCAGATCTTAGCTTTAGTGTATGTAGGTTGAACCAATCCATGCAAAAGTCATTGAATATCCATTGGAAAAAGGCTAAGAGGATTCTAAGATACATCTCGGGTACATTGGATTTTGGGATTCTATATAGAGGAGATGTGATTAACCTTCATGCATTCAGTGATTCAGATTTTGCAGGGGACAAGAGGGATAGGAAATCAACAAGTGCCTATTCAACTTTCATAGGAGAAGGTGTGGTTTCATGGCTTTCAAAAAAGCAAGAAACTATATCTCTATCTTCAACCGAGGCCGAGTACAAAGCTTTGACAACCACTACAAAGGAGGTACTTTGGATCAAGAGATTATTGGTGGAACTAAAGATCATGGATTCAGAGGAGGCACCAATCATCTACAATGACAATATATCAGCCCAACACCTTGCATCTAACCCAATCTTCCATGCAAGATCTAAGCACATTGAGATATGCCATCACTTTGTGAGAGAAATGGTGCAAGCCAAGGAGATTGCTTTGGAGCATGTTCCAAGCAATGAATGTGTAGCTGATCTACTTACTAAACCACTTCAAAAGACACCTTTTATGAAGTTCAGATCATCACTTGGAGTGATTAGTAAAGCAATGATTGAACCAAGCTAGATAGTGAGGAGTGTTAAAAATTCACAATTCTAGCTTGACTAGTTTTGGTCATATGACTTGTAAATAGTTAGATGGTCATGATGTGGCTTGTCACACGTGCCAAATAGCATAGGATTCCATTCATAAGGATGTTCTCAAGTAGACTTAAGTGTTAGAACCTTTGGAATGAGTCCAAATTATGCTTAGATACAAGGGAGAAAAAATAGGAGCTATTTTTGGTGATTTTTGTATTGTTGAGGGATCTCCAAGATTCCAACCCTAACTTGGTAGGGATGAAAGATCCACCAAAATTAGCATTAGGGATAGGTTTAGGGCTACTCATACCTGCCTAAAACCGTGATGAATCATGTATATATAGGTGATGATATCTCACCAAAATCAATCAAGCAATTTCATGTTTTTTCTCTCATAATGGTGCAATTGCTCTCTATGTTCATAATTGTTTGAGTACTTGTGATTACTAATGATTATAGGATTGAATGTAGGTCTGGTGTATAGTACTCAGACTGTGGGAGGCCGTACTTTCACACGTGTGAAGCCTTCTTCAAGGATTTGGGCCATTTAGTGAGGTTCAAGCATAGATTTTTGATGGATTTTGATGATTCAACTTGTGCTAATCTTATGAAATCATAATCTATTGTTTCCCTCATCATTTCAAGTGTTTTAGGATCCTTATTTGCTATAATTTTTACACTCTCTTTTGTTATGAATTTGAATGCTTTATGAAAAATCATAACATTTGGCGAGTTTTTAGCTTGATATCTAAAATGTGCTCGTCTGTAAAACCATTGGAACAGTTGTACTAAATATCTATTTTTTGTTTTTGTCCACTATTCTATTCAAAATTTGTAGGTGGAATTTTGTGGACCTCTCTTTCCATGCGCATCTTATTGTCCTTAAGCACATTAGTTTTTCCTAATTTACTCTCCCATCATCCTCCTTTCTTTCGATAGGCTCGATAGCCAAAATTTTCAAGAAGTTTCTATGGAATATGGCCCCTACCTTCTGAATTGGGACATTTGCTCTACTCTTAAGACTGGTGGCTTTGGCCTTCTCACCCTTCCATTTCATCTCTTACTCTTTTTATTGAACGTATTCACATTAAACTTGGCCACTTATTACAACCTCAATTCATCCTTTTGTTTCTTCTTCTCCAAGCCTTTCCAATCCTTTCTCCCTTTTCGATTTTACCTATATTTCCTATCTTTTTCCAAATCTCTTCCTCCTTCATTTGATGTTCCTTACACAATTTGTATTTAGATGTGAGAGCCTGCAGTCTGGAGGGAGCTCTCTCTCGCTATCACCATTAACTCCAAACCTTTGGAGCATATTGAGAACGGACTCTACAAAAGCCTTTGCCATAAAGGATACACACCTGAAAACACATCATAGACTTTGTCTAGTTGCTCGATCTTGACCGGCTTTAGAAAAGATCTTGGCCCTTCTTTACTTGAGGCTAATTTCCTATATTTTGCTTTTATGATTCTAGTAAACTCTCCACATCCTCTCCTAGTGTTTGTGATTCCAAATGGTTCTTGAAAGCTTGTAAAAGATCAAGATAATTTCCAAATACTCCGTCTTCACTACCTCCAAGGAGCTTGACTTTATGTTTTCCTAGTTCAACTCTAAGTGGGGACCACTAATCCTCCCTGTAGATGGAAAGCTAGATTTCTTCGTACCAACAAGATCAAGCTTGATAAGCTCAAAATCTTATAGCCATTCCTTGTCCGCTCCAAATGCAAAAGTAATGCAATTCACGTCAACTTTAAATTCAAAGTTCTAGATGATGTTAGTCACATTTTCTATTTTGTCATCTGTCTCTTTGAAGATCTATCTCTAATATTTCCACGTTCAATTTAAAAGCTTTCGCCACACTTAATTTGCTGCTTAATGATGGTATTTGTTGAATCTCATATTAACTACTTTTGGAAAAATCTCAAAGCAATTTTTTTATGGTTTGACATAAAACATAGGGAATTTGAAAATGTTGTTTTTTGCATCTTCTCCTTTAGTTTAAAGAGGCTAGTAGACTCGTTGCTCTTTGAGTCGTACTTTTGTATAAGTTCTTAATTTATAGTTAACAAGAGAGAGAGAGAGAGAGAGAGAGAGAGAGAGAGAGAGAGAGAGAGAGAGAGAGAGAGAGAGAGAGAGAGAGAGAGAGAGCAAGCATACTAGTTAGAAAAAGAATTATAAGTGTAGAAAGATAATGGTGTGTGGATGGCTAGGGGGGAATGTGCTAATGAGAGGAGCTTGAAGTTTTTAAATTTGAAATTGAGATGAGCAATGTTAAAGTTTCATTGAAATGAGCATCCAATAAAGCCTTCATAGGATTTTTAAATTTCATGTTGAAATGGCCATTAAATGAGGCCTATAGGTGTTATGTCACACCTATGTCCTAAGCAACTTGGTCAACGAGGGCAATCAATTCCCTAATTTCTTTCTCCAAGGTAATCACAAAAGTCTATAGCCATGGAACCAACATTTAGCTTTGAACATTCTACATGGTTTACCCAAGGTGAAGTTGCCACATAGAACCCATTAGCACTCACGCTCATTAACAAACTTGCTTAGGCAAAGAAGGGGCCCTTTCTTAGTCTAGGAGTGTACCGTTAAAACTATTTGGCCAAGCATTTCAAAAAATTTCTTGTAACTTTTCTAAAGTTTGTTCTACTGAACATAAATAATAACATAAACGAAACAATCATGAACTAATCTTGATAACGTATGAAAACAGTATGATCATCTCATCTTTGGAATCCTTTAAGAAGCAAATATTCAATCTTCTATGACTTGGCTGCATCAAAACATCAACAGATTGGTTAAGTTCACAAACTTAATACTTGGATCTAATGCCAAAAGTATCCTCTTGTTATGCTTATGAAATCGTTGGAGTGATTCTTAGGCTTCTTCTTTTATAGTCTTATATGCAAGTGTCATTTTGATGAGGATTTAAGCCCATGTTACCTCCTCTACTTCTTAAATCGTCTTACAGACTAAACTCAACCAAAGCAACCTTTACTTCTATCCCTCTCTTTTCACTCTTTCCTCTCTCCACAACCACTCTCAAGCATTCCCTTCATAACACTCTACTTTTCCTTCACAAGCATAAAAGCATGGAAAATTAAAAAACTCAATGTGAACCAGTTAAACTTTAAGAATCACATACGAGCTCAATACATACACTCTAAGACTATCCAACACTACCTCATTAATACTAATCACACACTAACACGACTTAACATTGTTTCATTAACGCTAATCCACTAACACTACTTTTGACACTACCTTTAACTCTACAAGCAAACCACAAAGCTTGGAAGCGTAAGCGTTGAAGTCCTCTTACTTTCTTCACCTACAAGCACATGCCATCTTCAAGCGTGAAATAGAAGAACGTGTCGCGGAAACGCTTTTTTTTTGTTGTTTTTCGTGTTCGTCCTCTATTCTGATTCGCGAACAATTTTCTGTCTTTGAATTTTCTTTTCGTGCGAAAGCTCTTACGGGATCCCAGACACTCGACTACGCATCACAGAACATATTTTATTCTAGCAATCAAGAGACACAGCACAAGGCCAAGAGATACAGGAAATAGAGCGATTATATTGTCAGTTTGGTTTTAGAGCAAGATTGTCAGTGTCTCGCTCGTTGGAGGATTGACTCTCTGCTCTGTCGCTGTGTTCTGCTCGTTGGCAGACTTTCATACACAGCTATGGTAATTTTGTTTTCTTACTCTATTCGCTACGTCTCTCTCTATTTCTTACAGATCTCTGTATATACTATCTCTCTTCTTTTTCTCTTCTCTATAGGTTATGATCCAGAGAGGATTATTTTTACCTCCACTATGTGGAGTTTACAAGATAACTAAACGTAGAATCACAAGACTAGTTAACGCTAATCAACTGGTTAGTTAGTCTCTGTCGTTGCTATTCGTTTCAGCTGGGCATGAAGCCCATTGAGCTGCCAGTTGGCAGCGCAAAGGATTTCTCTTCGTTTGTTTCGTTCTTTTCGTTTTGCGGTCCTAGAGGTGTGTTTACGATTCGCGAATCGTTCGTGCTTCGAGTCAAAGACACGTTGACTGTCGCAAATTGTTCTCGTTCGACCTTCGTGTCTTCTTCGTGTTGCGACAAAGTTGCAGGAGTTCACCATTTCTGACACTCCCTCTTGAACCTTGCAGCTTTGTTCGTTCAATCCAATTGCCTCTCTTTGCTTGGTAAAGAGTGGCTTGTCGAGTTGTTTCGTGAGGAGATCTGCAATCATACTTTCTAGTTTTATGAACTGGACCTGGAGCTCTCCTTTCGAGATCAAATCTCGAATGTGATGATACTTCAGAGGAATGTGTTTCGTCTTTGAATGGAAGACAGGATCTTGGGACAAATAGATGGCACTCTGGGAGTCCATCATCATCGTGCTTGGCCCCTATCCGCAGCCACACTACCTCATTCGCCACTTTCGAGGCTGCAACATACTCAGCTTCGCAAGAGGATTGAGCTACCAGGGTTTGCTTTTTGCATATCCAGCTGATTGCAACTCTGCACGCTATTGAACATCCTCCAGTAATGGACTTGTTGTCATCCTTGCAGCTCGCCCAGCTCGCATCACTATAGTGATGCAACTCGAATCCTTTCTCCTCGTTTCTAGCTCTATGGGTTAATCCAATATTCTGGGTACCCTTCAGATACTGTAGGATTCGTTTGGCCATTTGCCAATGTGCTAAACCAGGATTGGAACAAAATTGGCTCAATGCGTAAACAGAGAAGACCAGATCCGGTCTGGTACAAATTGTCAAGTACATCAGACTTCCGATTAAGTTCTGGTAGGGTATACCTGCCATCTTCTGTTCTTCCTCTTCTGTTTTTGGGCAATCCTATTTCGTGAGCTTGGCTCCAACTATCATTGGTGTGGCTTTTTCTTTGCAGTCCATCATGTGGTACTACTTCAGCACTTTTCTGGCGTATTCTGACTGACTCAAGTGCATTTCGTCATTTGTTCGATCTCTTCTGATCTCCAGCCCTAGGCATTTTGTTGCTTCTCCAAGATCTGTGATTTCGTAGCTTTCAGAAATCTGACTCTTCGTGTCTTTGATCAGCATCAAGGAATTTTCTATCATCAGCGAATCATCCACGAAAATGGTCAGTATCACAAAATCCTTTCCTACTTCTTTGATGTAGACATTATAGTCTGGTTGAGTAGGGTTGAAGTCTAGAGACTTCAGAAGACCATCAAGCTTTTTGTACCAGGCCCGTGATGCTTGTTTTAGGCCGTAGATGCATCTCTGCAATCGACAGACATATTGTCTGTTGTCGGGGTCTTCATAGCCTTCAGGTTGCTTCATGAAGATTTCCTCCTCTAGATCTCCGTGGAGAAAGGTTGTTTTCACGTCAATCTGGTGAATTTCCATATTGTACTGTGTGGCGTATGCAAGGAGTAGCCTTATGCTTGTCATCTTCACCATGGGCGAATATGTGTCAAAATAGTCGACACCATATCTCTGCGTGTAGCCCTTTACGACAAGCCTTGTCTTATAGCGGCCAATAGTGCCATCTGATTTTAGCTTTTTCTTGTACACCCACTTGCAGTCAACTATTTTTCTGTTTTCTGGCAATGGCTCTAATGTCCATGCCTCGTTTTGCCTCATCAACTCGATCCCCTCTAACATTGTCTGCTTCCAGAATTCTCCCTCTGGACTCTGGATAGCTTTTTGGTATGTTGTTGGCTCTTCTGTGAAGCTGCAGTACTCGAACTGTGTGTCTTCGCTCCATTGAAGATTGTCAGAATAGCGGTCTGGAGGTCTTCTTTGTCTTGTTGACCTTCGAGGTTCGTTTCGTCGCTGCTCGAACATTTCTTGTTCGTGGAGTCGATCTTCTGCTTCCTGCTGCTCTAGAGTCTGGGGCTCTGCATTCTGATTTGATGTATGTCCTCGATCTCCCTCTTGAATAGGTAGCAGTGTGAAGATCTCATGGCCTCTTTCGTCTTTCAGTCCAGGGATTTTGGACTCGTCGATCTTCACATCTCTGCTCGAAACAACCTTCTTCGTGGTTGGATCGTAGAGTCTGTACACATGTGTTCCGTTCGAGTAGCCGACCATGATTGTTTGCTCGGATTTGTCATTGAACTTGCTTCTCTTTTCCTTTGGAATGTGCTTGTATGCTGCACATCCAAACACTCGTACATATGACAGATCAAGCTTTCTGTCTGTCACATTTCGTATGGTGTTTTATTCTCCAGCGTTGTCGTTGTAGATCTGTTCTGCAGGTGTACAGCTGCAGCTACTGTCTCGGCCCAGAATTGACCTGGCAATTGAGCATGTGCCATCATGCATCTGGCTCCTTCAACTAGCGTTCTGTTTCTTCTTTCTGCACACCGTTGTATTCTGGTGTGTATGCAAGACTGAACTGGTGTTCGATCCCCTGTTCTTCGCAGAATCTTGAGAATTCTGTGCTTTTGTATTCACCTTTATTGTCAGATCTAAGGATCTGTATCCTTTTCGAGGTGTGTCGCTCTACGAATGCCACGAACTTCTTGAAAGAATCGAATACATCGAATTTCTTCTTCAAGTAGTAGATCGTGGTCATTCGGTTGTAATCATCTATGAACGTTAGAAAATATCCTGAACCTTAGAGCGAATCTGTTTTCATCAGTGCACACACATCAGAGTGGACGAGCTCAAGAACTTCTTTGACTCTTCTTCCCTCGTGTGTGAATGGATTCCAATGTTGCTTGCCTTTCTGACAAGCTTCGTAGAACTCAACCTCTGGCCTTGAAATCTTGAGACCTGTGACAATGTCCTTTCTGCTCATGTCATACAGGCTCCGCATGTTCAGATGATACATTTTTTTATGCCAGAGCTGATCTTCGTTTTCTGAAGCATTTAATATGCTTTCAGAGTTGCTGATTATTTTGGCCTGGTAGAGATTTCCTTCTCTGCATCCGACCGTCAGTAACTTGTTTGTCGTCTTCTCGAACATTCGGCAAGTGTTGTCGTCGAACAAAACTCGAATGCCTAGATCTGCCATCCTGGAGACAAATAGCAGATCCTTTTTTAGTGAGGACACATAGAGTGCTCCTGGCAGCTCTGCTTGGCCTAACAATGTTTGTAGCTGTAAAGAGCCGATGCCTTTGACATCGTGTCTGCTTCCATCGCCTAGAATCACTGCTCTGTCGTTTTCGAGTTCGCAAAAGTTGATCAAGATCTTCTTGTTGCAAGTTATGTGAGATGTTGCTCCTAAATCGATGACTACATCATAGTCGTATTCAGAGTAGCTTGTCGAAGCTTCGTCAAGTATCGTGAAAGCTTCGTCACCTCTTTCAGCATCCTTTGATGACTCTGCAACGTTCGCCTTTTCAGCTTTGTTTTTCCTTTTTGGATTGAATCTGCAATCGTATGCAGAATGCCCTTTCTTCTTGTAGTGCATGCAAGGTATTGCTGGATTGAACCAACACTTGTTGGCCGTATGGCCTGGTTTGTGACAGTGATCGCAAGAAGAAGATTGTTTATTCGAGGACTTCGTCTTCTTGAATCTTGGCTTGTTTTTGTTCTTCTTCCTTCCTTTCGTGAAGAGAGTCTTCTCTTGATCATTGCTTCTCTCTCCTTCGTCTCTCATCAGTCTCTCATCAGCGACAAGACTGATTGCCTTGTCGAATGTCATATCTGGTAGACTCAGTATGAGCATTCTCAGCGGCTGATAGGACGTCGGTAGAGATTTCATGAAGTACATCAGCTGCTGTGGTGCTGGGACCTGGTGCTCCTGTCCTGATGCAGCGAGTTGAGCGAAGATCGTTCTGATCTTCTCAACGTGCTGATCTAACTGGTTGCCATCCCACCGTATGGATTGCAGCTGATTGTGAAGGTGCATGACTGAAGCTGCAGTCCTCACTTTATACTTATGCTTTAATCTTTCCCATGTTGCATGGCTGCTTTCGCAGTCTTCAATCTCCATGAGTAGATCTTCATTTATGGACGAAACGATGATCGTCATTGCGCGCTCATCCTTTCTGATCCATTCAGCTCTCCTCGAGTCTCCCTCTGGAGGCTACACCTCTGAGAGCTCGGTCACCGACCAGATGCCTTCGCCCTTCAGGAGTGTTTTGATTTTGAATTTCCAGATTCTATAATTTGCACCATCAAACCTGATTGCTACTCTAGTCTGGATTGTCGTAGTCATATTGTGTTGTCTGGAAGAATCACTGCTGGGATATCAATAGTGATAACTTGTAGGCTCTGATACCATGTCGCGGAAGCGCTTTTTCTTTGTTGTTTTTCGTGTTCGTCCTCTATTTTGATTTGCGAACAATTTTATCTCTTTGAATTTTTTTTTTGTGCAGAAGCTCTTACGGGATCCCAGACACTCGACTACGCATCACAGAACATATTTTATTCTAGCAATCAAGAGACACGGCACAAGGCCAAGAGATACACGAAATAGAGCGATTATATTGTCAGTTTGGTTTTAGAGTGAGATCGTCAGTGTCTCGCTCGTTGGCGGATTGACTCTCTACTCTTTCGTTGTGTTTTGCTCGTTGGCAAACTTTCATGCACAGCTATGGTAATTTTGTTTTCTTACTCCATTCGCTACGTCTCTCTCTGTTTCTTACATATCTCTGTATATACTATCTCTCTTCTTTTTCTCTTCTCTATAGGTTATGATCCAGAGAAGATTATTTTTACCTCCACTATATGGAGTTTACAAGATAGCTAAACGTAGAATCACAAGACTAGTTAGCACTAATCAACTAGTTAGTTAGTCTTCGTCGTTACTATTCGTTTCAACTAAGCATGAAGCCCGTTGAGCTGCCAGCGCGAAAAATTTCTCTTCATTTGTTTCGTTCTTTTCGTTTTGCGGTCCTGGAGGTGTGTTTAAGATTCGCGATTGATTCGCAAATCGTTCGTGCTTCGAGTCAAAGACACGTTGACTATCGCGAATTGTTCTCGTTCGACCTTCGTGTCTTGTTCGTGCTGCGACAAAGTTGCAGGAGTTCACCATTTCTGACAGAACGCTCTATTCTGAAATTCATAAACAAAAAACATTGTAAAAAAGAATCACAAGCAAAGAAGGCACAGCATTGGAAGCAAGAGAAGACCTCCTAAATTTTGCATTTGGCATAATGAGAATGCAATTTACAAGAAGGGTTTTTTTTCATGAAAGAGAAACTCCTTGTGATTGGTCCAAGCCAAATTCAAATCTTTGGCCCAATCACCTTAATCTACTTCAACAACTATTTTAGCTTAGCCTTTAGTACTTTCTTAAAACTAAGTCACAAAATGGCCTCTTGCTTGAGTGTGCTTGTGCTCCTATTTACTAACTTTTGCTCATGCATTGGGCTTATGCAACGCCCAGGCATACATACTACTAGCCAACAGTTTATACAAGCGTTTTTATACACATAACGCCAATCTCATGTCTCAAAAATCTTCTTCAAAAAATTGTTAACATTCCTCTACCGCTAATTGAGTGCCAATCCCTTGCCACTATTACTGCATGAGATTGGAAATAGCAAGCCTCTTAGCAATCCTCTTTCTGGAGAATTTCGTGGATGATACCTCCGCCCTCTTATTATCCCCATCCTTCAGTGGCTTGAAGATTTTGGACATACGTGGAAGCCATTCCATTGTTTGCCACCACTCGACCAATTGTACATATTGGAATATTGTCAGCACTACCTATGGTAAATCCTGGCCATAATCACTTGATCTCCTTCCATACAAAGTCAATGAATAAATCAAGTCAAATGAATTGGGCCAAGTGGTTGGTCCTACTGCCAATTTATGGTAGATAAAAGTGCAAGGGCACGTACATTGGCGGCTGGGTCTCGTACCACTGAATCAAAGGTTGCTTGAATACTTGCTATGCAACGCCTCATACAATGCCTCCACAGACCACACTCATGTAGCCTCTCTTATGGGCAAGTATCAACAAAGAGTGCAATTATAATTCAGAGAGGAGTCCTATTAGTCATAAAACTTCATGAATTGATCGCCTTTCACCTTCAAAAAAAAGGGCCAATTATCCTACATATACGTAAATATGGGCTTTGCAGAGCTGAATCAGGCCAAAACTCTCAAGATATCTATATGTAAAAAGCTGTTGGTAGATTCCTATTGACCAGCCTGTATATTCTGCTGATTGAAACATATAAATGTGAACCCCCTGAGCATTTATTGAAAACCAGAGCAAATAACAACCAAATAGCTATTGAAAATAAGATCTTGACACAGGGCAGCTTCAGTAACATGCACCTTGTGTGTGGTATTCTGAAATGTGACAGACGATTTGATGGAAAGATCTTTGAAGCTTTTAAGCTCCACTTTCCTTTGACCCATTCGTGGTTAGGCAGAAATTGTGACTACCATGGTCCAACTAAGCTTGAACTGAAGCTAGAGTTTCATAGTACATGAAAGCAGCTTAATTGGATTAGAGAAACCCATTACCTCGCCAGAAAATTTGCTAAATGCTTGCGGACGAGGGCTTGAAGGGTCTCATGGTGGAAAATTAGCCGCCAGTAGATACAAAGTTGTTCAAGCTCTTTGAATAGCACCTCTGAAACAGCCCACCACTGTTGCTGGAGTCAATTGAGCATGTGTGTGTGTGTGTGTGTGTGTGTGTGTGTGTGAGAGAGAGAGAGCGAGAGAGAGAGAGAGAGAGAGAGTTTTAAAGCTCTGCAAATGAATGGTCAGCATTCATAAAGGACTTGCATGTCTCCTGAGCTACTGCTTCATCACTCTGTACTTTCCACCAGCCCAAGCCTGTTACAAATCTCCGATAATCTGACATAATAGGATTTTGGGCTCTATGTCTAGTGATGGCTAAATCAAACCTTTTTGCAGGACTTACAAGAGGGGGGATGGTTTTATGACTAGCCGGACTTGCTTGTGGAATTTTCTCACATTCCTGTTCCCTAACTTGGAGAGAGTCATGGTTATCAGCGCTTGCACTAGAAGTGACTCCATTGCTTACACTAACTGAATCTCTTTGATCTTCAGGTCCCTCTCTGAAAGGAAGACTTCCTGTTTCTAAAGTGGCTGCCAAATCTCCTCTATTCTCTCTTGTACTTTCAACATGATTTATTGAAGCAATGTCCTTTTCCTCATTTCTTTCTGAACTAGCTGCTTGAAAATCCTCAACTTGGATCATATCAGGAAAAAAGGACAGAATGCTGTTTCCAAAAGCTGTGTTATAGGTTTCAACAGATTCACAAACATCGCCCATACTTTTAATGGCATCCACTTTTTGTAGTAGTGAGTCCCAGGCCTTCATCCTCTCCAAACAATCTTTTCCTTTCTTACTCTGCACCTTGATTCTCTTTATGTCCCGATGAAGGCCACTCAATCTAAATTGACTCGCACCATCAGCATCAAGATAACCATCAGCTGCCGTCTCTCCTCGTTTGACTTTTTGCAAACTTTTGGTTATAGTACGCTTCAACTTTTGCCTTCTTGAGTCCTTCCTTTTTGAATTTGCATCTAGCCGTGCTTTCATAGCATCAAGAAATCCTAAACCATCATCCACAGCCAGCTTCTCTTGCATCATATCATTTTCGGGCAGGCAATGAACATCCACGATATCAACATTTGTGGTACTCTCTGGTAGCCTATCACTTCTAGAGAATATTTCTTCCAGCAATGATGCATTCTGTATATAACGATCAAATGCTCCATCCTCAGAGACGAGTTCGGCTTCTCTGTGCTCTTTCAACTTCTGAAACCTCCATGCATTTACTGAAGCTGCTTCCTGCAGGAAAGTTCGCATACTATTATTTTTCCTCCTGAAGCTACTTTCAGAATGTCTGCTCTTTGCAGGAAGAGCATACATGAAGTCAACATTCAACACATTCCCAATGTACCACTGTTCAATAAGTCAAACAAGATGAATAAATACCTAAAGTACCAAGAGCCATCAACTCCAGGAGCACTGGGATATATATTATAGAATCCCTACTATTCACTTTCTTGGCATCTGTGACTGCAGGTACCACTATAGCATGTTGCACAAATGTTTTATTCACACACACACACACACACACACACACACACACCTTCTGTGTAGCTTGCACAGCGGCCTTTAAATTTTTTGATCTCACTGACTCTTGTTGTTCTTTGGCGGTAGCAGTTTCAAGCCAGTTAGATTTGGTGATGGGGACAGCAGGTGTTGATGTCTTCCCAGATAATGGAATGGCGACCCCAGCCGCAGATGGGACCTTTGAGAAGTTCACTGGTGGCGGAAACATTTGAGGAACAGTTTGATACAAGGAAGTGTACCCACCAGCAGGCCTTACATAAGCTTCAGTTTTTGCAGGACTGCAAATCAACAAACACATCCAAGAGTCGCAGATTCAAAAGCTAGCCACAATTCTCCTTAGACTTTATAGGAAGCAATCTTAAAGCTTTCTGTTTCACCAAGTGTTAAAAGGAGATCCTTGATATGTACCCTACAGTTAACAAAGAAATCTTTGTGAGGCTACACATCCAGATTTGAGATACTTAATATGAGAAGATAGTTTTGTTGCTAAGAATGCTTGATACAATAATATGAATTGATAGACATACAAATACAGTTTACAAGAGCATTTGAAAAAAAAAGGCTCTCTATAGATCTCAAAAAAGATATGATTATAATCTATTCACAAGCACGGATCCTGATCTTATTGGTATTCAACTTTAGGTTGCTTATCTAGACTTCAAAAGATTGGAATCTCCTGGATGGGCCCGGTGCTTGGTAAAAAGTAAATGACAACCGCACCAACAAAGTTAAAAAACAAATTATAAAACTAAATGGAAAGCAAGATAGCAGGCCTTAGCAAAGATCAAAAACTGCCCATGCTGAATCATGCAGACCCTTAAATGAAACATTTTTCAACCATATAGAATCGTTTTTCAACCATATTCTCTATCTCTCTCTCTCTCTTTCTCTCCCCAACCATAAACCGACGGAGTAGACACAGGGGTGGGGGCAGCCAGATGGGGGCCAGAGGAGGGGAGAGAGGTAGAGGTAGAGGTAGAGGTAGAGGTAGAGGCAAGGGGAGGGGGAGGAGGAGCACGCAGCAGAGAGCCAGAGCACGCAGCAAAGCCAGGGTCACACCACGACATATGGTTCCCTCCAGTTCTGACTCATCTGCAGACCCTTGGGATCTGCAGTCAGGCACAGATTCAGATGATTTTTCCTACCATGACTCTGACGAGTCTTAATTGTATAGTTTTCATTACGTTCATCGAACATCATTGTACCCCATTTTGGTGCCATGTGGCCCGATATTATGCATGATCTATTCACAGCAGTGTCATGATTCAGTACTGTTCTTTGTGGTTTTTGTTCGGTAACTTCTGTTTTATGGTACAGCTCAATGTCAACACTTGCAAAAAATCAAGCCTACACTTACCAAATATCGAAAACTGATCGTTTCGCTCTTCACGAAGCTCAGATCCCCCTGGCACCGTGCACACCACCTTCGTGTCGCCGGTGCCTGCCGACTATCCACATGCGAAGATCGCCTGTAGCTCACCAAAAAACTAGTAGCGCGGTTCTGCCCGCTAGGCCCAAAAATCTGATATTCTGGTTTTTTTTTTTAAGACGATTCTTGCAGCGAATCACGATTCGCTGCAACTATGAAGGAAACCTAGCAACATTAACCGAAAATATTGTCGTTCTTTCATGTACACAAATTTCCAGGCGACTCTCCATTAACGAGATGCACTTGCTGGTGTGCTCCATCAAGGTCTTTTAAACCCGAGATAGTATTGGAGCAAAGAGATAGACACCAGAGACCATGCAGTCCGAGTACTTGATTAGTTTGGATAGGGAGCTAAGAAGATAAAGATTCTTAGGAGAGAATTTAAATGAATGAAAAATATTACTTGGACCCATTTGTGAAGACGTATCCCAGGGAAAAAAGTATCTTATACCCTAATTAAATAGAGCAACTACCTAGCCTCAAATAGAGGGAAGTCCATAGAGGATATGTGACATTTGGAGTGTAAAACTCAGGATTAGTTATAGTTCGACTATGACTAAAACTAACTAAAGCAACACTAGTCAAGCATCTGGATAAACTGAACTTACCTATTATAACACTCTCCCTTAAGTTCTAGTTTATCTTATACACATATAGCTTTTCTCTAAAAAGCTCAAATTTATCAACAGTTAATGGCTTAGTAAACAAATTTGCTAGGTCCTACAATGCACCACATCTATTTCATTAGATAACAACTTTTCTCTAATGAAGTGATATTTGATTTCTATGTGTTTTGTGTGTGCATGGAACACGGGATTCTTTGCCAGCTGAATAACGCTCTAACTGTCACATTTGATCGTAGTGGATTTTCTTTGTGGGATGCTTATGTCTTCTAGCATTCTTCTCAACCATATCGCCTCCTGTGTGGCTGAGCATAGCGCTGTATATTCGGCTTCCGTTGTAAATAAAGCAAATGTCTCTTGCTTTTTGCTAGACAATGAAAATGCACCATTCCCCAAATGAAAGATATAGCCTGTGGTGGATTTCCTGTCATCAATACAACCTGCCCAGTCTGAATCGACAAAGCCTTGTCAAGCCAAAATTTTAGGGGGTTTCTTTCCTTGCCTAACCTCAATCCAAGATCTAATCAATCTAGCATCAAAAAGATAAAGTTAGTTGTCACGCATAGATCCATTCCCATGAGAGCAATATTATAGTTCAGATTTTAGCATGAATGGAAGATTCACATCTAACTCTAACAAATCACTTGGATCTTCATTTGATAGATTCTTACCGACCTCTGTTGGAGTAGTAATGGGCTTGCAATCATGCATCTTGAACCACTTCAAGATTTTATTGACGTATTTAGTTTGTGTGAGTGCGATTCCATCCTTCTTTTGCCATATTTCCACTCCAAGACAATAGTGCTACCTTTACAAGATTTACTTCCGGCGCCACTGGTGCCAGCATTGCCCCCAGCGCCAACAGCGCCACTGCTGCTCTCGGCGCCATCGGCATTGGCACCGCTCCCGGCGCCACTGTGACCAGAATCCAGCCGGCGCCAAGTTCTTATGGTTGAAAATCTTTGATCGGTTCTAGCGAAGTCCAGAGAGCTCAGATCGATGAGCAATCACCTCACACGATCTAGGCATGATTAAAGGAAGCCTGGGGATCAATAAATTTTAGAGAGAGAAAATCCTACAGAGAGAAAACGTGCTTTACCAACCTGGGTAGAGTACTTGGTATGAGGGGAGGTGGCAAATCCCACCAATACTATAGGGGGAGTGCAGGTTGCGACTCAGGGCGAGCTCCAACCAAGTCTCAGCCTCCTGTGATACAAAGAGCTGATGGCTCGAGAAGGAACCTTTCTTTTGAAGGCTGATACCATCAAACAAAGAGGACTACAGAATCTGTGGGGCGGATTCGCAGTTCAAGTACTAGCACGTGAACGGCAACGAAACGACTCGATGTTTGCAAAGAATGATGGCTAGCCTGTTTCTTGGGTTAGTTTCATTTGCGACAACGCCCACCAGACGCAAGCAGGAAGTCAAAAGTTGGAAAGGGCAATTTCAGGGGAGATCTTCTATGGAGCAGTTGGTCTTCATTTGGGATGGCTACCTTCGGAACTGAAACTCACTGAGCATGGGTGATATCCAATGTCAATTGGGTTTTTCCTCAAAGGGGAAAGACTAGGATCCTCTTCAGAGATTGGCAACAAGTTAGATCAAGCCATAATCCTAGCAGATGGAAAGCAAAGTGTTGGAAAGGCTTTTTGTCTTTTTGTCTGAGAACTCTACTCTAAGTCCGGTCAGCTGATTTTATAAGTGGAGGGGAACTATCACACACACCCCTCGCTTGGTGCAAATGTTGAATGAAAGTTGACCAAAATGGGGGCAAATTCAAGGCGACCTAGCCATACTCACACGAGGAGACTGGCGAACTTTGAACCTAATAAGTTGACAAGTTTTTGTTGTGGAAAGGAAAGCTTGTCATAGGCTTTCTCTGGACCAGCAATGATGAGGAGACATAATGAGTACGCTGAAGGTGTTACGTGTAAAGCAGCTGATCAACGAAGGAACTGTGAAAGTTGAGTCTTGCACGAGAGACTTGGTACTTCGAACGGACGCTAAGGGACAGTTCATGTTGAGATCCGACTAGTGCAAACTCTGGGTGCATTTGTCTGATTCAAAGAGAGCTACTTGAAGCCAAGCTAGATGTACACTTCTTGTTTTGACTGTGAGGCAACTGACCAGTGATGGAATTGTGAAAGTCAAGTTTTGCGCGACGACGGACATGGTGCTTCAAACGAACGCGAAGAGATAGTTCGTATGCGGATCAAACTGGTGCGACCCTTTGGCTCTCCACGAGGTCAATGGTTACATTTGGGTTGATTCAAAGACAGCTACTTCAAGCTAAGTGAGAGGTGCATTGCGGAGTACTCAATCTTTGCCTACCTTAAAGAGCCAAAAAGGAAAAGTATCAAGATCAGGCTGGGACAAGGAGAGAAATCAAGGTGCAAAAGCAACAAGGCACGGAGTGGACCATAAAGTGGGCAATCAAACAATAAATCCTTTGGCTCAGGAAGCCCTGATAACTGTGCGGAATTGATCAAATTTGGAGCTCAAGGAGCTCAACACAAAGTGCATCAAGGACAAATCAAGAGCTCAAAGGAGAAGCTACGGGGGCGAACATTTCACAGAAAGGCCTCCGTAAGCGATATAAAATCTACGCTTTTCCCAGACAAAGTGATATTTTCAAGTTATGTAATTTTTCAATACAAAGAGCTGAGCCTCCAACTTGTGGTGAGCCAGTTACCATGTTAATAAAAAGTGGCCAGTAAATTGAGTATTGTGCCAAGTAGCTTAAATGTATAGTTATTTTTTATTGGGAAACACCTTCACTTTAATCTGACATCTGATGAGGATATCAGATTTTATAAAGGTGGGGGGGGAGGGGTGGATGTTGTAAAGCTACCTTTACAAGCTTTACTTCCAGCGCCAGCATTGCCCCCGGCGCCAGCAGCGCCATTGCTGCTCCCGGCGCCGATGGCGCCACTCCCGGCGCCACTGTGACCAAAATCCAGCCGGCGCCAAGTTCCTATGGCTGAAAATCTTCAATCGGTTCTAGTGAAGTCCAACGAGCTCAGATCGATGTGCAATCACCTCACACGATCTAGACATGATTAAAGGAAGCTTGGGGATCAATAAATTTTAGAGAGAGAAAATCTTACAGAGAGAAAACGTGCTTTACCAGGCTGGGTAGAGTACTTGGTATGAGGGGAGGTGGCGAATCCCACCAATACTATAGGGGGAGTGCAGGTTGCGACTCAGGGCGAGCTCCAACCAAGTTTCAGCCTCCCTTGCTGGAATGTTGTCTTGGTGCCCGCCTTGGCATGCCAGCGCCCCAGAGACTAGTGTCGGTCACACACTTGAAATGTAACCTTCTCAGATTTATCAATAAAGTAGAATTTTCCTCAAACTGACTCTGATTACCTTCTGGGTTTCAGTGTTCGGTAAAAACGCCAGATGTAAGGCCGCTTCAAACTTTTTGATTTGGCACATAGTTGAGGGTCGTATCCCGGGATGCCAGCGGTATGTCGTCGGGACCATTCGGTCCGTGGTGTCAGCGGTATGCTGTCGGGACCATTCGGTCCAGGAACTGATTGTCTCCATATCTGTCGCGGCTTGTGGTTCTGAGTGTTCCTTGCATGAACGTGAATGGGTTAAGCTCTTGGGGAACGGGGCTGAGTTGGATGGCTTGCTTGGGCGGAAGTTACCTGTTTATGGCTGTCCAGTCTGGCATGGCACCAGGTTGGCTTCCAGCGCTCGTGACGAAGCTTTCAGTTGGTTAAGTCTGATGTAAGTCAGACCGCTTGCTTGGAATGGATGTTACTCGTTTGTAACGAAGCTTCGAGTTGGTTAAGTTTGATGTATGTCGGGCGGCTTGCCTGGAGGGAAGTCACCCACATCAGGACCCCCAATCTGGCATGGCGCCAGGTTGGATCTCAATGTTGGTTTCGAAACTTCAAGTTGGTTAAGTCTGATCGTCGTTGGCGAGTTGGCTGCTTGTATGTCAAGTGGGTTTGGACGGCAAGAGTTGAAGGCCGGGAAGCTAAGTCGTGGTTCCCGACTCCCTTTGGGATGCTTGTTGTGCACATATACATTGCATCCAAATATTCGCAAGCCATCCACTCTCGGCTTATTGTCAAAGAATGCTTCTTCTGGAGTGCAGTTTTGAACGGCAACTGTTGGGATCCTATCTTGCAAGAATGTTGTTGTGCGCACGGCTTCACCCCAAACGAATCCACAACTCCGATTTGAGTCATCATAGATCTAGCAGCTTCTACGATTGTGCGATTCTTTCTTTCAGCTACCCCAGTTTGTTGAGGTATATCAACTTGTGCAAACTGTTGTTTAATGCCATGCTCCTTGCAAAAGTCAATGAAAGCAGGTGAGCGGTACTTACCACCACGATCAGATCTGAGTGTTTTGATCTTCACTCCTAATTGGTTCTCAACCAAGGCCTTGAAATGTCTGAAATTTGCCTTTCTGAATCTGTCCCATAATGAATCCCTTACACGTCTCCATTTCGTCCTCAGCAAGATTGGTAGATTGCTTCAATTTGCCTTTCATAATATCGGCCTTTTTTTTGCGATAATCCTTGGCCCAATGTCCAGGTTTATGGCAAGAGAAGCATTTGCCCTTTTTCTTCTTCCCCGATGATTGGCCCTGATCATCGTCATCAACATGTCTTTCTTTGTTGCGTTTTGTATTTGTGCTTCCCCTTCACAAGCATTGCTTGGTCTTCTGGCGTCGGTTGTCATTATGACTAGCTCACGTCGTTGCTCTTCTTGTAACACAATGCCATAGAGGTCCTCAAAGCAAGGTAACCTCTCCCTAGACGCAATTGCACTTGCAAACATTTGAAATCCCTCAGTAAGGCCACTTAAGGCATTATGAACCAGCTCTACATCACGCACTTGCTCGCTGATCGTAGTCCGCTGGTCTCTAAGCTCCTTGAACTTTGTAAAAAATGAGCTTATAATCTCATTTTCCTCCATGCGGATAGTGTTTAGCTTAGTTCTCAAGTACGTCATCCTCTTAGGAATTAATGGATTAATTAATTCATTGTAGAGGCCAGCCTGCGTGCTAGAAGGCCAGTTTCTATTTTTAGATTAGGTACTATCTATTTTTAGTATAGGTACCTAAGTTAGTAAGTTAGTACCAATTTTGCTAGAATAGTATAGAAATCTATTTTAACCAAGTTAGCATAAATTTTTATTGTTAAGACTTTATAATTAGCATTTCAATTGCTATTGTAGAAGGCTAGCTTTTGCTTTTCATTGTGGACAGCCTCTATAAGAGTAGATGGGCGCCCACCTCCATTGTTATCTCAGTTTCCAGCTTATGAAGCATAGCTTCTTGCAGTCTCTCTTCTTCTTCAGCTTGTCGTTGATGTTTTGTGTAAGTACTAATAAGATTAGTCTACTCCGATTAGAGAATCTCTTCGATTCTAACATGGTATCAGAGCCATCTCTTTAAGATCGGGATCTACGGAAGGAAGGAGAAGATCAGCGCTGTAGGTTTACTGGTGGAGGTCGCATATAGTGGAGGTGCTATTTGGTGAAGGTTCAATCTGGTGGAGGCGCCATGCTGTGCAAGTTTTTCTAGTGGAGGTCACATCTGGCGCATGTAGCTTCTGGACAGGCATCAGTTTCAGACAGGCAGATCTGAGGGACATCCAGGACAGCAAAACAGGTCTTTTCTTGTGCAGGTTTTTATGTGGTGCAGGTTCATCTATAGGTGGCAGGCAGTACCTGAGCAACATCTGACCAGAACAGAGGCATATCTGAGGGCAGCAGTTTTTGGTGGAAGCAACATCTGGGGGCAGCAACATCTGACCAGGACAGGCTTTATCTAAGGCAGTTTTTCATAACAGAGGCACATCTGAGGGCGGCAGTTTCTGGTGGAGGCAACATCTGAAAAATCAGATCAGATTTGGAACAGATAACAACCAGATAGGTGTTATCTGAGTGAGGCAGAACCTGGACAGGTCAATTAAGAAAGAGACAGGGTTTATCTGGGACAGGCAGCAATCACATAGGTGATATCTGAGGGAGCCCAAATGAGATTCAGATCAGAACCAGCCAGGCTCCATCTAGGACAGCAGACAGGTATTTCTCAGGCAGATAGTATCTGGACAGGTGCTATCCAGGGAAGGCGACAATTAATAGATTGTTGCATGCAAGTATATTCTTAGTAAAAACGCCTGTCATTTTTGTACAAAGATGGGGAGTCTAAATGAATCCGTTCTTCCAGAATCAAGCAAGTTAGATGGATCTAACTACAGCTTGTGAAAGTTCAAACTTCAGAATATCCTTCAGGACAAAGATTATTGGGAAATTGTCATGGGACAAGAGGTGATGGCTCACGGTCTCAATGATCAAGATAGAAGGGCATTTGAGAAACGGGTGCAACGTGCACATCATATCATCAACTTATCTGTGAAGGATAAGGTTATTCCTTTGATCAGGAATGCAGTTGGGCCTAAGGATGCATGGGATATCCTTAAGAACACATATGAAACGGTAAGTAAGTCTCGAGCGTTGTTCTTGAACAATAAGCTTCATACCTTGAAAATGGAATCAGAAGAATCCAACTAAGTCCTCCTGAAGTATCAAGTCATCATTTCCACCAAGTTGTTCCTTTAAACGACTAATGTGAAAAACTGGGTGTACCTTAACACCTTGAGGAAGTTCTAGCTCATACGCATTCCGATGGAGTTTCTTTACTATACGGAATGGCCCTGCAAAACGAGGTGATAACTTAGGACATTTCCCAGTCTTTAATACCTTAGAGTCTTTTGGGATTCTAAGATATACCCAAGCCCCCTCTTCGTAGACCCTAGGTTGTCGCTTTTGATTAGCATAAAAAGTGGGCTCTATCCTGAGCTGTTTTTACGTTCTCGCGAGCAACTAGCAACATTTCTTGCATATCATGCAAGAAATCTACTGCTGCTTTAACCTTGAGGCCTTTGAGGCCCACTGAAATGGGAGCCCTAGGCTGGAAACCATAGATCAGAGAAAATGGACTAAAACCCGTCGTTGAGTGCTTTACGCTGTTATACGCAAACTCAATCATTGGAAGGTACCTTTCCCAATCCGATTGTCTCCTGGAAATATATGCCCGAAGCATATCTTCCATAGATTGGTTCGTCCTCTCTGTCTAACCATCCGATTCAGAATGATCTAATGACCCCATACTTAGAGTGGTCTCTAGTTTCTCAAAGACCGCTTGCCAAAATTTGCCAATGAACTTTGGATCTCGCTCACTAACAATGTCATTCGGCAAACCAAATAACCTAAACAACTTTTCAACGAAAAGCTGAGCAAGTTCAAAAGCCTTGACAGTTTGCCTGGTTGGCATGAAATGCGCCATTTTAGTTAACCTGTCAACTGTTACCCAAATGGCATCATTTTGCTTCCCCGTCCGAGGTAGCCCAACCACAAAGTCCATGGAATTACTTTCCCACTTTCTTTCGGGAATTTCCAAGGGCATTAGTAAACCAGCTGCCTTAAGTCTTTCAGCTTTCTCGCGAACATATGCCTCCACTTGACTTTTTAAGTTTGGCCAGTAAAAGTTCCTTTTTACTAAGTCAAGCGTCCTTTGTGAGCCAGGGTGCCCTGCACACGGGCTGTCATGACATTCATGCAGGATTTGCGCCCTTATATCATCATTTTCTGGCACACAAACTTTTCCATTCCAGAAAAGCAACCCATTCCTAATGGAATAGTCTCTCTGTATCTTGTCCAGAGGAGAAATCTTGGAATCCTGCATTCCAAGCTCATCACTAGATCTAGAAGAACCTGCCAGGACGTCTAGCCAAATATGACCGAAGTACCTATCGGTCTTACACAAATCTGTTAAGAACAGATACAACTCATATTGGATCTCAGAAAAGCTTAACTGATTAACCTCTCCAATCCGGCTTAAGGCATCCGCGACACTATTAGAAGTATCCTTCCGGTACTCAATGTCATAATGAAATTCTTGGAGCATCTCTGACCATCTGGCCTTACGACCCCTAAGGTCGACCGCATCGTTAATATACTTTAACGCTTGATGGTCAGTAACTATGGTAAACTGGGAGCCATACAAATAATGTCTCCAAACTTTCAGGGCATGAATCACAACAAAAAGCTCCTTGTCGTAGGTGGAATACCGCCTTTGAGCAAGATCTAGCTTTTTGCTTTCAAAAGCAACCGGTCTACCATCCTAATATAGGACTGCACCTATAGCATAGTCACTGGCATCCGTAGCACATATGGCTTTTTAGGATCCACTATGTGCAAAATAGGTGTTGTAGTCACACAGTATTTGAGGTTCTCAAAACTCTGATTCAACTCTTCAGTCCAAGTAATCGAAGGACTGAACTTACTGTGCCAGCTAACTCCTTTAGCCCCCTTGAGGACATTCATCAAGGCCAATGCAATTAATGCATAGTTCAAGATGAATCTATGAAAAAACCTCGTAAAGCCCAAAAAGGACTTAACCTCCCGGATGGTTTTAGGGATAGGCCATTCACGTACTTGTCGGACTTTATTTGGGTCAATTTCCAACCCATGGTCTGAAATAACGTGACCAAGGTATAACAACCTTTTCTGGCCTTGGCAAAAAGCTTCTCCTGTCTAAGTAACTCTAAGACAATCTTGAGATGCTCCTCATGCTCCTCCAAAGTCTTACTGTAGATGAGAATATCATCTAAGTACACTATCACGAACTTTCCCAGATATGGACGAAGAAGATCGTTCATCATCTGCTGGAAAGTCGCTGGAGCATTTGTCAAGCCAAATGGTAAAACCAGAAACTCGTAATGGTCGTACCTAGTTCTAAACCCGGTTTTTTCAACATCCTCAGTCTTTATGCGAATCTATTGACACCCTGATCTCAAATCGATTTTGGTGAAGTACTTTGCACCATGCAATCGATCAACCAGCTCATCCATTCGCGGCAAAGGATAACGGTTTTTAATCGTTAATTTATTCAACTTTTTAAAGTCCACACAAAGACGAGTACCTCCGTCTTTTTTATCAACAAGGAGCACAGGTGCCCCCCAGGGAGATTTACTAGGCCTTACATGGCCCATCTTAAAGTGATTTTGCCATTGCCTATAAACCTCATCCTCTTCAGTAGTACTCATCTTATATGGATACAGTGATAAAGGAGAACTACCAGGAATTAGTTTAAAGCCATGGTCAACACCCCTAGAGGGGAGAAGACCCTCAAGAAGCTGCTCTGAAAACACATCTTGCCTAAGTTTCTTGAAGCACTTCTGGTGAGTTTTCTTTCTTTAGGTTATTAGACATTAGTTCCATTTGGAGATTGTAAAATTGCAAACTACGTTCTTCATGGTAAGTAAAATCTTTTAACCAGCATAAATAAGAACTGCAATCGACAACATTCATACATTTAACTATTTCCAAAGCAGAAAGCATATACGGAGTAGAAATATCAACATTTAAATTTAATTCTATGAGTGAGCTGTTATGTAAGAACGACAAACTGTGAGTTACATAGTTTTTCTTCATAGACTCGTTCCTCTCATAGAACCACTCCTTTCCAAGTATTACATCTACCCTATCTAGATTCATAATGTGAAAGTCTAATTTATCCTTATAGGCTTGAATCTCTATTGGTAGACGTGGGACTGTCCGGTCCCAAACTTGGCTTTCTGCTCCCGTTGCCAGCTCCACTATGTATCGGTGGTCACTTTGCCTTGTTTCCACCTTTAGCTTCTGTAACAAATTAGCGTTAATAAAATTGTATGGAACCATCGTCAAATAAAACTGTTACGGCTTGGCCACCCACAACCCCCTTCATCCGAATGAGGTCATGAGGGCCAAAAACGGCCGTGTTAAAACAACAATGCTCACACACAAAATTACCAGCAAAGGAAAGATCTACACTAGATATGCTAGAGTTACCTGGCGTCTTAAAAGATGCCCCTTTAGCCTTCCGTTTTTTTGGACATTCCTTCGCGACATGACCTGGGGTTCCAGGCAATTAAAGCACAGATTGTCGCTTCTGGCTTTCATAAAAGTTTCCTGGTCTAAGGTAGATCTTTTCTTCGACTTAACCGAACCTGAAGACCCATCCTTTGCCTTATCTTTCGTTTTCTTTGGAAAGAAAGGCTTCTTACCCTTTATGTCGGGCAAGACACCAGTCTCAAGCTTAGCCATCATACGAGTATCATCGTAGATTCTAGCGAAACGAACAGCATCCTCGAGGGCAAGAGGCTGGTTCCTCCTGACCTCTAGCTGATAGTCTCTTGGCAACCCAAGTATAAAATGCAACTTTACTAGCAAAGGATCTATTCTAGTTGCAAAACGAGAATAGACCTCCTGAAAATCTTGTAAATACTGATCCAGGGGCCGGTTCCCCATATGGATCGTTGCATATTGACGGTAAAATTCAAAATCATCAAAAATTTGGAAGGAAGACCGCCTCAAAGGCCTTACAAAAGTCTTCCCAATTCTTAGGGACTTCAGGCTTACCCCTTATATCTTGCCATCAGGTAAATGCTTTACCTCGCAGGTACATGACGGCGAGATTGGTCTTGTTGTCCTCGGATGAATCGTGCATGGAAAGTGCAAATTCCATCGATCCAACCATTGCAAGACCGCCTCTAGGGTTCTATCCTTCTTTTCCCCAGCAAAAACTTCAGAAGTGAACAAGGGTTGGTGCACCAATTGCCTTAGTTGTGCCAATTCCTTTAGTTCCTATTGATCCCGATTGTGTTTAGATTGCATATCAACAATCTGTTGCTGTAGATTGTTAATTGCAAGCAACAAGGCATCAAGATCTAAGGTAGAGGTAGATGCAGTAACCTCCTTAGCAGGGGACATAGGCTGTGTGGTAGGATTAGGATCCATTTTACAAGAAGAAGAGAGGTGAATTAAGAAAGAGATGATAGAAGAGAATCAAAAGCTACTCAAGAAAGGTAGATACAAGGCTCCTCTCCCATGTCTCATTTTGCATAGTGGAATCATATTCCTCTTGCATGGCATTGTGCTGTACATTAACCTTCTCGGTTTCAAAGAATGACCATGGCCGTTTGACTCTAACAAGAATACAATACTATACATAGCTTCAGCCCATAAAGAGTTTGGCAATGCCTTAGCCTTCAGCATGCTATGTGCACACTCAACTCAATGTTTTAGCGAAACGCGTTTCAAACAAGAAACGTGTTCAAAACGCCCATTCAAAACAGACTTGTTTCGAGACATCAACCGAACATTCGAAACTACTGGAAAAAAAACCAATTTTTTTTGCATTTCCATGCGGTCGCGAGAGGTCAGAGTGAGAGAGTTTTTGTACTAAAGCCACTAAGTTGGAGATAGAGAATGAAATTGGATGTTTCTTGGTACTAGTCTTTCTATGACATGTCTAAACCCCAGAAACCCATAAAAACACATTCAAAAAAAAAATCTAAAAAAGTTTCCCATTTTGAACCAGGACCTCCCGTTTCAAACGCATTTCGAAACGACATACGAAACGGATCCATGAAACATTGACTCAACTATAAACCTGTTCTTTCTCTCAGCAACACCAATCTGTTGAGTAGCTGGAGTAGCAAACTGACGCTTGATTCTACTTGAGTTGCACAAATCATCGAACTCTCCTATTATGTACTCACCACTCTTGTCACATCTGAGAACCTTTATCTTTATGCCAGTTTGAGTTTCAACCAAAGCCTTGAAGATCTTGAAGTACTTGATTGCCTTCAATTTCAATATTTCTAGCTTCATTGATTTCATATTATGGTACAGTGATTAAGCTTCAACAAGGATATTTGTTCACAGATCAAGCACTCTTGACAGAGAATAAGTCAGTTAACAAACTTCAAATGGTATGGCATGATATTGGCAGCAAAGTTTCGAATTTTCAAAGCTGATTGATTCAATTTCACTGGAGCTCAAACTTGAACTTGCTAAGATAGTTAATGAATGCAGATTCTTCCTTAAATATCAGATTGAGAAAAAAATATATATCTAATTTTTCAGCCTTATTGCAACTATTTATGAGAACATCTTCAAAAGCTTGCTTGAATGTTTCTGTTAGTTGTGTGAAAATTCAATAAGACCCATAAATATCCTTTTTGCCAAGTCTGATTCCTTTTCGGGTTCTCCATAACATGTTTGTAGAGCCACAATTTTTCAACTAATCACGTATCAAAATTCTTTTGAGGATAAGTAGCTTGACCTTGCCCATTGACCTTGCCCTGACAACCATTTCAGACAAGAAGCTCTGCCTGAATACTATGATTTGTAGGGTGATTACTACAGCCCCTAAATCATAATAAATGATAATCCTTGAACTAATATAAATTGTTCGAACTTGTTCTCTGTTTGTTGAGTAAACATCACAGATAAATGTTTTTGGACCCCAATAGGAACCCAGATTGTAACAGGTTTGAGCACTTGTTTGTCAAATCCACAAGAAAAGTGAAAGAAAATACCTAATTTTCTAGAATATGGGGGAAATTTTGACAGCATTCCAAAACATACCATTGGGAACACACATGTTCTGAACATCAACTTTGATTCAGTTGTGTGACTGAAGGTAGCACTATTTTCATAGCATGAGCAAGTTTGTGATATACATCAATTTGAACAAGCCTGACATTCTAAAAACATGCAGTTAAAACTCATTATAAGATCACCACAGCACATCCAGTAAAAGACATGATCCTTCACAGCCTTGAAGTTATCATGGAAACTGCAACTATATTTTTTGGTACAAAGTACTTATACGAGGAGTGAACAACTACCAAAAGATAAATATGGCCAATTGATGCTAATTTCCCCTCACATCAAACAGCTTCTACAACTACACTTTCTGCCACAGTACTGAATACAAGGAGTGAACAATAACCAAAGATACATGCGGGCAATTGATGCTAATTTCCCCTCACATAAAAACACCTTCTGTAATAACTAAGAAAACAGCTTTGTCCTTTGATGGTGAAATTGTCACTCACATGCTGGAAGTAGGAGCTGACCATTGCGGAATCAAACGACTGGCATTAGGTGCAACAGGTTCAGATGGATCGTTTTGGGATTTTGGTCGAAAATGTTCTGCAAAACAGGTAAAGCAGGTTACTATTGTATAACTGATTACATTTCAGCAAGGGTCCTACCTTCACAATAGAACCGAAAGATGAGCCTTGTATAATGGCAGACTGATATGGCCGATTGAATCTTAGTTTTATCTTACGACTTTGAGAAAAATTACAAACATACATGCATGGGGTTGTCCGGTGTTATACTTATCCAGGCCAGTTGTAAGCTTGTTGAAGAAAAGCACCTATAATAGACGTCACATCCCATTACAAGCATAATTGAGTATTGTTCATGCCAAAGATGCACTCGCGATTCGCGAGCCGCTGTCAAAAAAACAGCAATTCGCTGTGAATCGCTGTTTTCTTTTTTTGTTCTGTGAATCGCACCAAAAAAAGAAAATTATGTTCACGAATTGCGAAACCCAGCGAATCGCAATTTCATGCATATAACCATGCATGAAATAATCTCGGGCCATCTACTAACACATTAAACGGCCCTGGTTGATAAATGCATGGATGTGTGCCACATCCTGACCAATTGTTTTTGAAAAAATTAGTAACACCAGAAAGGTCCGTATTTTGCACGTGGGTATCTAGAGGAATATTGGGCATGTTAAATAGCCAAGGTAGTCCAAGTATAAAGCATTTTACTATCCATTGTGGAAGATTTTGCAGAATAATGTAACTGCTCCTGTGATTCAAAGGCCAGGAAAGTTTTGGTGCACCACTAAGACCTCGACTTATGTTTATGTATCTTCAAACCATAGTTGCAGCGAATCGAGCGCTGGGTCTGCGATTCGCGGGTCGCGATTCTGCGAATCGCGATTCGCGACCCAGAATCGCCAAAAAAAAAAAAAAAAAAAAAAAATCGGAAAAATAGCTTATTGCTGAAATTTTTTTGGGGGATCAATGGTCAAACCAGCATTTTGCCTCTCATAAGTGCAGTAGATGAGGCACAAACAAATCTTATTTTCAGTAGCTATCCGGTTGTCATTTGCTCTGGTTTTCAGTAAATGTTAATGCTACAGTTTGGACTATCAACTGTATGGATGATGATCACTTTTGCAATTGGTTCACTGGAGATGTGAGTGCAATGTACATACGGTTGGGGGCATAAATATTGGGCCCTTCTCGGCGCGCATTTGGACCCCATTTTTATCTACAAGGGGGCGGTGGCATTTTTATCTACAATGTCTATATAGCAAGAAGGTCTAGGGGGTTCGGGGGACAGTAGCCACCCGGGAAACGGGGGGTTCGAGGGGGGGTAGCCCCCTGGTGGGGGGTTTGGGGGGCAACGCCCCCCAACGGCGGGGTCCGGGGTAAGGCCTCTTCATGATTTGGCCTTCCAACTCCCCGAGTGAAAACACACTTTTTGGTGTTTCGCACCCGAAACAGTCGGCAAACTACACAATCATAATCCCCTCGATCAGAGCTTTCATCTGATACCCATATTGCCTAAAAAAATTTCAAAAAAAAAAAAAAAAGTCGATTCTACACAATTCTGGGAAAATCCCGAATCGCGAATCGGAATCGCGATTCGGGAATCGCGCTGCAACTATGCTTCAAACTTAATGTAAGAATACAAATAAATCTGGGAGTTAAATAAAGTAGGGTCGGAAAGAATTGGCATAAATTGAATAGCTACCAGCGATTACAACTACTACAAGAAAGCCAAAAGAAAGCAGGCTGAAATTTTTTAACACTTTGATCAAAATGTATCATGCTTGCAATAAGTTCTTCTCATCTCATGCAAAAGGGACAAAAACGTACTATGCACAGAGCATGGATTTCTTGCTTCAACACAGCAGTTTTTGCATGCTCGAAAGTTGCACCTGCAATCACAATCAAATCAAAACTTAGGGGCAATTATATGTTGGAAGATAATTATTATCTTTTCAAGTACCTCATATTTTCTCATGACAGAGTGACTGTTATGACATTTAAAGCTCTCTGCTTTTTACTTTACTTTTACTAACCAGCTTCAGTTAAGTCTTCTATTTTGGAGACACTATGCTCTCATACAAAGAAACACACTTGACCTGTACTTTTTAGTCTTATTTACCTTTGTGTAACTAAACTGGTGTCTCTCTCTCTCTCTCTCTCTCTCTCTCTCTCTGAGGTTGAGGATGAGTATCATTTCATATTTAGATGTCCTATCTATTATGAGATTAGAGGACGATACTATTGTTTATATCGGGATTCCACCAGATCACTTCAGTCTCTGATCACATATGAGGATCCTCGCTGTGTAGCATTGATGATACGAGAGATGATGTTTCTGAGACTGGCCTTCTCCAGCAACCAGATCAGTATGGATACCCAGACTACTATCACAGATTTCTTCTCAATGCCCAGACTACTATCACAGATTTCTTCTCGAGACGCCGACAGAGACATGCAGAGGATACAGACACCAGATCGGAGGATGACACAGATATACCTGTCAGAGATAGACATCAGGATAGACGTTAGCGCATCAGACCGAGTCATATATCCAGCAGATTGAGACATAGTGCCCACATTCTGAGACATAGTATGAGACACGGTACCCACAGGTCCAGACAGCGGCTGCATCACTCATCATGTTCAGAGCATCCCATGAGTCTGATCATGTCCTATTTACAGCTCCAGCCAAGTTCTGAGGCTAGATTTGGTTTCATGATATTTGAGTTCCTTTTCTAATTTTTAGTACAGAGATATGTTTCAGACCTAGTTTTGTGCCCTAGTTTTATTTAGTATGTTATTTTTTACGGAGACATTTTTATACGCTCCCTGAGTATCACATACTTGAGAAGTATATCTTTGGTCTTTTGTACCTTCGGGTACCTACAAGACATTAATAAAGCTTCTTTTCTTCTTCTTCTTCTTCTTCTTCATCTCTCTCTCTCTCTGTCTCTCTCTCTCTCTCTCTCTCTCTGGGCGCTGCCCCTGCCTCCATCGCTGGGCTATGCCCCATGCCTCCATCGTTGCAGTTGCAGTTTGCAGCTCCCTTGTTGACTGGTCTATAGCCCGCTGATGACTCCGCCCTGCACCTCTCTGATCGCTGATCCTCTTTTTCAACTGCTCCATCGCAGGCTAGCTGGCTCTCTTCGGCTGCTAGCTGCCTGCAGATTTCTGATCCAACGCCCTGCTGCCTGATCTAGTTCTAATGCCTCGCCGTAAAGGGGCTTTTGCCCTCCAACACTGCTTTATCATCTTCTTCATCTTCATCTGCTTCGTCGTCTTCTTCTTCCATTTCAGACCACCTTCACCTTCTATTCCAGTTGCAATCCCTAAATCTCCGTCAGATCCTATTCTTGCTAATAGTGAATCCATTATAGCTGATCCTTTGACCCGAACACCCCAGAAGACGAATCACTCCTGCCTCCAGCCTTTATGATCTCCGTTATTCGTGCAGATCACTTAATTCTTATGAATATCTCAATAGCCATCGAGAAAAACTTTCTTCTCTTGAAGCTATGATCCATGTTGTACAATCTCATCTTCAGAAATTGGATTCGTCTATCGATGATATCAAGAAAGAAGTTGCAGCTATTCAAAACCGAAGCTTCCTCTGAGGCTCTCTCATTCGACTACTTTAGCTAAGACCCAACAGCTTGAAAGTCAAGTGGAACAACATCAAAACATTGTCCGATCTTGGGCAGATGTGCTCTACCACCTCCATCTTCATTTATCTCAGCTACGTTCACCGAGAGCCGTTTGCGAGAGCAAAAGGCTCTTAATGTCTGGGTCAGGTATTACGAACTCCCATGATGTTGTTGGTGAAGCTAAAAAGTTTCTTGAAGATAGTCTTCAACACCACCACAAAGATATGGATACTGCATGGCGGCCTAAGAAGGATCCAAGTACTCTTGTCATACGCTTTGCATCTGCAACTGGTCGTCATGAAGTGCTAGCGAAGAGATCTACACTGCGGGGTACCACGATATACATGGATGAAGACCTTACTTTCGTTCAGGTTCAAGGAGGGAAAAAGGCAAAACAGGAGGCTCTAACGAATGCAAAGCGGATGATCTACAAGGATGGTATCATTCAATTTGTAGATGTTAAACCTGTTGCTATTGATGAGATATCTATTGTTCAGAGTTAAATGCCAGTTGAATCTATAAATGGTCTTCGTACCATATAATCCTGGACATTATTCTCTTCTTAGTTAGTTTGGTTTTAGTTATGTTGTTTGACGGCATTGCTCCGTCTTGGTGTCATCCTATCTGATGTACTTGTTCGTCTTATATGCCTTTTGGAATGGAAAAGACGTTAATAAAGCTTTCTTTCTTTCTTTCTTTCTTCTCTCTCACATTGTTTTGATAGTTACACATTCATTTCTAGGTCCACTTTGTGCTATTAGCAGTCATACTGAAGTACATTTTTCTTTACTGTTATCGGAAACATTTCATACGCTCCTAATTGCACCACACACCAAACAATGTCATAGTTTCCCGAACCTTTTCGGATGGGAAATGCATTTCCCAACATATCTTGTTTCCCCGAACATGGGAAATGCCCCCTAGGAAACGGTCATTTCCCCATCAGGGTTGAAACGTTTGTTCCCATAACACCTTTTGTTGGGAAACGGTTTTCATTTTTAACCCTTAAAAAATGACCCAAAATGCTAGGGCATAAAAATCATTCAATATTAGAGTAGGGGACATTGTGGATGCTCAAAATGCTCTTGAAAAAGTAAAAGGCTTCCTTGAAACTACACTTGAGCACCATACTAGAGATCTAGATTCAACATGGAGAAGAACAAGGGATAATGCTACCCTAATCCTCCGTTTTGCATCCCTAGAGAATCGTCGCGATACTTTACGTTGTAGAGCCAAGCTACAAGGTTCTCAAATTTATATGGATGATGATCTTATGTACATACTGGTTGAGGAGAGGCGTAAAGCCTTCCAAGAAGTTAAAGTGACAGGCAGACGTGTTATCTACAGGGATGGTCGAATTTGATACATTAACAATGTGTCTAAGGATTCCAAGAATTAGGGAATTAGGGCACCTGGTATTGGGAGCATACTGGGGCCCCATCCACACCACTTGCAGACTGGGATTTAAGATTGTAATGACATACACTCATCGCCCATTGCTAGTAATCTGATTGACTTCATTGGTGAGAGAGATCTATTACTTTTGATTGAGACTCATGAGAGTCAAGAGAGGGAATTGCCGACTTTTCCAAGCTACAGATGGGACTCGGTCTATCAACATGAGATGAGATCTGCCAGTGGTAGAGGTTCTGGTGGGGTTGCTTGCCTATACAAGGAGTCACTGCACCCTATTTTTTAGTTCATCAGTCGTGATGAGCACTCACGGTACATTTGGCTCCACATTGATGCGCATAGCGTTGGTTTAGACAGGGACATCTTGCCTGTTATCTCAAACCCCTGCGGTTGTTCCATGTAAACCTCCTCCTGAAGGTGCCCATTAAGAAAGGCACTCTTGACATCCATTTTTTTGATGGACACCCCAATCAAAATATGAGGCTAAGGCCAAAATGGTCCTGATAGATGTCATCTTAGCAACAGGTGCGAATGTCTCATCATAGTCTAGCCCCTCCTGCTGGGCGTAGCCTTTCGCCACCAACCTTGCCTTGTACTTGTCCACTGTTCCATTGGCATGAAACTTGGTCTTATAGACCCACTTGCAACCTATTGGTTGCTTCCCTTTTGGCAATGTAGTGAGCTCCCATGTGTCATTCTCAAAGGAGTCATACTCCTCCTGCCAAAAATGGACTCTCGTCTCGAAATATAAAATCTGCAGTCACCCATATAAATTGTTGTCTTTTACCAAACAGGTAGATTCGTCAAACTCCACCAACATGTTTTGTTTGGTAATGGCACCAAGAGATAGCAAGTTCTTAGCCAACCCTGGTACATGCAACACACTCTTGATTACCTTCACCTCACCTGATGACAGCTGCACTGGAACTATGCCTTAGCCCCTCACCTCATGTGTAGAGTTGTCTCCAGGTCCCCTGTCTCCTCATAGGTATTGAACCGATGACTATGAGGTGTCATGTGCTTTGAGGCTCCAGAATCAATGTACCATCCTCCAAATGTGGATTCAGATGATAGGGCTGCAATGAATAGATCAAGCCCACCAGATTGCTCTTCTCCTGCAACCAAAGTGACCCTGCTGGTTCTGTCCCTTCTTCTGATCACTTTGCCTCTTCCTACATTCAAAAGCAAAATGCCCATACTTGCGAAATAGTTGCAGTTGCCCTTCCTCTTGGGTGTAGATGAGGAATTGGTGTGACCCTTCTCCAACCTGTAACTTGGACACCTGCTGCTCCAAGTTTTGCTTTGAGTTCTTCCCTTTGCCTTTGCCTTTCTTCTGAAAGCTCAGCTTCTTCTTAGAAGCAAATGCATGTTCTGGATTATCTTCCCTTTCAGAAAGATTCTTCCTCCTCATCTCCTCCTATAAAAGAAGACCACATAACTCCCCAAAGGTTGGGAGTTTCTCCCTAGCAGAAAGGGACATCACATAGTCTTGATAGTTGAATGACAAACTATTCAAGACTATAAGAACAATAGTCATGTCACTTATTGTCTCTCCAACTAAAGCAAGTTGGTCCATAAGGTCCTTGACCTTTGTGATGTGATCACCAATTGTTGCACCTGCTTCCATCTTGAGAGTATGTAACCTGCTTTGCAAATACCCAAGCCTGGCTGAATCCATTGTTTCGAACATAGACTTCATTCAGAATAGTCCAAGCATCAGCTGCATCCTTTGCATTGCAAATGTGAGGAATAATGTTGTCCTTGACAGAAAGATTGATCATCCTATGAGCTTTCTGTCTCCTGTTTATGTAGTCCTTCAATTCAGGATCAGATGTTGGTACAGGCTCTCTACCTACCATCAACTCCCAGCAATTCCTGTCCATCAAGATGTTAGCCATCTTGAACTTCCACACTCTGTAGTTTGTGCCATCAAGTTTGCTAGATTCAACCAGCAAACTCTCCCCAAGACTAGCCATGCTATAATTTGTGCTCAAACAGAAGCTCAACCTGAAAAAGATCAGAAAAGAAACAACTTCCAGCAACTAGGGTTTGACCCTAGACTAGGGTATGTAGCCACTTCAAGGCAACCCTTCAACTCCCGCTTTTGACTTTGCCACTTCGTATGGCCTTACTAGCACAAGCACTAGGCCCCTATTGGAATAGAAACCAAAAGCCCCTACAAAAAATGCGCCCTACTTTTGTGTAAGCTCCTCCAGAAAGACTTCCCAAAACTCAACCAAAATTAGAAAGTTTTTGGATCATCCCACTCTCCTGGCCAATAGCTCTCCAACAGTGCAAGACTCAACCTGATCTGACTCCTATGGATCAAAAGCTCCCTCTTTCAAGATTGAGGTGCTTGTAGAAGATGAGAATCTTCTCAAGAATCTGAGCACTGAAGTTTCTCTCACTCACAGACTCACAGGCTAGACAACCTGCTCTGATACCATGATGATTTGCAAGACCCAGCTATGGAGTATCTTAACTTCAACACTAGATCACTATGAAAGCTTGAAAAACTTGGCTATGGAAAACATCACATACAAGGAGAATTGCATAAGCACCTCACAACACCAAAAGTTAGAAGAGAAAATGGATTGCTAGAGAGAGAGAGGAGGGCGTGGGTCCTCCAAGTCCCTTGTGAGGCAAGCACCTCATATACATGCATAGAAAGTCTAGGTGTCAACCATAGGAGTGAGCTACTTGGCCAAGTGGGCCACTTGCACTAATTTACTCAACTTACAAAAGGGGGGTCTCATGTATTTAATTTATAACATGCCCCATGAGTTATGTACAACTTACAACCTAAATAGTGCTTAGCCAAAAGGGGTAAAATAGGCATTACTCTCCAACACATTTATGAAGCAACAAATTAAGTGCAATCTCCTTCATGGCTGACCCTTGTGGACTGTTTTGTGACCTCTTCAACCCAATCAATAACCCTAAACCCAAATGTGTGTAAAACAATGTGCAAATGGGCTAGTATAGAAAACCTTCAGAAACATCAGGACTTTCTATGCTACTACTCTTGTGCTCCTCCACACAACAAAAGTAGATCGTAAGGCTGCCTTCAACAATTCTCAGCACTATTAGAGGACAAATTCCTCAATGACCATCCACATGCATTGCGTATTCACCTCCACTGATAGTTGAGTTCTCTATGTTGTATTCAGTACCCCAAGATACAACCCATGCCTTGTTTGCAAAGGTTGCTCAGTGCTCACTAATGCCTTTAAGAGCATCCCTAGTTTGGTGACTTTCCAACATAGCTGGAGCTCTACATTATCTCCATTTGTATGATATCATTTTTGGTGTTGAGTTACGTCTTTAGAGGTCATTTTGAACCCAGCACAACAAGGTATGACGATAACTCATGATGGTACAAAGTAGACATGCTAAGGCATAGATTTGAAAGATACTAGCTTATTTCTTATAAGCAGTTGTTTGGTGCCTATGCAATACTTATGAAGTAACTATTGTTACTTCACAAATTCAACATCAATGGAGTGCGTAGTAGCCTATAAAAAATGAATCAGTAGCAATCTTCTGTAAAGAATACCAAATAAGCATCAATCGCCATCCCCTACACGGAGAGTTGTTGGGTCTTGTGTTGAAGTCAAAACCCTATAGGTCAATGCCTATCCATTCATTACTGAGAATCTTTTTTCCAATGCAATATATTTTACTAGTTTTCAAATTTCAACTAGCCTTGGTCAAGTCATTGTAGCCATGGTCGATTATCAAGTCACAAGTGTCAGCAATTATTGGACATTTTTGCAAAATTGAACATCCATACTTCAAATGTTCTAGTGAGTGGTTATTGTTTCATTCCAAATCCATCACAATGTGAAATTAAGCATCCATACTATAGATGTTCTTGTGAGTGGTATCGTCCGATCCTAAATCCATCACAATGCAGTGCCTAGTATTATCTATTGTGATTTGTTCGTTTTTTGTGTTCAAAGAACTTTCTCTTGCTTTATTGGTTTGTGCCTACAATTGCACAAGAGCTAGCCATGCCATGCACTAGATCTAGAATTGATCTCATGACTGAAAGTGGTATTGACCTCATGATTAAAGTGGCTTTTACTTTCTTCACAAGAATAGTATAATGATTCTTTCATATGCCAACCAGATTTTGTACTTACCAATGCTTGTTTTCTGGTATGCTGCAATGGAATATGATCTCTCTTTTTAATTTGGAAATGTCGTCATCCATGTCATAGGCACATAATGTAGCAAAGAGTTTTTCTTTGTAAATTGTAGAGCATGTTTCGTAGGAGCAGAGGAGACACTTCTCTTTTAAAACGAATGGAGATTTTTGGAGACATCAGAATTGAGAATTGAACCCATAAGTGACTTGAGAGTCAAATTTTTGAGACTCCGTGGATCTAGGGCATAACTGCTTTGTCTTGTAGGATGAGGACTATTCCAAAAATGATCTCATACTGAATGGGTTAGCATAAAAAATCAGCCAAATTCAACAATGTCTCCAATATGATTTTGGATGCCCGTCAACCTCTAAGGGCCCTGAAAAGAGTGGATGTGTGCACCTCCTTAAGTGTGAAAAGCACTTCCTATGATGCAACATGGATACATGAAAGGGCATAGCATTTGATTAAAGATGTGTGCTGCCAGAATAAGTATTGCAATAAGCTCTTTTCCAATTATACATACCTAGTGTTGTATATGTCTTGGATCAGGTCTACTAGCCCAAATAAGCCCAAATAGCACAAGCAAGCTATGTATCACACTACTTCTTGAGAGTATGACTTTCCCATCTATGTTGGATGACATCAAGACCATTCTACATATGTTGATAGTGTGCCACATCAATAGTAGATTGGTTACTAGAGTTTAGTATCCAACAATTTGTCCTTGTTAGTTGCATTATGCTAAAAGTTATTTATTGCATCAGTGATGCACTCAAATGTACCCATGAATTGTAATGACTAAAGGGGACTTCGGAACTATTTAGACCAGCTGGGTAGGGACACTAGTTGTTTCATCTTCTCAAGCAGCTCTTAGTTTTTGAGTTTGACTTTTGGGGTTCTATGCCATTGTTTTTCTGACTTCGTAAGAAATGAGGTGACATCTATGGGTTCCAAATATTTGTATGTATCCCGTGAGGGATAATGATGTTAGTTTATGCAAGCAATGTGTGTTCTCTCTCACTCCTCTCCTCTATGGTGAATGGTGACTGTGTGCTTTGATTTCTAACATGGTATCAGAGCCGATAATGGCTAAGTTCAACTGATCCGACTTGCAGTAGTTTACTCATTTCTAAGATTAGAATTTGCAAAAACAAGAGGATTGTATTTGCTGGAAAATTTCAGTGTTGTTATAATTTTGTGGGAGAAAAAGAGAGAATGCTTTTGCTTGCTGAATTTTTTTTGCACTGAACAACATCAATGGATAGTATCTTTGATTAACTCCTGAATGCTGTAAACATATAGGTTAGAATCAACTCCCTCTTCAACCTCATGATAAAATATAGTAGCATCGACAGTAGGGGGTTCCATGCAATCTCTACCCCAATGTGTCTGGGGACAATTGAGGTTTTTACAATCCAAGACATAGATTCACTGTGCAATCTTCTTCTCAGAAATGCATTGCCTAAAGAACGCAGAATTAGACACAACATGTGTTTTAGCAGCAGACTAGTAGCAGCTGAATCAACAGGAGTGACAATAGAATATCATGGGATACCAAGACACATTGAAAATCAGGGGTGGGTAGAAATCTTACGTCGGATAGATGGAGTGGGTAGCAACTCGGGCTTGCAAATTAGGAACCATAGAGCTAACCTAGTAAGAGGTGATTGGGCTCGAAGATAGATTGCAAGTAGGGGGTACATATTTTATCGTGGCACGAAGCTGGCTAGATTTATAAGCAAATTTATGTAAGGGTCATAAAACTCCTTTATCAACGTTGAAGCGGTAGAGACCCTTTCTTATCAAAATTTTGCCCAAAAACAAGGCTCTTGGCAACAATGAGAGGTGAACGAGCCTAGCACTAGCTAGAAAGTTGTATTTCCAAAGATGAACTACCATAAGGATCCCTTGAAGGGTAAGAAGATGGTCTCAATCATCCTTGGAATCAGTTTTCTAACCAAACTTGTTTGGTGGAGCTTCCAAAGACATTCAAAAATGCCCCCATTTCAAAAGCAATTGAAAGGTGGGCTTTATGAAAAAAATACTGAAGCTAATTCCAAAAACCACAAAAGACCCTTCCAACTTTTGGGACCTAAACAAGTGAAAACGAATTTGGCATTGCTTGTTACTTATGCACTATAATCAACCCATATCTATAATGCTAATGGCCAATTTTTCATATGATACCTTCAATATTTTTTTAATCCAACACACTTAAAAGTGGGAAGAAGATTTTGAACATTTGGACATTTTAATCATTTGGTTTCAACTGTGCTTCGAAAGTGCTCTAACATCGAGTGAGAACATACACAACACATAAGGCACCGAAATAATGGAAATGGAAGATGAATGGAATAGCAAAATCCATATTAGATCATTGCATGAACAATCATTGAGCAGATGAAGATAGTCGTAGATTCTCCAAACAAAAAAACTGCAACTTGGGGCTCCTACAAAGAACTTAAGTCACCAAGTGCAATGGGTTAGAGCATGCAATAGCTCAACTACTACACTCGTCCTATTTTAGAAGACCTCAAGGGAGCCTCAAGGAAGCTACCAAATCAAGGCATCAGTATGGTCATAGGTCCCAAGAGGGTATACGTGCTACCACTTAGTTCCTGACCCAATCAACCTGAGCTTATCTACCGAATATTACAAAAATGGACCATGAGTCCAACTTATCAACGATAAGAAAAAGCTTTGTCCAAGGGGTTGAGTACTAAACTTGTCCTAAAAAAAGATCCATAACTCGTGAAATTATGTTTCTATGATACGTTAGGTTTGTCCTTCAATCAGACACAGACAGAGTCCAGTTGTTGATTCGTAGTCTCTTTTTGTTGAAAGGACAAGTTGTACTCCCACTTGATGGAAAATCAGTTGGAATGCAAACTATTCGTCTTATGAGCTATAGAAGCAACTTCAATTGTGTTATTGTGCGAATGAACCCTGGTATAAGGTAGGACAACCCACCAAAAAAATTTCAAAAAACAATCAAATTGAGAACTATGTTGTGGAACCGGTTGAGTTTCAACCGTTTTGCCCCCAACCCAGCTCACCCTACTGGCGTGGTGGGATGGAACCGGCTCCACAACCAAACACTTTTTGGTACCGACAATAAATAAATCTCTCGCTCTCGCTCTCTCTCTCTCTCTCTCTCTCTCTCTCTCTCTCTCTCTCTCTCTCTCTCTCACACACACACACACACACATCAATTTCAAAATTTATGAGAAAGAATTACAGGATAGGAAAGACATCATGTCGTTTACAAAAGCAGAAGGTGATCCGATACACATAAGTAGCTGGGCGAAGGCGGTCACGCCGCTCTGTTGAGCAGCAAAGCAAAACGTATTCAAACCCAATTCAGGCACACATCACAAAAGACCCAAGTGATGAAAGCGTGAATAAAGAGACGATGGATTTGTTCACACTCACTTGGCACGGGTAATGTTGCCGCAAACAGAACACTTGTGCTTCTTGCGCTCCCGAGGAATTGGTAGTGCCACCATCCCACTTACCTCACCCGCTACAAACCCCATCGCCTCCAGGGCAGCGGATCCCATCACCTGCCCTTGCCCTGCGCTTGCTGCCGAGCCTCCAGGCTGTGCCGCCATGAGTGGGGGAATGTTCATAACAGCAGGACTTGCCGCTGCTTCGCCTCCCAATCCTCCTGCAGCTGCTGGTGCCGCCGTTGCGCCTGTTCCTGGTGGTGGTGCCGCCATGACAAGTGGGACCGCCGGCATGGGCAGGGCAATAGTGGGTGGTGCAACCGGCCATGGCGTAGGTGCAGGTCTCAGAGGAGAAGTGGATGTAGGCTGCATTTTCTCGCTCTCTAATTACTATACCGTATCTTTGTGGCTATGGCTTCTTCGGCTCTCCAAACTGAGACAGTGCTGCTGCTCTATCCTCCTCTGCCACCCTCAGCTGCCATCTCGCTCTCTTTGTCGCAGTTGCTCTCTCCCTCCCCCTCCCTTTTCGCCATCCCTCAACATCGTTGCCCCCATCTCTCAGCCTTCTTCCTTTCCTTCTTTCTTTCTCGTATGAATGAACCGCCCAACAAAAATAAAAGGCAAATGAGATCAAAATATTTTGAGGGTGGATTCAAATTTCAAGTGGAAGTGACCACTTCACCCCATGAATTGGGTAGCCCAATAATACAAGTCTCGGCCTTGCAAAACCCAACCCATTCCAAGGCACACTAATATACTACAATTCATAGTTACACAAAGGCTACTTATATGTTATCCATGGGAGACCGTCGGATTTTAGAAGCACGTTGGGTGTTTGAGCTTGGACAACCTTAGCCACACGTATTTTTTTTAAACCAAAGTTCTTGGGCGGCAATAAATGACATGGTGCTCAGTAGCATGGGTAATAAACCCATAAGCAAAGCCTAAAAAAAATCATGTTCCTCATTGTGATTGTGGGAAATCGGGTACCCACAAAATTCAAGGTGCTCGTGTAACTTTGGGTGCCCACAAATTTTGTTGTTGCCTCAAACCTTCACCAAATCTCTCAAGCAAATTTTTGACGGCACCAAATCGCGGGCAAGTTGAGGCTAAGGCAACATCGGCCATTGCATCAAGCCCAAACGGCGACACATGCGTGCCTCTAAGGCACATTGATGGGCAAACTCACAATTGTTTCTTATGCGGAGCCTTGATAAAGGCAACATGCATACGAATGCATCTCATATGCGGCTAATGGCTTGTGTACGTGGATTAAAAAGGGAGCCTTTTTTTACTCCCTCTCTCTCTTTTAGAATCATGGAGATATTAAGGGTCCCTCACGAATGTTGAATTCATGCTCACAAATTTTATATGTAGAGGGGGGGGGCAGGCTGGGGCGCCCCTTTTGAGTTTGTGCATCAGCCACTATGGACAAGTATGTATATGGGATGCAATCGTGTGCATGTGTCGCTCCTCTATATGCAATACAATTATATCTCATATAAAGTTAGGGCTGTAACGTGTTGTCTACGCTCTGTTTTTCTAGATTGAAGTTACCCTTTATAGGTTAGGTTCAAATGGCCCTGAGGTAAACAAAGCGCAGGTTTGCACAGATGGTGTAGGCACAAACAAGGCATAGTTCCACTTAGATGTTGTAGGCCAAGTCTACTCAAATAAACATAGCAAGTCTATGCAAGTAAACAATACACTGGAAGAGACATATGTTATGATCTACAAACTTGATCTTTGGAGGGTATTTTGTTACATATCGTTGAAGTCTTGTCTTTCTTCAAAATCAACCTTATAGATAGGTTCCAACAGTCGCTGGTGCAGCAAAATATGAACCTTTATTGAAACATATTTACACTTGAAGGAAATAACCAGGTTTGAATCTAAGAAAGAGTCAGTGGTCCTGTGTGAATAGGCAACCGTAACGACTTGTTGTGGTTTATTGCCTTTGTTGAAAAAGCCATTCAATCCACTAAGCACCTGAGGATCCTCCTTTCTGATACGTGGCTTGCTGAAATTTCTTCCCCACTATTGTTCATAGCAACCAACACATTCGTCTGATGCAACATAGTTAGCAGAAGTATTTGGTATGTAGTAATGTGTTGAAGGCCAGCGCTGATGACAGTCACTTGGATGATGGCTATACAAACACATTTTTGTTGATTGATAAACACACGATTAAGTATGAATCGGTGTGTTGAAAACTAGCGCTAATGACAGCCGCATGGATTAGGAATGTGCACACACATTTTTGTTGATTAATAAGCACAAAGGATTAACCTCATGCGGCTCACAACCACATGGTTAATTGGTTGTGCCACGAACCTACTACTATAGCGATCCATATCTAAATATGTTTCTATTGATCCACTGCTACAGGTTTTCTCTAGAGGTTCGTTCATCATGCTCAAACATTAATGAAGCTATGAAAGACTCTTATATTCCTAGCTACACTACTATAGATTCTTTTTTAAGGCCATCCTCCTTGGCCACGCAAGTAATTTTTTCTTTCCACAACAAACTCTTGACAATTGGTCTCTTGATTCCTTGTATTACAACTCATGTGTCTTCTAAGAATAAACTTATTGCATCTAGATCAACAAGTACAACTCATGTACAAAATCTTTGTGTAGGGATTCTATAAGGTAGATCGATCCTGCTTTGTTTGTTATCAGGGTCCTAGCGCCCAATCCTTTTCACCATAGCCCCTGAAGGATGAATAAAGGGCGCCACCACCTTTTATCAACAAGTAGAGGGCATGACAACATGCTTTCGTGCAGGGGGCCTTCGGCCCTCCTGTTTTTCCATCATCCCTTGAGTGCAGAGGAGTAAACTTCGCACCCTTGTGGTCATCACCCCTGCTGTCCCGTTCGACTTTGGCTCTTCCCTCTCCGGTTTCGGGTCCGCCCACGGCGGCCACGCAAGAGCACCTGGGATGGGAGTCCACCTCGAGGCGTGGGCTTTATGACCAATATTCCTTCGTTGGATGTGTCAGATTTTCTTTGACCAAGATTCTAGTGCATTGAAGCTTTGGTTCTGAAGATCAAACTTGGACAAAGCTTTAGTTTGAGATAGGTTAGAAGTAACAACGTATGTGAGAAAGAAAGAAAGAGAGTCTTTTATATTGTCTTTTAATGCCAAAAGGCACATAAGGCCAAGTAAGTACACCTCGAGTATGATATATTCTAAAAAGGAGCATAAAAATGTCTTCATAAGCAAAGCAACTACTGGATCAAAAGACTAATATTGATGGGCCAAAATAAGAAAGGACCTGAGTAGTTTAAAATGCAATTTGGATTTTTAAACTCTTAAGATAGTCAAGTTGTTATGGCACATGGTTTTGGGTGAAGCAAAAACCTAACCCTAACTTTGTCTATAAGTAGGGATGTGACACCATTTTAAAACACTTTTCATTTACAAGAATAGAGAGAGAGAGAGAGAGAGAGAGAGAGAGAGAGAGAGAGAGAGAGAGAGAGAGAGAGAGAGAGAGAGAGAGAGAGAGAGAGAGAGAGAGAGAGAGAGAGAGAGAGAGAGAGAGAGAGAGAGAGAGAGAAAAGCAAAGCCTCCTCCTCCTACCTTTTTTTTCTCTGTGAAGCCCTCCTCTTTTACACTTGTATGATTGTGGATGCTTGAATGCTTGCTTATTGTTTTCTAATCATGCTATCACAAGAAGAATGATCATAAGCCCAAGCTTTCAATCACATAATCCACAAAATCACACAATAATGAAATAGGTGTTAGAACCACATTTGGAGTGATCAATAGTTAGTGATTATAGAGAGAAAGAGAACTATTTAAGAATCTTAACAATTGTCTTGAATCTGTTAGTAGGATCACGCGCTTATCAGTGCAATTGTATTGTGGTCTGATCGTTGTATTTACAACTTCGATATACAGATTCGCTATTGTTCTACACCTTTGTATTCTTGTTGAATGATATTTCTCACTCCTCTCACACAAACGCTATTAGGAAGAGAATTGTATGGCTGTCTCTGACGCCTGAATTAATTTTACATTCTCTTCATATCAGGTTATTAGTACGAGAGGATTGCATGGCTGTCTCAAACGCCTAATTCCTTTGCAATCTCTCTTTCACGGCAATCTATGACTCCTACAATAATAATCTGATTCCACACACAAAGAACTACTCGTAACTCCATTCGCTAAGTAATCCACGATCTTGCTTATAAGAATGTTCTTGTTTTTCTTCCAATAGAAGTGGTATCAGAGCTGATATCTAATTTCGCCCATAGAGTGATATCAATGCCTGATCCCATAGAAGTGGTATCAGAGCATATGTTCATTGGATTACTAGAGTCTAGGATTTATTCTAACTCTATAGAGCTGTTCTTTCTATTTGTGTTTCATCTCTACTACTCGATCGCTATGGAAGGTTCAACCTCAGAGATTCGCTTGATCAACAAATTCAACGGAGATGACTTCCACATGTGGAAGTTCAAGATGAGAATGACTCTGATCAAGAAAGAGCTGTGGGGGTACGTAAATGGTTCAATACCCAAGCCGGTAGAACCTAAATTGCTTCCAGCATGGGAAGCAAAGAATGGCAAAACACTTGCCATTGTATTCCTGAATCTGAAGGACACTCATATTGCTCACATGTCAAAGAAATGTGGGATATCCATACAAGCATCTAAGAGACCTCAGATGTGTCCACTCGTCTCTTCTTGAGGAAGAAGATGCTGAGACTCAGAATGAGTGAAGGCACCTTAGTAAGCGATCATCTGAATGAGTTCAAACAGATGCTAAACCAACTGGCTGCAATAGGATCACCTATATCAGAAGAAGACTCTACCATGTCTCTTCTTGCCAGTCTTCCATCCTCCTATGACAATTTAGTGTTGCTTCTTAGCAACACTCCTGCGTGGTTGCAGATGATGGCTTGTATGAAGTTTGGTCGCATTCGGAGAACTTGAAAAATTTGGTCGAAATTGAAGCAGAGCTTCGCTAGGAAAGGTGACAAATGACTCGAATCCAATCGTTATATAGCGAAATTTAGAGTGCGTATTAGGTGAAACCACTTTCCCTTGTTCAGTTCCACCCAAATTTTGGCAGGACCTTCTTCACAAAATTCTAAGACCTCAGAGAAGTCTGCGAGAGTTCAGAAGGTGATTTGACTGCCTTGCGAGGGTTCAGGCAGTCTACGAGGGTTCAATCCTCTCCGGAATTGAATGATCACACAACTTGCTCCCATGGTAGGATTTTCAATATCAGACCATGTAGGCAGGCTAATTTCACTGCTTTGATTCTATTTATGTCCCTTGCGAATGTTGGTTTGATGATCTTGATGCTCTACAAAGGTTCTGAATATTCTGCTTCTTGGAACCCTCGCATACATTAAAAAATGATGTTTTTTCCATCAGTAACTCTCGCACAGATTTTCATAGATGCATCTGGGTCAGATTAGTGATTGTCCAAGTTTCAAGAGCTACCTCCCAGGGGATTTTCAAAAATCATGAAAAAAGTGCTCTTTGAGAGTGTTTTTTGATGAGATCTTGAGATTCTCTGATTTTTTAACTTTTGCAAACTGGTAATCTACTACATCCATGTTAGATCTTATTGTTAGTAACTCTCTGAAAGTTTTGATAGATATTTGGTAGTAGATCCATCAGTTTTGATAAATTTTGCCCTTATTTTGCCATGGTTACTGAGATCGAGGTCTCTGATCTGCAAATTGGGGGCCTTATTGGTGTAATCTGATGATCTGCTTCTCTCTTGACCCTATTTGGATCTGGATCTCTCTTGAATCTGTTGGATCTTCTCTTATCTCGCTTGATAGATCTAGCTTGATATGGCTTGATCTTCCTGGATCTAGTTGTGATGGACAAACAAATAAACTTTTCGTAACATGCCACCACCAACCTGGATCTATCTCACTGCAGTGGCTAGTACTTGTGCAACCGGCTACCATTGATGGGTGTGTCAAAAGGTGTCCCATCTAGCTTCTCCAGATTCAGGCTCCATGATTAAGAATTTCTTTGATTCGATAAGGACCTTCACCTATGAATTTTAATTTCTCCTTGATCACCTTTGTTTTATACATCGGGACTAGATCTCCAGATCAAAGATCTTTCTTCTGTAACCGACGATCGTGCCATGCTTTGAGTCTCTCCTTTTCAGCTGCCAGTGCATGTACAACTAGTAAGCGTGTTTCACATAGCTTATGTAGAGCTGTGTGGCGTAATTATAGAGATCTGGATTCATCAAGGCGTTGCGTTGTGGCAATTCTTAATTAAGGGACTAAAAACTCTATTGGCATTATAGCATCCTGACCATATACCAGTTGGAATGGTATTTGATCAGTGCTTCCCTTATATGTTGTCCAGAATGCCCACAGAGAAGCATGCAACTTGTGTTCCAAATCCGATCTGCTAGCTTCAACTGTTTTTGTGAGTACGCTACACAAGATCTTATTGGATGATTCTGCTTGCCCATTACTGCAAGGATAATAAGACGTACTGGTCCTATGGATCACAAACAATTCCTCCAACAGGACCTTGATGGTCTCATTGATAAAATGACTCCCGCGATCGCTGACTATCTCCACTGGCCATCCAAAGCGCACAATGATATTTTCATAGAAAAACTTGACAATGGTCCTAGCATTAGCTACTCTTACTACCTTGGCTTTGACCCACTTGGTGAGGTAGTCGGTGGCCACGATTATGTATCGAGCCTGGGTACTTCTTGCTGCAGGGTGAATTAGACCAATGTAATCCAATCCCCACTTTTTAAATGGTGCTTGGGCTAAGACCGGGTGCAGAAGGTCATAATTCAATCTCGTCGGTCTCCTTGCCCTTTGGCACACATCGCACTTTCTCAGGTATTCCTTCGTATCCTTATGAATCGTTGGCCACCAGCATCCTGATTGCATGACCTTGCGCACTGTAATGTCGGATGGAAAATGGCCTCCACCCTTGCCTTTATGTGAAAGCGAAATGATCTGGATGGCCTCATGAGGAAGAATACACTGCCGAAGAATCCCATCTGGTCCTCTTTGGTACAATTGGTCGGCAATCAACTAGTAAGGTCTAGCTTTCAAGATCATTTTTGCTGATCCGACTTTGGTAGTGACTTGTCTGGTTGGCCCCTCATTAGATATTCAACTATGTCAGTAGCCCATTCCAGTACTGTGTCTATGTAAAATAAGACAACATCGAACAGCTCATCGTCGGGTTGGAGTGCAACCTCCTTTCCTTTGATACGCGACACATGATCTGCCATGTAGTGTTGTTTTTTCTTGCGAACTACTATCCGAAAATCAAACTCTAATAATAGAAGTAGCCATCGAGTGATTCTCCTTGTGTTGCATGTTTTGTTAACGAGATAGAGCAAGAATTGATGGTTTGTATAAAAAACAAAGTGTGTTGCCATCAGGTAGTGCCAAAACTTCTTAACCGCATATATCATTGCCAGTGCTTCCTGCTTTGTGGTTGAATAATTCATTTCTGTATCACTGAGCTGTCGGCTTGCAAATCGGATCGCAAAATCCTTTTTGTGTTCTCCTGGCTGTGTTAAGATTGCTCCAACTGCATACTTTGATGCCTCTGTATGCACATGAAACTCAATGGACCAATTGGGCGGACGTAGAATTGGTGCTGAAACCAATGCATTTTTAGGTATCTAGAAAGCCCTTAGGGCTTTCTCAATCCAATGTGGATCCGTTGTGATCTTGTAAATTGGTCGTGCTAACTCCGCAAAATTTAGAATGAAGATCCTCTAATAGCTAGCATGACCCATAAAAATGTCGACCTCGTGGATCGTTCCTGGAGGTGGTAGATTAACAATGATCCTGATTTTTGATAGGTCTGTGGCAATCCCGTGCCTAGACACTATATGGCCGAAAATCAAGCCATGTGTAGTCCAAAATTGACATTTTTCTGGATTCAAGGAGATTTGGAATTCGCGACATTTTTATAGCACCTTCTCCAAATTGGATAAGTGTTTAGAGGTTGGTCCATGCACGCACGATCGTCCAAGAAAATTTCCAATTTTTTTTGCAAATACTCTCTGAATGCCGCCTGCATGACTCGTTGGAAAGTGCTTGGAGGTTTCTTGAGGTTGAGTAGTAGTATCTTGAGATGTATCCTCATGTTCATCACTCGGAAGGTCAATGAATGGATCATCATCAGGTGGTATCCTCACTATACCATCTTTCCCACTGGATGTGTCTATCTTCTCAGCATCCTCGTCTTCATACATCTTGGATTCATCAAAGATAACATCATGGCTTATATGGATTTTGTTTTCGACTGGATCAAAACATCTATAGCCCTTCACACGATCATCATATCCTAGGAATATGCACTTGATAGCTTTTACATCAAGTTTACGTCTCTCTTGCTTAGGAATGTGTACAAAGGCCTTACATCCAAAGATTCACAAGTGGTTCACCTTTAGCTTCTTCTTCATGAATGTTTCCTCAGGTGTTATCTTTGGTATGGCAATGGTGGGACTTCTATTTTGAAAATAGACTGACGTACTACATGCTTCTGACCAAAAATCTTTTGGTAGTTTCATCTCAGCTAGCATAGATCTGGCACTTTCCACAATCGTACGATTCTTGCGCTCAGCTACACCATTGAGAGCAGGAGTATGAGCTTGCGTCAATCGTCTTTTAATCCCACATTGATCACAAATATCATTGAAGTCATTAGACTTGTACTCACCTCCACTATCTGATCTTAGGACTTTGATCTTCCTAACTGTCTGATTTTTTACCAATGCTTTGAAGCTCTTGAAGTTATCGAATGCATCTGATTTCTTCTTCAAGAAGTAGATCCACGTCTTACGTGACATATCATCAATAAAGGTCATGAAATAGAAGGCTTTACCTAAGGACATAGTCGTCATAGGCCCGCATAAATCCGTATGGATTAAATCCAGGATGTTCTTTGCTCTTGCAACACCCCCTTTATTGAACTTCTCTTGATGCTGCTTCTCATATACACAAGATTCGCACATCGATTTCAAGTGATCTTCTATGGTAGGCAATCCTATTACCATCTCCAATTTTCTCATCAAACTGAGGCTTCCCAAGTTCAAGTGACCAAGCCTCTTATGCCACAACTCAATTTGCGATGGAATGGACGATACAAGTCCATGTTGCCCCTTAATTGTGGCATTCAACCTGTACAATTTTGTATTGGGCTCTCTTACTCCATTCGCAATACCTTTGAACTTTGGGTTCGCATCCTTCACAAAGCAACGATCATGGGCGAATTCTACTTTCAACTTTTGATCAGTAATGACTCCAACAAGAAGTATATTTTTCTTCAAGCCTGGTACGTAAAGTACCTCCCTGATCATCCTGCTTTTGCCATCATGTAGTTGGATTGAAATGTTGTCTATCCCCTTGATCATGCACACCTCACCATTTGCTTGTGAGACAGATGTTCCATTATCCAACACCTTCAAACTACTAAACCAATTCTTGTTACCTGTCATGTGTCTTGTGGCTCCTGAGTCAATATACCATGCTTGATTATCTTGATTAGATGACAATGCAGATATGAAGATGCTAGAGTCTTCAATCTCACCCTCATCAACAAGGTTACCTGCTTGTTTTGGTTTCCCCTTGTCTTGTTCCGCTAGGAATTTGCGACATTCACTCTTCCAATGGCCCTTTTTACCACAATGGAAGCACTTGCCTTTCTTCTTAGTTTTACTGGAAGATCTCTCATCCTCCTGAGACTTGGCAAATTGCTGCTTAGACTTCTTCTTGCCCTTGCCCTTGCCTTGTTTTTGGCGTGTCGCAAGTGACTGATTGTCAGTATTTAGACGTCTAGCTTTCGCCATTTCTCACCGTTGCTCTTCCTGCATCAAGATTCTTGTGAGCTCGTCAAAGGTTGGCAATCTTTCTCTTGATGTTATTCCGCTCACAAACATTTGATAGGGTTCTGCAATGCCGCACAATGCATTGTGCACTAGCTCCACATCACCTATGCGCTCACCAATAGAATGCAGTTCATCTCTCGTTGTCTTGATTCTGGTCATGTACGTCTGAATGTGCTCTCCTTGCCCCATGCGGGCACTATTCAACTTTGACTTCAAAAACATGATTCTTGATGGATTTGATGTCTCGAACTGCTCCTTTAGCACATCTTATGTCTGTCTGGGTGTAATAGCATCACAAATGTGGGTAATGATGTGATCCTTCACTGACAAGTTAATGAAGGTCAAAGCTTTCCTCATCTTTTTGTCGAACACTTTGATGTCTGCTTCATTTGGCGGCCTTCTCTCATCACTTGTGACGACTTCCCACACATCTTTCTCCATCAGTATGTTTTTCATTTTGAATTTCCACACTGCATAGTTGGAAATCCCGTCCAATTTGCTACTTTCACTCAATATGGACTCTCCCATGTTTGCCATCGCAAAACTGCTTGAAACTTCTGCCTTAGGCTAAGAACAGTATGCGGAGGCCAACAGTGATGTCAGAAGTTGAAAATAATGACCTGCATTTTTTCCCTTACCAGGCCACTCGCCGCTTTTCCACCAATTTGAAAGCCAAATCGGCGTCGCCTTCTGAAATGCACTCAGTCGTCAACTCCCAACAACGTGCCCAGTGGAATGGCGAAATCACTTATGGCATACTCCGAACACTTTCTCCGCTGCAATCACTCTGTTTTGCTATACTGTACTTGCAGCTACAATCTGAGTGCCCTTCGTTTGGAGGTTATAGCCTTTCGTTTGGGTCAAAACGGGCAAAGGACCCAAAAATAGGGACTTTTCTAGTTTTTGAACTGTTTATTCACCTTGAAGAAACTTCACTCTTCACTTGTGAAGGGAACCAGCTCAACTTTCAGTATGAAAATTTTTAATGGAGTTGAAGGCCAAAATGCACTTCACTTCTTCAGGGCCCTGTTCAAAGCTCATCCAATTGTTGAACCAAGCCTTGTGGTCCAAATTTCTCTCCCATCACAAGTTCTGGACCGTCGATCCATTTGACACCTCATCTAAAGGTCCAAACTGCATCTGGGCATTGAACATGCTCCTACAGTCGCTATGGTCTTCGAGACACTATAATAAAGATTGCGTTGGATGCGCGAACAGCCGCGACCTCCCTGTCTACGGCCGCGCCTCCCCACTCTCAAAAATGTTAGATCTAACTCACCTGTGGATCGTTTTGAGCACAATCTGAGGCCTGGAACATGGTCGTCCTTCTGATTCCAAGACTGTAGAGTGTTCAATCGAGAAATTCCGTGGAGAAACGGTGATTTTAGCTCAACTTGATAAAGTGGCTTTTTTCACCTTTTTACCGCAAATCTGCTAGGTTAACTGTCTGGAGACAAATCTCTGACATAAACCTCAGAATCTCTCCATGGCTGGTTGACAATGTGATTAGCTTCCTTCTTGTCCTTACGGCATCCAAAACGGTGCGCAAACAGCGAAGAAATCACCAGTTATGTATAAAAACCATAACCCCAAACCCGGTTTCAATTTTCAGTTGGCTTTAAAATTGTCAATTTTTCACCAAATGTTTCCCTGTCTGATGCTATGCACAGGCTAATAATCCCTCTGCTGAGCTTAGCAAGCCTCTATAAACTAGAAACCGTGCACCAGTGCTTCTCTTTCTGTCTTCAACCCGCCGTAAACCTCGAACTCTCAGAAGACGGTTCTCTCAAAGCTCTCTTCAACAACGACGTTGTACTGTGTACACTTCCTGTACAGCAGGGTGGTAACGAGGAAGGGGCAGCAAGCAGGGAGGCGAGCAGGGAGCGGAGCATGAAGAGCAGAGGAGCAGAGCAGAGGAGCGAGAGTGGGGATTGCAAGGGAGGTGATCGGAGGAGAGGGGGGAGCAGGGTGGTAGCGAGGAAGGGACAACGAGCAGAGAGGCGAGCAGGGAGCGGAGCATGAAGAGCACAGAGCAGCGGGAAGGAAGGGGCGAGCAGCAGGGAGAGCAAGGGAAGGAGGGGAAGGGAGCGGAGGAAGGAGGGAAAGGAGCGAGAGAGGGGATCGCAAGGGAGGTGATCGGAGGAGAGGGAGGAGCAACAACGTACAGCAGCAGGGAGGCGAGCGAGAGCAGCGAGCAGCAGAGTGGTAGCGAGGTGGAGCGAGAGATGAAGGAGGAGGGAGGGGGGGCAGCGAGGAGAAAGGCAGCGAGGGAGAGGCTACGAGGAGGATGTGAAGGAGCGAGCAGAAGGCTGGAGGGGCGAGAGATGAAGGGGGGGGGGTAGCGAGGAGAAAGGTAGTGAGGGAGAGGCAGCGAGGAGGAGGTGAAGGAGTGAGCAGGAGGCTGGAGGGGCGAGAGATGAAGGGGGGACAGCGAGGAGGAGAGGGGGAGGGAGCGAGGCAGGGAAAGGCAGAGGAGCAAGGAGCGAGAAGGGGGAGGTGAAGGGGGAGGGAAGAGAGAGATTTGTGTGTTTTTTTTTTTTTTAAACCAGTTGATTGATAGCAAAAAATAATAAATTACGGAAACCTTAATTAAAATTAACTATACAATACATAGCTTACTGCTAAAAAAACAAAACTAATCCCTTGCAAGCTTGGATTTTTTTTTTTTGTTTTGTTCTAATGGAATTGGAAATTCAAGAGAACGGGAAAAAAAGGAGGTGAGGGGGAGGAAGCAGAAAAGAGTGGAGAAGGAGAAGCAGCTATGCGGTGAGCAATGTTGGCGCTCCCCAGCAACGGCGCCAATTGTTGTCGGTCGTAGTATAGGGGTCCGTTCACTGGGAGGCGCCCGTCCACACCTGCATAGCAATAGAGAGAGAAGGGAGATAGAGAGGAAGGTGTGATGAGAGAGAGAGAGAGAGAGAGAGAGAGAGAGAGAGAGAGAGAGAGAGAGAGAGAGAGAGAGAGAGAGAGAGAGAGAGAGAGAGAGAGAGAGAGAGAGAGAGAGAGAGAGAGAGAGAGAGAGAGAGAGAGAGAGAGAGAGAGAGAGAGAGAGAGAGAGAGAGAGAGAGAGAGAGAAGGTGGAGGTTAGCTCAAATGCACATTATACTTGCTAAAGGAGAAACATAAACTATTGAAACCAAAAAGCATGAGCTTGAAAGCAATTGATAACAACAAGAGCAATAGCAAGCATTGAATTGCAAATGAGGATGCTTCTCTTCCAAAATTGGTAGAGTTTCCTCCTTCTCATTAAGCATGAAAATAGTGTACAAATGGTGCCTTTCTATAAAATGGGTTAGACTTAGGAAACTTAATATTAGAAATATTTTATCTTAAGTTTTCCTAAGTTAAGAACTTTGAAGTTCTAAATTCTAAGTTAGAAGTTCTAGAAAGACTAGAAACATATTAGTCCCATAAGTTAGTAGACACTTATGGAGGACCTTCCTTGCCATAAAAGGAGAGGTATTTGCATTGTAAACAACACTTTGTGATTAAGGCAAAATTACTATTGTAATTATCTTGCATTTCAATGTGTTCCCATTGGAAGGTGCATAGCTTGAGGGAAGGTGCTCGGGCCTCCTCTTGCCTCCTTTCATTGGCCTTTAATTGTGGCATGGTTTTAAGTGTTTATTGCTTAAATTAGCCGCAATTCTTATTATCTCCCTTTGGGTGTTACGTAGGATTTAGTAATCTTGCTAGTTGCCTTAGCAAGAGATTTTATTGTTGTCATTAATTAGCTTTATTTTTGTTACGAGCACTAGTTGGGTAAGCCTTAGTGTTCTCATTCATGTTGATTCTTTCCGTATTCTGTTGAAGCTTGTTTTAGAAACTTAAAAAGTGGACGAATCTCTTCATCCCTATACTACACCCGTAAGTAGATCTAGCCATCACGTAAACTAGAAATACTTCCAACATTGGTGCCTTTGCCACTTTTTAAGTATTTTTTTACCTAGCTTTTTTTTTTTTTGTTTTTTGTTTCTTGCTTCCGTGTTGTATGTTTGCTTGTTTGCCTGTCTCTATCTACCAACAAACAGCACGCGTCGTCTCTCCAGGTCTTACACGAGCTGCGGAGCACCTTCTCAAACCGGGGGGAAGCAACAAAAGAGTCAACTTGGGCATTTTCTTCAAAAGAAGTGACCCAAGTGACCTTTTTCAAGACCAAACATGTATATCAGAATTCGCCAGCCTATTTGTAGCCCTAACAGACCCTGATCTTTCATTTTATCACCTCCACGAATTCTGACCACGGTCAAATTTTGAGAAAATAGCTTGACTGTCAAAATCCTTTATTTCTCACCCAAATCTTTGTCCTAGAATTCGCCGGCTTCATTGAGGCTAGATCTCATCAAGATCAGTCCTCCAACAGCTCCGCGAATTCTATCTCAGAGATTTTGCTTGTTTATTAGTCAAAAAATCACATTTTTTCCATATTTCCTATTTGCCAGTCAAAACTCTCTGTTAGAATTTGCCATCAAGCCTCAGAATTTGTTCTTAAAGAGTACGATTTCCCTGTCCTACCCGCGAATTCTGAAACTACAATTTTGTCCCAGAAAATCTAAAAAAATCTGACATTCAGAACTCTCTATCAAAATTTGCGAGTATTACAGTTAGATTTATCTACCTCTCCACGATTTCTCAGCCTGTCCGCGAATTCTATCACGACCAAAAAGGCCAGTTTTTTGTCCTGCACTATCAATTTTGCAAGCAAACTGTCTTTTTGCCAAGTATAGTATTGACCTGCTCCTTTGTATTCGCATCATGTCTCGTGACTGTGCTGAATCTTCTAATTCGGCTCCTCCACGACTAGAACGAAGAATTCCACGTATCGATGCACCAAAGTACGATGGAGAATCTGACCCAATCCGATTTCTCCAAGATTTTGATAATGCATGCCGTTTTTATGGAGATACCTCTGAAACTGAAAAGCTATGCCTATTTCCTATGTTAGTCTATGGAACTGCCAAGGAATGGTACTTGAATCTTGAAGCTCTTGATCTTGCTTCTTGGACCACCCTCAAAGACGCTCTCATCAAGCGTTTCAAACCATCCAAACTGACTCAGAGCCCATTCATTCAAATTATCCACATCAAGATGCGTCACGAAGAGTCTGTTTGAAACTACATTGAGCATTTTAAACGTCTCAAAGTAGAACGTGTTGATGAAAATATCACCAAACGTATGGCCATAAAACTGTTCTTAGTTGGATTGCCTAAGAACATCCGCCGTGAACTCAAACCAGTTGACTTTTATGATCAACTTAAAGATGTGATGACCGATGCTATCCGTGAGGAAGACAAAGGTTCCGATGATGATTTGGCCATCGTGAAAAGAAATATAAGAATCCGGACCGTCCGAATCACCCGAAGTCTGACAATATTGCTCAATCTTTTGAACTTCTATATTAATGGAAACCTGACAAAAAACTCAACAATCTCATATGGATAAACTCACTACCGGTTTCCAAACCGCCATGAAATAGATTGTTGAGAAATCCTTTCCAACAAGGGAAAATGTCTGGTGTCCAATCTGCTCATAGCATCACACTGCTAATGAATGCCCTCAACTGCAAAACCATTTCCCAGCAGCCACCAGACCCACTACCCTCCACAATAGCCTATGCCACGACTAGGGGTCTACCAACCACGACCAACTGCACCAAATCAATTCTCATCCTCACGTCAACAGTTTGTCGTTAACCAACCTGCGCCACAAAACGTTGTCCATTATCTTGATCCGAATACCATCGATCTGGCCATCTACTATGCGGAAGACAATACTCAACCACCGTACTCTACTGAAATGGTTGTTTATTATACCTATGATTCTAATGCTCAAAACCATGGATCCCAATGCCCAAGCTTACAATCCAAACCAAGCTGTCTTTGCCGCACATCAACTACCCGCAATATGAGGATGTTTTATCTGTGCAGGTAAACATCCTAGTATTTGCTGCCCAGATAAACTTCGCTTTCCTCCAGCTTGTGAAAACTGTGGTATTGAACATCACGTGTAGGACTGCCCATCCTTATCTAAGCCAGCCTCTCCTGTCTGTTCAGTGCAAGTAAAAACCTTACCAATCGAAACACATCCTGCTTGGGTCTTGACTCAGGCACAAACCCAACGCCACGCCCCTACACTTGCACCCAACAAAACTCAACCGCAAGCTGTTCCTCCAAGTGAAGATTCAACCCCGATAGTTTACCCTCACCCATCTGAAAAAATTTGACTGCATCATCAGTATTGCCAGCAAATCTGCAATGCCGACCAACAATCTTCCTCTTCCCATAAAGTACCTCACAAGCCCTTTGAAAGCAAAACCCTTGAAGGTACCGAAGTTTGGAAGATTTACTACAAGCCAATGTCACTCTCCCCTTCCATGTACTCTGGAAGCATGCTGACTAGTGAAAACAACAGATCCAATCCAATACCACCACCACTACTGACAAGTTTCCTGGTCGTTATTATCATTTGGTCAGTTTGGCGACCACTGTGCCTTGGGGTTTCGTGTGTGGCTTGTCTTTGTCTTTGGTTACCTTTTGGGGACGGATTCAGAGTTAGCTTTCGGGTTGGTTAGGATTCCAGTTTTCCTAAGTCTAAATGGTTAAGGGATGAGAAAAAATCCTTTTGGAAAGCCCCACTATCTATCCACCATGTGTCATTGGAGATGCTCTTGTTTGTTGGTGTAGATGCCATCAAAGATGAATTACCTTCATCCTTTTCTTCTTCAAGTGTGAGATTTCCTTGCTTTCTCTCCTTATTTGCATTCTTCTTCTTGTAGCACTTGGATGTAAAGTTCCCCTTCTTTCCGCAAAAGAAGCACTTTAGCTTTGATTTTTCCTTCTTGCCTCCACCTTTGGAACTTGTTGCTTGATCATCCATCTTGAACTCCTTCCCTTGGGTCTTCTTGGTTGATTTAGCCTTCATCTTGTCTTTTCTTGAGAGGTTTTCCTTCTCATCTCCATCATATATTCTCAAGGAACCAATCACATTCCTCACATGTTGGATCCTACTCTCCTCGGGTACAAGCACACTATGGAGCTTGTCAATTGAGGGTAAGGATTCTTGTATCGCAAAACTTTGTACTAGATTGGAGAACTCATCTCCAAGACCATTTAGGATTATTTGTACAAGTTCACCATCATGGATCATTTCACTAATTGTGGATAGCTCCTTATTTAGTGATTTAATCCTCAAGACATAATCTTGAGCACTCTTTTTACTACCTCTAATGCCTTGTAGAACTTTATTTGTTAACACCAGCACTCTAGAGGTATTCTTAGACTCATAGATCCCTTTCAAGGAGTCACAAGCCTCCTTGGCCGAGACACGTGAAGCTACTTCTTTTAGAAGTTCATTGCTAATATTCATTTTGAAGCAATGCAATGCTAGCCTAGCCTTCTTATTGTACCTCACTAGTTCTTGTCCACCTCGAGGCTCTTCCTCCTCACCAATGACAAGTTCAAAGAGGTCTTGGAGCACTAAAAGTGACTCCATTCTCACTTTCCATATTGAATACTTACTAGAATTGAGGCTCTCACTACCCTATGAGTCCCCCACTGCAATTCTCTAATTCCCTTGCCCCTAATTAATGCCAATGTCCCATCCTTGAGCACACTTGAAATTCAAATCCTAAATCAATTTGAACTTTCATTTTAAAGACCTTGCAAATGAGTTTTAAAGCTCACCAACTTGCTTCTTTGCCTTCAAACCACCATGGTTAGAAACATGATATCCATTAAATTTGTAGAGCTCACTTGTCTCTTGCCTTGGGCAATCAATGCTCCATTCCATTTGACCAAGCAAGAATCACCAACAAATTTCACTTTAAGCCCTTTCTCAACCATTTGACACACGCTAAGAACATTCTTAGTAATGGAAGGTATGAACAAAACATTCATCAAGCTTACATTCCCATTTGTAGATGAGAGAAAAATAGCAATGCCCTTGATCACAACTTTACCATCATTGGCCAAAGTTGATGACCTTCTTCTCTCCTTCATAAGATACCAAAGAAGTAAAGTACTCTTTGTGACATGACATATGAAAGCTTGCTCCACTATCAATCCACCCTGGATCAATATCTCCATCATTGGTTAGCAAACAAGAAGACATCAAAAAATAATCACTTGAATTTTGCTCATCAACACCATCCTCATCAAAACTGAAATTGCCTTGTATAGACGATGTTCTTCGACTGGTGCATCATGTGTGGTGACCTAGGAAAAGGTCATGCCTACTTGGAGGTAGATGGCATGGATTGTACCTAGAGGTGGTACAAATCTTGAGGGGATGGTGTGCATTAGGGGGTGATGTGGATCCATCATGCCTATGGTAATGAGCCAACGGGGATGGAGATGGTTACTCAAGGAGTGACATCTGATACTTTGGCGAGTGATCAGGTGAGCTACATGGTTATATGCATAGGTGGTAATCTCCAGGTTGGTGTCACATGTTGTTTTTATCCATCATTATTTGGTAAGCAGGATGCAGCTTTTGGTTAGATCCAGTTGGAGTCTAGTTGCACTTCAGGTGGACAGATTTTTGGGGAGCTATTAGTGAATAATGGATACTTGATGATCAGATGGTACAAGGTATAGGGTTCTATTGGAGCTATCCTACTTGATATGTTAGGGATCATGGGTGAGTTTCTCATCACAATCATGGATGTGGTGGTGAGACATGCTCCTTGGTGGGAGACCTATGTGCTGATCAAATTAGAGTTGGCAACGTCAAGCATGGGAATTGAGCCTACATGGGATGAAGGAGAGACAAACCAACATCAGTATCTCTGGGAGATGAACGAGCTATGTCTCATTATGAAAGCTATGCATAATGGATCTAAATTTTCCCACATGCATTTCACACATGGACTGGCCCTCACATGTGTGGATTTATCTAGATACCAAACATTTAACTTGTTTGAAGACAAAAATTGTCAAATTCAACACTCCTCAATTTTTAGCTTGATACATCTATCCACAAATCCTAAGGCTGATCTTAGCTTGATAAAAGAAGCCTTTGGAAAGGCTTTAGTGATTATATCAGCAAGGCAATTTGATGAAGATACAAGTTGAAGTTTGATCTCCTTTGCGTGAACCTTCTCCCTCACAAAATGGTGAGCAATCTCTATGTGATTGCTCCTTGCATGGGATGTCGGATTGGTTGCAAGTGCTTGGGCTAATTGGCTATCACAATAGCTAAGTGGATCCTGCTTTTCCTTCATGACTTGTAGCTCTACCAATAGCCTCTTTAGCCACAAAGCCTCCTTGGTTGTTGATGTTAAGGCCTTGTATTCTGACTCGGTTGAGGAAAGTGAAATTGTATCTTGCTTTTTGGAAAGCTAAGATACTATGTGATCACATAGAAAGGTAGCAAAAGCACATGTGGACTTCCTATCCACCTTGTCACCTACAAAATCAGCATTCTAATAGTCTCTCAAAGCAAGATTTGTTCCATGATAAACTATGCCAAAGTTCTTGATGGTCGAGATGTACCTTAACATCCTTTTGGCACTTTTCCAATGACAAACTAATGGATTTTGCATAGATTGCCTTAGCTTACCAACACTAGAACTTAGATCATGTCTAATTATAGTTAGAGATATTAGGGAGCCTATAATCCTTCTATTCATCACAACTATTAGAAACTTTTACATTTTGCTCCATAGGAGTATCTACTCCTTTGCATTTTTTCATTCCAAATTTCTCTAAGATAGAAGATGCATATTTGGATTGAAAAATAAAACTAAAATCCATTCCTTTTAATACTTCTATGCCTAGTATGAAATGAAGAATTCCAAGATCTACCATCTTAACTCTCTAGACAATGCAATCTTTACTTCTCTCATGTCATCTTGATCATTACCACTAAGAATAATGTCATCTACATACAACATGAGAATTATGATCTTCCCTTCATTGAATCTCATGTATAAGGAAGGCTCATAAGAGCTAACTACAAAAATGAATAGAGATTAAGAAAGAGTTCAACCTAGAATACCAAGCTCTAGGTGCTTGCTTGAGCCCATAGAGGCTCCTTTGCAATAAGCATAACTTGTCTTCAAGATCCTCCTTGATGAAGCCCTCAGTTTTCCATGTTGTTGAGGAGTATATGGACATGTTAGCTCTATTTTAATGCCATTGGACTTACAAAACTCTATCATACTAGTGGAGATGTACTCTCCTCCATTATCACATCTCAATACTTTAATCTCAGTATCAAGTTGATTTTCAACAAGAGTTTTGAGCTTATTAAAGTAATCAAACATTTTACTTTTGGAAGCCAAAAGGTCAATCCAAGTGTATCTAGAGTAATCATCTATAAAAGATACATACACTTTAGAACCTCCATTGGATGCTTAAGAAAAAGAATGCACATCAGAATGAATAAGTTCTAATGATTTGGAAGCTCTAGTAGAAGAGCTAGAAAATGGTAGCTTGTGAACCTTTGAGAGGCTACAAGCTTCACAAAACTTTCCACACTTTGACATTGAATTTGGAAGGCCGAGTGCAAGTTCCTTAGAGCATAGGATCTCCATTGATTTGAAGTTGGGATGCCCCAACCTCTTATGCCAAAGCTCCACTTGAATAAGCTCCTCCTTAGCCATGTTCACACTTCCAAAAAACAATTTGAACGACCTCCCTTGGCTTGAATCCCTTTGCAATGCAATTGTCAAGATTGAGCAAACACCATTTTTGAAGTGCACATCTAGACCGTTATCCATTAATTTTCCAACGCAAAGCAAGCTCTTAGTAATATTTGGAACTGTTAGTACATTTTCAAGATCCAATCTTTTAGAGGATCCAAGACATAAAGGAATTGCTCCTACTCCATCTATTCTACATTCTTGATCACTTGCTATTACAGTAGACTTTTAGAACCATAAGTGCATGATGGATGAATGTTAGACTTAAGCGCGTGTTGGGGAAACCGCTCAAGTCCCAGCGCCCTTTGAGGCACCAACGCAACATGTGGTATTAGATACGATTAGCCAGTCAACTACGCAAGTCTCACAGGGATGGCCACTCTTTGGGATTTGTCAAGACAGTTGTTGTGCAAGGTGCTGCCCACAGTGTAAGCATCGGTGTGTCCATAATCGGGTGGTCGACAAAACGGGGGACTTGATGAGTCAAGGTGCTGCCCTTGAGGTGTAAGCATGGTCAATTCTTGTGGTTCGGTCCTGGCACCGTCTGCACGTAGTAGTAGTAGGATAGATGAGGCAAAGTGCTGCCTAGGTAGGTGAAAGCACGGTCTGTGCCTTGTGGGGTGCGGGGTGACATATTCGAACTGTACGGGTTAACCATTGATATAGAGATGCTACTCGAATTCGGGTGTAAAGCATAGGTGGTTAGCTGTCGGTGCGGGATAGTTGTCGATCGTTGAGCTATAAGGGCTATCGACCAGAGTTGGTGAGGCGTGATTGAGGCAATGTGCTACTTAATGGTGAAAGCACGGATGGTTGGATGGATGTTTCCTCATGGGCTAATTCTGTGATAGATTTGTGTAGGCACGGCTAGGCAAAGGTCCTACATCCGGTCTCAGGGGGGATGTGGCTTGAGAGGGGTCCTCTGTGTTAGCTTTGGTTGGTATGTTCTGTCTGTTGCGTGCTTGCTTTAATACAAATGACATGGTTCCTACTTGGCTCTCTGGTGATGTGAGCGTGCTAGTTTGAGGAGGAGATACTTTTATATGGAAGCTGATTTAATAAAGAAGAAAAGAGAGTTGTGGGGCGCGGCTGACAGAGGATGATTTGGTTGATCCTTTTATAAATCAAGTACATCCACGAGTTGTGTACTGTCCAGCAAGCCTTCACATTTGCAAAGAGTGCCTAGTCTGTGAAAAAAGTGGATCTTGAGTGGATCCAAACTTCCAAAATACTTGGCTAAGATCTTTGCACAACAAGCTACAAAAGCTAGAAATGGCAAAGCATCCTAATGCTACCTTTGATACACATGAACTTGACAAAGCATTCAAGAGACAAAAGAAACTAATAAAAGGTACTAATGGCAGCCAAAAATAACAGCAAACAGGCCTTAATACATAGCCTACCACTTTTGGAAATCTCCTAAGATCATACACAAAATCTTGAAGACAATACACAAAGCAATGCTCTCAATGGAGGAAGAAACTGTGACAATGATCTATTGATCTCTCAACAACACAATAAGTTTCTCCAACCTGTTCTCCACAAATTTCAGCCTAATATAGGTGAGAGAGATGACTCTCTCTCCTCTCTCTAGAACTTAGGACCCAAATTTAGGGCACCAGTAGCCTAAAATAGCCAATTTTGGCCTATATGTCCAAATAACATGATTTTGGTGTCATTTTGAAGGTCCTGAAGTTTGAGACTTCTTGAACATGAAATATATACTAAAATGAAAGTACCTAGGCCTCTTTCACACGTGTGAAATTTTATATTTAAAACTATGTACAAAAATTGCCAATTTAGGCCTCAAACTAGCTAGGAAATGTTGACAATTTTCACATAGTCATCCAGATCCACCAATGGGAGCCATAGGTGCTCATTTCCCAAAGTTGACTATTCTCTTTGGCTAGGAAACAAAAACCTAGTCTTCCACATTTATAGGAATATTTTCTATAAAATAGGATCTAATGGAATCTTCCTATCTTATCTTCTAGAAGCTTATCCACACGTGTGAATGGTATCTTGGCATGTGTGAGTAATAGCTCATTCACATGGAAGTCCAATCTATTTACACAAAGTTTGACCAATTTGACCATTTTCAAGATTCTACTCAAAGGTCAATTTCACACTAGTGTAGATCAAGCTAAAATTAATCTAACTTTATAAAAAGCAGAAGTTTAGATAGCATGCAATGTCATACTGTATGCATGCAAGCCACATGCAATCAGTGCATGCAACATGCAAAGTGGTTTATGTGATCTACACATGTCTAGGCAGTTTTATGAGTTGACATGCAATACATGCAACATCCATGCATGCAGTTACACATGTGGATCTTTGGTAGGTGAATTAGTTCAGTTAAGTGGACTTACCATGCAACTCCATTGTAGGAATTCGAGTCTCTCTCATGTAGGGAAAGCTTGACATGTTTTGCAATATTGTGAACAATGAGATTTTGGTGTTTTGGACTCATTATCTCTCTACCCGAGTTTTCCATCATTGATTTTTTCTCTCTACCCAAGAGCAAGCTATTTTTCCCATACTGAGCACTTAGAATTATTTCTGACATTTTGCAGATCCTGCAGCAGCCTCCTTAGCCAGATTATTTCCTTCATTGTTGATGTAGCTGCAACATATTCTAATTTTGTGGAGGACAAAGAAATGCATTTCTGCTTTCTGTTGTTCCATGAAATGGGTCCTCTTGCAAGGAAACAAATGTAGCCTGATGTGGAATTTCTGGCATCCATGCTGCCCAATTTGAATTTGAGTAAGTGGTCGATGTGAGTGCAGCTTTTGTATTGCCATTATAGCTCAAAGCATAGTGCTTTGTAGCTTGAATGTACCTCAGTACTCTTTGCAGAGCTTTCTAGTGTTGTAGGCTTGGATTGGATATATACTAAGACAACGTGCTTATTGCATATGCTAGATCAAGTCGTGTGCAGATCATAGAATACATAATAGATCCTATGGCAAACTGATAAGGATACCTGCACATTTCTTGCTGATCTGCTTGAGTTTTGGGGCACATGTCTTTGGACAACTTAGCTCCTAGATCCATAGGTGTGTCTATGGGCTTGCAGTCGTCCATGTCAGATCTGCGAAGTACATTAGTCAAGTAGGATTCTTGGCTTATAGCTATCCTTCTGCCTGCGCAATCTTTGCTAATCTCCATACCAAGAAGGTAATGGACTGGGCCTAAATCAATCATTTCAAACTCTGATAAAAGCAGAGATTTGCTTTCCAATATTGCAGTCTGCGGAGCAAGAAGTAAAATTGTGCTGCAACAAGAAGTGATTAATTCTGTCATACCAGGCTCTGGGAGCTTGCTTAAGACCATATAAAGCCTTATGCAATTTACATACCAATGCTCCTTCCCTTGAAGGACGTAACCTTCTGGTTGATATATAAATATATCTTCTTGCACAAATCCGTGTAGGAATGTCGTCTGGATGTCCATCTAGTGAATGTCCAGATCTTCTGTAACAGCTATAGCCAGTAAGGTACGAATAGACTAATGATTTACCACTGGACTAAAGGTCTCAGTGTAGTCTATCACATATACTTGTTCAAAGCCTTTAACCACCAGTCTAGCTTTCCATTTGGATATGGATTCATCGAGTTTAAGCTTTAGTTTAAAGATCTACTTGGAGTCAATTGGCTTTACACTAGTAGGAGGATTGACAAGACTCCAGGTCTTTTTCTTCATTAGAGACTGATACTCAGCATCCATGGCAGCCTTCTAATTGTCTGAATCGGACATTGACAGAGCTTCTACAACTGTGGCAGGTTCATCGTGACTGATGAACACTTGAGGGACAAAAGATCAAGCTGTTGTCGTTGTCTTGAAGACCTTCAAACTGCATGTGCTTGAGTGGATGATTCTCCTTGGTGAATGACTGGGATCGTTGCATCTTGTGGTTGAACAATCGTGGGTCTGGGCCCATCGATGGTAAGTGGAGCTGTTGGGACAAACTCCTTTGTCTGAACAGTTGTAGGTTGTTGCCTAACGATGGATGGTGGAGCTGCTATGTCATACTCTTGCATCAACTGCTTTTGCTTGAAATCGTGATACTTGTCTTCAAGAAAGACAACATCACGACTGACCTGAATCAACATCATAGACGTGATATGCTTTATGCGATATTGAGTAGCCGATGAAGATGTTTTTACAGCTTACTGGGTCTAGCTTCTTCCTCAGATCAGATGGCACTTGTGCATAGAAGAGACATCTGAAAACACGTAGGTGTTTCATGCTTGGTTTGTAGCCGTAGTAGGCTTCAAACAATGTCTTGGAATCAACTGCTTTAGTGCTGGAGTAGTTCTGCAGATAGTAAGCCATAGAGATTGCTTCTGTCCAGAATATTTGAGGTAAATGGACATTGGCTATCATGGATCGTGCCGCTTCCAATAGTGTGCGGTTCTTCTGCTCAGCTACTCTGTTTTGTTGAGGAGTGTAGCTTGTAGTAAACTGATGGTGCACACCACATGAAGACAAATAGTCCTTCATCTCATTTGATAAGTACTCTCCCCCTGAATCAGATGGTAGGGCCTTGATTCTCTGACCAGTCTGATTCTCAGCATATTGCTTGAATTCTTTGAAACAAGCGAATGCTTCTGACTTTTTCTTAATGAACATTACTATGGTAAAACGGGAGTAGTCATCAATGAATGTAATAAAATATAGAGCCTTACCCAAGAAAGGTATGCTCAGTCACTGTGTATCAGTGACAGAATGGACTTGGCTCTTCTGGCTTGTCCTCTTGGGGAAATCTGGTTCTAGGTTGTTTGCCTAGTAAGCAACTTTCACAAACAGATTGATTAGTTGTAGTAACAACACTTATATTCATGTCCTTGATGCAAATACAAGATTGAGCGCATATTTAGATGTCCTAATCTCTGATGTTATAAATTATCATCTGAACAACTCACAAAAAGTCAAACTTCGTGACTCAGTATGTACAAATTTCCTTCTCTGTAAGCAGAGAGGATTTCCTTTGAATTCTCATCTAAAATAGTACATCGCCTAGCAGTAAACAAATCTCCATAGCCTTGATCAGTGATCTTGCTTATAGACAATAAGTTCTTTGCTAATTTGGGTACATAAAGTACACCATTAAGCTGCCTAGTGATGCCATCAGAGAATTGTAGTTGAATAGAGCTTTGGCCTTTGACTTGATGTGAACTGGAGTCACCAAAGAAGATGTACTTCGATTCTGTAGCTGTGAGTGTAGAGAAGAGGTCTTTGCATGGCGTCATGTGTTGAGAGGCACCTGAATCGAACTACCATTGATGGGCATCTCTACTGGGTTGGTCTTGCACCATCAGCGCTCTCTCATCTTGCGAATCTTTGACTGTGTCAGAGTTGCCTTGTTGCTACTGTTGCATCTTCTTTCTGGCTTCATTATGCTTGAGGACGCAGTCCTTGATATCGTGGTTGGTTCTTTTGCAATACCTACAAAATAGCTTGGTCTTGGATGATGATTGGTTGAGCTGTTGATGTTGTGGTTGTGATGCTGCTGGCTGTTCTACCTTTGTCTTCTTGTCCTTGAAGCCTTTCTTCTTCTTGGACTATTGCTTGGTTGAATAAAGTACCATGCATTTGGTACTCGTTGACGTGGACAAGCTTTTCCTCTTTATTTCTTCATGCCATAGACTTGCTCCAACGGACTTAACGATGACCTACCAAGCCTTGGGAGTATTCATCCAGGACACGGTAGCAGCCAGGGCATTATTGGATAGTCGGATACTCCATTTGACAATGAACAACACCCAGATGCGAGCAGAAATCATGAAGCTGTAGCAAGAGCTCATGATTGCTCAACAACACGAACAAGACGGGCACCAGAAGATCAAAAAGCTGCAGCAGAAGGATGATGGCCTCAACCAATATATCCAAAGCCTCTCCAAAGCATTGAGAAATGCCTCCACCAAGGTGTGGGTCAGTTTGAAGCGTCCCAATGGCTTGCCCCCCTCCAGGCACAACTCCATTAATATGAAACAGAAAATAGGCGCCTGGGGGCGGAGGTACAAGCCCTGCAAAACAAAAAACTTGTCTGGTTATCTCAACCCGCACTTGACTCAAGGCCACTCTCTCAAGAAGAGAAGAATCTTTTCAGACATAAGGTGCAGGTCTATAGTCAAACTTTGAACAATCACCAAGCGGAGTTTGACAAATACCGAGCCAATGCAACTCAAGGCTTGTCAACAATTTATGGAAAAGAAGGCTCAACCTACCTCGGTGGTGTTTCCAACGCCACCTCTCTTTGATGCTGCATAGGCAAGCACGAGCCAAGACCAAGGCCAACAGGGAGCAGGGGCAATAAGTCAGGATCAAGGGTCAGGCGGTCAAGACCAAGGACCTCCTAATATTGGAGTTGAGACGCATGACCAAGGCCAAGACACGGGTCCCAGCCATAGCCATGAGGAAGGAGAAGCCTCCTCATCAAGAGGCTCGCGAACTATATCTGCCAACCGGGCTTTCCGATGCCCCAAGTCCGTGGAGGAGAAAATCAATGAATTTCTAACAAGTATCTCCATGAGTCATCAAGAGGCGGCTGTCAGATCTCATTTTTGGCACAAACAATAAAAGGCAGCGAGCTGCAAGCACTAGCTGCCCTCCAATCACAACCTGAGTGGCGCCAACAACTAATTGAACGGGACCCTGCGGCCATCAGGGCCTATGTGACCAGTCCACAATAGCTAAGGGTGAACGCGCATTTTCTGCCATGCACACGACAATCCAAATGGGCGGAATGCGACACTCCTCTGGACAAGATCACCATCCAGAACTGTAATTGGCCGAAAATCCCTTCAAAGCATGGTCGGGATATGGATGTAGACGTCGAAGGGCTCTCACCCAATTTTCTAATAATTATTTGAACTGCCCTGACCCAAAAGTCCGCGCGGCAGCCACCTATGCCTAGGACTTAGAGTATCTAATGGGAATAAAAAAAAGAGTGGGATAAGTTTCTCCCACCAATATTCTTTGGTCCAAATAAGACATTAGCCTCAGAGAAAGTGGAAGATCAACTTCCAGTAGCTCGAGTTTACAAGCGTGGGTCGACCAAAGTTGGCTAACAAGAGTCCACAAGTCCCTTCACACGCCCAAGGACTTGAAGAAGATAGACCGAACAAGCTTTATATAAGATGTCACTGGCTACTTGATCCACCAGATGCGGGCCAAGAAGATTTTGTATAAAATCGGTAGAGTGCCGAGGGACCGACAATACTTCAGGCCATGGGTCCTGTTGGGGATATTCCCAACATAGAGCGAATAAAAGAAAATGAGCCAATAAATGTTCTGCGAGGACATGGTTTCCTGTGCGTATAAGCCCATGACCCAATGAGCACGCAAGGCGATTGTAAATAGAAATAATGGACTTGGGTCCCCCTTGTATTTAAAATAAAACTTGAGGCCCAAAGTCATTTTAAACTTAGAAGTCTATTATTTTAGAGTTGGGTCCAACTTGGGCTCACATGAATCTTGTGAATTCTAATGTACTTTTTGTGAACCCTTGGATTAACTTGGGTCCAAGATGAATGGATAGGATTAGTGTACATATTACCCAATAGTATTTTGGGGCAAGGGCCTTCCCCATTTATAAAAAGGCACCTCATGTACTCTATTTGCATGCTTAATGAGAAGGAGGAAACTCTACCAAATTTTGGAGAGAAGCATCATCATTTGCTATTCACTACTTGCTAATGTGTTTGATTGTGTTTTCCTTTTGCTCTCAAGTCTGCAAGTTTTTGGTTTCCATGGTTAAAGTTTTTGCATTAGCTAGCACAAGGAGCATTTGAGCTAACCTCCACCCTCACTCTCTCTCTCTCCACCTTCTCTCTATTACTCTTTTCCTCTCTTCTATTCTATTCTTCTCCTTCACAAGATCATGATGAATGTTAGTTTAGTGGAGTAGAGTTAGGGGTGATAGGGTTAGAGAAAAAGTAGAGAACTATCTAAAAGTAGCATTTATTCATAGTTAGGCAACTATCCAGTGTTCTAACCCTTGTTGACAGGCGGGAGGGCTACTACGACACGAGATCTTCGACCCTACAACAATCTGTAAAGGTGATGAACCCATTATTGACAATCCATCTAGAAGAAAGAATCAATGCGCAAGGGCATTTACAATGTCTGTCTCTGATTGCAAGTGATGTTTTGTTCTATCTTCTGTTATCTGTTCTATTATTTGAATACGCAGATGGTATTCAATATATACATAATTTTTATAGGTGTGTAGATGAAGAAGATACAAAAGTGATTGTGCTGTCTGTAGGAGATCGTGGGTGGTTGCTGTTGTTGTCAAAACTGATTGCACAGTACATGAAACGAGCGTGAGGAGGCCGCGACGTCGGGCTTTGCTAAAATTAACGCTGATGAAAATGCGAAAAACATGAGACTCTGACAAATGCCTAGGGCACATTTGGCATTTGTAGGACACCTTCGGCATTTGTAGGGCAGTGTCGTCTTTTTCGTCTGTCATAAATTACGTGTAAAAATATAGTGTCGTCTTTTTCATCTTTTTCACATTTTTCGCCTGTTCCAATTTGCTTGTATTTATGCAAACTGTCGCTTTTTTGGAAGTGTCACAAACACTTGATTGCTCTGGGTGGCCCAAAGGTTAAAAAACGATAGTGTCGCATTTTTCGCCTGTGGGAATTCCCGAGTAAAAATGCAGACTGTACGACAATCAATTCAAATATGCAGACTGTGCGACAACATGAGTAAAAATGCAGTAGCATGAATGGAGGCAGATTAACATAGGATTTAGGAGAGTAGATGAGAGAAATCCAACACCCCCCCTTAATTCGGATCCGTGAATGCCTTGATCTTCAGACTAAGCAATGCACAAAACTTGTTGTGTGCATTAGCACTTAATGTCTTTGTGAATATATTTGCAACCATGTCCTGCGTTCTATAGTACGTTAAGCTTATCTCCTTGTTGAGAACCTTACCCCTAATGTAGTGATATCGGATCTCAATGTGCTTACTCCTAGAATGAAATCTAGGGTTGGCCGATAAGGCAATAGCACTCTGATTATCACATAATATGATTGTAGGGCTGTACTGATACAAACTAATGTCTGACAAAAAATTTCTCAACCAAAACGCTTCTTTAATGGATTGAGAAGCAGCAATGTATTCTACTTCTGTAGAAGAAAGAGATAGAGGCTATGGTCCAGCATACTATTCCATTGGTACTTGATGCAATCCCAAAAGTAATATGATTTTATTGATGTAATCCAAATTTTATGGAAGTGATCAAGAAAGAGTTGTAGTGATTTCTAGATGTTGATTTCATTTATGAGATCGAGCACATGGAGTGAGTTTCACCGATTGTTATCGTACCAAAGAAAAGGGCAAGATGCAAATTCATTTGGACCTGATGGATTTATATGCAATGACATGGAAGGATCACTTTTCACTACCTTTCACAAAAAGCATATTGTGATATCCAGACATGGCATTGCTATGGATCTACCTCCACCAGGCATGATTTGGGAAGTTTACATTTTTATGGGCCATGCGAACTACTATTGCATTTTTATCTTATTCTTCATCGACTTAGCATGACCTATCTATAAGTTGACAATTATTCCTATCTGGACTATTGAAGCCTTGGAGTTATTTGAGAAGCTAAAGAATGTCTTGATATCCACACCAATTTTAAGGGCACCAAATTGGAATATTGAGTTTTATGTGCATATTGATGTTTTCAAATATGTTATTGAATCAATTTTAACACAGACTAGGAAATACAAGAAAGATTTTCCAACACAGTTGTCAATTGAAGATGCTAAGGTGAACTACTCCACAACAGAACGCGAAGCTTTAACAATGATTATTCCAATCAAGAAATATGATCAATATTTGATAACAACACATTTAACTTTTTATACGGATCATCAACCTTTATTGTATTTGGTGAACAAGACATGCAATACTGGTCGTTACTTTTATTATTAGAGTTTGATTTTAGTGTTGTAGTTCAAAAGGACAAACAACATTATATTGCAGATCATGTGTCAAAGATATTGTCAACAGTGGTTAATACTGAAGTTGATGATGAGCTACTTGATGCCGCATTGTTTAGGAAGCGATACCTGAGTGAGAAGTTGATTGTTATATACCTATGTAACCAGCAGTACTTCAGTGACCCCTATGTGCCCATTTCGTATCGGGGGGCTAAATGGCGTAGTACCCTTGGATAAGGGTAGGTGCCTTTGGATTAAGGTACTTAAGTCCTTGAATAAGGACATGGAGGAACCTTGTGAGGTGTTAGGAGGACATAATCATGGGTATTGGTCAATTTTCTAAACCTTGGGCCTCAACCTTGAGCCATGACCACATAATTGGCCTTGGGCCAAAGTTTTCCTGCACATACGGGTCATTGGGACCTAGTAGGAGGGTGCAACTACTATGGACCCTTGATGTCCCCAGAGCATCCAAGAATTGGTTATTCAAGAAACATGAGTTTTGGAAGGAGTCTCTTGAGCTTCCACTAGCTTATAGGACTCTTGACCTTTCCTTTGCCTCCCCTCTTCTCATTGGCTTGGGAGGACACCCTTTAGTGCTTTGAAGGGTGTCTTTTCCAATCTATAATAGAAGGTGAGGGTGCTCTAAGGGAGGGGGAATTCTTGTGTTGTTGCTTCTATTCACTAGTGTGAGGCTAGAGTGTAGAGAGCATTTTTTGCTAGCTAACTCTTGTGAGGATTTCCATCTTTGGTATGGGACTTAGATGGGAGTAGGATCTTGAGTATGCTTGTGCTTGTGATGGTAGCTATGTGATTGATTGCGGTATAGCAAGGGGTTGCTAGATTGGCTTGCTTGTGCATCGATCTAGCTATGGTTGGGTGATGATTTCTTGAGGCCATTTGATTGTCTACTTTGGAAGGATCTTAAGGACATTGGAGGAAAGACACCTTGGAGGTCTCTTTGGAGACATTGGTGGACATCAACCAAAATGCTTGGGAAGTGAACATAGAAGTTTGGCTATTTTGATAGGTGTCACATTTGGTAGGTTGTCTACATTTGGCAACTTGAATTCAGGCCCACAGATTTATGACAGCTTACCAAAATTTAGGAAGCTTGGTGTTGCACATACACTATGAAATAGTGAAGAGAGTAAGCAACCCATCATAAACTAAACTACCTTTCATTCTGATTTTCTGGATTTTTCAGAAAACTTCAATGGCCTTCAAATTTGATTTTTGGTTTACTCTTACCTTGAATAAAGAAAGATAGACTAAAAATTATATCTTTTGTGAAGGAAAGGTTTGGATTTGATTTTGTTAAGGATTTATGAATTCATTCTCTTCTCAACTTTTGGATTTAAAGAAAAACAAGAAAGAATTGCTCTCAACTCTTAAAACAAATATTCGTTCTCCTTCTACAATTGTTAGAAACATAGATGAAACCATTTTGAATTCTGGTTGTAAATGGAAATTTGTCATCAAATATAACAATGGTTCATTATGAGTGTTATGATACATGCTTGAGTTTGGCTCAAAGCTTTTTGTACACATCTTGGAAGAGGACGATTGAAGCTATATTTGATAAATAGCTCTTTATCACATTTAATGGGCCTTATCGCACATAACATTACATGTACCTTTTGAGCACCTAGAAAATTAATCTTTCTTCCATTTGTGCATTCTTCAAAATCACAATTAGTTAATGAAGGGTGACCAATCGAACTATTTATATATGCAACAATATTGCCTTGACACAAAATACATCCTCTCAATCATCCAAATATGAGGCTATACATAACTCATACAATAGCCCTTTGTTAACACATTGAAGACCATCAAACTACTCACAAACTGCTAAGAAAGCAATCGCATGTTATGTCAATGATAGCATGTCACCTCACGTTTCACCCATAAACTGGTTATTCACGTTATTAAATTACATAAATCTGCCAGTACACTATAATCTAGCAAAAGATTGCAACTTCTTGTCATTCATGAGCAAATGGCTACTATTGCCAACATCTCAAATATGGTTTGTGCATTTGCATAAACATAGTTCATCAATGCAATGAAAGGCATCCTCAGTTATCACGTCTTAAACAATGGCAAAAATACTCATGGTAACAAAAATCACTTGCTCTGATCCATTAACATTGCTACTAAAATTACACCTACCAAAGAGGACTTTCATTTTCTTGTAACGAGTTACAGCATTTCATAAACATGTTCTTGATATTCCAAGTAGCCAACAAGTGCTCACTTTGATCCATTGACATGGCTACTAGAACTTCCATCTGCCAAAGTTTAAACATTTAACATCTTAGACCATTCCCCTAATGATTGAACTCCTATCATAGCTACATCATTTTCGTGCTTAACAAACACTCAAACAAATCATCATTTGCACCTAACTGCACAACAAAGTGCAATTTTCCTTATTTTTTTTGTGGCATAGGGTAACATGGCCTGATAATACCCACCTTTACAAATCAAAATTTTTAGTATGGTAACTTTTGAGTGATTTTATGCCTCTTGATATGATAGTCATCAAGACCATATGTTGTAAAGTTAAAAATGGTCTAAACTTTATTGTGTTCAATGGCCACTAATATGAAAACTACAAGGCTGCCAGTGATTGCATCACATCAGCATGAATGTCATCATAATCCTCAATTCCACAGCTAAATCGAACAAGGTTATCCTTAATGCCAAATAGGGCTCTTTGAGCTGGGCTCTGGTCCCTGTCACAAACATCCATTCCAAAAAAATCTCATCTCAAGAGGCACCTTCAACAACAATACAGCTTGCATTTTAAAACTAATCAGCGTGAACAAAATGTTTTCTACAAGGTGCCATTCTGAAGTGATTAAAGCAATGGCTGATTACACCAATGAGCATAAATGAAATACAACAAAAATTGTAGTACCTGAACGAAGCTCTTACTAGCAAGTTGTGCCTAGCTTTAGAAGTTTTTTTAAACAGAAAAAGGGCATGACCCGTGCAATTTGCTCAATTACCACTCTTTCATAATCGGCATATACGAACCAGTAAGAGATGATTGTTGGCTGTTCGACAAGGCTCTCACAACCCCCAAGAGAAGGGGCAATGTAGGGAATCCGTAATCCATCTATGAATTTAGATGTAACCTCCAAATCTCCAGCAATCTGGCAGACAGGCAAGCACTTAGTGGACAAACCTCAGAAAAAAGGTAGTAGTAATGACACAAAAATAAAAATTCCTGGTAGGTCACCATCGGCACAATTAGACAAAGGTATGAGAACTTGCCTCAAAACTGATGACACCTCCAAAACCGCTCATCTGCTTCTTTGCAACTTTGTGTTCTGGATGACTCTCAAGGCCAGGATAATATACACGGCATATCTACAATCGACAACATATTTACAAGCAAACAATCATATATTTAGATAAATGCAAGCCTCAACCAACAAAGAAATAGCTTCTAGTCATGTAGGAGCAACAAAAGCTGAGGAAGGATTTTCATATCCAGATTCTTTTATACCATTGAGTGTTCCTCCAAAGCACGAGCAAGCTTGAGCGCAGTTATGTTCTGCTGTTTCACACGCAAATGTAAAGTCTTCATTCCGCGAAGAATGAGGTAGGCAGCATTCTGGTTCAAATTTTTACAATTTCAGATCCTTGTCTCATGTAAAGGAAAGTCCTCTGTATGTTTCGTAATTAATGAAACCCCAATAAACTACTGCCAGACAATACACTGAAGAAATTCAATATACAAACAACTCACTGGATCAATGACACCCCCTAAAATATTGTGAAGCTTGCGAACAACATCAATGACATCTCTTGAGCCACTCACACTGCCTGCCAACACCTGATCGTAAGGAGAATCCAGCGGCACACCTGATCAGTAAATAGGAACAACACGATGCAGAATTTTAAAACTGCAATGTGAATATGATCAGGAAGGCTGTTACATCATTATGGCCAGCAATATATTTTGTAGCAGAGTTCAAAACTATGTCTGCACCAAGGGCCAAAGCTTGTTGATTGATTGGTGTGGCAAAAGTGCCATCAATGCACACCAGAGCACCCTTGCGATGACAGAGCTCTGAGATACGTGGAATATCAATACAGCGCAGGTATGGATTTGTTGGAGATTCTGAAAAATATAAAGAAACCTGTAGAGGCAATACAGAAATTAGGATAAGAAATTTTCGAGAGAGATACCACAAACTGAATGCAGCATTATGATGGATTGCAGCTGTGAGCAAACTTAACGTGATATACTATCAATTAAAGAATATATGGAAAACAAACTGCAAGATAGATGAAATAGAATGGAGACATTTCTCACATTGTTTTGATCCAACGTACATTCAAGAGAGAATGTGTGTATAAATTGCCTTGTTCTGCGGTAGCAGTCTGTGGTCGTGACAATGTGCCCACCAGCTGGTACTAATGCCAAAAGCATAGTTGTGGTGGCACACATGCCTGAAGCTGACAGCAAGGTTGTCTCTGCCCCTTCGAGAGCACTGGAAGAACCCACAAAAGTTTCTCCATAAGTATCAAGTAAGAGCTCAAATTTGTAAGACATGTTGGAATTTTGGCAACCTCTTATACCATGTAGAAATCACACATACTCTTATATTGTATTGGAATTTACACAAGTGTCAGTGGTAAATACTCACAAGGACACTGCAGCTAGCTTAGGTAAGGAGGAAGAGATCTCCAAGATATGTGAACACAGAACATCAGTTATAATCACACACATCAGTGTAGGAAAGTATGAAACCCACACAAGTACCAAAACTAATTGCATGATGAAAAGAATAACACAACAAAATTACCCTTCGGCCAGCACCTTAACGTAGGATTTCCATACACACGCATTGTCACAGACAATGACATCACCTTACCATCTCCTTGAGTTTTGGGGGGTGTTCATACCCTTCCTGGGGTGGAGGTAGGTGCATCCACCTACCTATTAGGAGACCATTCCAAGTTCCTCATCTAAAAAACTAGAACCTCGAATTACACCACAGTACATTAAAACACAGTAATTCATGACTCAGTGAGCAGAACAGCAAAATAAACATTACTTTGCAACACACTCCCTGAATGGGTATTTTGTCTTAACACAAACAACCCATTGTGCATTGAAACAATCTATTAACTATAAATATGACGAAGACGATCTACAACAACTACAAAGTTTTGAACTTCGGCAAGTTCGAATAATAGTTTGAGATGAATCGTATGGCATACTGCTGGCAAGATCAGGATTTAAAAGTAGAAGCAAGATAGCAATGGACAAGTGATAGGCAACAGGCCCAATCAGAGATAATAAGTTGTTAAAGCCCCTGCCATTGAAAATTGTCCCTCAATGCACCACCTCAAACAAGTAAAAAGATAATGGGAACAAATAATCGGACTCAGAAAGAGTTCTACATTCTTTAAAACCAAAACATTGAATGAACAGTTTTCAATATGCCCAATTTTCTTGGCTTTAGCATATTCATTTCTAGTCTTGTAGCTGACACATCTATTTGAAGAACTTGAAGATGAAATACGAAGTCAGGCACCTGATTTTGCTTTCTGCTACATGAGTTGTTGGGTTTCCATACCGCCCATATTCAAAGCTGCCAAAACTCCCTTCCTGAAAGAAGACCACCAAGAAAAATACAGAAAGCGTGCTTGGAAAATCTGGGGAAAAAATAATTTCAAATGAACGCCAATCATCTTCTACCAATATTTTACACAATTTCACATAAATGAGAAGGCCATGTCTCAATGATGAAAAAAGATTCTATAGAGATCCTGCTTCCTGTACACTATGCACTGTACAACGAATACAATTGGCTTCACACAGTAATGGAGTTCACAAGAAGACTATCCAGATAACCTGAAACGCAATAAGCTCTGCTGTGTTTTGAAAGGTATAGGTGGAGGTCTGGACAATTGGAGTCGCCAGAGCATCAGCAACTTTAGGGCGTCCCAGTCTTTCACCTGCAAATGTTCAAACACTAAAATGGTGAAAAGGAAGACCAGCAACAACCTACAACATAAATGCTAATCAGATCCACCCCTGAAACAAAGTACAGCATGACCAAGGCTCGACAAAGAAATTCAAAGGCAGCCAGATTCTGGAATTATCCATATAGTCAAGTGTATTTGAATCCTAACCTCTTTAGATGTCAGTCCTATAAATAAGGTGGCATCGCCCAAGCTCCAAAATGAATCAACACACGGCAGCCACCTTGGCATCTAATCCAAGTTAAAGGCTGGGAAGATCAAGTAAACAGGATACAACTGCAACTAACTTGATAGAGAGAAGGTAATATAGCTCTGTAAGAAAAGCGAAATGTCACCATAGAGCATAAGATGTCTGATTTTGACAGCATAGAGGTTGGCTCATAGAATATAAGAGGGTTAGAAAAAAATGTTTTAAGCAACTTGGATTCACAAATACACTAGATAAAGTAATGGACCTGCTCATTACATTCGCCGCGTCCATTCTTTTATTCGTTATTATGCATAAGCAGGCCTAAGTGCCCTTTTCATTCATATACTGGCCTTGGGCCTATTTGGTCATATTTTTAGGACTTGGTCACGTTGATTTGGAGTGGTGGTCCTCCTATTGGGAGGGCGCACTATTTTCCCTCCAAATCCTATTCCCTCCCTTTTTTGGATCCTCTATTTGATTCAGGGAGAGAGTATATATATAGGGCAACATTGTATTCCTTTATTCAGTTTATGATGATTGCTCATCTTTAGCCTCCTGAAGCATTCTCTCTTCCCGCTTTCTAGCTTAAGTCCTGCTTTCTAGCATAGCTAGTGAATCTTAGCTTGTAACTTGGTATCAGAGCACTTTCCTGCAGATTTGGTGGTGGCTGTCCAGCGCCCTACTACCCATCACTTTCGTCGATTTTCTCCGTCATTTTTTTCCAAATTGGTGGTGGCTGTCCAGCGCCCTACTACTCATCATTTTCACTGATTTTCTCCATCGTTTTTTGCAAAATTGATGGTGGTTGTCCAGCGCCCTGCTAACACTTCACTTTCGTCGATTTTTTCGGCAGATTTTCATTGTTTTTGCAGATTTGGTAGATGCTGTCCAACGCCCTACTACCTCATCATTTTCGACAATTTTCGTCACCAATTTGCTGACCATTTTTTATCTTGATTGGAGGCTGTCCAGCATGTTGAAATAAATGCCTATTTTGCCCCTTAAGGCTTGTATACTTGTAACTTGTAAGTTGTGCATAAGACATGGGGGTAAAACATTTATGTACATAGTACACCCCACTTGTGCTAATTAGGCAAGTAAATCAAGTAGGTTAAGGACCCATGTGGGTTCTAGGGCTAGAATTAGCAAGACACCACCTCTATACATAACATGCTATATGTAGCCCAAACTTTGGAGGGGTTTCCACGCCCTACTACAATTTGAATATTCATTCATGTTATGTGAGCTTTGAAGTCCTCTCTCTCTTGCTTTTGTGTTCTACTCCATAGCTGGTTTTCTGAAACTTTCATAGTGTGCTTTTACTATGCTGTTATGATACTCCATAGCTAGGCTTTTGAATTTGTCATGGTATCAGAGCAGGTTATGTTGCATGTGGTGTGGTGAAAGCTTGAACCTGTTTTTGATCAGATTCCTGCCATTCGTGGAGAGCAGCTTACCTTTGAGAAGGGAGCACTTTTTGTAGGGGCATCTGATCTCTGTGCTATCTGCATGGTTGGAGTACTGTTGGCAAGGGGAGTACAGGGAGCCAAAAAGTTTCTAATTTGGGACAAAAAATTTTGAGTCTTTTTGGACAGCCAGGACTGTAGGAGGGCGCTTTCTACAGTGGGGACTTCAGTGAAAGTTCTGAGTGGATCTTGGACAAGGGCTAGGACAGCCATACAGGGGGATAGTTTCAAATCCATAAGCTGAGGGTTATTGAGCAAGTGGCTGCATACCCTAGTTGGGTGAAAACCCCAGTTTGTCTTTTGTGTTTTATTTCTATCCAGCCATGTCTAGTCTTGCAGAGAGCATGCTGAGTGAAGCTAGCCGGCTTGATGGCACTAACTTTAGCATATGGATATTCAAGATCAAGAACATTCTTGAAGACAAAGAATGTTGGAAGCTTGTGACAGGTGAGGAGCCTGTTCCAGCATCTGAACTTGAACTTAAGGACTATATCAAGAGAGGGGAAAAGGCACACAGAATCATCAACATGTCAGTGAGGGATAATGTGATTCCTCTAATCAGGTCAGCCAAAGGGCCTGTGGATGCATGGCACATTCTTTGTGCATTGTATGAGACAGCAAGTACAACCAGGTTTCTCTACTTGAAGAACAAGTTGTATACTCTCAGAATGGAGACAAGGGAGACAGTTACTGATCATCTTACTAAGATTCAAGATATTAGATATCAGCTTTCTGTACTTGGAGAGTCTATTGCTGACAAAGACTTGGTGCCAATAGTTCTGAATAGCTTGTCATATGCTTATCAGAACTTTGTGATGATGATATCAGTGAGAGAGAAGATCCCTACCTATGAAGAAGTCTATGGTCTCTTGTTATAGGAGGAGATGAGGAGAGTTAATCTCTCCAAGAGGGAAGATTTCCAGGAGCATGCCTTTGCTTCTAAGAAGAAGCAAAATCCAGCTAAGGATAAGAAGAAAGGTAAAGGCAAGAACAAAGGAGCACCACAAACACTTGAGCAAGGAGGACAACTTGCAGATGTCAGAAGCACAATCCTCCTCGAATACTTCTTCCACACCTCAAAGGAAGGGGAATTGCAATTACTGTGGTAAATATGGACACTTTGCTTTTGAGTGCAGGAAGAAGCTTGCAGACCAAAAGAAGGGCACAAAGAAACAAGGAGGAAATGTTGTTGAGAGTGTTGCAAGAGAGGAGCAGAGTGACATAAGGCAAGCTGAGTTATTCTCTGTTGCATTGGTTTCACAAGCTACAACAGGTGGTTGGTACATTGACTCAGGTGCTTCAAAGCACATGACCCCTCATAGGGATTGGTTTGATACCTTTGTGGGGATTAGTGATGGACAAGAGGTGTGCCTAGGTGACAACTCAACACACAAGGTCAAGGGAAAGGGCACAGTACCTGTAAAGCTTCCATCAGGAGAAGTCAAAGTCATTAAGAATGTCTTATATGTACCAGGACTTGCTAAAAATCTTCTTTTAGTAGGAGCTATCACTCAACAAAATATGAAAGTAGAATTTGATGCTACTTCTTGTCTTGTGTTGGACTTGAGTGATAATATGAAGGTTGTGGCCAAAGGATTGCAGGAAGATAATCTATACAGGTTATACACTTCTATCCCTAGTCAGCATGCTTATACAACAAAAGGAAGTGATGTGGATAGGTTGTGGCATGAGAGGTGTGGACATCTTGGCTACCAAAGCATGCAGGTGTTGAACTAGCATCATATGGTGGAGGGGCTTCCAGTTGTTAAGCCAAGCTCTTCAGTTTGCGAGGCTTGCGCTATGGGAAAACAGCAAAGACATAAGTTTCCCAAGGAAAGCACCACCAGGGCAGCAGGCATACTTGACTTGATACATTCAGATTTGTGGGGGGCAACCCAAACAAAATCTGCAGGGGGGGCATATTACTTTATGACCTTTATTGATGACTTCTCACGCAAGATTTGGATTTATTTCTTGAAGTTAAAATCTGAAGCATTCAAGTACTTCCTGCATTTCAAAGCTTTGGTGGAAGAACATTCAGGAAAGAAGATAAAGATGCTCAAGTCAGACGGTGGTAGAGAGTTCATTAAGATAGAATTTGTGGAATTCTGCAAGGCCAATGGGATCAAAAGGCAGCTTACAGCTCCACATACCCCTCAGCAAAACGGCGTAGCAGAGAGAAAGAACCGAACTATTGTGGAGTGTGCAAGGTGCATGCTCAAGGCAAAGGGGTTGCCCAACTCTTTTTGGGGCGAGGCAATGCACACAGCAGTGTTTCTGTTGAATAGAAGTCCAAAAGCTGTGGAAGGCAAGATTCCAGAAGAGGCATTTAGCGGCATTAAGCCCAAGGTGGGCGCTTTGCGAGTGTTTGGTTGTACGGCCTATGCCCATATTCCCAAGGATAACAAGAAGAAGCTGGATGCAAAATCAGCAAAGTGTATTTTCTTGGGATACAGTGAAGAAAGCAAAGCTTACAGACTTTACGATCTTACTAGCAAGAAGACGAGATGTGATCTTTGAAGAAGATCAAACGCCTCCTATGGAGGAACTTGAGACGGAGGATGGTACAAGTGAATTTATGCCAATACTTGATGACCCACATCCATATATTGGGGAGCCTCAGGATGATCATATGAGTGATCAAGAGGAAGAATCCGAGGAGGCTAGGAAGCGGAAGGAAAGGGGCAAATCTGTTGAGTCCTATTCACCGTCTTCATCACCAACTGCAAGGAAGAAGTTTCCCAAGTGGTATTGGCAAACTGTGCAGGATGGTTTGATATTGGATGAGGGAGAGAGCAGCAATCCAGGGGCTAGGAGGTCTCAAAGGCAAGCCCAGCAGCATGAACACCAGGAGACAAACTATGCACTTATGACTACTATTTTGGATTCACAAGATCCGCATACATTCGTTGAGGCAGCAGATGAGAAGGTATGGCAACATGCTATGCAAGAGGAGTACGACTCCATTCTCAAGAATGATACATGGGATTTGGTGAAGTTACCAAAAGGGAAGCGTCCTATTGGCTGTAAGTGGGTCTACAGGACCAAATACAAATCGGATGGGAGCATCGAAAAGCATAAGACAAGGCTGGTTGCTAAAGGCTATGCACAGAAGGAGGGCTTGGACTATGATGAGACGTTTGCACCGGTAGCTAAGATGACGTCTATCAGGTTGGTTTTAGCATTGGCTGCATTTTTTGGTTGGGAGGTCCATCAAATGGACGTGAAGAGTGCTTTTCTTAATGGACAGTTGGCTGAAGAAGTCTACATGGAACAGCCACAAGGTTTTGAGGCTAAGGGCAAGGAAAGTATGGTATGCAGGCTTAAGAAGGCCTTATATGGTTTGAAGCAGGCACCCAAGGCCTGGTATAGTCGTATTGACGACTATTTTGCCAAGGAGCAATTCATTAAGAGTCAGTCGGATTGCAACCTGTTCGTGAAGGAGGAAGATGGGAACATTGTTTTGATAGTTTTCTATGTGGATGACTTGGTCATCACAGGTAACAATGGGCAGCTTATTGAAAAGGTGAAGGCTCATTTATCAAATGAGTTCGAGATGAAGGATTTGGGCTTAATCCACTATTGTCTTGGCTTGGAAGTTTGGAAAAAGGAAAACTATGTGTTTATTTCCCAAGCTAACTATGCATGTCAAGTTTTGAACAGGTTCAACATGCAGGATTGCAAACCCGTTTCCACGCCCACTGATACCAGCAGTAAGCCATCTAGAGATGATTGCACTCCTTTTGTGGACGAGACTCTTTATAGGCAGCTTGTGGGTAGCCTGATTTATCTCACCACCACGAGACCAGACATTTCCTATGCGGTTGGTGTAGCAAGCCAGTTCAGTTCTCCAACTGAAGCACATTGGAAAGCAGCCAAGAGGGTTTTGAGGTATGTCAAAGGGACAACCTGCTATGGGATTAGTAGAGAAAAATTTGAAAAGTTTTGTAGCATGCTAGGTGTTGGTATGAACAAAATAGCCATTGAGGGGGGTTGTTGAAATAAATGCCTATTTTGCCCCTTAAGGCTTGTATACTTGTAGCTTGTAAGTTGTGCATAAGACATGGGGGTAAAACATTTATGTACATAGTACACCCCACTTGTGCTAATTAGGCAAGTAAATCAAGTAGGTTAAGGACCCATGTGGGTTCTAGAGCTAGAATTAGCAAGACACCACCTCTATACATAACATGCTATATGTAGCCCAAACTTTGGAGGGGTTTCCACGCCCTACTACACTTTGAATATTCATTCATGCTATGTGAGCTTTGAAGTCCTCTCTCTCTTGCTTTTGTGTTCTACTCCATAGCTGGTTTTCTGAAGCTTTCATAGTGCTTACTATGCTGTTATGATACTCCATAGCTAGGCCTTTGAATTTGTCACAGCGCCCTACTACCGTCTCATTATTAGCAATTCTCTTCACGGACTTGCTGTCTGTTTTGGCTATTGATTGGAGGCTGATCGGCCCCTTACTTCAGCACCTTTTCTAGCCTATTTTTCAGCATATTGTGGATCTTGCTTATTTGGCGCGAGTTGAGGATTCGGATTGGTGGCTGGTTGGCGCATCTATTTTGTCATATCTTCAGCTTTTACCTCCCTTTGTTGGCATTACTAATTGGACGACGGATCAGCACCCAACCCAGGTATTGCTTGCGCCCATTTGCACTTCCTTTTTTGCACCTACTTGCTGTCTTTTTGCTCACATGCTGCTCTTTTCCAGCCCCCAATTTCCCTCTCATATTTGTCATTTTGCCGCCTCACACCCTCCTCTCTTTTTCCATTTTGTTAGAACCTGGAAGTTAGACTAAGTTGGGGTGATGACAAACAACCTCTCCCTCAGGTTTTTGTCTCTTCCTTAGTCCCTATGGCGACTTCTTCATCAGAAGACCCACCGCAGAGCTCTTTAGATGATCGTTTTACACATATTGATGCCCGCATGGATCATCTTGAGAGTCGTACTTGATTGTGTTCTTTCTAGCCTTGAGACTATCCTACCACGAGGGGATACCACCCCCCCCAGACATTCTTTATCGTCCTGATAAAGCACCTTTATTTCCTATATTGAATACGCCTGCTCCTGCTCCATCTCCATCTTTGGGAGGTAGTACGTTTGGTCTCCCATCATATACTAGTCCTTATGGGTCTCCTTTAGGGTCTACAGTACCACCACTTGGATTTCCCTCCGCACCACCAAGATTTCCTTCTCCTACCATTTTGCTCGTGAATTTCGTGATCACATCCAACTTACTACTTATTCTGGTTCGTCTGACGGGAATATCTTGGAAAATTGGTTCTTTATATTAGAGACCTATTTTCTTATGTATCCCAAGACTGACACCCAGAAAGTGCAGTTGGCTGCATTACATTTAGATGGTCAAGCTCAGACTTGGTGGCGTGTCTATCGCTCTGAGCCTACTCGTGAGGGGTTACATATATGGCCTACTTTTCGTCATGATCTTCGTATGGCTATGATTGACCCACAGTGGTTGGTTCGCCAACGTGATTTATTTTGTAGCCTTCGCCATACTAGTGATTTGACTGCTTATATTGATCAGTTTACTGAGCTTTCCTACTTTTTTACTGATCTTCATCCTACAGAGCTTATTTCACGTTTTATTGCCGGTCTTAAGCTTGTCCCCTTCTTAACACGACTACAACACATCAAGTTTCTTGCTCGTGCATCGAGGAAAATCCTCGTACAAATGGTTGTCAAGACAAAAAAACCAAAGTCCACCTTTCTTGACCTTATCCTACCACTTAGGTGTGAGAGGAGATTTACCATAGGCTCGCTTTGACATAGAAGATATTGGCTTATGTTTCAAAGATTGTTGTATGCCTTAAAAGTTGAGAGTCATAGCAACTACCTCTTTCAAGGTCTTGCAACCTTCATTATGTGGGAAGACCAAAATAAACTTGTGCACGACAAGCCACTCTACAATTTCTTCAAGTATCTTGATCAGTACCTCTCTGTACCTATCAGCATACTCCTGCACGCTATAGTCCCATCACACTTACATGCTTATGTGGAGGAATGAATTTTAACCACGAAGGCTCACTTCAATTCCGTCTAAGTGGTTGGGCACTGATTTGACTCGAGCAATTTACGCCACCACATATCATCAAAATCAATGAAATGGTTGGTAAGCAGCATTGCGACTTGTGCAGCCAGTCATCCACAATGTCAATGGTAATCTGCGAAGTATTCCCAACATACATAGATGCGCGCCGTTTTGGAATGAGAGCGTTCTAAAACGAGAGTCCCCAAACGGTTCCGGGCTTCAACAACATTCCGAATCGAAACACTACAAAAAGTACATACTACTTACTACTAACTTAACAAAGCATATTACATTGAAGTCCATTCAATAACTAAACAAAGCATTTAGGCTTCAGCATGCTGCATACCAAAATCGAAACTTGAAAGCAATCAAATAGTGCTAAGTGTATATGATACAAAAACATGGCAACTGATCCACTTTCCACACATGCCTCATGAGAATGATTAATATGTCTGATTTCATAAATGATAAAGCTCTAATATATACAATGAGTGGGCCAATGGCCAAGTACATAAGTATGATAGATGGACAATGGACAATAGACTCATAGACAACAATGAATCTTTATGACTCGGAGGCATCATGATCGGACGGGGATTCCTCCTCATCACTATCACTGGTAGACAAATAGGAAGATAAAAAGTCCTCCTCAAGTATGTGCAAACCTTTGCCTTTGCCTTTGCCTCTACCTCTGCCTCTGCCCCTGCCACTAGATCTACAGGGGCCTCACCAGGCCGATGCTCCCTCTACCTATGATGTTGCTATCTCTGGCTCAACATGCAAATCCATCAACAATATCCTACGCCTACCCACCCACCCCTCTGCGTATAGGTGATGCAAGCTCGGCATTAGGATCAACCCACCCCACAGCATCTCCAATGTCCATCTCCATCTCATCGTCCAAGGCATAGCTACATGCTGATACGATTTGTCCGATTCGAACCGATTCGAACCAGCTAGCCAGGTTCGAATCGGGAAACGATTTGAACCGTTTTCTTTTTGTTTTTTCTTAAGATAAATGGGAAAATGAGAGTGTGTGTGCATAATAAATGTATCCATATCATGATGTCATTTGAATTGGTTCTTGCCGGTTCGGATCGGCCCCTAACGGTTCAAAGGTTCGAGCCGTAGTTCGATGCAACTATGCTCCAATGCCTCATCCTCATCATCCAACCCCCCCTCAACCTCATTCCCCACCCTAAACTCCTGCATCCTCTGCAATCCCTACCCATGGATCTAGTGGTCATATGTTGCCTCTAATCATGACGTGCCAGCTCCCGATCATACTCCGAAAAGATCTCATCATCAGCTGCAATTTGTGTGTGCATGGCCTACTACAGTGTCCATGGATCTGAGGCACTCCTCAGGAGTCACCTGCCTAGGTGTACCATCTCTCTCTACATGTGCCTGACTAGCCTCAGGTTGGTGGTGCAATAAACCAACCTGTTCAGCTACGGAATGTTGAGCCTATTGTGTCTCTTTGTGTGCATAAGAGAGCAAGTGCTCTAGCAACCTTGCAGGCACTGTGGTTTGTTAATATTTGCCTGCCCTGTCCTATGTAGGTGCATGTGGTCGTGCCCCAACTCTAGGGCATGCGTGTGGTGCTCTCTCCTCAATGCCTCCCATAGCTGCCATAGGAATTGCTGCCTCGGCTGAACCTGGGCCACTACCCTCAGTAGGCCCTCTCCCAACTGACTCCCCTAATGGAAAAGTCTCTCTTGTAGATAATGGCCATGTTGTTGTTGTTGATGGTGGCTGTGATCGGCTTGGCTCGCTCTGCCAATGAAGTGCGTGATGGCCCTGCTACTAATGGACTAGGCCGTGATCGCCCTGTTGGGGCAGATGGAGGTTGTGATGGGCCTAATGCCGATGGCCTTGCGCCGCTACTGCCAACCCCTGGTCCTATGCCAATAGATCCTAGTTGACCACCAATCTATACCCTTGGCCCAATCGCTATTGTTGCTCCTCCATATGTGCTCAGTAGGGGCTCTCGCTCAAGTGCAAGAAGTGCCACGCATGTGGCAATGCCCATGGTCCGCCCTTTTCGCCTGGTCAAACCAAGCAAGTGCGTTCTGATCCTTGTCGTCGTGTTGCAAAAGGTGACACTGCAAAACAAGCAATGGCATCTGCATGCACCTGAACTTGCTATGGTGTCTCCCTCCAAGGTTCTATCATGTGGTAGATTCTGTTATAAATTTGGAAGCCAAGGTTGTTGATTAGCTGTTGAAAATCAAAAGTACAAGTTGTTGTTTAGCCTCAAGAAAAACAACAGGTTTCATTTCTATTGGCAGGTTATTGATTAGTCTTAGAAAATGAAGTCTTCTTAAGGTATTTGAGGGGGAGTATCAGTTACTTTGGGTGAGAAAGTATTGCATACGTTTTATCTTTCTATTGGGGATGCTCTATTACTTGCATATTTGGTTGGGTATATCTAGGGGGAGTAGTCCATCAAGTCCATCACAAGTGGTAACTTATGAGAGTACCATGAGAATTGAAGTGGGTTCAATTCCCAACTACTTATGAAGTACAGGTTTCTAACGCGGGTGTTGATGCATGAGATTTGATGTTGACATTTGTAGATCTGTTTCCTACTTATGATTGTCATGATGGTGTTATGGTAAACAAAGAGGATTATATTTTCTCTATGAATGTTGGTGAGATCCTTTGTGGTAGCTTGGAAGATGTTCAAAGAGACCAAGGGAGTCAATCTTCAAGCAAAGTTCTCAAGGTTAAGGCAAAGGTTATCATGTCTACATATATTTGATTCAGGGGAAGCTTGTTGTCCAAATCATTGAATGAAAAAAAACACCGTTGCTTGCCAATGGATTTTTCGACAGGTAGGGAGGGTCAGATGTCACAACAAGAATAATCTCAATTTGGAAAAGCAATTTCTTGCAGATTTGTAGCAGAGCTGGCGACTACTGCAACGATGGATTGGCAGGCAATTGATTCCAGGCAATATTTGCACCTATTTTTTGGGAAATCAAGAGGCTGATTGTCAGCAATGCACCAGGGCAGATTGCTGGAAACTGATCGCTGGCTTTACAGCGACTGAAAACAACAAAAATTCACTTCTCTAGCAGCACTATTTTGACCAGCTAAGCTGCCAGTAAAGCTCATTTGGTTGCCAAAACCTTCCACAATTGTGCACTGGCTCAGCTTCCACTTCCTACTGCTAATCACTATAGAACTGTAAAGCGCTGCCTCCTACCCGACAGAAACGCTGAAATTTCTGTCTCCAAATGCGCTGGTTACTTTTGCAAAATCAACAAGATGCATCCCCCTCTAGATCGTTGGTTGCTACTAAGAATTTAGAAAAAAGGCACAGGCTTCCTCCTACAGTAACTTTCCTCTAGTCAGCTCTAGCAATTTTGCTACTGCCTCCTTCTGCATGAAACGTCCTACGTGGCAGCGTGCAATTGATCCTCCACACTCTATTTCTAAACATGTCACCACCATAGGATTTATCTCTGTCTACTTGAGGACTAGGATCAGGCGGTCACATACTCCCCTCTCTGACAGTCTGCTGGGCACACTGGGTCACTGCTTGTGACACGCCAAGCTCAGCCTGGTCCAACTTCCAAGTGTCCATTCCCGATTACCGGTCATCACCAATCTGATGGCCTCAGGTCGTGCCTAGCTCATGTGAAAATCCCCTGGCAAAACTGAGGCAGACTAGTTCAGAAATTGATAGAACCAAGGAAAAGGTGAGCAAGGCATTATGCGAAAAAAGGCCATTGGCTTTTGGGCATAATGACCTGCTCTCAAAATGGATGAATTTGTGCAAAATTTCCACCCAAGAAACCCCAGGGATCACAGAAAGCCCAGCAGAGCCGGGGCTTATTGCAATATAAATGTGGTCCCGATATTTTCTTTAAACATGTCAAAATCATATTTCTTTAAGCCACAGCACGTGGGGGCTAAGAAAGGCTTCCTATGCCAGTAAAAGGATTGTTAAGAAATGAGCTATCGTGAAAAGAAATGGACCTCAACCTAAAATACAACAATTACAACCCTTCCTCTTGCTTGAGTGAAATAGATCATAAGAACCCTGCTTTACTTACCACCGTGCACGGCAAGAGTGCTGGTGGATCTTGGCTTTGCCTTCTCGCAAGCGAAAAACGGGCTACTTGCAATTAATGTGGTGGCAATATTGAGAACAGAAGAATCTACATCAGGAGGTGGTGAATCTGAAAGCGAAGAAGAAGAAATTGCAACATCTAGGGAAGTTGCAGCCGAGGCCGCAGCTGCACCATTAGAGGGATATGCCGCAACCAAGTCAGGAGTGTACTCCTGCGTAGCCCGAGCCGCTGCCACCTGGGCCACACCAATGTTGCCGCAGTTTCGGCGTGCCTTGATGCTCAGCTGCCGAACAAAATTTGGAGGAAAGCGCAAGATCAAAGGGCGGATTTCCATGTGCGCCATACCGACACAAGTGCTGCTGCTGCGCAGAGGCACAGATCCGGAAGCTCCTTTTGCAGAAGAAGAAGAATGGCCAGAGCAACCCGATGGATCGGACCAGCACTCGTGAAAGGCAGCAGGCGGTGAAGGTACGGGAGCCACTTTGGATCCTGCTGAAAGCATACCCGCTGCCATGGCTGGATGATGGATCGAGAGCAAAGAAAGAAGAAAAGAGCGAGACAGAAGAGAGAGCGCCCGGGAGAGAGAGACAGAGAGAGAGATCGTTGGAGCCAACCTGAGCTTCCACAACCTTTGATGCGCAGTTTTTCAAGTTTTATGTATTATGCGTCATTCACAGCCCCGTTATTAAACAAAAGTATCTCATTTCACTTCATTAGCCAACTCACCACCTCTTCACTTTTTTGATCTGTTGTAGTCAGTTGACAGACTCCCACAAACATCGTCATAGTTTATGCACTTGTTATTTTTAATCCTAAGATTTGGATTAATCTTAGCTTTACTGCAAGCTTCGCTCTTGTTTGAGCCTACTTTTGTTTAAACTTTTCCTTTGGGGTGTATATATCTTTTTCATCCAGGTACCTACTACTTTTTCCTATGAATAAATGCACCAAGGTGTTTGTATTCAATAGAGTTGTTTAAGGATTGGATTATGACTCATAATTGTTGTGAAGGAATTGATCATTGTGAAAGATTTCAGATCCTTAAGATCCAATCTACTTGAATGATCTTTGGTTAGAAAGAGAAATACACTATCAATTTCACCAATGTAGAAAAATCAGCATCTACACACAATTTGAGATGCAAACACTAATAGAACTTGATCAAACTTGAATGAAATGATTATGTACTGTTGTTGTCCATACAAAACCAGCAAGCTACTGTATTTCACCCGTGTGGATCCAAAAATAACAAATATAGATCATTCTACACATAGAATTGCAAGCAATCACCAAAATAGTGCACCAATGGATAGTAGAACCCAAGAGAACCATATATAAGCATGAAATGAGATAGAGAAGAGAGAAGATGACTCTCTCCACGAGTTACATCCTTTTATAACAGGTCCAAACCCTATTTAGCCACTTGGCTTTCCCACCAAAATGCTAACCCTACCAATTTTGGGTCTAGATTCAATGTACCCAACTTATTCAAATTGAATCTACTCAAACTCGCATTCTATCTTTCCCACACTTTCAAAAAGTGTTTATTTAAATGAAATTTAGACTAATGAACTTTGAAAAGTCAACCTCTAAGTCTAAAACAAGTTTTGGCCTCAATATGCCAAATATGAAAATATTGCAAAATGTGATGAAACTAGTTGAATCTTTCACACTCTCTCTCCCCCTAGTTTTAGCATAGACTTTGATAATACTCCAAGTGAAGTCCTATGCTTCATGAAAAAGTCTTTTCCCAATGCTTTGGTGAAGATATCAGCTACACATTCCCTTGAAGACACATGTTGAAGCTCCACCTCCTTTGCAATGACTCGCTCCCTCACAAAATGATATTGTATCTCAATATGCTTGCTCCTAGCATGAAAGATAAGATTGGATGTCATTCTTTGGGCTGATTGATTGTCACAAAAGATGATTGGGCTCTCTGAAAAATTCAGCAAGTGAAGATCCTTGATCATCCTCTTGATCCATACCATCTCCTTTGTGCAATGTGTAAGAGCTTTGTACTCGGCCTCACTAGATGACAATGAGATAGTGGCTTGTTTCTTTGACATCCATGATATAGCTCCATCACCTATGAAATTACAATAAGAACTAATGGATTTCCTATCCATTACATCTCCAGCATAGTCCGAATCTGAAAATCCAAAAAGATTAGGTGATGATCCCTCATACAATATGCCAAAATCTCGAGTTCCAATGATGTACCTCAAAACTCGCTTTCCTAGTTTCCAATGCTCCTCACTAGGATCTTGCATGAATTGACTCAATCTTCCAACACAATAGCTTAGATCAGGTCTAGTAATGGTTAGATAGATGAGTGAACCAACTAGCTTTCTATAGAGAGTAATGTCCTTGAAGGATTTTTCATTACCTCTTATAGTAAGCTTTACATGAGACTCCATAGGTGTATCAATAGCTTTTGCATCTACCATATGAAATCTTTCTAGAATAGAATTAGCATACTTCTCTTGACAAATGAAAGTAGATTGAGAAGATCTAATGACTTCTATTCCTAAAATGTAATGCAAATTACCAAGATCATGCACCTCAAACTCCTTCTTAAGAGCATTCTTGATATCCTCCACATCTTGATTGTCTCCACCACTCAAGATGATATCATCCACATAGATTAGCAAGATGGTAACATCATTTCCAGCAAACCTATAATAAAGTAAATGATCATACTCACTCATAACAAAGCCTTGAGAGAGTAAAAAAGTGTTAAGCTTAGCATACCAACTCCTTGGTGCTTGCTTAAGGCCATACAAACTCTTTTGTAAAAGACACACATGATTTGGCTTTGTTGATGAGATGTAGCTCTCGGGTTGCTCCATGTATACTTCCTCCATCTTTGCCACGGGTGCAAAGGTCTCATCATAGTCAATTCCTTGTTGTTGAGCATATCCTTTTGCCACTAACATTGCCTTGTACTTGCTGATAGATCCATCTTGGTTTGTCTTCACCTTGAAGATCCATTTGCATCCAATAGCTTTCTTGTCCTTAGGTAACTCCACCAATCTTCATGTTCCATTCTTCATAAGAGCTTGATACTCAAGATCCATTGCTTGGATCCACTCCTCTTCTTTCCTTGCTTGATCTACACTTGTAGGCTCATCCAAAGAGATTAGGAAAGCAACATAATTTCCAGAAACTACTTGCTTACCCTTTTGATCATATGTGAGCCTTGAAGATACTTGTCTTTCTCTTGATGTTCTCCTTGGCTTTTGACTTGATGAAGGTCCATCATCACCACCATCCAAAGTAGGATCCTTCTCATCAACATCAAGAATGTTAGAATCATCTACTTTACCATCAATTATGCTTGAAGACACCTTTGGAATGTTTTCCTCATAAAAAATGACATCTCTACCAACAATCACTTTGTTAGTAGAAGGAATGTAAACCTTGTAGGCTTTACTCACCTCACTATATCCAACAAAAATACCTCTTCTTGAAGATGGATCCTCCTTGGTCCTATCATCAAGAGTAATGTTGACATAGCATGTGCATCCAAAGGTTCTTAGAAAGTTAACACTCGGCCTCCTCTTGAATAGCATCTCAAAAGGTGTCCTTCCATCCAAAATAGCACTCGGCCACCTATTGCACAAGAAATTGGCACAGAACAAAGCTTGATCCCGAAATGGTTTGTCAAGATTAGCACTTAACCTCATAGCTTTAGTGCTTTCACATAAAGTTCTATTATTCCTTTCAACCACTCCATTTTGTTATGGGGTCCTTGATGTTGTATACTCTCTCTTGATCCCATGCTCATCACAAAAGGCCTTGAACTTGTTAGATATGTACTCACCACCATTGTCACCTTTCAAGCACTTGATCTTTGTGAAAAATTGGTTCTCCCTTGCATTCTTGAACTTGACAAAGCCATCATACACTTCATCCTTGCTCTTTAGTAGATAGATCCAACAAAATCTACTAAAATCATCAATGAATGTTACATACATCTTAGCTCCACTATTGCTAATTGTAGTAAATCCATGAATATCCGAATGTACAAGTTGAAAAGGCTTTGTAGATCTAGAAATAGATCTAGTATAAGGTAGTCTATGTGACTTAGACAAAGCACAAGACTCACAAACATGCTTGTCATTACTTAAGGAACTTGGAAGACCAATCACAACCTTCTTCCTTGCCATTACCTCCAATGACTTGAAGTTGAGGTGTCCCATCCTTTTGTGCCAAACCTCTTGAATAGAAATTTGCTCCCTTGCAACACATCCAACTTGGTTAGCAATAACACAAGCATCGAGTTTAAACAACTTCCCTTGTCTTTTACCTTTTCCAATCAAGACATCCTTCCTTTTGATCAAACAAGCATCTCTATCAAACTCCACCCTGAGGCCCTTACTTAGCATTTGACTCACACTAAGCAAATTCTTGGTAATAGATGGAATAAACAAGACATCCTCCAAATGAACATTCCTATTTGTAGAGAGAGAAATAGAAATTGTGCCAATCCCTTTGATTGCACACTCACCATCATTGGCCGTGTAGATCACCCTCTTGTCATCTCCATATGCCAACAAAGAAGTGAAGTACTCTTTGTGAAAGGTCATGTGTGAACTTGCTCCACTATCAATCCACCAAGAATCTAGATCTCCATCATTAGCAAGCATACATGAAGACATCACAAAAGCATCATCATTTGCATCTTGCACATCCAAACCATCTTCATCAAGAGTAAGATTACCTCGCTTGTCTCCTTGATCTCTCTTCTTCTTGTAGCACTCACTTGCAAAGTGTCATTTGATGCCACAATAGAAGCACTTGAGCTTTGATCTATCCTTCTTTTTGCCACTTGAAGAAGCATCCACTTGATCTTGCCCTTTAGATCACTTGCTTTTGGTTTTGCCCTTGAATTTGCCCTTTGTGAACATAGCATCCTCTTGAAGTGTCGATGTAGATCCACCTCTTGCTTGAAGCCTATATTCCTCATTGATCAAGAATTCTTGAAGATCCATCAAACTTGGCAAAGTCTTTTGAATAGCAATACTTTGAACAATGTTAGCATGAGCATCCAACAAGCCATTAAGAATCACTTGAATAAGCTCTCCTTCCTTAATGCTTTCATCCATGCAAGCTAACTCATCATTCAATGCTTTTATTCTCAAAACAAAAGTACTTGGACTTTCTTCATTCTTTTGCAAAAAAGAAAAGATTTTCCTTCTTAGAGTCAACACTCTAGAAGTAGACTTGGATTCATAAAGCTTCTTCAATGAATTCCAAGCTTCCAAAGATGATGTGCACTTACCAACTTCCTTGAGAAGTTCATTGGTAACATTCATCTTTATCATGTGTAGAGCCTTCTTGGCCCTCTTGTCATACCTCAATTGATCTTGTTGTGTTGCTGGTCTCTCCTCCAAACCTACAACAATATCCAAAACATCATTCATCTCAAGTAGTGACTCCATCCTCACTTTCCATAATGAATAGTTACTTGAGGTAAGCCTATCATTGGCTTCCAACATGACTCCAATTGAGTTTGCCATGTAGCAATGACCTGATCTTCTCTTTCAACCTATTTCAATGCACAAAGCACTCCTTTGAACAACAACAAATGCTTTCAAAAGAAATCACCAAGTTTTGAAACTATCTCACAAATTCTCTTCTAGCACTTATCCAAGCAAATCAACACATAGAATCATGGAATCTTGATCAACCTATGATCTATCCTCAATCTAATGACTTTTGCCACTTCCTAAGATTGAAACACACTCAAATGAAGTCCAGCAATCTCACTATCTAGAGATCCAATGAAAATTAGGGTTTTGACAAAATCACAAAAAATTGACTATTCCAAATCTACATGCAAATGTTGAAAATTTGATATGCAATCTATAAGCCACCACTTAGGCTGAACCGATGATCCAAAAGTTGGCCAAATCCAGCATGTGAATTCAAAAAACGGAATTGGACAAGTATATTGACCTATTTAGTATTTTGATCTACAAAAGCAAAAAATTCGATTATGGTGTAGAATCCTCTCTAGCATGCTCTAGACTTGATATCTTCACCAAATCATTGATAGATCTGATTTACTCCTTCATAACCTGAAACACAAGCTCTGATACCATGTGAAAGATTTCAGATCCTTAATATCCAATCTACTTGAATGATTTTTGGTTAGAAAGAGAAATACACTATCAATTTCACCAATGTAGAAAAATCAGCATCTACACACAATTTGAGATGCAAACACTAATAGAACTTGATCAAACTTGAATGAAATGATTATGTACTGTTGCTGTCCGTACAAAACCAGCAAGCTACTGTATTTCACACGTGTGGATCCAAAAATAGCAAATATAGATCATTCTACACATAGAATTGCAAGCAATCACCAAGATAGTGCACCAATGGATAGTAGAACCCAAGATAACCATGTATAAGCATGAAATGAGATAGAGAAGAGAGAAGATGACTCTCTCCATGAGTTACATCCTTTTATAGTAGGTCCAAACCCTATTTGGCCACTTGGCTTTCCCACCAAAATGCTAACCCTACCAATTTTGGGTCTAGATTCAATGTACCCAACTTATTCAAATTGAATCTACTCAAACTCGCATTCTATCTTTCCCACACTTTCAAAAAGTGTTTATTCAAATGAAATTTAGACTAATGAACTTTGAAAAGTCAACCTTTAAGTCTAAAACAAGTTTTGGCCTCAATATGCCAAATATGGAAATATTGCAAAATGTGATGAAACTAGTTGAATCTTTCACAACCATTACCTCACAAAATTGTAATATATTTCTCTCTCTTTTATTAGTCACATGCATTATCTTGCATCTGGGATGCACCCGGACTCTCGAAGATGGGACTCCAGTTTGCGAAGTACAAAAACATGCATTTTTTAAAGCCTGCATTTTTGAGATGTTATAATAAAATTAGTTTTTGGATGTTGTGCACATTCCGAAACCACTTTTTTTGACATCCAGTATGCAAGCTCAATTCTTGGATGTGCACGTCTCGGAACCACTTTTTTTGACATTCGATATGTAGGCTCAATACTTGGATGTGCACATCCGGATTTGCATGACATCTTGAAAGTTTGAGACAAATGCATGTAGCCATTTCCTCTCTCTCTCTCTCTCTCTCTCTCTCTCTCTCTCTCTCTCTCTCTCTCTCTCTCTCTCTCTCTCTCTCTCTCTCTCTCACACACACACACACACACACACACACACACACACACACACACACACACCTCTTAAACCTAATCTCAACAAAATCTCAGAATTTCATGCTTTCATTTTGAAGATCATGTTAACTCTTTTCAAGCTTTAAGCTTCTAATCCAAACTACATTTTCGTTATGGGATTAAAAACACACACACATGTCAATTTAAAAGAATTCATCCGCTTTTGCTGGCTACGTGGCCCAATAAAAACGTAGGAATCGTGTTGTGTCTATCATAGCATACATTCTCTCTCCAACACCTCAGTATATCGTTGCCACAGAATGGGGAACCTTCTGCTGGAAAGTCATGCCCTTTGGTCTCTGCAATGCTCCTAGCACCTTCCAACGTGTTATGCAAGCGGCCTTTTTTCAGCAGATGGGCGATACCTTATAAGTTTATTTGGACGATTTAGGAGCACATTCCGAAGAAATATGTCATCTGTCTGTGCTCAAAAAAAATTTTATCCAATGTCAACGCTTCGGCATCTCTCTTAATCCTGAAAAACGTCAGATTTGGGTAACCCATGGTATTGTTTTAGGACATATTATCTCACGAAATGGCATTTCCACTGACCCTGAAAAGATCCTTATCATTCAAAATCTACCGGAACCATGTACGATACGTGAAGTTTACTCTTTCCTTGGCCACGCCAACTACTATCGGTGCTTTCTTTTTTATTTTGCTAACAAAGCACGCTTAATCTACAAAGTAGTTGTAGTCTCCAAATGGGCGGATGAACAACGCGTCGTCTTTAATCAACTCAAAGAAGCCCTTACCAATGCACCCATCCTCCGGGCTCCTGATTATTCTAAAGAATTCCATGTACATACTGATGCATCCAAGTATGCCATTGGAGCAGTGCTCACCCAACCGGGAGAATTCAAAAAGGACTACCCAATCCGTTTTCTTAGTCGACAATTGATACTTGCTGAAGTCAATTATATCACTACCGAACGTGAAGCCTTGGCAATGGTATATGCGGTTCAGAAGTTTCGCCATTATCTTTTAGGAAAAGTCTTTGCGTTCTTCACTGATCATCAAGCATTGTTGTATCTTATCAACAAGACCTGCACCACAGGCCGTATTACTAGATGAATCCTATTACTGCGAGAATTTGAGTTTAGGATCGTGGTTCATAAGGGAGTTCAGCATTTTCTAGCAGACCATCTATCCCAAGTCCCTAGCCTTCCTACCCCTGATCAAGGCGTCAACAATTATTTACCAGATCCAATCCTTTTCCAAGTTGACTCTACACCTGTATGGGCTAAGAAAATTACAAAATATTTAACTTCAAAGCAGATGGATTCGTCCTTCTCTAAACATGAACAACGTGCGTTGGTCCTCAAAACTAAACCTTATACGTTAATTGTAGGACAACTCTACTAGCAAGGGTTAGATGAAATTATCCGACGATGTCTTACTGAAGGCGAAATACCCTTTGTAATTTTCCTCACTCATGAAGGTATTGGTGCAGGCCATTTCTCTTCTGAAACAACTGCTAATAAAATCCTCTTGATCGGTTTTTGTGACCAACACTCTTCAAGGATATGCACAATTACACTAAGGCTTGTGATGTCTGCCAACGCACAAAATGCTTTCTAAAAACAGACTACATGCCTTTACACCCCGTAACCACTGATCAAGCTTTCCAAAAATGGGAAATTGATTATGTCGGACTATTAGTCTTGTTGCTCGACAAACACAATCTCGTTACATCATAGTAGCTATGGACTATTGCACCAAATGGGCTGAAGCAAGAGCTGTTCGCAATGTTGACGCTTATTCTACCGCCAAATTTCTCTATGAACAGGTTATAGTTTGTTTCGGATGTCCTCTAGAGCTTATCAATGATAGGGGTACACATTTTCTTAACTCTGTCATAGCAGATCTTCTTTCCAAATTTTTTGTGGTACATCGCAAAAGTTCCCCATACTATCCACGCTGCAATGGCCAGGCAGAATCCACCAATAAAATCCTATGTGGAATTCTCACCAAAATCGTTGAATCCAACCGTTCTGATTGGGAGCTCAAACTCCATGCTGCTCTCTGGGCTTATCACACCACCCCGAAGCGAGCTATAGGCTTAACCCCTTTCCAGCTCACATATGGCCAAGAAGCCATTATGCTTGTGAAATTCCATATCCCCTCCCTTCGAGTAGCCTATAACCTTGAGCTTCATACTCATCAGAATCTAGTAAACAAGTTATTCCATCTAGAGCAACTCTGTGAAACACGACGGATCAGCATCCATGCTCAACAAGTCCACAAACAACGACAAAAAACATGGCATGATCGATCATTGAAACCTAGAGACTTCCAGGTTGGAGATAAGGTCCTGCTATACCAGGCCAAAGCCTTCAAAGGCAAACTGAAATTTTCTGGCCAAGGACCTTACGTCATTAAAAAAAGTTTTGCCTCTGGATATGTACAACTCCAAACCCCTCAAGGAGATATCCTCGACATTGTGGTCAATGGGAGCCGACTGAGAAAGTACAATGAACCATGTTTTTATCTTGATATGTATTAGTTGTTTTCTTTCCTACTGTTTTTCTTCTTTTTTTATTGCCTGCATGCCATTTCGACAACATTTTTGTTGTGCTTTCTTGTTCAAACCATCGAGATACTATCAGATCTGGTATACCAACAGTCTTCTCTGAGAAAACCACAAAAGTCATTAGTTTCAGAAGAAATGTTTTCACAACATCTGAGATAGAATTTGTCGGACTCCTTTTTTACAGTGCATGATTCATTTTTGGCCTCCACGAATTCTGTCTCAGAGACAAAAAAATTCTAAAAATAGAAAAAAGTAGTTTTTTCATCATATATCCACTATCAGAATTCACAGACAATTCGCTGGAGCTCAAAATGATCCTCACGATTTCTCTGCTATCTCTACGAATTCTGATTAGACACATTTTTGCACTGTCAGACGTTTTTTTTCTCTTTTGGCATAAAAAAATCACTTACAAGAATTTGCGAGGCCTCAAAATGTTGTCTCAAAATTTGCGACCATCATTACCAAATCGTGGACACTGAGGATGATTTTTGAGTGAAGTTGCAAATTTTTGCCAAAAAAAAGTCTATATATAGTCCTCCACCCTTCTCTCCACGAGTTCATTTTAGATTGCTGCTCTCGAGTTCATGCCAAAATTTTCCAAATTCTCAGAGTAATCTAAAATCACTGCTATCATGGCTTCCTGCGATTCCTCGCTCAACTTGCATCGCCGTAAACGCCCTCGTCCTTATTCAGGGAATATATTTATGATCTGTATCAAGAATTACGCCGAGCAGCTCACCCTGGCCAAGGATATCCTCACAAACCTTGGCTTTGATCTAACACTTTTCTGGGACCAGCAGAGCGAGAGCCTCATCCGAGCAGCCTACTCCACCTACTCGGATGAATTCCAAACTTTCCGGATTACATCCAAGACTGGCAGCTATACCATTATGGCACTTAGAAAAGCGTAGATCCTCGTTCGCTTACATAAAACCAAGTGTTTATTGTTGCCAGTCTTTATCAAAAAACTATTTTTGCAAATTGCCGCAGTTTATGACATTAGAGGCCCTAAGTCAAGTTGTTAATAAAAAACCTAAAAGGGCCCAAATTAGAACTCACATGAATTATGTGAGTACCCTTGTGCTTTCTTAAATGACCATTAGATTCATTTTGTGTTAGTTTAGGAGGCTTGGATTAGGATCCTTGCCATTGTAACTAACCAATAGGAGAAAGGGACAAGGGCCTTTCCCATCCATAAAAAGGCACCCTTTGTACCATATTTCCATGTTCAATAGGAGGAGGAGATTATGCCCAAATGAGATTCGAACATCCTTGCTTCTCTCTCTCTCTCTCTCTCTCTCTCTCTCTCTCTCTCTCTCTCTCTCTCTCTCTCTCTCTCTCTCTCTCTCTCTCTCTCTCTCATTTTTGCATTTTATATTTGCTTTCCATTTGCTTCTTCTCTCTACTTGCATGTTGTTAATGATTTCTAAGAGAGTAGAGAGGATAGGATGTAAGCACCTCCCCCATTGTAATCTATTCTTCCTTCTCATACTTGTGGTTAAAGTAGGGTGGATAGTTAGATGAGGTTAGTTAGATTGGTTAGAGTAGGATTTGCAAGCTAACTTCGCAAGGGAAGCACTATTCCTTTGGGAACGAATCTATTTGTGACAGGTGAACCAAGGCCGCTGCAATTTTTTGGCGCCGTTGCCGGGGAATAGATTAGCATTTTCTTGCTTTTTAGCTTGCATGCATTCATCTTGTGATTTTTGCTTGTGGAATGGATGTGTGGGGGCTAGTTTAGTGTGGAGTAAAGGTTAGATTTGTCGTTTTTTCATGATTTGTTGCTTGTATGATCTGTGGAGAGAGATTTAGAGGTGAGAAACATCAAATTCCAGCACCCTATCCCTTCCATAGATCCTTAAAATTGGAAAAATCAGAAAGAACCATGTAGTTTTGACAAACTGTCCAGAAAAGAGCCAAAAAAAACACCTATCAACTTTCTGATCTGCTCAAACCAACCTTCGCCCATCTGGCAGTACGTTCTGCCACATCATCAATACCTACAACTAGTCAGACAAAGGTTATTTCCGAGCCAGTTTGCCAAAATTGCCAAAAAAACAGCCAAAAAAAATGAAAAAACCTTTTGTAAATAAATGTCTAGAATCTCACAATAGCCCAAAACACCCCAGACAACCTTCGCCTAGCTCATTTTCAGCATCAGAGCCATCTTGGAGGTCAGCGAAGGTTAATACTGAGTGTACGGTCTCTGGCGAAGGTTCTTAGACACCAAATATAGGAATTTGCCATCAAACTTCAATATCTACAAAAGTAGTTACTATAAATCTTCACCAGTTTGCCAGTAGCTACTTTTCCATGCTTTCTAGCTTCAGTGAGGTTGGCGAAGGTTAATATTGATAATAAGTGGTCAGGCGAACGTTTCCAGTACTTAGAGAAAAATTCAAACCTTCGCCAACCTTCATAAACCTTCACTAGTATATCACTAATCTTCGCCGAGCTCAATATAGTCATAGAACATTGTTTTGAAGTATATGTGAAGTGGGTGAAGGTTAATATTACCTATAACTAGTCCGGTGAACGTTTTCAGCTCTCAAAAGTGCCAAATTGCCTTCTGAACCTTCGTAGACTATTTCTCGCCATGATAACCTTCGCTAGCCCTCTGATCATCAATCTATACTTCCTTGCAAGTCGGCGAAGGTTAGTCTCCATCAGAAGGATAGTGGTGAAGGTTCCTAGTCCAAATCACATCCAGATTGCTTTCAGAACCTTCGTTGAACCATCCTTTGCCAACAAGAACCTTCGTCAAGCTCCGTAAAGTGGTAATACACTGTGATAAAACATATACAAGTCAGGTGAAGGTTTCTGTTAAGAAAATCCAAAAAAATTGTTGAAACTACTAGTGACTTGACCCGTCAAATACCTGTTCAATCTTATACAAGTCATACCATTTAGTGCTGGGGGCCAGCACAGTCCCCCAGACCCCTACGTCGGGGCCTCAACGGGGAGGCCTCGGACCCCACCCGCCCCAGCACCATCGAGGCCATCTATCACTCACCATTGTTGCCAACTGCTCTGTTACAACATCCATTTTTTTGTGTGATCAACTCCACTCAAATTTGTGCCACCATCCATCCATCTCTCTCAATAACCATTTCAATTGTCATCCAGTAAAATTTGTTAGCTATTCGTGTTCCTTTCATCCCTTCCAATCACCAACCATTGATCATCACCCAAACAAGATCCATTGTTGCCATATACCTTCACATTGTATCAAATCTGCACAGTGAATGAGATTGAGATCTGGTAGAATACTACCTGCAGAGAATCCAGAGCTACATCAAGTATCAGCGGAAGAGATCCGACCAAATCAGCCAAATCCAATGGATCAAGATATTCCTATTCCAGCGGTACCTCTCCAAGCAATCAGAAGATCTCCCAGATTGGAACTGCCCAAATTTGATGGATCCACCGATCCTATCAGATTCTTACAGATCTATGGGCAAGCATGCGAGATCTATGGTGAAACCACCCCGGCAGAAAAACTGAAGTTGTTTTTAATGTCCCTGACAGGAGCGGCTTTAGACTAGTTTTTCAATCAAATGACACAAGAACGAACAGACTGGGAAGTGGTAAAAGCAGTTTTAATCACCAGATTTAAGCCGCGATTTACCCGAAGAGACTCTAGCAATAGTGGATGAAGACATTCGGAACCATGTGGTGAATGTCAAAGAATATCAACAGAAGACAACGAGCAAATAAGTAGCAACAACCAACAACAATATACAAGGCAAGAAGAAAGTTGCTGAATTGCATGCTCAAGGGTCATCCGACCAAGCTTCGACATCAGCTTCAGGAATGTCGGAAGCAATGCACAAGATATCACTCACGAATTGATCTTAACCTTTTGAAGGAAGAAACGAGTAAGGCACTAGTCCATGATGTGCCAGAAAACTTCAAGAGTTATACCTTGGACGACGCGGTGATCATGATGCCAAAAGCACAATGGAGACCCGACGCAAATCAGAAAAAAGAAGAACAATTTTACAAGGGACCGGCTCGCACTCAACCGATGAATTTAGCAGAGCTAGGTGAAAAAGACAAAATTGTTCATGTGGGAGCACAACTCACGCCCTCACAATTCACCAAACTGCAGAAGTTACTGATGGAGTATAAAGACTACTTTGCGTGGTCTTACAAAGACTTTTAAAGAAATTCCATCGTCTGTAGTCCAACACACCATACCTTTGGTCGAAGGGGCAACACCAAAGGTGAACCGATATTACCGCTGCAACCCGAACTACACCGAGCTAATAAAACAAGAGTTGCAGACGTTGCTCGATGCCGATTTCATTTATGAAATTGAGCACACAGAATGGGTGTCACCCATAGTCATTGTTCCCAAGAAGAATGGCAAAATGCGGATTTGTGTCAATCTAAAGGCACTTAATGTTGTGACACGGAAGGATCACTTTCCCTTACCATTCACAGAAAGCGTCTTGGATCGAGTAGTTGGAACAGAAGCCTACAGTTTTTTGGATGGCTTTAGTGGCTACAACCAAGTGAAGATTGCACCGGAGGATCAACACAAGAGTGCATTTGCTACTAAAACAGGTACATATGCCTACAAGGTCATGCCATTCGGTCTTTGTAATGCCCCTAGCTCTTTTCAGCGCGTCATGCAAAAGGCATTCAAGGACTATTTACATAAATTCCTAGAGACCTTCCTCGATGATCTTTGCGTGCACAACACTTATCTCAGTTGGAAAGAGTGCTTATACAATGCCGCAAATTTCAAATATCATTGAACCCAGATAAATGCCAATTTTGGATCACACATGGTCTTATCCTAGGCCATATTGTATCTAGACATGGGATCACCACTGATCTGTCTAAGATACGTATTATCATGGATCTTCCACCCCCTGGAATGATTCGTGGAGTTTATGTATTTATGGGGCATGCCAATTACTACCGAACCTTCATTCTATTCTTTGTGGATTTGGCACGTCCTATCTACAAGTTGACAATTGATCTACATTGGACAGAGGAAGCCCTACAAGTTTTCCAAAAGCTGAAGGAAGCACTTATATCTACACCAATCTTATGGCCTCCCAATTGGACAATTGAGTTTCATGTGCATACCGACGCATCAAAGTATGCTATAGGAGCAGTTTTGACCCAGCCAGGCGAGTACAAGAAAGACTTTCCTATTCGCTTTGCCAGCCGACAGCTCAATGATGCTAAAATCAACTATTCAACGACTGAGCAAGAAGCCTTGGCAATGATATTTGTGGTCAAGAAGTTTCGCCATTATCTTATGGCAACTCATTTTGCATTCTACACTGATCATCAACCTTTGCTCTACCTAGTCAACAAAACCTGCAACACAGGGAGAATCACTAGATGGTTACTCTTGTTGCTCGAATTTTATTTTTGAATAGTGGTACGTAAAGGCAAGCAACATTATATGGCAGATCATGTATCACAAATCAAATCAACACAGAAGGATCTCAAGCTGATGATGAGTTACCGGATGCTGCTTTATTTTACGTGGATGTTGTACCGGATTGGGCCACATACATAGGTGAGTATTTGATGAATGGCCAACCTGATCGGTCACTATCCAAGGTGCAACAGCGGAAACTTGTACTTAAAGCTCATCCATATCAGCTGATTTCCGGCCAACTGTATCGAAGAGGGGCCAACAATATCATTTGTCGTTGTATCCTGTCCCATGAGACAAGTCAGATCATGTCCCTCTCGCATGAAGCAATGGGAGGTGGACACTTTGCAGCAGATGTAACAGTACGCAAGATTCTACAATCCGGCTGTTGGTGGCCAACAATGCACAAGGATACTGAGACATATATTAAGCAATGTGATGTATGTCAGAGGGCACTCAGACCAACGAAGGCGAATTATGAGCCGTTACATCCTGTATTGGTTCAAGCCAATTTGAGAAGTGGAGACTTGATTACATCGGCCCTATTCACCCAGTCGCTCGCAGTACCCGAGTCTGATATACTATCGTGGCTACAGATTATCTCATAGTGGGTTGAAGCCAAAGCAGTGCGCGTAGCAGATGCTAGGTCCACCCCGAAGTTCCTTTACGAAAATATTATTGTACACTTCGAATGCCCAGTGGAGATAGTCAGCGATCGGGGAACTCACTTTGTCAACGAGACCATCAAGGCCTTATTAGAAGAGTTCTTTGTGATCCATCATTTCAGCACGCCTTAAAATCCAAGAGGCAATGGCCAAGCCGAATCTTCTAATAAGATTCTGTGCAGCATTTTGACAAAGATAGTAGAAGCAAGCAGATCAAATTGGGAGCACAAGCTACACGCTGCTCTGTGGGCTTTCAAAACTGCATACAAAGACAGCACCGAACAAACTCCATTCCAACTGGTGTATGGCCAAGATGCAGTCATGCCAGTGGAATTTCTTGTTCCATCTCTTTGCATTGCCACTGTGCAACGATTGGATGATACAAGATCGCTCCACCTTCATCAGAAAGCGCTACACAAGTTGTGCGAAACACGCTTGTTAGTAGTCCATGCTCTTGCTACAGAGAAAGCACATCACAAGGCTTGGCATGATTATTGTCTTCACAAGAAAGATCTTCAAAAAGGAGATTTGGTCCTCATGTACAAGACAAAGGCGATCAAAGGAAAGCTGAAGTTCACTGGTGAAGGCCCTTCGGCACATCACCGACATTCTATCGCAAGGGACAGTGACTTTAGAAACAATGGATGGAACACCGTTTGCTACGCCCATCAACGGTAGCCGGATACGCAAGTACTGGTTGCCACCAGCCTTCCCAAACACTTCTTGAAGAGTTTAGGATAGGCTCCTCATCATTGAATAAACCTTCAGGTTTTACATATTAGCAATCCTTATACATGCTTTTCCTGATGCACTCCATCATCCGCAATAAATGTGTCGACAGCCTTCTTCTACAACAAGCACAGGCAGGTGTCATGGGACCATCACCTATTTAGGTGGGGGATACTGTTGGGCACTTAGTGGGTCCTGCCACTAAAGTACTACTGGCTAAGCTTACCAAGTGGGCCCCGTCACAATACACTATACATGTAGAGTAATAAGTGCGAGGGCATTGGCTTCCTGCGTGTATAAGCCCAACCCAATGAGCACACAATTTGGTTTTGTAGAACTTGTAGAATTAGGAATAAGTGACTAGGGGCCTAAAACTCTAAAATGACATTAGAGGCCCTAAGTCAAGTTGTTAACAAAAAAGCTAGAAGGGCCCAAATTCAAACTCACATGAATTATGTGAGTGCCCTTGTGCTTTCTTAAAGGACCATTAGATTCATTTTGTGTTAGTTTAGGAGGCTTGGATTACGATCCTTGCCATTGTAACTAACCAATAGGAGAAAGGGCAAGGGCCTTCTCCATCCATAAAATGGCACCCTTTGTACCATATTTCCATGTTCAATAGGAGGAGGAGATTATGCCCAAATGAGATTCGAACATCCTTGCTTCTCTCTCTCTCTCTCTCTCTCTCTCTCTCTCTCTCTCTCTCTCTCTCTCTCTCTCTCTCTCTCTCTCTCTCTCTCTCTCTCTCTCTCTCTCTCATGTTTTTGCATTTTATATTTGCTTTCCATTTGCTTCTTCTCTCTACTTGCATGTTGTTAATGATTTCTAAGAGAGTAGAGAGGATAGGATGTAAGCACCTCCCCCATTGTAATCTATTCTTCCTTCTCGTGCTTGTGGTCAAAGTAGGGTGGATAGTTAGATGTGGTCATGGTCATGGAAAACAGTTGGACATGGCTTGCATCTCTGTTTGAATGTGAGTGTTTTCAAGAGAGAAAGACCTTGAGTGTTCTTTGATAGACTGGACAAAATACTACAACGTTAATCTGTCCCTTCTGCCTAATTTTGGGCTTCAACAAGAAAGAATAACTTAAGCGAAAGCCCACTATCTCTGCTGATAGGCATAAGAAGAAGTAAGCAAAGAAACTTAGTAAATAGATCCTCTCAAGCAGAGGATCTGTCAACATTTGATGCCAGTTGCTGCTTGAACACATACACATCTTTATGCCATAGCTGTTGCAACGTTCACCACCATATCCATACAAACTGTTATACCTATCCAAATTTGCCATGATCTTAAGTTTGTAACTATTGTCTACCTTGTTCTTGAATACTCTGGACATGTAAGTTTGCAACCTATTGTCTGACCATTCTTGAACACTCTAGAACTATAAGTTCGCAACCTTCAGTCTGCCCGTTCTTCAACAATATGTTTCTATTCACCCTCATGAAGAACAGACTGTAAGACGACTATATTCAATAAACATGCATGTAAAACAATACTCAAAATAGAGCCTCGTGACCTCACATCAGACATGGTGTTCCAATTCATAAAGACAAAACAACACAAAAAACATCCCAGACATCAATGCTCAAGCAGATGTAGCACACTGCAAATCTACAGATGTTTCCGTTCTATAGTTGAAGGGCAATATAAATTACTGCCACAGCTGAACTCATACCCTTCACCTCCTTACATGCCACCTCGACGGAGGCCTCCATCAGAAATTTCAACCAGAGCCAATCTTTCAATTATCAACCAGAGCCATCTTTCAAATCTCAATCGGAGCCAATTTTTGAAATCTCAACCGATGGGTCTGATTGACAACTCGACCGACGTGTTTTATCACATGCTCACCGTCTCGACCGAACACTTCTCTCAGATCTCGACCGAGGAAGACACTCAAATCTCAACCGACGAGTCACCACACTTTGAAATTTTGACAGACTCGCGCAAACCGTCCAAACTCGACCGAGTCACCCATTTTTTGACCGACTCAAAAACCCTAAAAAACACTCAAACGAATCGAATTTTACAAGCTCGACCAAATTGAATTTCAAAACCTCAACCAAATCGAATTTCAAAATCTCGACCGACTCGAATTTTAAAATTTTGACTTAATCGAATTTTTCAATCTCGCCCAACTCACAGTCTTGTCACCATATCGATCGGAAGTCTCCATCACGTCTTGATTGACACCTTCCATCATATTTCGACCGACTCCTCCACTTTGAAATCTCGACATCAACCACCTGCATGCACACACTTGCACTAAACTTACACGCCCATCTTCACAACGACCTCCACGCACCCACACCCCACCAAGCAGATACTCACATCAGTGTTGGATGTTTGAATGCCCTCCATGCAACCATAACTTGCTCCTACATATGACAAACACCTTGCACGAAACACCCCAATCCTGCACATCATCATCTCCATGGACTGAGCCATCACCTCCTCCATCCGCCGACTCCTTCCACGCTCTCCAGACCCTGCCACACACACCTCCTGCAACCAAAGCATTTCCTTCATCCTTTACGCTCCCAACTTACATCCTCTCAGATCTTGATCGGAGGCTTCTCTCAAATCTTGACCTAAGCTTTCTACTAGATCTCAACCGAAGGCTTTCTATTAGATCTCGACCGGAGCCTTCCATCCCGATCTTGACCGAAGCGTTCTGTTAGATCTCGACCGAAGCGTTCTGTTGGATCTCGACCGAAGTACTCTATCTGATCTCGACTGAATTCATTCCCTCAACTCTCGACCGGACCTTTCTATCAATTCTCAACCGAGGATTTCCTATCAACTCTCAACCGAGGCAAGATACAACTCCCGTCTCCACCGAAGCCCTGACATAGTTTTCGAGTCTTTGTTAAATTTTTCGATACTCCTATATTTTTTTCAAGTCTTTGTTAACTTTTTTGATACTTCATTTATTTTTTCGAGTCAAAATTTTTTGAGCCTTTATAAATTTTTTGATACTCCTTTATTTTTTCGAGCCTTTGTTAAAAATTTTCGATACTTCCCATATTTTTTTCGAGTTCTATTTTTCTGAGTCCTAATTTTTCGATATACTTTTTCAAGTCACCAGCATAGATTTTCGATACATCCATTTTTTTGATATTTTTTTTCGAGTCACCAACAATTTGATACGGGTCTTTACTAAGCCAAAAGAGCTGAATTCATCTTTGGCATTTTTAGGACCCCTACTCACAACATTAGATAGATTTTTCCAATTTTTTGACACTCCTCCTAAAAATGTATCTAATGTGGATCAAGCTACACAAGAAAAAGCTCCAAAAAAACATCAAATTGGCTTTCTAGGACAATTCTCCATAAAACCCCAAAAATTCTCGAGAGTAATGGATCTTAGCATGTTGAGGAATGTATGTTGCACGCCACGCACATGAGAGTGTCGTGGGATTGAGCGCCTAGTGAAGGCCCTGAGAATTCTCAATGTCCCATAAGTAACTGCTTGCCTTGAACTCCCCCATATATAAGTTGGGGCTTCTCCATATCCTTTATCCCCTGGTACCAGCCCTTTTGGGGGTTAGACGGATGGCGAGTAGCTAGGTGAGTGGGGTTGGGATCCCAGTACGCGGCTCGCGTGGGTACGTGTGTGTGTGTGTTGTGTGTGCATGGCCTTGAGGCCCAAATTCTTTACATAGCAACATGCAAATTGAAACCGGGATAGTACATCTTGCTATGCACTTGGAAGAGAATTCCAATTGATTCACACTGAAATTTCGACGAAAAGTAGCACTTCTCCAAGTTCTCCCATCTTCGTAAGCCTTGCTCTGATACCACTATAAGGGAAATTAGCTCCTCAATTTACTGCTTACAAGACAAACACAATGGAAAACACATTAAACCACTCAACCAAGTAGAACGACCTATCAACTCTAGAAGCTTCACCCCCAAGCCAATGAATAGGAAGCACGAAAGTAGAGTGAGAGCTTGGCAATAAATCAACCACAAGATGGTGTAGTAGGGCGAGTTTGGCCTCCTTATATAGAGCCTAGAATCATTTGTGCACATGGTCATGCAAAGTACTAACTCCCCTATACATAGATTCATCTAGAATAGAGTTTCCATGCATAAGTCCTCTATTCATAGAATTGTTATTGATAACTCTACACATGCACATACGGTCCCAAACCTTGTACTAACTCCATTTAGTGTGTTCTAGGCCTCACAAGGATATTACTTACTTTCGGGTCACATCCAGTATGACATGGCATAACTAACAGCTTGATTCAATGGAGTACCATGTATCCAAGACTAGGAATAGACTGAATCCTATGTACTGGTGATGAACATAACATGGCCCTCATATGATTATTAGTTACTTTACCGACCAAGCCCGGAATGATGAGGCATAACTAATAATCACATACACTTGAGTGACCGGCTATCCATGTAAGGAATTGTTCCGAATCCCTCATACTGGACATGGACATAACAATTTATCTACAAACCATATTAATGAATGGTGAAAAGTCACTACTCAAAGTAGCCCCTATTGTTACAATCAATGACTGTCTAAGTACATTAGTCCTATCTTTGATGGAGACATTCACTCCATTAATGTAGATAATTGGTTAGAAGATTTGGAATATAACTTTTACTATATTGGAGGTATTGTTGAAAGTGATGTGGTTTTTGTTGAATTAGAAAATTTTTACCTTGTAAAAGCTAAATGTTTGGTATCTAGGTGAATCCACACGTGTGAGGGCCTGTCCACACGTGTAAAATGCATGGGAAAAAATTGAGATCCATTGTACATAGCTTTCATATGAGACAAATGCAAGATTCCCTACTTTGTAGGATCTATCTCCTTGAATGTAGGAATCTAGAAGGTCAACACTAGCCACCAAATGATGATGTGGCAAATTAGTGGAATCTAAGCCAAAATGGATAAGATAAGCACAATGAGCTATTCCACATGTGCTACAGTTGGTCTAGAGAGAGATTACGACTTTTGTATATGGATCAATATTGGATCCATTTGGATGTTAATGATAAAAAGCATTATTTTGGGAGCAAATCCATGTTTATCAATTTCTTATGAATGATCAAAGTGTGTGAATGCTTCAAAAACTTAAAGTAATCATTTTCTCTTTTAGCATACGCTCACTATTTTTGACACGTGTGAGGCCGTGGGATCATAGTTTTTTTTTGTTCTTGCTTGGATGTGTAGGAATTGTCAATGTAAGGCTAGTTTTGAGTGCTAGTCTTGATCTAGATCAATAATCCAAGTTTTCAATCACTCTTATAGGTCTAATTTAGATCTTAATTAGATCCATTTACTGATTTTTATTATCGTATCAAAGCCAAGCCTAAGAGCATAGGTAATGATCTAGGTCTCTTTACTTTGTAGAAAGCATTGGTGCTAAAATCAAGTTGAGAGAAGGCAAGTCTAACCAAGTGATTACTTCAAGTTTTGAAGTCCACATGTGGATATGAGTTGCAAATGTCAAGTTTGTGAGAGTGTATTGAGTGATTTGCTTTGTAAAAATAAATTGTTGCATTAGAGATTTCATGTGAATTGGTGATAGATCATCATGACATCACTTAATCATTAAGAGAGAGTGAGGAGGTTGAGGCTTTAAGTCCTAAAGAGAGACTAAAATTCATTTTGAATCACCATAAGAAGGCTCGAGCTCTTCCAAGAGTCAAATCCAATCAATCATTGTGAATAATGAGTGTAGAATTTTTTCCCTAAGTTCTTTTGAGTTTAATATCATTTAAGATCTTGCTTCTTGAGTTTGAGTGATTCAAGAGAGTTGCTTGTGAGGCAAAAATTCTGAGAGAATGTGCCATATGTCATCTGGACCATTCCACTTAGTTGTCAATGCCTATTGGTACCCGTGTTGTGATTAGCACAATGTCCTATTGTTAGTTGTCAATGCCTATTGGTACCCATGTTGTGATTAGCACAATGTCCTATTGTTCTACGTATACTCATTACTTTATTTAATACTACATCCATTTGACTAACCTTTAAGTATGTTGCTAGTGTAATGGACAATAAAACCCTTAATGATATAACCTTACCACTTGTTTTATGGAAATCAGTTGATTCAAAGTTCAATCTATGTATAATAAGCCTTTGCCACCAGCCTTGCTTTTAGTTATTCGACTATTGACTTATGTAATCATATTAAAGTTTCTTTGGAAGTTTTTTGCATTGTCTATGATAGTCTTATGGTTGTTTGGGATAGGTGCACGTTTATTGTACCTATATGCATGTATGTTACTGTCTGTTTTTATTTTTTACTTCTGATCTATCTTGAAACGATCATGTCTTAGAATCATTCATATCTACGCTACTTGGTGTATAGTGCCAATGTCTTATGAGCCAATTGGGTGCTAGCCTATTGTTTTATAATTTCTTCTTACGAAATAACACCAATCACTCTTTGCATAGTTATACTAAGCTGTGGAGTTTGTGTCATGATCGTATGTTTGTAGGACTCAGCAAGGCTTCCAGGTACAGTCATTATATTATCTCCTTATGCTATTGTTGACCCAACAATGGACCATTCATCTAACATATGCATTGATCTGAACTGGTTTAACTCATTGGCAATGCTCTTCTCTTCTGTCCTCCTGAAGGACCAAACCTTTTTCACAAGAGCAGGCCGCGGGTAGAATCATCATGGGTTTCAAATAGAGATATTAGAGTATCCCAAGCATCCATGGAGGTGTGACCTCCAGCCAGATGTGTCACTTGAGAACCTTTCAGTTCAGTTTGATTGAGGCTAATGCCTTTCCATCTCTTTGTCTCCAACATGCTATAGCAGCATCATCGTTCTCAGTCTTCACCTTCATGATAGCAATTACATCTCATAAGTCCTCCTCCAGCAGGACCATTTCATTCTGATCTTCCACAGGTGGAAGATTTCACCACTAAAGTTTTTCAATCCACTAGTCGATGTCCGTTGAGGTGACTTCCATTCTATATTCTTTTTTATCCTACCAGATGTTTTCATTGCTTACCAGCTTTGATATAATATTTTCCAACAGGGCTGATGTTAACGACAAAAGCAAATAGAATAAAAACTACTCTTTACTAGGTCGAAGCAACTAAAAGCAAATAGATAGGAATGCCCAGTCTTGAATAAAGATATACAAAACCAGATTATAACAACAAAAAATACGGTAGTTCATAAATGGAGATTCTCACTACATTTTGAATTCTGAATTCAAGGAGCTCTCGAACTACAGGAGCACACAAAACATTAGCTCTGTAACACTCATATAACTAATCTGTCTTCTGACTACCGTTTTGACTGTTGAAATCAGTGTTTACAACATATTGTTCCACAACAGTCTTGACAAAAAGTCCAGGCCATCTCTGCCGTGTGATAGATAAGATCCTCATCAACCTATTGGGCAATGAACATGAATTCCTGGAAACTTGAGGCCTCAAAACTGTTGGTCCAGATCTGACTGCATTGACATAGTTTGCAGGATTGTGCGCGACTACTCCAGGAAGCAACAGCCCCATCAATCGAAAGATTGTACAAAAGGCGGACTCTCGATCTCTCATACGTATGACGCTTCTAATTAGCTCGAACGCAGCTCCCATCCGAGGTATGAACAAGTAGAAGAGAGGAGAACTATTTCTATTGGGTTCCTCCTCACGCGTCTGTGATCAGTAAGCTAAAAAGTTAGTTTAATCAAAGCTTAGCTACATTTTAATCTATCATTGAGAGCTAGAGAAGGGAAGAAGGGCATGATATATACCTGCAGGAAGTAGCGGCGGTTGTAATAGAAGCATTTTCCGAAGTGTTGAAACTGAAAATGCTCATCATCAAATGGTATTCGTGCAACAATGTCATCGGAGTACACTACTCTAAAGTATCGGTAGACCGGAGTATTGAGCTTGCCTTCCATGTAGTTCGCAAATTTCTCGTTGCCAACCCGGGGTTGTCCGAAGGTGTAAACCGCTGAGATCCTTTCGGCTATCGCATCTTCTTTGTAAATATAAAGCATTGCTGTGAAAACTGTTGCCAGGGCTCCCCCTAGGCTATGCCCAGTGATGAATATTTTGGCATCCTTGTGTGATGTTAGGAGGCGCTTGATGGCTGCTGTCAATTTATCATATGCGAGGGGTTTCTCTGGATCGTCAATTACATTTTGCGAGAGTCCTGATTCCGAATTGTAGCCGTTACGTCTGATGGTAGACTCAATGTTCGACTGCTTCCTATGCATCTTTTTAAGAGTATCCTGGTTTTGACGATCTACGAAACCCAATGCTTCGAGAAAGCCCACATGAACTAATATATTCTCAGGCTCGTGAAGCGGAAACCAAGTGAAGTAGAAGTCAGTGCACCAGTCGTGTGCGTTGAAAGGTTCAGTTCCGCGGAAAGCAAGAACTATAATCTGTGCATCTTTTTGTCTATCAGTGAACAAGAATGCCTGAGTGGATTTTCGCTGTAGTCTCTCTGCACAAATTACATGTATGAAGACATCAATTTAGGGAAAGATTTCTGAATCCAAACTTTTAGCAAAACCATTACAAGTTCACCAGCTACATCTAAGATAATCGGTTCTTTTCCTAAATATAAAAAGAGTGTTGCTCAGGATTGTAGAAAAGCAGCTAATTACCGTTCCAGAAGTCGTACGGGTCATCCACCATGCTCATCTACAAGACACACACAACAGAAAGATGCATGAGAGAGAGAGAGAGAGAGAGAGAGAGAGAGAGAGAGAGAGAGAGAGAGAGAGAGATAATTCTAAACAGTTGGCTTGATGGACTTACTTTCCATGAGGTTGTTACTACTTTCTTAATAACAGCTGAATTCTCGAAAGTCAATTTTGAGGCCATCATACATAAATCTGCCGCCCACTTTGTGTTAGGATTATCACGAATAATGGCACCACGATCATAACGGCCGTTGCTGTCAATATGACCAGAATCAAGTATGGAGCTGTCCAGATCCGTTCGCAGATCAAGGTGGCCCATAATGGACAAATAATTCTCCGAGCTTTTCTCCACCTTTTTCAAACCTGCTTCAATTGAACCTGTAAGCTATAACAATCTTCACGGCCTTTCAAACGATAATTAAAAGCAACAAAGGTTCGATAAAAAATTACTTACTTCTTCCAGTTAAAATTATGAAGGCAGCTTTTGCAAAGCCTCCGTTGACATACACAATATTCAGACCCCGTTCAATGAACTCCCCCAGTGGATGCAGGTAAATTGCATTGGATAGGAAAAACCGTATCAGCAAGCTCAAAAAGCAGTTATGCCACGTTCGATTCAGTAGTGTTTCCTTCAAGGAGGGCAAAACTTTTATCATATCTGAATTGTGAAGCGATTTGCTCCGGCCAGATTTTGCCTGGCAACCAGATGGGTCTGCAGCGGTACAGGTTTCCATCTTCTGAGCTGATTGTCTGTCCATCTAGAGACAAAAACCCACAGTGATGCTCTCTCTCAGATCTTCTAATTGTACAGCTTGTTACCAGCTAGAATTGTGAGTTCACTCTAACTTGAGACACACTGATCTGCTCAGCTTGGATAAGGAGAAGTTGTTTGTGTTGAGAAAAGTGTGATCAGCTGCTGCTCAGGCATTGCCCAAGCTGTAGTATTGCAACTCGATTACAAACAAAATATAGGCTTTGTCGCTCACAGAAACAGACTACAATATAAATCTCTAATGGGAATAAGCCTATAAGCTCTTCTTGGCCTATATAGGCAAATTTTAACAGAGGAAGTATTTCACATAATAAATATTAATAAGAGGCTAGTGCTAAGAGAAATACCATTGTTTTAGTGCAACTTATATTAAGATAATGTACATAATAGATTTTAATATTAATAAATGGCTAGTGCTAAATAAAATATCATTGTTTCAATGCAATGTATAAAGTTGGAGTATTGGACAGTGAATTTTCAATTGCACAAGTTCTAAGGAATTATGAAGTTATTTTTGGTAAGCAGACACTATTGCTCTAACGGCGCCTACTACTCCATTGATGTACTTGGGGCTTGGCTCCCATACTAGATTTTGTGTAACAACGTACATATGCAATATGCAATATAGTGTTATTGAAAACAAAAATAATGCCTGCCAAAATAAAAGCTTTGGCAATGATTTAATCCTGAGATTAGTCCACTCTCCTACCAATTCCCATGATGGGAAGTTGCATGGAACGATGCTATTGGAAGTTGAGGCACCCAATAAAAAGCTAAGCTCGCAACATGCATTGTTTGACATTGAATTTCACTTAACACCAAAGTTATTTTCCGCACATGTGCCCAAAGGTGTGCATCAAACCCATGCTCACGCATTGGTTAATAACTAGAGACATGCGTGTATTCTATTATGTTAATATGATGTGAAAGTGGACTTGCTTATGCATAAAGTTTAGAGATGGTGGGAAAAAAATTGTCCATATTAACAAGAACATGGGTAAAAAGGACCCAATTTTTTATACCTTGACATATTCTTATGCATATTTGAGAGCAATAGATATGACTTCTTTGTCCTACTATTTTGTGTGGGAATGCAATTATATAATAAAATATATGGTGTTTTGTTCTGTCATTTCTACATAGACACACATGAATAGGATTGATGTGGTTTTAAATTATAAACTATGCATACAACCTTGTTGATTCAGACTAGACACATTTCAGAATTTAAATGCCCATATCTACCTGAATAGAACTTTGAACTAAAAGAAAATTTATGGGCATGTTGCTATGATCATAAAGGATTCTTTAAACAAAGGGATGGAAGGGCAAGATCATTAATGCATCACATAAGAAGACAAGAATGATCAAGGAGCTCAAGGATGCACCAAAATCGTGAAGTGGAGTCTATTCTCATTAGGACATGGAGTATATGCATACACAAAAAGCTCCCTTCTACAAAGAAGAAGCCCCTTAAATAAGCAAGAGAGCTCCTTAGGTGCCATCCTAGTGGCATTTCCCAAATTACCCAAATTACAAGTGGAATTACCTTCTCCACTAGAGGTCACCATCAAAAGGCAGCTCACTCTACTTTTCTAAGAGAGATCTACTTGTATTTATTACAAATGCCTAGAAATACTAGTTCCTACATGGTCATTCCATCTTTCAGGATTCACCATGAGGCTTCAACAATTTCTACTTGTCATGCTTAATTAGTACTTCTCAGCTCTCATTTTTCGTTCATCCCTTCTTCTTTAGAGACCTCTTTGGTCTAAAGTGAGATGTGCTCTTGGGTAGCTCTGGCCGAGTGTCTTGGGGATTCGTCTTAATCAGTCAACACTATATCAAGTCTACTTGTGCATGAGTTCAACTACTCAAAAGTATATGTGAAGTTGTAAATCAAACGATCAGTCACCAACGACCATCGTTGGCCATCAATCGCATTAATACAAAGCAAATACTTGTGCAAACCAAGATATATACAGTTCATATATGTTGTATGCAAGAAGCGGACAATAGCAAAAAAAATTTGCGCTGGCTGTCCACACACCCACTCACATAGTTGATGCTAGTATGTCTAATCATACTTTGAAATGTATAACCAAAAGTGAAATGATGAAAACTGTAAGTAGAGCGCATTCATACCTACAAGAGTGTATGTGCAATGCGATCGGTTTTGTGGTAGATGGGCGCTGTCAAGATTTCATGAGCACTTTGAAAGCATAGTGAGGAAGAAGAAGAGAAGAATAGAGACGGGTGGAGAAATCACAAAGAATGACAGTGTATAAATAGCTAAAACGAAGGAACCAAACATTGCCTTGTGTATGAAGCAAATCATAATAGCCATTGGATGAGACAAGGGTAAATTGTGACCGTTCGGTGAAGAGACTTTTTCAAAGAAGTTTTCGCTAAAAATATTAGATCATTTAGGGGTGTGCATGTTAAAGGTATATTACCAAACATTTAGATAGTTTAAAGCAAGAGGGGTTGATATGAAATTAGATACTATCCATGAGAGAGAGAGAGAGAGAGAGAGAGAGAGAGAGAGAGAGAGAGAGAGAGAGAGAGAGAGAGAGAGAGAGAGAGAGAGAGAGAGAGAGAGAGAAGGTGGTATTTTTTTGCACTATAGCACACCCACAGTTCTAGGCTTTTTCTTCCAAATCTACAAGTTTCATAGCTTCTCTCACATATTTTTGGCATGGTGGATTTTAGCAGATGTGGAGGTCAGGTTGTCATCAAACAGTCAACAAGATATGGAAGCTCCAAAAAAAATATTTTAAAAAGTTTATGGTAGCAGGGCGAGCTTGCCCACACTGCTATATGCTAAAACTTTCTATTAAACCTCTTGTTTAAGCATAGTTTTACTTGCTTTCTTTGTGACTTCAACTTTTGTAGAAAGTTCGTTTCTCTACCAAAAGCAAATAATGTAATGTAACCAAGAGACCTTATACTGCCTTTTGATTAGTGCTATGTGGGTTTTTTTTTTTTTTAAATTCATTTTTATAGTTTCATAACAAACTAGTGAGTAAGGATGCCTTCTTTTCAAATTCACCAAAAGATACTTTTACTTAGGTTATGCATATACTTGAGGCCTCAAACTTAACAATATTATCATATTATATAGCTCTAAACTTGCTTGCAACCTCTATACGCTCTTGACAAAAGATTATAATTCAGATTTCACTTGCATAATAAAAAATAACCATAAAAAATTGGTTTAAAACAGTGAAACAATACCTTCTTTTGAACAAGAAACAAACTAGTAAAAAACTTAGCATAACACACTACTCACAACCAATAGAACCATATAATTTTCTTGCCTATCAACTATTCAAATCTAGCCTTTTGAAAGAAAATTTTCTAGCCTTTAACTAAGCGTAGCAACCTCCTAAGGGCTAAAATATTGCCTTACATTCAAGAAGAAGAAAAGTGAAGGCAAATTGCAAAAACTTTTGGCAAACACCCCTTCCAAAATCACTTTTCAAGAGCTTGATATATCAAACCTATTGCAAAAATTGGTAGTGCACTTACCTTGCAACAAAATCCTCTCAAAAAAACCGTAATTTTCAGAACAGACCCAAGAATGACCCCGCCAAGCTTTTACATCCATACTTTGCTCCCAAGCTCCAAGAATCAACACCTCAACTTTTGAAGACTGTACACCATTTCTTGTCTTCCTTTTGAGTACTTTCCAACAACAAATCCACCTAGCTTTGCTCTAATACCACTTTTGAATCCTCCACAAAGGATCCAAGATTAGGCAACTGATATAAGAAAACAAAAGGGAAACATATGGTGGATAAACCTATCCAATAAAACCTAGATCAATGAGATCTAGCCCCCAAGCTATGGATTAACTCAATAGGAAAGAGAAATCACACCAACAACATGTAACTATAGTCACCAATATCAAGCATACACTAGTGAGAGCCCTATGGGTATACTTATACCCTACAAGGCACTACACTATGGCACCTCACTGGACACATCAGTAGCCTAACTGGGCCACCTCATTCAATTCTCCTATGAGTCACCGTTAGACTCATACACATCCACCATCTTTAGACCTTCAACCATTAATAATGACTTAACACTAGAATTGTTTTTAGCACATTTTTGTGCGTGTGTGCACAAAAAAGCACATATAATCCTTGGTCACTTGACGAGACATAACATGCCATCAAATGATTGAAATTTCAATCTTTCAAATTGTATGTGGAACTAGACTTGACTTTCAATTGTATTATTGGAAGACTTAATTTTGTTTTCTCTCAATTGATGACAATTTGCCCCCAAAAAACTTCAATTTTTAACAATTTTCAGCACTTCACATGGGTAATTTTAGGTGCACGTATATATCTCTATAGGACTCCTAATTTAATTTAATTTTTTATAGACATGTATCTATGGTCATAAAGAATTTTTGAAAGTAGACAGCCAAAGAAAGGGTTGTAAAAAGCACTTCCAAAAGAGTTGAAACTTTCTAGCACCTTTCAATAATTTTCAATACTTTTCAACACTTGACATAGATAATTTTGGATGCACATATCTATCCTTACATAACTCCAAATCGAAAAAAATTCGAGACATGTTTCTATGGTCATATAATACTTTTTAAAGTTGACAAACCAAAAAATATTGTTAAAATCATGTTATTATACACTCATATATGATTTTTCCAATTCTGGTGATTTTTATCATCACTTAAAAGGGTAACTTTGAATGCACGTATCTATCTCTATAGGTCTCCAAATTTAGTTTTTTTATGGGCATGTTTCTATAATCATATAGGTTTTTAAAGATTAGACATGCTAAAAATTAAATTTAAAATTCACAACAATGTAGTCCCATATATGAAAATATTGAAGTTTTATCAGTACCCCCACATGTTTGACATGTCATATCTTACATATAAGTTTCTCAAAATGAAGGTCTCAAAATTTTTAACTGATAAATGTATATATGAAGAACATAATGTGAAAGGATTTGATGTGATTCATCATAGTTTATGAGATATGCTTTTTCGAATAAGTGCTTGAAATGCACACTTTTGCGTGCATTTTGTGACGACTCTAGTGTTAAATTCCATGAGGGCCCTAATCCCTCATAATCATAATTAATTATGGGTCAAGGTAAGCCTACTGACTTCTTATGTGATAATAATTCGAGATCAGTCCAAATGTAAGAATTTAAGCGAGAGAGAGAGAGAGAGAGAGAGAGAGAGAGAGAGAGAGAGAGAGAGAGAGAGAGAGAGAGAGAGAGAGAGAGAGAGAGAGAGAAGAAGAAGAAGAAGAAGAAGTCACATAGTCCCCGTTGACAAAGCAAGACCAAACCTTTTGAACCCTTTATAGTGTAACATGTTAAAATAAAACGGCATAAAAACTTTCAATACAAAGTACGATAAAAATAAGGCAAATTTCAAAATGCTTAACTGTTACCTACCACCATCCCACAACAAAAAACTGCATGAGTTAGTATAGTGGAGAAGACAAATGTCATAACCGAGCATCAGTTGTTATCCATGTCCAAAACCAGACTCACTACATGGCAATTTGGATAGCAAAATACTAATATAGTCCAATATTTCCTACCATCGCTTCGGAGCGCTTTCACCTTTCTAGATGTTTGGGTTTCAGCCATGGCCTTGAACCTTTTGAAGCTTTCAAAGGCTTCGGATTTATACTTTATGAACATGACTGTCATCCACCTCGAGTAGTCATCTATAAAGGTGATAAAGTAAAGTGCATCTCCTAAGGATAGAGTTGGCAGTGGACCACAAAGATCACTATGCACAAGATCTAATACATGATTTGTCTTGATGGAGTGTGTTCTGGGAAATGTGCTTCTAGAGTATTTGCCATAGATGCAAGATTTACATAAAAATAATTTCCTATCTAAGGAAAGAGAAAAATTCAATCCATCAACTAAATTGTTACAGCACATGTAAGAAAGAGATATTGTATTAGCATGTCCAAATAGACCATGTCACAATAATTCTTGATCGTTTACATTCTCATGAGTGGTAGTAGCTAGTGCATTAGAATTAGAAAGTACATATAAGTTCCCAACTTAAGTGCAAGTAATTAGAGTGACATCTTTGTCGAAGATTGTACACTGTTCAAGAGAAAAGGTAACGATGTAGCCCTCATCAATTATCTTTGAAATCGAAAGAAGATGTCTAGAAAACTGAGTTACGTGAAGGACATTCGAAATAGAAATGAAGATCGTATCTTTGAATATAATTTTGACTGTTCCTTTTTCTTTCACGTGGATGGTGGTAGAGTCTCCGAGGTAGATGAATTCATCTCTTGTATGAGCGACTATTCAGTAAACCATTCTCTTCGAGGAGTCATGTGTTGGGTAGCGCCACTGTCGAGATACTAGCTATCATAATCCACATCACTGATTTTCCAAGCAGTTAACAGTTTTGATGGTTTGTCATCATTAGGGGTTTTCTCCTTAAATTTTGCTACATTGGTAGAGTTCAACTATTGGTGTTGCTACTTCTTCGCCTCATTGTAGATTCGAATGCGACAATCTTTGATGTCATGGTTCACCCTCTTACAATATCTGCAAAAGAGTCGCATTCTGGATCCACCGCTCTATGATCAATTTTGAGGCTTCTGCTCCTGTTGTCTCTGCATCTGATTTTGGCCTTTGAAATTATCTTTCTTCTTGGTGTATAATACTAGATATTTATCTTTGACGGATAGATCGTTGGGCCTTCAAGACGAACAATGTAGTTAAAGTCTTCTAGTTCAATACCAATTTTTGGTACTATCTGAAGTAACAAACTTGAAAACTATAGAGTAATAATAATAGATAGTGAGAACCCCCAACAAATATACTTGGCCACGAAGAAGAAAGGCCTTCGAGCTTTGAATTGTGACGCCGCATCGTCTGACCACACCCAATGACACCTCAGATTATACCCATTCTCTTTTAATCAATTGTCATGCAGTAGTAGATAGTGTTGCACGAATAGGGCGTCATGCAGCTTATCGTCTGATATGTAAAAATGAAGAGTATTTTCAACTGCACCTGTAGAGTTTCTAACATACGTTATGTGCACAAGTATCGTGACCTGATTAGACCACTAGTGCATGAACTGTATCTCGTTCTGCATCTTGAACGAATAATTCTCCCCAAAGTCAATGACTGAAGCAACAACATCCGAAGAAAATTTCAGCAAGCAGTCTTTAGATTGTTGTGACTCACTGAAACACAAAGTTATGCTTGATGAAGTTTTTCAGATGTGTTGAAACCAGGTCAACAAAGGCAGTGTTCCACATTCTTTGCACTACCAAATCCTTTCTCTTCTTGATAGAACCGCCCTCATCAACAAACCCTAACGCAACGTCTGTAAAGATCTTCACAAATAGCTCCCTGCTGTCCATTGATGTCTCATAGGGACATAATGGTGCAAATGCCACATGAACTGCAGTCCCCGAACAAACATTTTTTTGCATGGTATTCTGAATTAGGAGGCTTTGCACATAAAAGCAATTCCCACATATTGCTAATGCTGGGACAAAATAGATTGGTTTTCCTTGCAAATATCCGATTCCTGAATTTTGCAGCAGATGGAACATGTGCGAGCATGATCCTTTCCATGATGACCAAACGTGTTTTGTCTCATATGATTAAATGCATCCTTAAAATATATCATTTGCATATGGTACACACAACAACAGGTGTACCGCTCCTTCAGTTTCTGGACAAAATAAGACTTCAACGTCTCAAAGCATCTAAGAGATATCTGCACTTCTGGGTGAGCCCTTCTGAATCTTTGGAACAGCTCGACTTGTGGCATAAAAACCTTAAAGAAAATAATAATATGCCTAAGAATTACCACGTAAGTTGATCCAAGCCGACTTGAACATGAAACCAAACTTAATCTGTGTGTAAAATTCATAGCAATATGAATCAAATGAGAGAAAATGAGAAAAAGTAAGCATTAAGAGTGTTAGTCAAAATTCCCAAACCATACGGTTGTATCCTATTCCAAATGTCACCACAATGATCCCTCCCCAAGGCATGGCCTTCCTTGTGGATGTTTCAAGTCCAACAAAGAACCATTTATGATAGCATGCCTTCAACAGGGAAAAAACAAGGGCTACACCCCATCCTAGAATTGGACACATTGACTCTCTCTCTCTCTCTCTCTCTCTCTCTCTCTCTCTCTCTCTCTCTCTCTCTCTCTCTCTCTCTCTCTCTCTCTCTCTCTCTCTCTCTCTCTCTCTCTCTACATACATACATACATACATATATATATATATCACATCATAAATTATAATTATATTTTAGGATACACTGAGAAACACACTGGTTTAGCTGAATACAATGTTGGTTCACTCAAAACTTCTTAAAAATTCCTTGTGCATTAAAGTCATTGTTAACATCTTCAAAGTGGAGGAGTTCGTTACCACTGATCTATATTCAAGAAGTCTTATCGTGTTACACGACATAAGTGATTCAAACCCCCTCCAAAACTTAGATGTTTATTGATATTACCAAAAGTACCAAAACAGGTAATATGCGACAGTAACAAGTTTGAAGTAATATATAACCAAATTTGGTAGTCTGAACTATCTAGATTGAAAATTGATAAGTACCAATTGAAAAAAGCACTGGTACTATAGTGTTTCAGAAAGCTTTGGTGCTCGAGGATTTTGTCAACATTTTACATTTCAGTATCTTTCTGCACATTGCAATAAAATTCTCACCAAATTTCTTCTATTGCTGCACATTACAAAAACCACAGCACACTGCACGTCGAAGAGCTGTTTAAAAACTTCTTATAGCACCAAAGTACCAGAGCAGTAGAAAGTACCAATAAATAGAACCAAAGTACCAAAGCATCTTATAGTACCAAAATAGTAAACATGCATAAAGTACAAGAACCTTAATTTTTAGTCTGGAGGATCCAAATTGTTACACTATAGGTTCAAATAGTACCAGTCTTTGGTACTCAAAAGTTTCAAAAACACGTAAACATTACAAAAATAGTACAAATCTTGTAAAATTGGTAGTAACTAGAGCTTAGATTCCACCAATGGGTGAAGAGCACTAAATTAGTACCAAAAAGATCACAAAGGATTGTATGCGAGCTACGGACACAAATAAATATAAAGAAAAAAGTACCTAATTTTTGTAGTTTTATGCGTAAAATATGGTCATGAGAAGTCTAAATAGTACCTATTTGGTAAATTTTAAAATAAAAATGAGACACTTAGTATAAAAGACCTAATTTTGTAGTCAGTAGGATCATAATTGGTTCACGATAAGTTCTTGTAGTACAAATCTTTCATATTAAAGAGTTTTACCAACACCAAAATAGTACCAAAACAGTACAAAATTTGTAAAATTAGTACCCGACACTGGTGCAGCTCAATACAGTGTTGGTGCACTCGAAACTTCTTAAAGAATCCTTCTGCATTAAAGTCATTGTTAACATCTTCAAAGTGAACTTGAGGAGTATTATCATTACCACTGATCTATATTCAATATGTCTTATCGTGTTACAGAAAGAAAGTACCAACATGTAGTACCAAACCATCATATAGAGGTAGTACCAAAGTATCATACACAGGTAGTACCAAAATGGTAGAAAGTACCTGCAGGGTTAGTACCAAAGCATCTTATAGTACAAAAGTACTAAACATGCAGGAAGTACAAGAATCTTAATTGGTAGTTTGGAGGATCAAAATTGTTACACGATAGGTTCAAATAGTACCAATCTTTGGTACTCACGTTTCAGGAACACGTAAACATTACAAAAATAGTACAAATCTTGTAAAATTGGTAGTAAGCTTAGATTCCCCCAATTGGTAAACAACACTAAAGTAGTACCAAAAAAACCACAAAGGAGTGTATGCGAGCTGCGAACACAAATAAAAATAAAGAAAAAAGTACCTAATTTTATAGTTTTATGCATAAAATATGGTCACGAAAAGTCTAAATATTGAAAATGAGACACTTAGTATAAATGACCTAATTTGGTAGTCAGTAGGATTATAATTGGTTCACGATAGGTTTTTGTAGTAGGAATCTTGCATATTAAAGAGTTCTACCAACACAAAAATAGTACCAAAATAGTACAAAATTTGTAAAATTAGTACCCAACACTGGTGCAGTTCAATACAATGTTGGTTCACTCAAAACTTCTTAAAGAATCCTTCTGTATTAAAGTCATTGTTAACATCTTCAAAGTGAACTTGAGGAGTATTCTCGTTACCACTGATCTATATTCAATTCGTCTTATCGTGTTATAGGTGGAAAGTACCAATAGGTAGTACCAAAGCATCATATACAGGTAGTACCAAAGTTTCATACATAGGTAGTACCACTAGAACGGTAGAAAGTACCCGCAGGTAGTACCAAAGCATCATACAGGTAGTACCAAAGTATCAAAGCATCTTATAGTACCAAAGTACTAAACATGCAGAAAGAACAAGAACCTTAGTTGATAGTTTGGAGGATCAAAATTGTTACACAATAGGTTCGAATAGTACCAATCTTTGGTACTCAAAAGTTTCAGGAACACGTAAACATTACAAAAACAGTACAAATCTTGTAAAATTGGTAGTAACTAAAGCTTAGATTCCACCAATTGGTAAACAATACTAAAATAGTACCAAAAAGACCACAAAGGATTGTATGCGAGCTGCGAACACAAATAAATATAAAGATGATTTTAGAATGAAAATGAGACACGAGGTATTAAAGAACCTATTTTGGTAGTCTGTTGTATCGTTACACGATAAGTTCCAGTAGTACCAACACAAACATTCAATACCCAAAAGTTCCAAAATATTAGTGTTATAGATGTTAGAAACAAGATTGCTTTTAATGTATAAAATGATATTTGTAGCTCCCAAAGAGTTGGTTGTAGAAGTAGTTCTTGGAATATCTCCCTCTGAATACCTATTGAAAATTGTTGTGTATGTCTTTGCCAATATTTTGCCGTAGCTAAACAGATTCGTTTTTTTGTTTTGACGTCATCTACTGAAGGTTGATCTCCAAGCATCCTAAAAAAAATTGCTTTCAGTTTCTGTTCCCGTTTCTTACCAGCCCAATAGTCCCTCATTGCAGCTTTGTCGGTGCAATTATGAGGTTCCATGCTGGGATCACTTGCGTACGTCTCATGCATTGTAGGAAAAATTGCTGGAATATTCAGAATTGAATCTGTGAAATATATATTATTGTCCTAAAAACTATCCATGCTAGAGTTTTCTGCTATTCTATGCACAAACTAATCGATCAGACAAAGAGCTCGATCAAATAGATCATGATCAGCAAGAAAGACCAAGATCAACCACAACACGATCACAAAGAGCACGATCAGCAAGAAAGAGATATATTAGACCAATATTGAGAGATCTTGCAAACGCGATGAGAGAGAGAGAGAGAGAGAGAGAGAGAGAGAGAGAGAGAGAGAGAGAGAGAGAGAGAGAGAGAGAGAGAGAGAGAGAGAGAGAGAGAGAGAGAGAGAGAGAGAGAGAGAGAGAGAGAGAGAGAGAGAGAGAGAGAGAGAGAGAGAGAGAGAGAGGGATATCTTTCAAACGTGAGGAGAGAGAGAGAGAGCGATAGATTGCGAAAGAGCGAAAGCTAGAGCGAGAGTGAGAGAGAGAGGTCAGTGGCCTGTTGTCCCACAACAGAAGTAATTATTAGAATTACACACCTACAAATCTGTTACAAATAGTCATAGTTTGTTCATATCTCTAGTGGACCCAGTTTAGAATGTTAACCAATATACATTTTTTTGAGTGCATTTGTACCCAAAAAAGGTATTGTCCTTGACAGTCCATGTTGTACCACCAAACCATGCTTTTAGCCAAGAATAGAAGAATGTAATTTTATCATTGAAGGAGTGTTAGAAATCAATGATAAATTTCATTGTTAATGTTTACAATGTACTTTATTCTTGACAACTGTTACCAGTTGTAATTAGTTGTAGGCTAGTCTATTAGTCAACTCCTAGGTCTCTCTCTCTCTCTCTCTCTCTCTCTCTCTCTCTCTCTCTCTCTCTCTCTCTCTCTCTCTCTCTCTCTCTCTCTCGGTTTATTGTACACTTTACATTCAGTGAATATGAATGATGGTGTGTGTTCTTCTTCCTCCTTGTGGTGATTGCTTATGGTGAATGATTGATATTGCTTATCTGATTATTGACAGAAAAATTATAACACCATGCCCTCCAGTCACTTAGGTGGCATTTTGCAGGGCCAAGTCGGTCTCCAAACTTGAAATTGTTGGAAAGAAGAATGTGAGTCGGTTCGATAAGTCAAAGACCGTGAGCAACCAATCGAGCATAGCCGAATGAGTCTTCTGCCCTAATGCATGACTACACCTATCAATAATTGAACAAAGTTGTAATGACAAAAGTCACATTCAATCTTTTAGCAACTAGCTTTGAAATCATTAGCACTAAAGTGATTTTGTAGACAAACAATGATGTATTGAATAAATCAAACAGAACTATAAGAGATTTATCAGTTACAAATAACTACAGAGAAGCATACATTCTGACATGATATTGAACACAATAAGAATGATAGATTGATTCAGTAAGTATCATGTACAAATCAGATAATGAGAGCACAAAACAATAACGGATGAAACCGTGTACCCTAAACTATCTTTGAGTAACTAAAAAACTCTGTCTGATGCACTTCCGCTGATAAGCAGTAAACACAAATAGCAATATTCTAATAGAGCTCTGAAAAGAAACATTCTAGAGACTAAAACTAGAGCTTAAGAAGTCTTTGATGACCAGCTATATATACTAAAGCAATTAACGCGTATCCAGTAGGATAGCTAATCAGGTTGCAGTCCCATATTGTAAATAGCCTTAATGCGCATAAAGTGCTTTGTGGAGTTTACATACATGATTCTGTTTTCCTTCGATGTTGTGATTAATTGATGGTGATTGATTGATGTGATCTGTATGTTGTGCTAGATCCTGTCGAAATTTTAACATGGTAATACATGGTATATGTACAATGTTTTTTGGTAATACATTAACTTTTGTTGTGCCATCTTTGAGAGCTTGTGATGAGTGGTTATAATGATTGATTAATGTGATATTTATGCTACGCTAGATCCTATCATAATTTTAACATGGTATCAGAGCGACAGGGTGTTGCAAGTATGCATGATCCGGTGGAGCCGTCGTTAACATCTTTCACCAAAAAAAATGGCATGTGAAGCATTCCAAGAGAAAGGACACCGTACAGGTGTAGGTGGTCCAAATGGCAAGAATCGATAAACTTCCTTCTATCGAAGCTTCAAGAAAGTCATCAAAATGATCATTGTAAGAGAATTCTTGGAAGAATTTCGGAGAAGCTTCTAGTTTTGGTGGTTTTGAAGCAAGTACTGGTGGTGGCCTCTTAATTTATTGTGTGTCGTTTGGCACAACAGGACTTGCAAGGTATTTGCAAAGAGCAGTGACAAAGAGCCATAACAATTTACAAGAAGTAATTGTGTGGAAAATGGAAGAAATTTGAAAAAAAACTAGTATCGTGGGGTGTTGACGATTTGGTGAGAAAATCAGTTTGTTTGGAGCCAATATTGCTCCGATTTCAAAACTATAGATTGGATCACTGAGCTGGAGGAGGGCAACCTCAGCCTGTGTAGAGCTGCAAGAAGAACCACACAAAATGTGAAAAAATGCCCAAGATATACTCTTCTTCAAAGTTGCTAGGGTTTTAAGGTGAAAAACTATGGATCTTTCTCTATAGGAATTGCCTTATTTATTTGTAAAAGCTTCAGATGTAGGAGAGGCAGACCATCATCAGTATCTCTGGGAGATGGGTGAGCTACTCAGGTATAGCCTATGGTGAGGTTTACATTCATTCATTGAGTCCTTGGTAGACTCTTGTGCTTGGAGCATGGGGAATGGATGGGGATAAGCTTTCAGGATTTTATGGACAAGATGTCAGGGCAAAGTAGCTTGGATTATGGCTTTGTTTGGGAGATACATCAGGGTTGATCTTGGATAGTGTATGGTGACATCAGTTGGATATGCTTGGACATGAGAGCATCTTTTTGACAAATGTGGGCCATTAGTGAGAGATCTGATTTGGTGACTAGTGGTGTAGCAGTGGATCTATAGGTGATAGGTGTTGGTACGACATGATACCATAGTTTGCACAAGTCTGGTCATGTATTTGACATATATGTTGGTTTGCATGAATGTGTGGCTTGCATGTTACCTTGTCACAAGGGTCTATGAGTCGGAGTTGTATGTGGTTGTGCATTTGCCATGTCAGGAACAAAGTAGTCATTATTATGCTCTTGACTTGTCATAATGTCTACTAGCTGTCTATCTGGTGAGGGTATAGGCTTATGGTGGTAGTAAGATTTCCTCAGGTTGAGCCTCAGTCGCTCATTTATGTCAGCGTTATAGGTTTGTGCTTGTAAGTGTTCGATAGGATGTCAACCTAGCTAGTAAGTCTCATGGTGGCAGTGGGATTTCCTCAGCTTGAGCCATGTAGCTTGCTCATGTGGTCCATTTTTGGTCAAATTGGATGGGGATAATCCAGTTGGTCAAGGGTGTGGTAGGCTCTTTGTATGAGCATTGTGTTTGCATGATACTTTGTGTGCGAAACCTGATGGTTTGATGGTTTTCTTGAGTGTGAGTCTATTGGACACTCTTGAGCATAACATCTATTGGACACTCTTGACGTTGCTACAATTTATATTTCATTACTCTTATCACATTTGAATTTAAGGGAGAGTGTTAGAAATCAGAATCGATGTGATTTATTTGTATAAGCTTCAAATGTGATACTGTAATTAGTGTAGTTAATTCTATTTGTTGTATTCAATTGTGTTCGGGACGTGACCCATTATGGATATATCGATCGGGAACTAATACCGTAGCCAGCTACTTGGGTTGGCCAAGTAGCCACACACGTAGGAAAATTAGCCTGTACAATATATTTTTGATGGTTTATGCTATATTCCAGGGCATGTCTTGGATTTGTCAGTATTTTAGCCCATGTTGGGCCTATTAGTTAGACATGTGCCTATTTTGGTGTGTTGACACTTGTCAAGCCCATGCATGTTGGGGCTTTTGGTATATGTACAATGTTTCTTAGTAATACATTAACTTTTGTGGTGTCGTCTTTGATTGAAACTGAGTGGCTATGGTGATTGATTGATGTGACCTGTATACTGCACTAGATCCTATCGAAATTTTAACAGTTTTTTTATGGGAGTTTGGTGAGAGAGCTTCCAATATTTAGAATTTTTTCCATATTCTTTATCTACACGAGAGCAAGCCAATTCCATAGTCTTTGTCATCTAAAGTTGCCTCACAATGTGAATGTTGAATGTTGAATGGTGAATGATAGATGCACGTTTTGTGTGCCCTTGCCTTAGAATTTTCAAGCTCAATTGTTTGCATCAATTAAGTGACAGATTCATGTGCAATCACACAGATGTTAGAAGATCAATCACATTGATTTGTGAGTCCTCACACGTGTGAAAACTACGCAGTTCCTGACTACCCGATCTTTGAAGGGGGGAAAGGAGATGTGATGTTTACTGAGCACTTTCTCCATGATCAACACTCTGTCTTGTTGTACCATACTTGCAGATATAGTCCGGATGCCCTTCGTTTGGAGTCCATAGCCCTTCGATTGGTCTTACAAGATTAAAGGAGGTGGAACTTCTCAGTGAGAAAACTTCACTCTTTGGTCATTTTTGGGCCTTGGGTCCTTTTAAAACTGAAATTTTTTAACGAAGTTGAAGATCAGTTTTCCCTTTAGTGCCCTTTGACCCCTTCAACTAGATCTTGGCCTTTGGATCCAATAAACTTCATCTTGACCATAAAAACCTCACAAGATTTCCACCATTGATACTCGTGGGCCTTTCTCCAACACTCTAAATGAAAATGCACGCCGAAACTGCATCCTCCAGCCGCCATACCTTTCTATTCACTACTTCATCTTCTGTCCACCGTCGCTACACGCGACCTGTCTTTCCACGCCTCTTCACCTGCTATGGCCATGCCCTTTCCCACTCATTTTGGCATGATCCAACTCAGTTTTCAAGCACTTTCAATGTCGGACACACTACCAGTTATAAATCCATACAACAATCAATTGCCAAAATCCATGGAGAATTGATGAGATAAGGCCAACTTGAGAAAGTGGCTTTTTCTCTTCTTCTCTTTTCGCAAAATTGCTAGGTTCTCTTATAGTGCGTGATATCTCTCCATAACTAACCAATGGCTTAGTATAGCTATCTTCCTGTCCTTATGGCATCCAAAACGGCGCATAGACGATAAAATTATCATTGATTTTATGAAAAAACTGTAACTCTCGCTCGGTCTTTTCCAAGAACTAACTAAAAAATTCTCAATTTTTTCCCATTTTTTAACACTGTCTATTGCTATGCACAGGATAAAGTCCTTAGTATTGATCTTGGCAAGCCTCCGTATGCCCAAAATAGTACACCAGTGCTTCACTTTCCGTTCTTTGATAGCCATAAACCCTAAACATTCAAAGAATCGTTCTCTTGAAGATCTCTTCAATGGCTATCCTATATTGTATACAATTCTTGTCCAACTTTGATATCAATTCATAATTTTCTTAAAATAGAATCACAAATCATCACAGACAATAAAACACAGAAAGCTCTCTACCACACCAAGCTCACATAGCAACTATGTTTCTCAAAACCAAAATACATTGTACATATAGATTTCTTTTTGGCAATGCATGCATGGACCAAGTTGCCATTGATGGGAAACGTGTCCCTTTGACTCGCCTCGTGGCGAGGCCAATTGGTCCTAATCCATTGACCAAACCCACAATATAGTAAGACAAAAATTATATTTTTATTCTAGCTACATCAATTTACATACCAAGCACAAGGTTCCTAGGTATTGCTTTTTTAAAAGCGACTGGGATTTGAGCCTACATGTTTTGAAGCACAAGGCTCTAAATATCTTTTTTTATAGCAACTAGGATTTGAGCCTATAGGTATTAGGCCACAACAACCACTCTTATCCAATGTTATTATTGTGGAAGCCAAATCTAATACTTAGACGTAGTCATGTTTCTCATCTTTTGAAGATAAATGCAATAATAAAAGACACCAAGAGCACATTAATTACAACAAGATCATCAAAAAAATTTAAGTCAATCATTGCATCAAACCAACCATTGAACTTTTGAAGAAAATCTTTTAGGTGAAAACAAGAAATCAATCTACTTTTATGATCTATGTCTACACAATGGCAAGTTAATTGTGCATTGCCTTCTCACATGGTGTGCCTACCTACATTGTGTTAGCATTATGGGATTACCTCCATATGTTTGAGTTGAGTCTAGTGTTGGTCTTTGGTGTCCTTGCATCTAAGTCAATTTCATAATTATTTTTGATATATAGAAACAATTCTTGTTTGCTCTTGAATGTGAAATTTTGTGCAAATTTTTTGAATTTTTTTTCAAAAAGATATAGATGAAAATATTTTGATAAGATGTTTGTTCTCTTTCATTTTAAATTCTACTCTTTCTAGTGAATGGCCAAGTACAATTATTTCGTAGGACCTAGTTTCTACTAGAGTAGGAAATTTGATAATGGAATATGTACCATACACTTTTGTGATGATGTTGAATTTACAAATAAGAAAATTCAAGATCACAAACTTTATTCTTAGTCTAATTGTATCAATGATGATTGAGATCCACCAAGCAACAAACTTTGAGTGTGGTGATTGTCTTCTCAAGATTCTAAACATGACACATCTTCCAACTACTAAACCATAGATAATATTGAGAGATCATCAATATAGATGGTTAAAAATGCTTTGGAAACAACCTCCATAACAATTTGTTTTTTGTTTAATCCTTGGAGTAAAATTACAATATAGCTTGAGTCAAAGTTTCATATTAACTACCTTATGACCCAAGATACTTTGTTCAACTATGTATGCGAAGTTCCAACAAGCACTATTTTTGTTTCTCTTTAGTCATTCAATTTCATAATTTACTATTCCATATTGCAATGTAACATCTCTCTTATTTCTCTTTGCTCTTCTTGTTTCATACTTTGCTTTTGTTTATAGACTAATGATTTTTATCAAAACAATAAAAGAGTAATTTTTATGCTAATATGAGTTTAGTCAAAAAGAGATGTGGCAATTAGATTTGAAGAATGTATAGAGATTATGACTAGAAATTGATAATGTTTTAGTTCAAGAGGACATTTGAGAGATAAAATGCATTACAAGGATGTTAAAGTGAGGAAAACTAGGATTTTGAAGTCTTTACGCAATAAACATTTTCAAAGTCTTTGATTTAAGAAGTGTACATATTAGGATAGTGTATCTATTAAAGCTATATAGATGTTATTGTTAGTGGCTATATGTTATAGATTGCTAGAATTAAAGACAGAGAGTTTGAGGGGGCAGAGGTAAATAGTTTTGAAGTCTCTTATTTATTTGCCCTACAAATAAAAATGATGAAGCGAATCGATCTTACATCTCATTATGTAGACTTCGTGGTCCAATCAATCTTGAGCAACTATGTAATGTTCTTATTTATATAACCCAAAGAATTCTAACACAACTAAATATCATTCAAATTCATGTGTACAAGCTTTGAGACATTACTACAGTCAAAATCAACAATGATAAGAGTACCAACTAGTGGGCAACTTCGGTATGCATAAGTCCAAAACCCACAACTTGCACTTATTGTACCACTTTTAAACAAGAGGATGGTTATGCATTCCCATTTACATTAAGATACATGAATGTAATAATTCCATTATTTAATTATCTAAACATGCAATATAATACTTTGTATGTAGTCAGTAAGTGTCAATTCATTATGTTAGCCAATAATGAATTGACACTTGTTCTAACGATGGTTAGCGAATAATGAATTGACACTTGCTCTAATGATGGTTAACAGGGTTCCAATTTACTCTAATCAAATTCAAAGAGTTAAAATTGACCAACGATCAAATATTTTACACATAGAGGTAATCATTGGATTTTTAATTTGGCCAACATACAAAAATAATCAAAATTACATGCCCTCTACAAGGAGGGTGGTATAGGCCATCAATACTTGCATTTTTATCTTTGAATCTATAAAATCACAAGTTGGTCAATCCATGCCTCTAAATCTTCTCGATGTAAGGAGTTCAGAAAGCCAAGGAATGAGCAAGAAGCATGCCTTTCATGAAAACTTACCAATGTGGAGGAAGAATGTGTTATATGCTATTACTATAACGTACCAAGGCATATAGCTAGAGAATGCCTTAGAAAATTGGAAGACATGAAGAAGCGATGGGGGGTGCAAGCCAATGCAGTAGAAGTTGAAGACATAGAAAATAATCTAGCACTTATGGCAAATATAGAAGGGAGAGAAGAAATGGAGCAACATTATCTTAGAGGACCGATATAAAAAATGACACCAAGAAAGGAAATGAATGAGTGAGGGACCTGGATGAGTATGTCCTGTGATTATAGGAGACAATAAAATTTTGTTGTTACCAGGGAGTGGGACAATGTGTTGAAGCTTTTGAATGGAAAATATGGCATCGTTCTTTTCATAACGATTCATTTCGAACATATTGGTTTATTCGAAGGTAACACAATCTATGTGTACAACATAACAAGCTACCTGCTTTTTGGTTGGTGTGCAAATCGCAAAAATCCATTTTGCTCATTTAAGGTTGGAACATATTGGGGCATAAACATTTAAGAGGCATGTTATCCGAATACTCATACTCCACGTATTTGTTTCCAACAACACCCAAAAATGCCGTATGCAAACATATGTGAGCCAACTCTAATTCTTTCACTCTCCTATGTCAAATTCTAGTTCTGACCTCCATCCAATTGATGGACAAATGCTTTGACCTGATGTAACAAGTCATTGGTGACAACTTTCCCATCAATGAATTATTCTAAACCCAAAACCAGTATACTTCAAAACATCTATAGTGATCTTCTAGGTTGTAGCTTGCTTTGTGTCCTTGCAATTGCAAATATTAGCTTATACATATTTTTGTGACCTATCGAGATCATCAAACAACAAATGATGTTGCTTCAACAATCTATTTCAATAACAATTTTCATGAATAAAGCAATATGGCTTGAAAATCCTAGAAGGTCTCTTGCTTACGTCAACAAATTTGACTTGAAGTCTTATGATTCCTCCATTCGAAGAATTTTTTGAAAAATCAACCTAAAATAGTGAGGCCATGAAATGGCAATTTTTATTCAAGTGAAAAAGAATACAAAGTTTGCTCATATAGGTTTTCTCTCTATCTTAAAAAGATATTTTCTAAGAATAGAGTAGTGTTATTACTTGATTGAGAAGATATTACTTTGGAATGCTAATTAAAAAATGCATAATTACTAGCCTTCATCCTTGAATTTGGAACTATCATTTTTTGTATAATATATGCACATGATTGATCGTTTGCTTATTAAAATTGCATTACATTTTTGGATGTGAAAATCAGCACAAATAAGTTTCTCTCTCTCTCTCTCTCTCTCTCTCTCTCTCTCTCTCTCTCTCTCTCTCTCTCTCTCTCATGGGTAGTACCTAACCTTATAAAATCCCCTCTTGCTTCATTTGGCCTAAAGTTGGTGGTGTATCCGTATCCCTAAATTGGGTTGAACTTTTTTGAGCGGGAATTTTTTTAAGAAACAAAGGGATACCTGCTTCAATGAAAGGTTTTTTTCCATGAAGATTCACATGGTCGCACCAATTTTTGGTGTTTATACTGCTTTGTTGTAAGGTGTTTCACCTCTCCTCTTCTCCCTTTGCTTCTGCTCTTCTCTTACAAAGCGTTTGACAGATTGAACAATGCCCATCATCAACACACTGATTCTATGTTAGAGTACACTTTCAAGTATGTAAACAATATGCTTGCCATATGTTTGAGAGAAGGCGCAGATAGACAGCATTGTCTTTTTCCACTTTGATACTATTGTTCTTATATGGTTTTCCCTTTGAATGCAATCATGTTGATACTGAGTAAATGGCCATTCATGATCGCTGCTAATCGCGATTCTGTCCAACAACTTTTAGCATTATATGGCCAGCGATGATCGCTGATATGTAAGCAAGGATCGCTGGTAGGCATGCGGTTTTTTTCATAGTATACTTGTAATAACTATGCGCTGAGACAGACAGCGGCTCCATCGCTATAAAATCCACTTCGTTGGCACAAATATATTATAGTTATGTGTGGTGTTTCATATGTTACTACATCGTGGTACTGCGATGTAAAACCAGCGATGCCCATCTGTATACATTGATAACGATAGCATACTCACTGCTATACAAAGGATCGCTTGATTGCTACATCAATGACGCTTCAAAAAGTGTTGGGTATTCCCAACATATTGTTAATAAATAAAATTGGAAAAGTAAAAATAGTTGCGAGAGTCATGGCATCCTGTGTGTATAAGCTTATGGCCTAATGAGCACGCAATTCAAGTTGTAAATAGAATAAAATACTTGGGCCTTATTGTTAATTAAATAAAACTTGAGGCCACAATGTCAAGTTAATAAACTTAGTCTAGGCTTACAAAGTTGGGTCCAAAGTGAAATTTACATGTATCATGTGATTTCCAATGTATTTTTTTAAGACCCTTGGATTAGATTGGACCCAAAGTGAATGGTGGGGATTAGAGTCCATATTTTTAGGAGTAACCAATAGGATTTTGGGTCAAGGGCCTTCCCCATTGATAAAAACGCACCATTTGTACATATTTTGCATGCTTAATGAGAAGGAGAAAACTCTACCATTTTGGAGAGAAGCATCCTCATTTGCTATTCCATACTTGCTAATGCTCTTTATTATGTTTGCTTTTTGCTTCCTAGTTTACATGTTTTTTGTTTCCATTTGTAATGTTTCTACATTAGTGAGCAAAATGAGCAAATGAGCTAACCTCCCGTCTCACTTTCTCTATCTCTCCATTGCTTTACTTCTCTATTCTAATCTTCTATCTTTCTCTCTCTCTCTTCATTCTAAATCATGTTGTCTGCTTGTGGTTAGTGATAAAGGTAAATATAGTTAGTAGGAGTAGTGCTAAAAGGTGGTAGTGTTAGTGAAAAGAGTAGTAAGCAATTATAATAGAAGTAGCATCTTGGCATAGTTAAGCACCTATCCAGTGAACTAACCCTCTTTGAAAGGCGGAAGGGCTGCTCACGACTACTTCTACACCCCCTACAGTGGCGCTGTTGTTGGGGATAGGTTTTCACTAACTAGTTTAGTTGCTTTTTTAGTTGTTTTTGCTTTTTTAGAGTGTTTTTAGGTGGATTTTGGTAGAATTAACTTGTTTTCTGCATTTTCTTGTGCTTGGATTGTTCATAGTTAGCGGAGGAGGTGTGAGAGGGTAGAGGAGGCCCCAAACAGCCTCCAACAGCTTGACATCCAGCCAAAAACCCAAAAAAACACTCAAATCTGCATTTTGGAGGGAAAAAGAGGCAAAACTTTCATCAGATTTTGTTTTCTCCAAAACTAGTGGAAACCAACCTTTGCATGATTGACGAAAGCTCCAGGGTACTATCCCAGACCAGCACAGAAGCCTACAAGAGTTAGTTCCAAGCAGATTTTGAAAAATCAGAGAAAAATCATAAAAAAATCAAAAAACCCTTGTAAAAAACAAAAAAAATTCAGATCTTCATAAGAATCTTCGTAGAGCTCTCTGAAGTTCTATCTCAGTGAGACCAAGGTACAGAAAATTTGCAAAGGTTAGTTTCCAGTATAAGTGCCCTTGCAAAGGTTCCTAGTGAGAACCCTCGCAGACACAAAAATTTTCAGTTCCAATGGCCAAGAACCTTCATAGAAAATTTTGAAGTTCCAGCTCAATGAGACAAGGACACAGAAGAGCTTTTGATTTTAGTGAGCAAAAAATTGGATTTGAGTGTCTAAAAATTACTAAAATGCAAAATAGTGAAAGAACCTTCACACAGCCAACCCTTGCACAAGCAATCTTTGCAAACCAAATCAGTAATTAAATCTGCACCAGATCCAGCTACTGTAAAAATCTCAGGTCAATCGAAATAAGGATTAAAAAGTTATTGAGAAAAAACCACCGTAATAGGCCTAAAATCACACTATCGGCCTATCTTATTGATCAGATCCCTTAAGATCTAGATTGCATTCCACTGTACCAGCAAGATTCAACATCCGTGGACTCTACCGTCAAATGAATATGAGATCCAGACGACCAATCGTAAGAAGAACAGAAAATCAAGCACCAAACCTTCCTAGAGTAGTAGTTGCGCATATCGAGGCAGAACATAAACTAGCACCAATGGATCCAATGGATCCAATGGGTCAACCCGTACCTATCGCACCATTGCAAGTAGTCTGGAGGGCACCATGAATGGAGATACCTAAATATGATGGGTCATCAGATCCCATCAGATTCCTCCATATCTACGAGCAAGCCTACGAAATTTACAGCGAATGAATACCGACAGAGAAATTAATGTTGTTTCCGATGTCTCTGGTAGCAGTAGAGCAAGATTAGTTTCTCAACTTGTCGGAAGAAGAGAAAATCACTTGAGAAGCGGTTAAGGTGGCTCTCATCACGCGCTTTAAACCAAGAAAGATCTTGGAAGACCTGTTTCTCCAGCTGTGAGCAAAGTGAAGATGAGAAAAAGAGAAAGGGTCAGAGAATATATAGAACGGGTCAAGCATCTAATATCTGAGTGCAACACAGCCCTAACTCTCAATCATGGGGTTATTATGTGGTTCCTTGCATGGTTGCCATGTAGTATCAGAAGAGAACTTAAAAGACAGGAGTAGTACGCTACATTGTAAGAAGCAATGGAAGATGCCATCAAGGAGGAGGATGAGAGCTCAGACGAGGAATCTTATCCGACCCCCCATACTCCAACTCCTTCAGTAGCATCATCATCATCCAACGCATCCAACCTGTCTACAGAACTATTGATAGAGCAAATGACAAAATTACACAAACAGCAGATGGAACAACTGATGATCCAATTTGATCAGAAACTGAAGGCCTTGCAGGGAGCTGTAGCACCAATTGCCAATCCACCGGAACAGAACCAACTGTGAAATCCTCACCGAGAAAATGTATGGTGCTCAGTTTGCACTCAGAACCATACAACCAATGAATGTCTGATGTTAAAACAAAACCTGAGATTGACACATAAATTTTGCCATCTGTGCAATGCATCATCGCACGAGACGACATTTTGCCAATTTAACCCCCGGAATCTCTATCAGACCTCTTATCATTATCATCAAGCGGCACCAAATGCGGCACCGAGATATGGCGCGCCGAACAATCAGCAATGCATGGCCTTACTTGCAACACCAGGGCCAGCTAACAACCAAGTGGCTCATGTGAATTTAGCGGCAGCAGAAAATGAAGTACCAGCATCACCTCAACCTGAGTAGCAACAGTGGTACGGGCCGGACAAGATATTTGTAGATCCAGCCATTAACGAATATTATGCAACCTATGCGACTCAACCTCAGCATCAAGGTGGTAGAGATTACGGCTCCTACGGGTGCGGCGAGGGCCATCAAATTGCAGAATGTTCTTACAAGGGACAATGAACATCCTTCTATCGAGAATGCAGATATGGACACTGCTATAAAAATTGTCCACTGAAACCTGGAATGAGTGCACTTTTGAATCTACTCATAGTACACCCTACAGTAGTTCCAGGAGGGATGCCACCAAAAAAACAACATTTTCATGCCCCAGTGCTAGCAGTCACACGAGCACAAAAGCGGAAGGAAGTGGCTCCCTCACCACCCCCAACAGTATTCGAGGATCAACCCTCAGCTGTAAGACCGTATTCGAATGTGAGGGAAGAAGGAAGACAATATCACAAGATACGACATTGGGTATAGAGAGCACAAGCGGAGGAAAAAACACAAGCAAAAGACGTACCTATAGAACCTCTTGTTGATGAAGAACTAGTACCGCACACAAGCCGATACGGTGGGCGAGAGCCAGCCACAAGCCACCTCCTCTCAGGGCTCGAGATTGATCTCCGTCAGCCGTGCGTTCAGGAAGCCAACCTTAATCGAGGATGAAATTAATGCCTATCTGGCGCAGTTCCCACATGAATGCTCGTGTGACGGTTGTTGACAACTTTTGGTGATAAAGGATATCAAGGGCAATGAGTTGGCCTACATCCCAACCTTAGGCACTCAGCCAAAATGGAGAAAAAAGACTGTTTGAATGGGACCCTGTGGCCATCAGGGCATACATCACCAATCTCGGACAGTTACGGTCAACGCCCACTACCTCCCCTATCCTCAAAGATTTTAATGGATGGAGTATGGCACCCCCCTGGACAAAATTACAATCAACACAAAAAATTGGCCGAAAATCGAATCGCAGTATAGGTGGAAAATGGACGTAGATGCCAGGAGGGCTCTCGTTCGGTTCTCACAACAATTCCTCACCTGCCCGGATCCAACAGTCCGCGCGGCCGCAACATATGCCCGAGACTTAGAATTTTTGATGGGAGTCCTCACCAAATGGGACGACCTTTTGCCGGCTATTTGTTTTGAACACCGCCTTGGTCTCAGAAAAAGTTAAAGACCAACTGCCAATGGTGCGAGTGTACTATAGAGCGGGCTTTCTAGGCGATCTCTGACCAAGCAGATTCCAATAGTGGATCACCAACTTTAGGAACTCTCCCAATGAAATATTGATCTTGCTAGACCAAATGTTCATGAGTAATTCTTTATGCGGTGCTTCCGATTCAATCATCTTGAAGGGTTCTTCATGATAATGTAATTGATCATTCATATCCGTACGTAAATTTCTTGGAGGCTACAATGGTGAAGACCGAACTTCAGCTGTTACTTTAGCAGCTTAAAGTTCCTCTTCTTCTTGTAGATGTTTAATCCATTGTCTCATATCCTGATATCTTCGTTTTTCTGCATTAAGATTTGGATAGACTCCCGATGTTGTTGGTGTATCGTTCAATGGTATAGAATCAGCAGGTACTAGATCCACTATTGGTTCTTTTTGCTTTTGTGCTCTGGTGATCACCATCAAGGATGCACTTGGTTTATTCTGAGCTACTGATCCTTGCTTGATTGTTATCAAATTTACAAGTGCTGAAGCTGGTGGTGGCTTCGGTCTTGCTAGACAGTCTTTATAGCAATGCCCATATCCACAATCACGACAAAATGGTACAAATTTTTCTTTATTTGGGCATTCTGCAACTCTCTGATTTTCTCCACATGCAAAGCATCCAAGTGGTGCTCTGGCCCAATTTCTTGAGGCTTGTTGTTGAGCGGCAACATAAATGGCATACTGTTCTGAAGATCCACCTTCCTGATCATTACCATATCTCCATTGCTTAGCACTTCCGTAAGGTTCTGGTTCCATCAAATTGGCAGGACGAGCAGAGTGTTTTGGTGGGGCAGGCAAAGCTAGACATTCCGGGTATCCAAGAGTAGACTGTCGCTAGTCTTGCTACTGGATTTCCTCCATACTGTGGTTCTTGATATCCCATCTGGGCATACCGTTGCTGAATTATCTGAGGGTTGAAGTTGCAAAAAGCAGTCTCATGGTCAGGTGAATTGCAATAGTGGTGGATGTCGTAGTAGTCTGCCCTGCTGTATAAGACAACATACTGACATTCGGCTCATCATCTGAATCTTCATCCTCCTCCCGAATTGCATCGTCCATAGTATTTTGCCAAAAGTGCGTACTCATTCTGGTGTTTCAGCTCACGTCTGATCCGTTTAGGTAGACCTGACAAAAACAACATAATCATGGCATTTTCATTAATCAGCTCAGGTTCACATTCAGATCTAAGACATTGCACCCTTTCGATGTAATCTCGAACATTTTCCGCTTTCTCATTTTAATTCTACTTTAAAGTAGGAAAGGGTCTTCCATAGACTTCCGCAGTTTGAACCATGTGATAAGGGCTCGTTTAACAACCTCCCAATCTGTACGCTCGGTTTCATCTTGATTTGTGCTGCGCCTATCAAGGCCATAGGAAACAACTTAAGTTTATATGAGGATAAATCTCACCATAGACCTCACAGGATTCAGCATAGATTTGAAAAAATCTAATTGGATCTGTTAATCCATTATATTTGGGTAGATCCAATTGGGGTGCTCTTCTAACAATAATTGGATTGACCTCTTGTGGAGCACCTCCAGGAGCAGCTCTAAGGACAGCCATCTTTACAAATTTAGATCAAATCGATAATGAGATTGGATATAGATTTTTCCAAAAAACTATCTCAAATTAGATCTGCTAGCTCTATTCCACTTCTCAAGAATCTGATTCTATACGATGGAAAACTTTCCGAAATTCGATCAATCGATACTTCTCAAAAATGATAAATCTCTTAGAATCCAATTCAGAATATATCAGATTTGATCCAAATTTTGACAGAGACTTGATCTGGAGAATCAAAAACTAAAAATAGGATTGGCGAAGGGTCTTTAGGCGAAGGTTGGCTTGGCGAAGGTTTAACAGTGCTATTTTGGAAAAAAAAAAAACTCTCTGAACACTTTTCTGGCAATTTATTGGGAAATAACCTTCGCCGACTTCGGAGATGGAAGACCTGACACAAATAAAACTATGGAAAACTGGACGAAGGTTTCTAACGCAAGAAAATACAGTTTATGTAATATGACGAGGGTAAAAAATCAAGATTTTTTGTGATCTGATCAAGAAGAATCTTCGCCGAACTCAAAAATAGTATTTTTCTATAAATAGATTGTTCTGGAAACTCGGCGAAGGTTTTGGTGAAGGATCAAGAGTGATACTAGTAATTTTGCAAAAAAATGACTTTTTTTTTGGCAAAAATATGACAATATGACAACTGATCCTCTGAAAACCTTTCTATTTTTGGTATTATTCTTCGTCAACCTGGCAGTAGATAGATCTAAATCACATCTAAGCACAATGAATCGGGCAAAGGTTATTTTTCTGTATTTTTTAGGGTTTTGATAATTTTTGGTGTTTTTTGGTGGTTTTTCTGATGTTTCTAGAAATCTGCTGGGAATTAATCTCCGCCCTTCAAACTAAAGGTTTTGTAAACAAAATCGAAGGTGTCTGCAACTCGGCAAAGGTTTCCTGAAAGAGAGTAAAAAGTTCTGAGCTCTGATGACGCTTTTTGCCTCTTTTTGACCAAGTTTGACAGATTTGACCGATTTTTGTTATTTTGGACCTTAAGATTGGTGATCTGAATACCTTTCCCTGTTTAATAATCAAATTAGATTTCAAACAAGCAAATCCACTCAAATCAAGCAAAATCAATCCCAAACTAACCCTAAAATGCATATTTAACACTATTCATGCTATGACAAGATAACCATCAACCAAACATGCTGCAAACTGAAAATTTGGCGTAGCTCCCCGGCAGCGGCGCCAAAATTGTAGTGGGTTTCTTTCCTTGCCTAACTTGAATCCAAGATCTAGTCAATCTAGCATCAAAGAGACGGAGTTAGTCGTCACGTGGAGGTTCGTTCCCATGAGAGCGATAGTATAGTTCAGATTTCAACATAAATGGAGGATCTAACACTAACATCCATTAACACTAAGCATTAACACTACATCCATTAATCCTACTTCCATTAGCCCTAAATCCACAACAATGATAAACACTTACTCTTCTCTCTCTCTCCCTTTCTCTCTCACAAAAAGCATAAAAAATAGCAATCCCAATAATGATCAGATCCAACAATTAGCAAAATCCAAAGAAAGCATGAGAAATGGAGGAAAAGAGAGGAAGAGCAAGGACATTCATCAATCCATTTCTAAAGAGAACCAATCTGCTTTATTGAAATGAGAAAATGAACATCAAGAGCAACTCGCGTTGGTCTCTTTTTATAGTAGAGAGGAGGACCCTGGCCTCTGAATCCTATTGGTCCAGTCTTGCCTCTCTTTTTATGCAAACTTAAAAAAGTGTGGGAACCATCAAAATTGGAGGGAAATCCCAACTTGACATTTAGGCCCTACGACATTAAAAGTCCCGCAAAAAGGCCTAAAGTCCTTTATTAACTTTTAACTAATCAATCAAATAACTATGTGGTCATTGGGTTGGACTTACACACGCAGGGTGCCATATCCCTCTCACTTATTAACTAGGGTTAGGGTTGCCTTGGGATCCGCAAACCCTCCAACATTGTTGCAATTCAAGTGTGAATGGAGATGAGGTGCGGGTGTTTGCGTATGTGGACGACTGCGATGTGTCTGCGGTTCGGGACAGGCGTAGTTAGAGGATGGCTTGTTTGCAGGTGTGATGATGTGGGGGTGCTGGCGTGAGGAGATGTTAGTGTAATTGTAAGGTGACGTTTGCGGGAGAATGTGGTGGGAGTGCAGTCTATTGCGGTAATGGTTGCGATGGAGGTGGAAGGTTGGGTTTCTACGATGCAATGCAGTCAGTTGCGGTGTAATGCGTGTAGTATGGATGAATGTGCTCTGTTTGCGACTGCTAATCTGTTTGCGTTCTAAGGTGGATGCGGTTAGGTGTTTGAGTAAAACAGGTGTAGAGGCACGGGAGATGAACAAAGGCAGAGTGCATCAGATGCAAACGGAGATAGACGGAGTCAGATGCAAACGAAGGGAGAGGGTGGTGGATGTATAGAAAATGCGGATGCGATGCCAGGTGTGGTATTTGATGGCTGATGTACTCGTTGTTTGTGATCGTCATTTGAAATTGTTATGGTCTGGCATGGATGTGGTTTGACTAAGATGGTGAGGGACCCCTTTGTCGATATCTGATGATTGGCTCCGGCTCCGGTTGAGATTGAAGTGTGAGGGGAGTGAAGGAGTGTGAATTGCGGCTGAGGCAGTGTGAGGCTATTAGGGGGTGATTGTAGAGGTCTACCCAAGAGAAGTACCAGGTTACAGGTTACGGTTGGTTGGGATGCACGATTGAATGCGGTGGGATACGATTAAGTTGTGTGTTGCGGTGGTTTGCGGTTTCTACGATGGAGCAGTGGAATGCGGCTATTGCGATGGTAGTGCGGTCAGCTGTGGTGGTGGTTTCGATGGTTGGAAGATGTTAGAGAAGCGATGGAATGCGGTTGCAACGAGGGACTGCGGATGGATGGGGAGGTAGTTGCGAAAGAGGTGGAAGGCGGTTGTGATGAGTGCGGGTGCGATTGCTGAAAAGTGGGTGATGCGAGCTACGGTGGTGGAGTGCATTCTCTACATTTCAAGGGATAATACAAGTGGGGGTGTGATGGAATGCGGTGTTATGTTGATGTAGTTAGGTGAGTTGTGTGGGGTGGGTTTACGGTGGATTGCGGCGTAGTGCGATTCAAAGGTGAATGGAGGTTGGTTGTTTGCGAATGCGTTCTCCACGGGTCTAGGGTGGAGGTTATGTGATGGCGATGAATACGATAGCTGCAGTGCTAGTTTTTGGCGATGGTGACAACTCAATGCGGTTGCTCCCTTCTATGCTCAGACATGTGTGAGATCATCCAACTTTGAATGTTTGGTGTTTCTCCAAGGTAGATCCAAATCTAGTGCATGATAGCTTGTTGGAAAGCTAGTGAATCTAGTTTGTGATGTGATTGATCTTGAAGCTTGTGGAGGGACTTGGCTCAAAATCTTGAAGTACTTCATCTTTGGAGAGTGGATAGAAATTGTCTGAGAATTCAATACTTTATGTTTGGCTACGTAATCACTTAGTATCTAGCGATCTCAAAGTTAGTTGCTAAAGATTGAATATGATTTTCATCACTACTACTTTGTTCAATTTTTGATAGGCGTAGTCATGCATTGGAAGTAGGAAGTTTCCGCATTACACTATCTATCCTATATTTCCGACATGGTATCAGAGCGTTGATTTTTTTTCAGTGCATTTCAGTATCAAAGAATGATTTCTTGTTGTTGGCATTACTACATCTTAGCGTCATCGATACAATCGACAAACTAAGTTCCAGATGGATTCTCAAAGTAAAGCTGGTCTTATTGCAGACAAGCTGAATGGATCTAATTATCATTTGTGGAAATTTAAGATGAAGACCTTGCTAATCGCCAACGAGTTATGGGATGTTGTTATAGGTACAAAAGTAAAACTTGAAGACGACACAGAAGACTCAAAGTGGAGATAAGGATGGTAAAGCTTTCGGGCTTATTATCCTCAATATATGAGATACACACATTGGACACATAACTGAAGCTAAAATGTCAAAAGACGTTTGAGACATTTTGAACTCACTTTATGACATGAGAGATCATATCGACACACTCAGATTTAACTCTTACTAGAGTAATCACTATGTTGCTGCAAGAAGACAATAGAAGAAGTCAAGACACTTTGTCTACTTCCTCCTCTCAGGCTCTATATGTCAACAAAGGCTCTAAGCGATAGAAGCAGAAAGGCTCCAAGAAGGCTGCAACGAATCAGAAGCTGACTCAAAGTCAAGTACAATCATCAAATCCACAATCGAAGAAGAAGATGTTTTGCAGGTATTGCAAGTGCAATAACTATGAGATCAAGGATTGCCGAATTTTCCAAGCGAAGAATGCAACCAAGAACCTGATCAACAAGCAAACATAGTTTTATCATCTCCCCAGGCCGAAGTGGAGGAAGGCGCATTCATGGTCAAAGACCAAAGCGCATTTTTGGATGATTCATGGTTTCTTGATTCTGGAGCAACTCAACACATGACCAATCAACGTGAGATTTTCAACTCCTACATGCCTTACAACACAAAGAAATGTGTTCATCTTGGTGACAATAGTACTCACACTATTGAAGGTGAAGGTACTGTAAGATTGCGATTCCAGCATGATCAATTCAAACTACTATCAAAGGTCTTATATGTTCCTAAACTCTCTACGAATATGTTATCAGTAAGTAGAATTATAGATATAGGTCATAAGGTAGAACTCAAATATGATCAATGCAAAATTATTGATAGGAGTAATAAGATCCTTGCACTCGACAAGAGACAAGGTTACTTATATAGATTGGCACATTGTTATTCTGAGTCTAGTCAAGCATTGAAAATCTCCGTTCTAGTCAATAAAGCATTAATATGGCATCATCACTTAGGACACTTGAATTATGCATCTGTTTAAAACATGTCCAGACAATCCATGGTTCTTGATCTCGACTATCCTTCTGGTAAGGTCGATCTCCCTGTCTGTCATAGCTGCATCTTTGAAAAGCAGGCTAGGATACCTTTTAGATCAAATCATAGGCATGCAACAAAAGGTCTGTTAGATGTTGTTCATACAGATATATGTGGACATATGCAAACTCCTTCATTGCTAGATGCAAAGTATTTCATGTAGGAAAAATAGTAATTATTCATCCATAGAGCGTGTAGAAATTATATGCGAAAGTAAGAGACAACTTAAGAAAAAATAAATTTTATAACTCTGAATCCGATTCATCAATATACATCTCTTGCTAAATTGAGTGAGTGAGTTACAACAATAGTGCACATGTATTTATATTGTTACAAGACAAGTCCTTTGGCCTTTTATTTACAGGTCTTTTGGCCTTTTAATGTTGTAACAGTAGATATCTAGCCGACGGTTGATATTTAAATAAACGCTCTGTTTCCAGGGTCGAATCAATTCTGTTCGCGAATTATTCATGACAATTTATCTCTTCGTCTTAGCTTCGTGTTTCGCAAATTATTCGTGACACTTGTCTCTTCGCGACATTTTCGTCTTTCGCAAATTGTTCGTGATAGATGACAATTCTTGAGCTTGAAGAAGAAATCTAGAATATTTTGCGAACTATTCACGACAGTTTCGCAACAGGTGAGATTAAAGAATAGTCCAGAAGATTTTGCGAATTGTTCACGACATCTGAGGTTTGAACAAGAAACAAAATATTTCGTGACAAGATTTTGTTCACGAATCTTTTGAGCTTCAACAAGAAAGCCATGAGCTACTATGAGTAACTCTTTCGTGAATCTTTCAAGTTGACTGCAAGACAAAGTTCACGAGTCCTTCGAGGTTGATCACGAATAAAAATGTTTCGAGTTCACATTTGTTTCTTATCCTTTGTCAAGTAAACTATGCGCTTTCTTAGTAGAATCAAGATCTGTCTGATCAGTTGTTTTATAGCTCCCACTCAAAGTGGGCAGCTGGATTAACCCCAATCTTCTTCGTTGTTTCTCGAACAACTTCGTAAAGATATCAGCTGTCATTTCCTACATGGGTATGAAGACCGTCTCAGTAGGTTTCTTCTCGATTAAGTCCCAAATCACATGATATTTGATAGCTATGTGCTTCGTTTTTGAGTGAAATACAAGATCTTTCGTAGGATAGATTGTCGAAGTGTTATCCATTTACAAGACATAAGGTTCAAAAATAGATTCATAAAATCCTTCCAACATCTGTTTAATCCAGATCAGCTCGTTTGCCATCTTGGTTGCTGCTACATATTTCGCTTCACAGGAAGATTGAGCTACTGTTGTTTGCTTCTTGCTTATCCAGAGTATGGTTGTGCCAAATGCTAGAGTACAACCTCTTGAAATACTTTTGCTATCATCCTTCATGGATGCCCAGCTTATGTCACTGTAAGATTCGATGTGAAATTCAGCTTCCTTCGAATAGCACAGTCCATAGTTTTTCGTTTCCTGGAGATATTGTAGTACTCTTTTTGCCAACTTCCAATGCAACGATCCTAGGATCTGATCATATTGGCTCAGCCTATATACTGCAAACGCTATATCAGGTCTGGTGTTTTTTGCTAGATATAACAATGATCCAATCAGCCTACGATAGGGTATTTTGGCCATCTGTTCCTCTTCCTCGAGAGTCTACGGACAATGCGCCTTGTTCAGTATTGTTCCAGGTATCCTGGGACTATGTGCACCTTTGCATTCGAGCATGTTGAAGTTTTCAATGATCTTTTGAGTATACTTTTGTTGTTGAAGATACAACTTACCACCTTCAAAGTCTCTCACGATCTGCAAGCCTAGATAAATTTTAGCTTCTCCTAGGTCAGCGATCTCAAATATTTCAAAAATGTCTCTTTTGACATATGAAATTAACTTATCTCTTCTTGTGAAGATAAGTGTGTCATCAACATAGACAACTAGAATGATTATTTCATTTTGGACATCCTTGATATAGATATTTGACTTAGCAAATAGAGGTTTGAAGCCTAATAAACATAATGTTTTGTCCTTCTTTTTATACCATTGTCTGGCTGCTTGTTTCAGACCATAAATGCTTTTATTCATGTGACATCCGTATTCTGGATATTCTTGGTTTACAAAACCAAGTGATTGGTCCATGAATAAGTCTTCTTCCAATTCTGCATGCAGGAAAGCAGTTTCCTCATCCACAATATGGATTTTCAGATCATGAGCCACTGCATACTCAAATAATAGGTGAATTGATGTGTGTTTGACTACCGATGAGAAAGTATTAGTGTAGTCAATCCCATGCTTCTGTGAAAATCCTTTAGCAACTAACCTTGTTTTGTATCTGATGTTTTCTCCATCAGGACCTGTTTTGATCTTGTAAATCCACTTGCACTTGACTGGTTTTCTGCCATCAGGTATAGGTGCAAGTGTCCATACATTGTTCTTATACATGGATGACATTTTGTCCTTTATTTCCTGAATCCAACGATCTTTATCTGGTCCATTAACAGCTTCCTTGAATGTTTGAGGTTCGTCAAAAAATCCACAAAATCTGATGGTTGTGTTAAAAACATCTTGACCGTATCTTTCTGGTGGTTTTTGTTGTCTGTCAGATCTTCTCACAGATGGTTTTGAGTTCAATTCTGTAGGTTTCGAGTTTGATTTTGATTTGAGCTTTTCTGCTGGAATTCAAGTTGGCGATTCGAGTTTGTCAGTTACTCGATCTTGACCTCCCTCTGAATCTGGTAACTCTCTTTCATCTTCTGCTTGTTTTCCTTCTGTCGTTGTTGGTAGCTCATAATAGTTTTTGAGAATTTCATAACCGACTAGATCACTGTCTGCTATGTATTTCGACTCATCAAATTTGAGATCTCGAATAACTTTTATCTTGCCAGTTTCGGGTACATAGACACAATAATAGACGAATGTAACTCGAATCCTACCAGAAAATCTTGTTTTGTCTTTTCATCGAGTTTCTTTCTCAGTTTATCTGGTATGTGCATATACACTACGCATCCGAATGTCCGAACATGTGCTAGATTTGGCTTCGTCTTCCACCGTATCTCATGAGGAGTTTTATCCGGTATTCAAGATTTTAGAATACGATTCTGAAGATAATTTAATGTAGCCACTGGTTCTACCCACAACTGTTTTGGTGCTTTCGCATGAGCCATCATACACCTTGCAGCTTCCATAAGTGTATGATTTCTTCATTCAGCTATTCCATTGTGTTGAGGTGTGTAAGATATAGTCTTAGTGTGCATAATACCTCGATCAGTACAGTAAGCTTTGAATTCGTTGGAAATGTACTCACCTTCACGATCTGTGCGAATCTGCTTCAACTTATTGCCTGTCTGCTTCTCAGTCCAATTCATATACTCAACGAATTTCTTGAAAGCTTCAAATTTAGTACGTATAAAGTATACTACAGCAAACTTGTTGAAGTCATCAATAAACGTAATGAAGTACTTTGCATCACCCAACGACAATACCCCGAATGTTCCACAAATATCTGAATGCACAATTTTAAGTACCTTAGTTGCTTTATAAACGTCCTTACTGAAATGTGTTCTAGTAATCTTGCCTTTAAGGCAGGATTTGCAGGTAGTTCGAATATCTCTACTTTTAATTTCGACTCCTTGAATTCTCTGAGTTTTGTTGGCTTGGTACAAGGCTTCCATGTTCATGTTACATAGCCTTTTGTGCCACAATATATCTATTGATTTTGGAGTTTTATTTGCTTGTTCGATTCTTGTTCGAATGTTCAGGTGATATAAATTTCCTTCTCTGTTGCCTTTAGCAACCATGTTATCAGAATCCTCCTCCTACAGTTTACAAGAGTTCTTTGTGAAGGTTATTGACATGCCTGTATCGACTATCTTAGCTACGGATAGAAGATCTTTGTCAAGAGTAGGGACATAGAGAACTTCCTCCAGTTCCTGATTCATGTCCAGCTATGATACACCAGTTCCATCAACCACGTGCTTAGAACCATCTCCAAGTATAATGAATCTTGAATAGTTCATCTTCTTGTACTTAGACAATATTTGTTTCGAGGAAACAAAATGTGAGTTGGCTCTCGAATAAATTACTACTTCTCGTGTTTTAGAATTAGATAAACAACATAGATCAGCACTAACATAAGCTATTGAGTTCCTTGTTGCCCTATCTTCTGCTGCTCTAGAGCATTCTGCTTTGTCTTCGACATAGTTTGGATCAGATGGCACTCACGCCACATGATGATAGATAGTCCTTCATCTCATTTGACAAGAACTCTCCCCTTGAATAAGATCGTAGGGCCTTGATCCTCTAACCAGTTTGATTCTCAACGTATTGCTTGAAGTCTTTGAAGCAACAAAATGCTTCTGACTTGTTCTTAATGAGCATTACACTGACAAATCGGGAGTAATCATCAATGAATGTGATAAAATACAAAGCTTGACCTAATGAAAGTACGCTCATAGGACCACACAAGTCACTGTGTATCAGTGACAAGATGGACTTCACCCTTTTGGCTTATCCTCTGGGAAATCTCGTCCTAGGTTGTTTCCCTAGTAGACAATTTTCACAGATAGTCTGATTAGCTGTGGTGACAGCAATTATATTCATGTCCTTGACCATTTTATTGTGATGCATATACAAGATTGAACGCATGTTTAAATGACATAATCTTTGATGCCATAAATTTGCATCTGAACAACTCACAAAAAGTGCAACATCGTGACTCAGTATGTACAAATTTCTTTCTCTGTAAGCAGAGAGGATTTCTTTTGAGTTCTCATCTAAAATAGTGCATCGGTTGGCAGTGAATAAAGCACTATAGCCCTTATCTATGATCTTTCTAATAGATAAAAGGTTCTTTGTTAATTTGGGTACATAAAGTACTCCATTAAGCTGCCTAGTGATGCCATCAGAGACTGCAATTGAATAGACCCTTGGCCTTCAACTTGGAGTGAACTGGAGTCACCAAAAAAAATGTACTTTGATTCTGTAGTTGTGAGTGTAGAGAAGAGGTCCTTGAATGCCATCATGTGCTGAGAAGCACATGAATCAAGATACCAATGATGGGCATCTCTACTGGATTGATCTTGTACCATCAGCGCCTTCTCTTCATCTTGAGATCCTTTGACTGTGTCAGATTTCCCTTCTTGGTGTTGCTGCATCTTTTTCTTTGCTTCATTGTGCTTGAAGATGCGACAGTCCTTGATGTCGTGGTTGATTCTTTTGCAATATCTGCGATATTGAGTAACTATGATGTTGTTGTTGTGGTTGTGATGCTACTGGCTGTTTTGCCTTTGTCTACTTGTCCTTGAAAGCCTTTCTTCTTCTTGGATTGCTGCTTGTTTGAATAGAGTGCCATGGTTTTGGTACTCGTAGATGTGGACAAACTTTTCCTCCTGACTTCTTCCTGCAACAAGCTTGCTGTCAATTTTTGGAGAGACAACTCATGGGTATTGCTCAAAAGCAATACTAAATTATCGTAGGAGGATGGAAGACTGGCAAGAAGAGACATGGTAGAGTCTTCTTATGAGATAGGGGAACCTATTGCAGCCAGTTGGTTCATCAATTGTTTGAATTCGTTCAAATAGTCGCTAATTGAGGTGCTTTCACTCATTCTGAGTGTTAGTACCTTCTTCCTCAAGAAGAGATGAGTCGAGACATCTGAGGTCTCGTAGATGCTAGTGAGTGTATCCCATGCTTCTTTGGAAGTAGTGCAGTTGGATACATGAGCAATTTGAGTGTCTTTAAGGTTTAGAGATACAATGGCAAGAGCCTTGCCATCATTGGCTTCCCAAGTTGGGAGCTGTTCGGGTTCTACCGGTCTGGCTATAGAACTGTTGATGTATTCCCATAACTCCTTTTCAACCAGGATCATCCTCATTTTGAACTTCCACATGTGGAACTCATCTCCGTTGAATTTATTGATCAAGCGGATCTCTGAGGTGCCTTCCATAGGGATCAAAATTTTACACAAACAATTTAGAATAGCTTTTGAAAAAAGATCCTGGACTCTAGTAATCTACTGAACAATGCTCTGATACCACTTCTGTTGGTGTATGATGTGAAATGGTCTGCTTGGTCTATGATTGATTACGATTGCAATGGAGATGTGACGAAAGCAGAACACGAGAGATGATTACGATGTAAACGATGTCTCTACCAACAGTAAGGAAAAAAATTGCGAACACAGTACTACCTTCGATTTCAGGAGTGTGGATTGACTAGGGAACAAAATCAAAAGCTTGTTATCCTTTTGGGTTATCAGAGTAGGAGTCTGAGACTGCTATAACAGTAGGATTGCAAAGCATTAGGCATCTTGGATAGCCATGCAATCCTCTGTCTCTAATAACCATGTTTGTTCCTTTGTAGATGATTATACAAGATATTCTTGGAACTATATGCTATCTTCTAAAGCCATGGTTTATGATATTTTCCTTAATTTCAAAGCTTATGTAGAAAAGCAGTTTACTTTTAAGTTGAAAGCTTTGAGAATTAATAGTGGAGGTGAATATACCTCTAATAAGTTTAAAGAGTTTTGTGAGAAAGAGGGAATACAAAGGGAATTTTTTTGTTCTTATACTCCTCAGCAAAATGGAGTTGCTGAGAGAAAAAATAGAACTTTGTGTGAATGTGCAAAAGCCATTAGGCTAGAAGCATCTCTACCTAAAGAATTTTGGGGAGAAGCAGTTGCATGTGCAGATTATCTTTGTAATAGACTTCCTAATCTTGCAATAGAAGGAAGAACACCATTTGAGATGTTGTATAAGAAAAAGCCTAAGGTAGATCATCTTAGGATTTGACACTGCTATAGGATTTGGGCCAGCAAGTCCTCCCTATCTGGCACACAAACCTTTCCCTTTCGAAAAAGCAGGCCATTCCTTATGGAATAGCCTTCAAGTATCTTGTCATTTCGGGATTTCTTGGGATCATGCATCCCAAGGTCATTACTAGATCTAGAATTTCCTGTCAAGACATCTCACCAGATGCGACTAAAAAATGTATTGGTTTGACAAAGATTTTGAAGTGAAAGATACAGATTGGATCTCAGCAAAACGTAGCTGATCAATCTCTCCAATCCGACTCAAAGCATCGGCAATGCAGTTTGACATACCTTTATGATAATGTCGAACACAAACTCTTGAATGAGTTTCGACCATCTAGCCTTATGACCACGAAGGTCCTTGGCATGAAAAATGTACTTAAAGGATTGGTGATTAGTCATCAACGTAAATCTGGCACCATAAAGATAATGCCTCCATATTTTTAACGCGTGAATGACAGTCATCTCTGACCATAGGAGTCACGCATGACCAACTACAAATGACAGTTGTGCACATTGACATGGATCCATAACAAAGAGTCACTGCATGCCAATAGGACATTGACACATGGAACCCAAAAGAGCTATAGCTCCATATCAGCATTCCATCCCATTAATGAGACTGTCACCTCAAGTTTCATGTTGCATTTATGAGTACGTAACACAAAGTCATCCGACTTGTTGGAGTTGGCCGACTTATCGGGGAAGCCCAACTTGGCCGACTTATCGAGGAGTCCGACATATCGATTCAACTGACTATCGCCAAGGACTGTCAAACCACTATCCGGACTCCATTGACTATCAACAACGACACGCTCGACTCCAAATAGTCTAAGCCTTCTCATGCCCACTTCATGTACTGTGCAACTACTTGGACAATGATAGCAACAACCACGATCTACTCTAGACGGCGCAACGGCTCCACACCACCTTCTTGTACATACATTTGTACGAATGTAAATCGTATATAGTTGATCATTGTAATCAATTAATTATGCCAAACAAGATAGGCTGATTCCATATACGCTCGAGCGCTCATAAACGCCAAGACAACATCTTATGAGAGGTAGACATAGTAGATCTTTTAAGCATTGATTCTTTCTTCTCAGATAGATTGTCAAAATAAGCTCATAGATGTTACAGGTCATAGTTAGTTTTGTGAGCATGTGGTTTTGTTGGCTATTGTTTTGTGCTCAACAACATCATCTGACTTGTATTTCTATACATTCAATCTAAAGAAATTACTATATGGTTTGCATTCAAATTTTGTCAGTGTTGCATGCTTTCGCTTTTTGTCTGACTCTCTAATTGTTTTGTCTGATTGTCTGCCCTTCCACTTCTGCATAAACGCAATTAAGCTCTATTTTGTGTTCGCCTATTGTTGTAGTAGTGCACGTCCACAACTTTCACGCAGTAGTAGGACCATTTCGATATGATTGTTTGACCTATCGATCTGAATCCGTTCCAGATTCATCTCTTAAAAATCCTATATGATTATACAAACATGTCTATAAAAAATATATTAAATTTGGGTATCTATAGAGATAGACACGTGCATTCAAAGTTACCCTTTGAAGTGTTGATAAAAATCACCAAAACTGAAAATATCATATATGAGTTTGATAGAGCTGAAGCTAGGATTTCTACTCCGCCATCCGCCCAGTTACCTACGCATGGGCAACTGCCATGAGGACTAGAGGTTCTTTCTGATCTCTTACAAGCTCATCACCATGCCCTTCTACACTGCCATAAAGTTTTCCAAACCCCTGCGGGATGCCATATTGCATAGCTCCCAGCAGCCTGATGTACCGGATGAGTTGAGACGATAGAAAAACATTGAAGTGGTTCATAATGTTGACATGAGCTTACTTCATATAGGTGTTGTTAAAGATAACAACATCAATTACCAGTGCACTACAAATCTTACCCATCTGTGCAAGCCATTCTCGATAGTGGGTCTGGCGTGAATATTATCGCCCTGTCCTTAGCCAAGGCATGGGGAATATCCACATTGGAAAAGCCCAAGTACAAGTTTTGTATGGCTGACCAACAAATGATGACGACACTTGTGGGTCACATAACCAATTTGTCGATCAAAATTGCCAGTTGGATTTTCACCATAGAGTGTGTAGTACTAGATTTTCTTGATAAACCGCACACCTATCAATTGAATTCTTCTTGGAACACCTTGGTTAGAAATGGCCGGAGTGATTCAAGATTGGAAGAAAAACAAAACTGTTTTTGGCATTAGAGATAGGAGAATCTTTGTCGATGCCACAGGGAAAATAAAGCCAGCACGCGTTGATGATGATTGGTCTTCAACTACTGGTGATAACCTCGATAGTATCAATTTCACCATAAAGGATCATTATGTGCAGAGTACTGAAATCATCAATTGGGGACATGCCTTAGCAACCATCGATTGTGTCAATGCCACTCTTTGTGCGCAAGAAGTTCAAGAAGTGAACCCAATCAAAATCACTATAAACTCCATATATATCAACGCTCCCATCCTACCTTTGTACATGATAAATGCACTCCCTCTTGAGTGGTTCAAGGTCCAAGGGTTCAACACCAAAGATTCCTGATACAAAGAGTGCCACAACCTTGGACAACAATTTGGCAAGGCCCTCAAGGAAACTGTTCGAGAAATCCATAGACAAGATCAAAAGACGGTATGATGATCGAAAAGAGTCTGATGTATTCCAAAAGACCTACAAGAGGGGGAATGAGGGGGAGCAAAGAAACAAACTATGGAAGAATATCCAAAGCTATCCAAAGCTCAGCAGCCTCGTGAACGCCTTACGTCCACAACCCTCCTGGAGGATCGTGATGATGCTAAATAATGATAAACAGCTTCAGGAGTACCTAAGGGCACCAAGTTGGAAAAGGGTCGACCTCTATTAATCAAGAGAAGAGACCTTGGGAGAAAACGAGACCGGTTGAACGACAAATCAATTGGCCTTTTATACCAGGAATTGACTCACTCAACTTTGGTAAGTATCGAGACGCCCTAATAAAGTTTGGATACGCCTATAGAGGAAGTGCAGATACCATAGTCCAAGAAAGTGCAAATTATTGTTTATCCATAGCCTTTCTCGTGGCATTGGAGTGCTACTGGGATAAGGGGCTACCGCCCATAACGTTGGACGTCAATCAACCTTTGCAGTCAGAAGATGCGCATCTAATGATGGCAAGGCTTTTTTTTTTTTGAGCCGCATTTACTTCCTGCCAGTACGTGCAGATGATCAAGAAGTGGTATGAAAATAAGTTCATACTTGGGATAAAGCCATACTTGGGTCCTATTTTGTTGGGCGCAAAGACAAGATTCATCACATTTGAAGCCATCAAAAGGAAGGTCGGCTAGGAGAAATCTCTTGATAGAAGAAAAGCTGAAAAGAACAAGCAAAAAACTCCTAGTTACACAGGGCTATCCTGATAAGCTGCTGCGACTTTGAAGTTTTGTCGAGACAAGCAAAAACAAAGCCAATAAGTTCTTGGTTTTACGTAGGAAAACGCTGATCTATACCTTTTCAAGAACCACATGTCGAAGCTGAAGCAATGCAGTGGGACCTGTAACACTATAGGGAGAGGATAATGTTAGCTGATGCCAGGCCCCGAGGTGTCGATGCAAAACCTCTCCACTCAAAAGGGCTTCTAGCACCTTCATGCATTTAGTTTGGGTACTGATGTATGAATATGCTTGTGGTTGCTTTTTCTTTCAAGGATTGGTTTGGGATTAGCATCAAGTAGATGTGCAGGACTTGGAAATTGATCGACCATTCCACTAAGTTATGATGTTTCCTAGTTTTGCCTCCCTAAGGGGTTTTTGTTACAAGTGTTGAGTGACAGTTGTAGCAAGCACTTTGTAGGATTCCCATTTGCTTAGTTAGAAGTTGCGTTGATTGTTCTGTGATTTCAGTAGGAGTAGAATCAGATTGATTCCCTGCCTTTTGTGTAGATTAGTTTAATAATAATTGGCAAACTGTAAACAATCAAGAACAAATCTAAAGTAGAACTGTAGAACGTAGGATTTGAATTATGATAGATCTAGATTGAAGTTGAGCATCCATTATCAGTAGGATCGAGATCAGATCATGTGTGCCTTGTTTGTAATTATTCTTCTCATCTATGTAGATGATATCATTCTTTGTGGAAACAATGAGAAGTTAGTTGAAGAAACTAAGCATGCACTTGGTATTGAGTTTATTATGCAGGACTTAGGAGTTCTTCACTATATTCTAGGCCTTGAAATATATTTTTGAAAAGGTCATGCATTTATAAGCCAAAGTAGATATGCACTTTCCATGCTCAAAAAATTCCATATGGAGAACTGTAAAGGCATAGATACACCTACGGAGCACAATGTAAAAGTTCCTATTAAAGATGATGAAAAATCCTTTGAAGACATCACTCTTTATAGGAGTCTTATTGGCTCACTTATTTGGTTAACAATGAGTTAGATAGGTTCAATTATGATGACATGTAGATGTTTAGATAGCATGCAAAGTCTTATTGTATGCATGCAAGCCACATGCAATCAGTGCATGCAACATGCAAAGTAGTTTCAGTGATCTACACGTCTGGGCAGTTTTATGAGTTGACATGCAGTACATGCAACATACATGCATGCAGTTACACATGTGGATCTATGGTAGGTGAATTAATTTAGTTAATTGGACTTTCCATGCAACTCCACTGTAGGAATTTGAGTCTCTCTCATGTAGGAAAAGCTGGGCATGTTTTGCCACATTGTGAATATTGAGATTTTGATGTTTTGGACTCATTCTATCTCTACTCGAGCTTTCTATGCTTGATTTTTGCTCTCTACCCGAGAGCAGCCTCTTTTTCCCATACTAAACACTTAGAATTATTTCTGACATTCATTTCTCATAGTGAAGAGTTGGATTTTTTCATCTGATGTATGTCATTGTGCTCTTGCCTTAGATTTTTCAAGCATACTATTCTTTGATCAATCTTGTGCAATCGCAACACCTCAGTAAGATTCTGTAGGGTGTGTGGTGAAGTTCAAACGTGCTAAAAACTTCACAGCCCTTGCCCCAAAATCCTATTAGTTACTCCTAAAAATATGGACTCTAATCCAGACCATTCACTTTGGGTCCAATCTAATCCAAGGGTCTTCAAAAAGTACATTGGAAATCACATGATACATGCGAGTTTCACTTTGGAACCAACTTTGTAAGCTTAGATTAAGTTTATTAACTTGACATTGTGGCCTCAAGTTTTATTTAATTAACAATAAGGCCCAAGTCTTTTATTCTATTTACAACTTGACTTGCGTGCTCATTGGGCCATGGGCTTATACATGCAGGATGCCATGACCCTCGCAACTATTTCTACTTTTTCGATTTTATTTATTGACAATATGTTGGGAATACTCTCAATAGGACCCACAGTCTAAAGTAGTGCCGGTCCCTCGGCACTCTGCCGGTTTAGTACAAGGTTCGCTTGGTGTGCCTCTGGTGGATGAGATATCCATCAACATCTTCCTTGAATTCCAGTCCTGCTAGATTTTTCTTGTTTTTCTGAGGGTGGAATGACTTATGTACACCGGTGATCCATGCTTGCTTGTGTAGCTCAAATCTTGTGTAGATCTGAATTTTCCAGCAAGTGTACTTTCATTTTAGGGATCATTAATGATGAGATTAATGATGCATGCCGGTTCTTTCCATGATTTATGATTCTAGGCTATGTTTTGGTCAAAATTGCTTGGTTTTTCATGCTTTCTGACTCAAAATTGATAGTAAGAACACAAATCCAACAAGATCAGATCAATTAGATGGTTATAATTTTGTAAATTGGTTTTCATGTGCTAGAGAAAGAGTTGCATGCCATGGATTTCCACTTTATAGTGAAGAAAAAACCAGAAAATAGCCAAAAAATCATCATTTTTGCTTGTTTTTTTTTTTTTTTTTTTTCATATAGTTGGATAGTAGATGGCTGTAAAACACCATGTAGAGCTTGTAAAGAGAGAACCAAAGTCTTTTGAAGCTTTCCTTGAAGTTAGAGCCAAGAATTCTAGCAATTGAGCTTGTAGGAAGTCAAAACAGTGCAAAAATTGACCATTTTTGGTGATTTTTGGGGGATGGATCTCTCTAAATCCATAAGGAGATCATTCTGGATTTTCGTACAACATGATTAGCAGTCCCTTTTGCCTTCCCAACAAGCTATCAGACCTATAAACTGATGGCCGGTGGCTTGTGCACCATGTCCATCAATTTTGAAGCTATTTTGGCTTCTACAAACCAAGAAATCTTCGTTCTCAGACTATATTGCTTCTTAAAATAAGTATGAATACTTCACGAAAGTCTTATAAAATACTGAAGACTGTTGGTATCATCACTTTTAAGATTTATGACAGTAGAACATGCACTGATTTTCTGAGGAGCTTTTTCGTTATCACCTACAAACCTCCACTCTCTGTTGCAAAGCTTCGTTCACTGTGAGCTGAATTTATCGCTGGTGTAGCAAAAAACTGATCGCTTGTCTGGCAGCCAACTGAACGCGAATGCGTGAAAGAGGAGGTGCAATCTTTATATATATATATATATATATATATATATATATATATATATATATATATATATAGAGAGAGAGAGAGAGAGAGAGAGAGAGAGAGAGAGAGAGAGAGAGAGAGAGAGAGAGAGAGAGAGAGAGAGAGAGAGAGAGAGAGAGAGAGAGAGAGAGAGAGAGAGAGAGAGAGAGAGAGAGAGAGAGAGAGAGAGAGAGAGAGAGAGAGAGTGTGTGTGTATCCCAGAGAAGGAACAACCACGTAGGAGCTGACCGCATGCCATCACATTCAACACACCTTCCACATTCCACCACAATTTGCCCTGAAACGATCCCATTGCATTCCACCGCATACTATCGACATTAAACCACCTCCCATCTTCCATCGTCGCAACCGCATGCCAACCCATCACAACCGTATCAAACCATAACCTCGTCTTCTTCTCAACTAGACCTTCACGCTCCTTATGTCCCCTCTGTTCAAATCTCGACCGACGGATTCTGATCAGATCTCGACCGACGGGATTTTGATCAAATCTCGACCGACAGAGCCTTGTGAAATCTCGACCGACGGGTTGTCTGAATCTCGACTGACGCACTCAGTTAGATCTCAACCGACGGCCTCAGTAAAATCTCAACCGACGGTCATTAAATTAGATCTCAACCGACGGTCTGTATTAGATCTCAACCGACGGCCACAGTCAGATCTCAACTGACGACCATTCAGTCAGATCTCAACCGACGACCATTCAGTCCAATCTCAATCGACGACCTGCTTCAACTGGCCCAGATCCACGCTCACCACAGACATTTCCAACGACGATCAGAACTACAGCTTGCATTGACGATCTATCTGACAATCTATCTATCTAACTGCAACGTTGTAAACGAGGCCAACTACACGAGCCTGCATCTACATTGGGTAATAACAACCTACCCAGCATGGATCAAACCAATGTATTTTTTTTTTTCCTCTTGATTCAAAAATCACTTTGATTGCTATCGAGATTCAACTACACTCTCAAATCCAAGTTTTCAAGCAAAATTTTCATCAATTCTTAGGCTAGCTCTAATATCATGTCAACTTTTCACACGTGTGGAGACTCACAAATCAATGTAATTGATTTTCTAAGGAGTGTGTAACTGCACATGAATCTATCTCTTGATTGGAGCAAGCAATCTAACTAGACAATCCCAAGGCAAGAGCACACTAGCATGCACCTATCATTCACATAGTATGAGACCACTTGATGAAAACAACTAAGTACAAAACTTGGTTGCTCTCGGGTAGAGAGAAAATACATAGTGAATGCTCTCGAGTAGAGAGAGAATGTAGTAAAAAATTCTAAGTGTTGGAGCTCTCTTTCTCTCTCAAACTCTCATCCAAAAAACTAAGTGTCAACTCAAACACTCACACTCTCATAGTGGCTCGAGATCCAAGATAGGTGGATACAAAGATCTATGATTGGACCACTCTCAAACCACCTCTTACAATGATTGAACCACATTCAAACCACCTCTTACAATGATTGAACCACATTCAAACCACCTCTTACCTTGATTGGACCATTTTGGTGCACCTCTTGCTCTTATTGATCCACATGGTCAAATGACATTATGAGGTGCATAAACCCCTCTCTACCATCATGACAAGTGTAAGCAGCCGACACTAACTCGAGCTAAACTAAATCATATTTTGGCCAAATCACATATTTACAAGTGTACAAAGAGTGGATGTGGCCTAGTAGCCCCAAAACTCAATATAGATAACTTTTACATTTTTCACATCATCCAATGTAAACTTGTGAATTAGTATTACGTGACACATGAGTGACAAGTCATGGATATGCCAAATTGTTTAGGTAAACCATAATGAGAGATCGGCATTGGCAAGGTTCCTAATTTACCTCTTACCTAGGTCATAGGACTTGCATCATGAGTCTGTTGCACAATTAGGTAGGCTTGTTTGATAATTGATCACTTGTACTTCAATTAATATTGCTTGAAAGCTCACTGCTCTACGTTCTATTTGCAAATTGTGATTTTAGTTTTGAAATTTACGGTAAGATTTATGAATAGTAAATTGTACTGCCTAGGTTACTTCGTGAGTCTTTAATCTTATGTAGTTTTTTATAGCTACAAATCGCTACATGCAAGACCTATGACTCAAGTTGCATCAAGAGTTCAAGCTGATGGATAACCTTCAAATACAACTTCAATAGCTCTATCAAGGAGACTGAGGAGAGCAAGGATTAGAGATATGTGTCTTCATCTTACTAGGCCTCAAAGGGTGGGGATGATGATCGTGATGATGATGATGATGAGCAAGAGACAAGAGGCCACCCCCTTTTTAGGAGGATTAGGAGAACCTAGATATAGTATCAAGGTGCTAAGATTAGATGGAAGTAGATAATACATCTCCAAGTCTTCAAAGAATATTGTGAGCAAAATGGCATCAAGGAGTACTCATGCCCCAATACACCTCAACAAAGTGGGATGACAGAGGGAGAATTGTACCCTTTTGAAAGTGCAAAAGCTTTAAGATTGGATGCTTCTCTTCCCAAATCATTCTGGAGTAAAGCCATCTCTTGTGCTAATTACTTATGTAATCTAGGTCAATATGTTATCTACATTATGACTAACGAGTCATGACATCTAGATTTAACTCATATATCTTGTACATTTGATACCAACTAGTCACTATAAAGTTCATTGTTCAAATATTTAATTTTGTTTTTCAATGTAAGTTGTAATTTTTTAATGTTTAACCAATTTACTTACTAATTGTTAGTGTGTGATGGATGTTCGTTCACTTTGATGATGGATTATGCCACATGGATAAAACATAAATAACAATGCTCACTATTAAGGGGGAGTTGGAACATGGAAACAAATTTGAATTGTTTCCATTCAACATTGTCATGACTCATGTGCACTTGTGAATCTGTGACTATGTGAACACTAGTTTGGTTTCAATATTCATTTCTCTACAAGCAAAGGTGTGGGGTGAACTTTCAAATGTAAGTATTGTGTAGCAATCAATAATCTCCGACTTCAGAAACAAAAAATTTCTTTTTGATTCTTTTGGGATGGAACTACAATTCATGCCAATTAATCCAATTATAAAAAGGTCGCGATTCTGAACCTAGTTGAAACACTATTTTTCAGCTATATTCAGTCATTCCCAAATGCAATTTCATGTACTTAGAATGACCAAAAAAGTAAAGGTGCATCAGTAAGGGAATACAATATTGAAGCAGCTCTCCTCTTGTAAGAACCACCACAAAGTATAACCAAAAAAATTTATTTACAAATGAATGTGGTATACATACAACAAACATGTAAGTAACCAGATGAACACTGACTTGTCCCCTGAACAGCTTCAAATTCAAACTGAATGGACTAGATGAAACTAAGGTTTTCCAACCTCATTTCACAGGGTTTTGAAATCTAAACCCAGTTAATAACAAAAGCTCATTGGCCATCCTAGCAACCGCATATGCTTGTCCTTGGATTAGCTTTTCTTGCAAGTCATAAGAAAGCTAAAGTTATTTTAGGACTACAATAAAAGCCCTGCATATCTCAATACTATGTGCTCACGTTTATGAAACAAAGTCATCTGGGCATAACACTCATTAGGTTTCTTTGCATAGAGGCGGCCACAATTTCCATCATTGGAATTTCAACCTTGAATGTCATATTTCAGATTAGTTTCTTCTTTTCATTTAAAACCACGGATGCCAAGTGGGGTCCATCATACAAAGGCTTTTTGGCCTCAATGCTGCTTCAACCAGCTCAGTGACCCCCCTTTGTACTGATTGAGGTGGTTCAGTAGAATTTTCGTCCTGCAAAAGAAAGAACGACATACTCCAGTTAATAAAGATAAAAGAACCAAGAGAATCTTAGCAAATTTTCAGACAGACTACTCAAGAGCTTACTACCAACCTCCATTGTACAAGTACTCGAAATGAAAGTTTCTTCCAGCAGTCAAATATCATAATATACATGGAGTAGTCATGTTAGAAAAGGAACGAACTAGAGGATCCAGGCATGTCCAATGATTTCCTTCAATAATTGGTCAAGAACATATCACGATGGTCATGAGCACATAGCATGTGAAACATTTATATTCATTTTCACCACATACTCCACTTCTGAAGCTTTAGTAAAGTTCAAGCATCAGCAGTCATGAGTTAACCTCTTAATTATAATTATGAACGAATTTGTCAGCTAGCTTTTAAATATTTTGATCAAAACTGAATATCACATAAACTATCCTAAGGTTTGTCGTATGATACTAATAGAGCTACCTTTTAGCTCAGTAGTCACAAAGAAATGAATATACCAAACTTGAGTGAAAGCTGGCAGCCTAAAAGGAAACAGCTTAAATATGATGCCGGGATACAATGGCATACCTCCTCTGGAAATGTTTGAGGTGCAATACTCTTGATGCGGGTGATGACCTGCTCCACATTGGCAGATACTTTTTGCTTGAGTTCAGTTGGACTTATGCCCCCCCCAGATGGAGCATTTGGCATTCCAGGAGGTCTTCTCCATGACCATGATATAAGCTCATCACGGAAGAACATGGCTAGGTGGTGTTGTAGATGTTGATTCTGTTTTCGACAGCAAATTTGAATCATCGAGGTTTTGATCAGAAGAATACCAGAAACCAAATTTTCATAATATAATTTCCTCATAGAAAAAGTTGATTAAAACATCAGAAATGTATAACAAAGAGCTTAGCTAGCTTGTTGATATGATGAGCAGAGAACTATTGGTCAAAAGTTACTTTTACCTTGGGAGCAACAATTGACTGAGCAGCTGCACACATAGATGACACAAAGAGACCTTCAACACCGAAGGGAGTAAAAAACGTTTGTAAATTTCGCGTAAGTCTAAATGGAACAGGTTCTGTGAATTCCACAATGCCATTCACATCATAAGCTGCAAAATCCAAACTAGTAAAGTTAGGGTTAGCCAGAAATAACAGAATGGAGTGACAAAAAAAAATAAGACCACAAAATTCATTCCAAGCAACAATAGCTAAGTCCTCTATCAAGCTAAAATAGGGTAAGACACACAATTATTCCAGGGAAAGAAATAAAAATAACATTTGAGTCGCCACATATGCCATTCATAAATGCATGATAACATATAGCTTACCAGGATGAAAGTCGTTTTGGAAAACTTTCCCTGTATTTTTTGCAAAAAGAATCTTATTTGGCGACCTGCCACCTATTTGCAACATGTATGACATGAAGCCTGACAAAGCAAGTTGTATAGCAAATTGCTTCTTGAATGTCCAGAGATGATTACAAGTTGGCAGGGTCTTGTACATGTATTGTGAGAAGACATTTTCACTCACGAAGTTGAGTGTAATCTCATTATATGTCTGGAGCCGCAACTCAAGAATGGCTTCTGGAGACAGCTGGCCATTAATTGATGGGTTTAAACGCTCCTTGAAATGAGTAATCGGCAAGTCAGCTTCGCGCCCATATCGTGCACAATTTATTTCGTAAACCTCACCAAAGGTACTGTACATTAAGTCATCTTCAACAAGTCGTACCTGTGGGAATATGACAAGGTCTACAATTGTCAGCATCTGAGTTGCATATACAAGCTTCCAAATACTAGACTTTCTCAAAGTAAGCAAGAAAGTCATTTTGAGGCTTCAATGACCAGCCAATATGATAAACGTATTAGTAACCCCATCAATTATGTTCAGAGTTCATGGACTACAGTGCAGGGACTCTGCACAATTATATCGGACCTCATCAAGAATGTCTTGCGATCACACATTTGAGAGAATATTGGGTGCATATTTGATTCTTCTTACATGACGGGGCATCGGAATCATTCTCGCCGGCTAATCAACGTTCTGATGAAGTACTACCAAGTTGTCTAGAGCATCATACACGAGAGTCACGTGTTTTCTTTATGACCACTTTCAATAATTAAAAAATGCAAGCTAAAAAGCACTACAATTCAAGCAAAGTCATTGATTATATACAAGACCTAAATTTCTGTGTCCGTCAGTCTTGGGATCATGACAACAAACAAAGTTGAACAAACATTAGGTATTTGCAGAAATAAAAGGACAATGGCCTTGAAACTCAATTACTTGCTAACAAATTTGAAGTCTAGTTCTGCGCAAGGTGATTTCCTGTAATTTGTGAATTTTTAATGATTCACAAGAATTAGGCATATTGCAAAAAATAAATACAGGAATTATGCATATTGCACAGCTATGCGGTTGGTAAAAACCTGCGGCCAGACTGGTACAATGATTGGTGTGTTGAAAGCAAGATGTCGCCGTCTAGACTCCTTGTGTTTATCAAATAACCTATTCAGCACCCTAAAGAGTTGTATCATTCTCTCATCACTTCTAGCACTCGGTGTGAGTGATGTCTGAACAAGAAAATGTCTTTGTGATCCATCGTTACCAATCATGGTTAGGCGTCGGTGGCTGCTGCCATGCCGACGAACAATTGGCACATCAGCTCCAATTCTGTCAAGTTTCACAGTGTGATCAGGAGCTATTTCCTGCATAGCATGTACAAGGAGAAAGCATTAATATTCTGTATTGTTGTTCACAAAAAATGATATGCTACTTCATTTAAAATCAAGCAAGTCATAACTAGCATTGTCTCTAAAATTACCTTTTCATTGAAATACTGTCCTGGAACTTCAATGTCAAGAACATGAAAGTCACGTAGCGCCCTGCTCTCCTCCTCAAGCTTCAAAACAGCTGGCAGTCGATCTTCTACATTGCTTTGAAGTACACCTTTCCAATGTTTCAAACGCTCTGTCAGCTCAGCTAGTGTTGCAGGAAAAGTTTCTGTACTTTCAGGATCTAGATTCCGTTCGAAGTCCCGCTTGTACTCATTTACAAATTCAACATGTTTGGTGATTGTATCAGTTGAAAAGCAAGCTTTACAAACACCTGCAAGCTCCTTTTTAAGTGATTGGGGGACTTCTGCTGTTGTGGCAGTTGGATACTTATAACAGCGATGTAACAATGCATGAACTACAGCAAGTAGTCTCTCTTCAGGCAACGGAACAAAACGTGCCCCTATCTCGGTAAGCATCACCTGCATTGTTCCCAGAGATTAGCACATTATCACAAATCTGATTAAGTTAAACTGTGTGTTGTGGACTTCTAATAGCTTACATTTTAAGAAAGCATCAAGATATTGACTCACAGAATTTTTGACATAAAATTTCAACATGGTAAATTCTTGTAAGGGCATAGGTATACTTTCCAAAATTTGAAACTGGATAAGGTTTCTATTTATGCACAAAGGAGGTGGCGAGAAATAACTATACAAACTAAGTTCTAGCCATACAATCTAAATCAGGTAAGGCCTCTTCTAGTTCTAATTCTCCAATTAAAACTAGGCATTAAGAGCCTATAGCAATTTCAGCTTCTGGTCCTTGTAGTATAGAACTTGATGCAATCAGAATACCTCTCTAGACAGATGCAAACAGAGACTAGTGAGAGTAGACCATACTGGCCCAGCATATGTACCCGTTTCTACTCGTAGTTAACATTAGCATTTCTTGTTTTCTTGTTGGCCGTTATGATTCACATATGACCTTTCTGGCCAAATTTGTCTTGTATACTTACTTTTCACCCTGTTGTACAAACAAGAACTTCATCCTCCCATTGGATCAATACAATCAAATAACAAAGCCATAAAGTTGAAGAAATTCAATGAAAAGCGAGAATGGGTAACAACGAATTGCGGTAACAAACTGGCTCTAAAGAGCATACTGAACTGAAAATTTGGCATTGAGGTAGCCAGAACATTCAAATAAGATTGCATCTGTAACTAGCTATGTAAATACATAAGATATCTTATTTCAGTAAAAAAAAAGCATGCTGAGTTACTTGAAAAGTCAGGTCACATACAAGATCAGAGGTATAAACTAGAATGCTCAATATGTGAGGTTGCCATTTTTTCACACTCGCAATTCAGTATAGACATCTCGACAATACAGCTATTTTTCCTTTCTACATAGAAAGCTCACCTCCATTTCACTAGCCAGATTGGCATGCTTAGACCTCAAAGCCTCCATAATGTCTTTAGCAGCATCAAATGCACTCACTGCTGCTTGTCCTTGCCATGGATTTCCAATGGCTCTCCGAAGAGCAACCTGTGAGTCGGTCGCCGGGCCAGCACTTCCAGAATGTGATACCTCTGACACTGCAGGAATGTTCCCATCACTGCCTCCCCGTTCAGAGTCCTGTCCACTATTACCTGAGACATCAGAAACCCCAGTTTGAGACAAATTTGCAGACGCTCCCTGTGTTCCTTGGATCCCTGTGCTTCCTTGATTTGGCATAACCTCTACATTCAGATTGTTGGAACCTGATGTTGAAACAATCATTATGCTCTCTGAAGACATGGTGGATGTGGCTGATGATCCTGCATTAGGTCCTTGAGGTCGTGCTTGTGTATTTGATGAACTCCGCGCTAGTTCTGCCTTTGTAGCAATGTCACGACGTTCCAAAAGGTATGTGCGCAGCCAGTAATACAATGCCTGCTTCCAAATAAAAATCATGCTGCACTTTTCAAATCTCAGAAATAAGAATCAGAAAGACTAAACACTAGGGCCACGAGTCACAGATACCTTTTTTTCAAATGATTGGATCTGTCCTGCCTTATAATGGAGACTCTTGAATTTTCCGGCCTACTAAACTTAGTTTTCTACGGTTGGAATTGCTTAAATTATTTCCTGGGAAAGACTAAGGTCAAAGAGCTGAAAAAAATCAAATGCAATACTTGTATCTAAGAGTCCAAACAGATGCCTTACAAAGCTATAGATGGCAATGACATAACTCAAAAAAGGCTATCTGGTCTACAGAAAAGTTAAAAGGAAGCTTGACAGTAACTTTATAGAAAACAAGCCCATTTCAGTCCCCTATTTGCTATAAACTTTATAAACTTTAGAAAACAAGACTTACTAGATAGAAAGAATCTAGAAAAAACATTTCATGGTTATTCTTACTAATTTCTTAGTAAGAAATCCCGTAAGAGAAATCTTTCATAGTTATGTCACTTCAAAGTGGTAAGGGCTGAGAATTTTTTGTGAAAATATAAGAGTATCGATTTAACTGACTATAGATTATCCAATGACTTTTCTTTGGACTAAAACATCAAGTAGGCTATTCTATATGAGATAAAGAATACAAAAGTAGAAATATCGACCCAAAGTTATGTGCCAATACTTTGAAAATCTTGTTGAGAATTTGAAAACATTATCTAGATATATCTAGAATTATAATTTTCACCTTTTCCAAGTTAAATCGAAGTAAATTTGCTCCTAAGTTATTATAAGCACATTAACGAATGTCTACCACCATTGAATAGAAACGTATGCCTGTTAGATTCCCCCAAAAGTTTCCCACAGCACAGGTGCCGTGGGGCCTGGGTGCTGTACCACGGCACAAGTGCCGTGGTACGGCACCTGTTTTTTTTTTTTTTTTGGTTTTTTCACTAAAAAATGACTAAAAAATTAAAAAAAAAAAAAAACAGGTGCCGTGGGTGCTGTGGAGCTGAAGTTCCACGGCACCTGTACGGCACCCACGGCACTTTGGATTCCCCTTTGGTTAAGTGTTGAGTTCACAACAAAAGGTTTTGTAATGATCTTATGTCCTTCGACCATAGTGGCACGTGGTACCGCCATTATGGTGCCTCCCAAAAATCCGCGGTACCAGGGCGGCAACATTTTCTAATTTCTTTTTTTTCTTTTTAAATTTAGTGGGCAATATGGGTATCAGCTTGAAGCTCTTGACGAGAGCAGTGCATTTATGCAGGTTGCCGGTGCTTTCAGCTACAAAATGTGTTAGACAACTAAATAATGCACCTCTCAGTTTAGTAGTCACTAGTTAACCATGAGCTTAGATCTGTAAGGCCCCCGTTATGAGGAGAAGCCATTACTGAGCACGGTTGTTAGTATAGGGTCTACTGTGAGACCATGATGGTTATGAGATGGCTAGATTACAGTTTCTATATAGCAGCAACTCTTGGGGGGTTCGGGGGGCGTTAGCCCCCTAGCGGGGGGTTTGGGGGGCAGAGCCCCCTAACGGCGGGGTCCAGGGGTAGACCCCGGCCCCGACGGTACGACCTATTCATGATTTGGCCTTCCGACTCCCTGAGCGAAAACACACTTTTTGGTGTTTTGCATCCCCTTGGTCCTTTGGCTGTTCGCTCTCGTCAGAACCGGCAACCTGCATAAATGCACTGCTCTCGTCAACAGCTTCAAGCTGATACCCATATTGCCCACTTGATTTTATTTATTTATTTTTTTTTAAATTTAAAAAATATATTATATATTATGGTACCGCGGATCAGTATGGATCCACGGTACCAGTATGGATCCGTGGTACCGGGATCTGTGGATCCTGGTACCACTGGATCTATACCTTCGACACATACAGTTAAAATAGTACTGCGACCATAGAATTAATGAACCGTGGACGGTTCACCACGGTTCCAAGAACCGTACGGTTCGCAAAAAAATTTGGCTGGAACCGTGGTGAACCGTACAATTAACTATTTAATTGATTATTTGATTTTTTTTTGGTTTCCACCCCCAAAAAAATGCAGATTTGCTTAGGTACTTAGGTATTACAAACATTAAAATTAATCTGTTAATCTAATAAATTATTAGTCTGTTAATCTAATACCTGTAAATCTGTTAATCTGATTGTAAATCTGTTAATCTAATAAGTGTAAATCTGTAAATCTGTTAATCTAATAAATTATTAGTCTGCTAATAATCATTAGTCTGTAAATTTATTAAATCTAATAATCTGTAATCTGTAAATCTACTCTGTAAATCTAATAAATCTGTTAGACCCAGTGAACCACCCCCAAAAAACAGAGATTAAACAGCCATTAATTTTGATTAAACAACCCACCCCCAAAAACAGCCCAATACTGGAACCGTACCACGGTTCATGAACCGTGGTACGGTTCACCCCACGGTTCTGAGAACTGTGGGTTCTATGACTTCGACACATACAGTTCTGATAGTCACAGTCTTAGATATTTCTGCTCAGTTTAGTGTAGTAATGTTTTGGGCTTCAAACGTCAAATGTTGTAAGCTTTTTGACCCATTTTACGCATGCTTTGTTACATGTATAAAAGTTTAATGCTATTGTAGGCCAGATTCTGCACCAACCAAAACAAAGCACGAATCAAAAAATAGCTCTTGTTGAGCTAGTACTTTTATGAATATGTCATACTCTCTACAACAGGGTAGGGTATGATATAAAATTTCTAGTCATTAAGATTAGGAATATGTTTCCAAAACCTTTAAATTCTATTATAATGTCTTTACAAAAACCCTAAAAGCTTATTCTTTTTTAGATAACAAAAACATAGTTTCCCAATTCTCCAACTCATTGAGATTCGAGCCACATTTCCGATTCGAGCCACATTTCCGATTCGAACCAGATCAACCAATTAGAATAAAATATAGTTTAGGCTAACTCAAACAAAAATTAGTACCTAAATAATCCAAATCGCATCCGCTTTCATTGTAAATGATCGACATTTACTGTAAATTAGAGAGTGACTACGGAGTCGATCGATCTTCTTGTAGCCAGCAGTAAACATTATATTTTTCTGGAACTCTAAATCTGATTCTCCAATTCTTGCCAAGCAGGCCTGATTCTGAACCTTTTGAAAAGCTGGTTCTTCCAATTCTGCAAATGCCAGTTCTGAAAAGGCGGGAAACTATGTTCTGGATTGTAATCCGGAACGTGTTCCAGATCACATTCCGGAATGTGGAATGCATCTATGTCCCAAAATGTTAAAAACGTGTATCAATGCGACCAACAATAATTCTATTTGAGCCGAACTTCAAACTAACAAGTTTCCCAATTTCCTTGTGTATTCTTCAATGTTCTGAGGACTTTTCAGCTCAATAAATCCTAGTTGATATACAACTTTTAATCACTCAAACAGAAGCTAAAGACTGGACCTATATTTAGGGTTTCAAATCTTCTAGTTGACAAAGCTCACCTGGGGAAAATGAGTCACAAGCTTCAAAAGGACAGCTTTGCAGTTGGATGCTTCTGGTCTTTGCAATGAAAGTAATAACTGAGGAATCCATGGAATCCAAACCCAGTGAGGTATTTGGTCCCCATATTTATCAAAAGCCTTCCCAACAGTTCCATTCTGATTATCAAAGCTTAACAAGTACAGCACCCTAGCCAAATAACTTTTCCCATAAGTACTTCCATACTTGATGCCTTGCAGGAAGCAACTAACTGCATATTCTAACCAGAGGTCTTCTCCTGATTCCTTGTATACCTGCAAAGTTCATCACAAAAATTAAAAAAATTACCAATTGGCATGATCAGCAAGACATAATGCATAACAAAAGCACGAGAGAGAGAGAGAGAGAGAGAGAGAGAGAGAGAGAGAGAGAGAGAGAGAGAGAGAGAGAGAGAGAGAGAGAGTTTTATGGGAGTCCGACCTGATCACAGTGGTTGCCCCAACTAATCCAACCTTTAGGAAGGTGTTTGAAAAGAGAAATGGAAGTCGAAAATGCTTGATTTGCATTTTCACTATCATTCATTTTCTGCAAAAATTCACCCTTGAGACGAAAGAGTTCTGCCTTATGCTGAACTTGAAAATATTCCAAGTTTGTTGCATTGATAAGATTTAGGCCATGAATAAGTTCCCCTTTCATCTCCAGATAAGCTTTTGCTTGCTCCCTTATCTTCACAAACGCCTCCTGTATAAGGCAGTTCGAAAACACATAAAAATTTGTTACAAAGAACATTTTCAAAGCTTAGGTCCTGTTACGGAAAAATGCAAATGAATTTGAGGTTACAAGCATATTCTTTAAGTTTCTGCTCACACATGCACAAAAATACCCATTTTCAACTCTTCCTGATACAAAGCAAATGGGAAAATTTTCTCACCGAACAACAAGGAGTGTCTAAACCAAATAATCTATGCTTCTGAATACCAGGAACAAACCTTAAAATCAGACACAGGTAAACACATGACCTTATCTTCTTATCCTCTTAAGATAATTGAGTATAATGCTTGATAGTCTGTACGGAACTGGCTAGCATGAATTTCACATGACTCACTTTATTTCACATATTTGCAGCATATAAGAAAATACATAGTTGATTAAGTCTTGTTATGGAGAAATTCCTGTTTTGAAGCTAGCTCGTATTATCAGCCAAAGAATGAATATAGGACCTCGTATTACAAGCTCCACCAAGAAGCAGACCGCTGCCAGTTAGCTTCTAAAAGAGTTTTTCAGTATGCGTTAGCTTTTTTAAAATGTTCGACAAACGAGGTTCATCATCAGTCTCAAAACCTTGCTAGTGCATCCAAGAGCGCCCGAATAACCACTCTTAGATGATGAGAATAGTGCAGATTGTTCACATAGCGCAGTATGGGGAATCAGTGGGGACCAAGACATGCCACCAATCTCAAGAATCCCCTGCTATAGATAATCTGTCTGCAAATTAAATGTAGAGGGTACACAAGCTTCAGCCCAATTGTAGTCACAACAGGATTTAGCTAACCATCAGTGTATACTCTACATGCAAAGCTCTTCTGAACTGCCATGGCTGTACAGATAATTTGAAATAATGTATAAAGGCACTCTTAGACTGTATCAAATGCATTATGAAAACTTTGTAAGCAAAAAAACTCTGTTTACGTGGCCTCACCTATTCTGAAAGATCAAGGAAAATGTAAGCATATCTGAAGCGGTGCCTGCATCTGAGACAGACTTGATAACTGGCTACAATATTAAGAGATTTTGCCCATGATTAGATATTAGAGATAACTAGCTCCAAAAATAGGATACAAAATCTAGAGCAGCAAGAAGAGGAAAAAGTATGGTGAATGCTGCATAATACATGTGCAATAAGAGGGGAAAGAGATCAAAAAGTGACAGAATTTTGGCCCGTAGTATTTCATCATCTTAGCTGAAAAAACTTAAGATAATCAATAGCATCCAAAGGTTGAATGATTTTTGAGGAAGGGAAACTATAGTAGCTGATTGTCCAGCAATCAAGTCAAGATGCTTGATGTACAAGCTCCAATAAGTGGGGGCAAAAGGCACGCAGAGAGAGAGAGAGAGAGAGAGAGAGAGAGAGAGAGAGAGAGAGAGAGAGAGAGAGAGAGAGAGAGAGAGAACCTGGACTTCCATGGTGAGAAACCCGTACATCTTGTCCAACCCGGTTACGCAGACCTCATACAAGCCTTGTTTACGTGCAACATATGCAAGTTTGTTGACACTCCATGCTTTGTCACGAAAGCCCAGCTGATGCAATTGAGGATTGGATTCTGAAAATCCCTTGAATGCATTTATGACAACATTGTACATATGGTTTCTCCATAGCATCAGATCATTCCAAACTGTCAGCTCATCCCAATTGTTTGGGATTCGAAGCCTCCAGGTTTCTAGTATGTCCTTCAAATCTGCATACTGTCCACCTCCATGCATTTGTGCTTGTTGCTGAGGCTGTAGCTTGTTACCATTTCCTATTTCCAATAAGACTCGAGCTGACTCTTGAAGTTCTACTAACTGCTGAAATTGTTGTAAAAGAGGGATGTGTGATTGCACAGCCATGTCTGGAAGCTGCCACCAATTGTGCAATGCAAGCTCAACACCTTGTGCAACTCTTGTATCAGCCTCACTAACACCCGTCATACTTCCATCATGGAGAGCAACATAAGCTTGCACCATTCGGAGTTTTGGAGTCTCTTCTACTTGCGCCTTGGGTAACACTGTCTCCTTTAAAGTAGTCCATTCTGGAATCTTCCACAGACTGTCCAGCAAAATCTCATAGTTCTCAACATTTTTTCCAAAATCAGAGAGCATTTCCCACTGATTGAGGCGTCGAGCACAGGAAATCCACTGCTCTTCCCAAAGGCACATCTCGGCTTTGGAGACAACATTGTTATAGGAAACCTGTGTGGCTTTGCTCATAGCTTGGAAAAATATATCCTGTGCTCGTTGCCAATACCCATGTTGGACAAGAGAAAGCCCTGCTCTAGTTTCAGGTGTGATTGTACGTCTCTTCCACAAACCATATCGCACATCCTCCTCATTTAACAGGCGATATAATTCCGCCAATGCATCAAAGCAACGAGTCTCCTGAGGAAAGAGCATAACATGGCTCTCCAGTAATGAGATTGCAATATGCCAGGCATTATAAGTTTTCCCCAGAAATTTAATGAGCTCACTGGGGATTTTTGGCTGAGGTTGACTGAGGGATAAGCCCTCCAACAAAGCCTGCACTACATTAGGCTTTTTATCTAGTTGTTTGCTGTGATAATCCTTAGATAGCAGGGTTATCATAGGCTTGGCCAACATTACCTGTTCTTCTTTCTGCAATGTGGCCCAAACTATTGGAAACACTAACACCCACATATGATTTGCAACATGAGCATCATTATGAGCCAACTCCCTGAGTGGAAGCACCAAATCAGCTACCTGATAGGGAGACAACCGCCAATCAACCCATCAAGATCATTAAAGGTAAGCCACAATATATGCACTTGTCAACCTCATTAATAGACTCTAGAGTGTAATACATAGACAAGCAGGGCACAAAATTATACTGAACCTCTGTGTGTGTGTGTGTGTGTGTGTGTGGGGGCGCGCGCGCGCGCAAAGTGTTACATGTCGGCCGATTCATCCCAATATGTACCAATTCGAACCGGCTAGCTAACCGTTTTCTTTTTGTTTTTGTTTTTTCGGTTAGGGGGGCCAAAAAAGGGTTCTATGCAACTATGGTGTGCGTGCAAGCGAGAGAGAGAGAGAGAGAGAAAGAGAGAGAGAGAGAGAGAGAGAGAGAGAGAGAGAGAGAGAGAGAGAGAGAGAGAGAGAGAGAGAGAGAGAGAGAATATACAGCACCTGAAGTTTACTCAGCTCATTCAAAAATCTTGCATGCTTGTTAACAACAGACATAAAAGTCCAAGGAGCTGCCTCGGGCTCTTCTGTCAGTTCCGAAGTTGATTGCTGCATTCCAGCACGATCAGGAACAATTCCAGATGCCATAAGAGGAGGTACTTGAGCCGAATTGGGAGCAAGAGTGATCTGCTCCTGCTCTACAAGTATTGCAAGAAGCAGATCGAGACCTTGTTTAAGCCAAAAAACATCACTGAGGGCTTCCCATTCTTGTATTTGAATAATATACTGTAACCGTGTGAACAAGGTTTTTCCGATAGATTCATGATAAAGTGCGAAGAATTTGCGTCGCATATCAGGATCCCGTGCCCTTAATCCCAACATATACTGCCTTTCTACCTTCTGAAAAACTTCCTGCCTGATAGACAATGAATATCTGCTGGAATTCTCCAGTCAAAATGTATGTTTTTTCTTTTATTAGACAAACAAAAAAAGTAAAAATAAAAAGGCCATGCAAGCTGACTGAGAATAGATTTCTTATTGCAGAGAGATGACTGATGACTTACCTAGTGCAATCTGAACAGAGACGATGCAGCAGATTCAAATACTTGGCCTCCCATTCTTCTAGGGCTGATCCATTCAGATTCTGCTTGTCAACTTGAGCCAGACGTTGTAGAAAAGTAACAATATCTTTATTGCTTAGAATTCCACCAGATGCACCTGAAGCAGAAGCCTTGAAATCATTATCAATCCAATCCTTAATTATGTCAAGGATGGTAAGTAGCACGCTACTATCTGTGCCTTTCTCCCCCAGTATTGACTGTAAAGTCTGACTGAAGAGGCGTTTGCAATCTGGAGTCAAAAGAACTCGTCCACTAACAAGCTTTAGAAGAGTTTTCAAGTTATTGACTACTAAGCTGAGATCCGCCATCATTCGAGCAGCACTAGCTGCTACTTCCGGATCTTGTCGATGACCCTGCTCAGCAAAACAAATGTTTATTTGTTAGACGTACTCAGATACTCAGCCCTCCAATCTAGACCACGCTCAAAAGAAGCATACAGAAAATTTTCAAAGGTGGCAAACAGAATACACTGGCTGATATGGGATATTGGCAACCTGTCGCGAAAGATTAGCAGATGTATTTGCCATCTCTCTGGCCAGTCGTTGACAAACACGAACCAAAGCCATCATGAAATGATCCAAATAACCCTTATTTGTTTCACTAAGTGTTGTAAGAATAGCCAACAAGAATGTGATTGTCATATTAGCTGAACGAACATCTGGAGCAGAAGTGCTAGGGTTGGCAGTTACAGCTCCTAAATGCTTCTGAACAAGCTCCTCTACTTTCAGATGCAACTGCTTTATTTCTTGCGAGTTACTTGCAGACTCTGCTGGATATGCATCGAAGACCATCTTGAGTAGACTACATAAGGACTTTCCAATATCAGAAGGTTTAGCATTGAAGGATGGCTCTAGTACCTGCAGAGAAACGAGTTAGTACTTCAATATTGATGCTCTTTGGTATTTACCTTACTAGCGATGACTTGTATATAGAGGTTAGTTAGGTATAAATCTCCTTCATCTCCAACTTGACTCCAAGGGACTTGAGTCATCACTAAAGGTCTCCAAATCAAGAGGTTTAGAGCTCAAGCATGATGGTTCAAACATTCAATCATATCACTAATAAGAATATTCTTCACTAAATCATTTGACTTATAGAACAATTCAGCTCATTATTATCCAGTATGCAAAACGTCCTTATGCCCTATGACTTCAAGATTACCAATACCTTAGCCTTCTTTGTTAAAACAATTCTTAGTTTGAGACCTTTTACAAAGAGATTGAAGAGCTTGTGATGATTGATAGTCATAGGAAAATTGTAATAAAGAAAGGGAAGTGATTACTTGCAACCTGATATGATGCGCATAAATTCAGCTCCATTGATCAAATTTCAGAAGTTTCAAACATGGATCATAATTGCACAAATCTCCTCACAGAATATCAACACAAATGAATTCACTACAATCTCTCAAAGAAGCAAGCCCACAGAGAGCAATTCTGTCTGCAAGACACTGCCATTCTAGACATTGTCCTTAATGATACCTGCAGGTTATCTTAATGTCTGCCGAACAAGAAACAATAAATTCTTATGAAAGCTACATATGCTGTAGATTTCTGTGAAATGAGTAATAGTTCTAGATAGCCACTTTTTCTGTCAATCTGTCAATATGCACCAAATCTTCTTGTTGTCAAAAGTAAGCCATGCTCTACTCCATTAGGAATGTTCTCAATTTGGGACCTTTTTATTGAAGAGTTAATGATCCTGGTTGAGAAAGCAGATCCAGAAAGATTTATCAAAGCAACTAAAACTTGACATTCAGTAGCAATTTCACCTCAGCGACATATCTGACCATCTCGTAGGACGTGCAAGGTTGACGTTCGTAAAATAACATGCTAGAGCATCACCGTTGGACAGGCACAGACACTGCCAGCTTAGGGACGAAATGCATGGGGACATATCATGGGATCCAAAAATAGAAAGAGAGCCCATGGGCTTCCCAGGACCACCCATCCCAATGCTATTCGGGGCCCCCCAAGTGCGCTCAACTTCGGAGTACATAGCTATTCAAAGAACTCATTTGTTAGACATGGATTTGGAGCATTTGATTGCTTCTTCATGGGGGTCCTTGGTAGAATGGTTCCTCTGTATGCGGGAACTAAAAGTCAATCCACTGTCTGTTTTTTGTGTCCCTTCGGTGGAAAACTATCAATCTTTTGACATCTGTTGGTATTTTTAGGATTCTTTTCTAAAGCGACTATAGCTTTTCTATACATGCTGCAGCATTGGCCTAAGTGACATCCTAACTGATAGGTATAGCCAAAGAGAACCAAGTCATATAGACTTCTTACAACCAAACACATGGGCATGCAAAGAACAAGGTATTGACATTTCCTTATCTCGTGGTGCGCCTCCCTTGTAATATGTGAATACCACAGTTTCATCGAGTAGCTCCATATATCTGTCCATATGGAAATTTGCACAAGTACACAAAGGAGGTATCTAGCGCAGCTTCTGTAACTATAACAAACTTAGAAGATTGAATTGTGTCACATATACAAACAGTCCATGGTTGTATAGCCCATACCACTTTTCTTAGAACATATATCTTTCCTAGTGTGTGCATAGCAAATTTTATCATACTTCAAACACTTGTAAGGGAGTACAGGATATACGGACTTTTAGCGGTACTGCTGAAACATTGTTATACTAGTAAAAATGCTCATCAAGCCATGGGCACTAGCTTCGTTAGTCAGCTGTCCATCTGTCCCTAGTTTGTCTAAGTGAAATTTTCTAAAATATTCATAAAAATGCTCCTCTTTTCTCGATGTTTCCACTTCTTCGATGCTCCAAGAACAAAAAACCACATTAACAATCATTCGACCTCTTAACTTATCGTAAATATCAGGTATGCAGGTTATTCCCAGAAAATTCGTAAGCCCCATCTAAAACACAGATTCAAGACTAGGGGTCCATCACAAAAATAGTCATCTTGGAAGAAACAGGTGTGAGGAGCTGACATAATGGATCATGTGGGTACATGTGTAATCTTGATCTGCCTATGAAATTATTGAGAATTAAGGAAAACAAGGTTAGCCTTACTTGACTAATCTGTTGCCCATTGTTGGGTATGGGGTCCATCACAAAAATAATTATCATGGAAGAAAAAGGTGTGAGGAGCTGATATAATGGATCCTGTGGGTACATATTTAATTTCGATTGATCTGCCTATGAAATTATGGACAATAAAGGAAGACAAGGTCAGTCTTACTTGACTAATCTGTTGCACATTGTTTCGTATGAATAAATGTGGCTGCTTCTCCAAAACCTTATTCATAACATCAAGCCCCTGCACAAGTGCAGTTGAAGGGTCTTTACTCTGACTTCCAGGCTGAAGACTGCTCAAAACCTTTTCCAGATAGTTGAATCTGACAGTTGCGGTGGGCCACACATCCAAAGCTTGTGTCAGAACATCCAGTGCTTGAGTATATATTGCAGCCATCTCCTTGTCTTTGGGCTCAGTTACCAAAGCAACCTGAAACCAATTTACTATAAGTAATTAAAACATTCAATCTAAAACAAACTAAAGGAGCTAGCTCTACAATAAAAAATGTTACGCATCAATATAACTCTGTTCTCATAGTAAAATTGATCACTTGTTTTACTATTTCACTTATTTGGAGGTATACAATGTAAACTCACAATATGATGTGATGCAGGCAGGTTCACACACATCCATGTGCACTGATATTCACATAGGCACATTTATACAAGTTCTTATGATGAAATGTACATGTGTGTGCAGATGATACAGGCTCAATATCCCTTATTACATCTTACAAATAGATAATTTTCCTCATATTAGTCAAAAGAACAAAATCTGCACAAAGTAATTACGCATGGAATTGTATGTACATCGAAACATTGCAGTGCCATTTTGAAATTTTTGTGCTTACAATATTTACTAAAAATGTGCAATTTGTTTTAGGAACTAAAGCAAAGTTAGGTAGTTTGATGTAGCCAATGTGAACAAATTGCAACAACCAGATGCTAGCTATAGTTCTTTGCAATTAGTGAGCTGATGCATCCCTTGGCAGGCACAGAGATCTAAAACTGAAACTTGCCTTTGCATCAGACAAAGACTAAAGCCTGGCTTGCATGAAATAATCATAAGAAGCTCAAAAATATACCCGGATAAGAAAATTAATAATCATTTCCTCCATTGCAGCGTTCGGTTTGAACTCCTCATCAGTCTGCCCAATTGAGCCTGGAGTACCAATATTCAGCATCGAAGTTGATGAAGAGCCCAAATTTGGCGACATAATCGACAAAGTTGAAAGTCCATTTTCAGCTTTCACGCGCTTATTTGGGTCCTCCACTGTATTAGAGAAGCCCGCAACATCACCTGTACGTTTCGATCCAATTGATAGATCTGCTGCTCCAGTTGCACTCAGAGGCTCCGATGTTTCAATATGACTGTGTGTTTCTGTCTCCATAGTCCCCTTGGATTCTGCTTGTCGCCGCCTTTCCCAAGCAACTACTAAGCCTGCAAGATCTATAGCAAGTCGCCTATTTTCAGTGGGAGTATTCTGTGGAAGGCCCAAACGGCTAAGAGAATTAACCATTTGGGGAACAAACTGAGCACGACAAGCATAGAACAGATCGGAGTGGCGGACAAGCAACTGGAATATGTGTATCAAATTTGGAACCGAGTGACCTTCCTCCACCAAAATTTTTTTTGTATATCGGATCCAAATAGGTATCTTAGATTCACCCAGCGGAAGTCTGCGAGGAAGGGCTGGCATCAATATGTCTAAAGCCTGTTTTGCAAGGACCCTATTTTCAGGTTGACATGTCCGCAAGAGAGCAACAAAGACCTGGAGATAAAGGGGACAAGCAAAAGGCATGTTCCCAAAGGCAACTTGGAGTCAGTAAATCAATCTTTTGAAAAGTGAACATTACCATCATCCAACATGAGATCTTCTCACTTGAAAACAGATCTTACAATTGTTCTATCCATTCTTATCCCATTAGGCCATCTCAACTCTTTCAAGAACTAGCAAAAAGAATCAGCAAATTGTACTTCCAATGCTGCACAGACTAGACTACTTTGACATTGGCAATGCAAGCTTCACAAGCAAAAAGTGGAAGGCCTCCTGCAGTGTTTCTAGCATCATTTAAAAAAAAAACTCTTAAGTTATTGTTTCCATTTGAAATGCCAATTGCTTAAACTATAAAATTCATAAAAACCTAATGAGCGTAACAGCTGCTTAATTGAACTTTTTGAAAAGAAAAAAAGTTGTACCTGCAAAATGATTTTTTCTGGAGCTTGATACGCTTCCAAGAAATGGCAGACATTCACAAAGGCCCACTGCTTGCTGGCACTATCCTCTCGTTTTAAATGGTTCCAGCCAAACTTTATAAGCTCCTTCCTATGATGAACTAAGTCATTTGGCAGGTACTTGAGAAGTAATGTAGCCAATTGCAGTAATTCTATTCTTAGTGGCTCATCATATTCTGCACTTATCTGAATTTTTTCAGAAACTTCATGTCAGAAAATGAATCAAACTTCAAAGCAAATGCACAAACTTGCAATTGTCATCCACACAGCGCCTTTGTCATTCACAACTGTAGCATACAAAGGTTTAAAGAAAGAACTTGCAATAAAACGTTGGAGAAAATCAGGAAGGTTTTATTGAGAGTTAAGTCTATTTCGCCACAGTTTAACCTGAACAAAGCAGAATAAATACTGATATAAAACACATCAAGCAATGCTGGCATTTGATTTGAAATGTTATCAAACAGCAAGAATAAGTGGGGATCCAGTGCTTCACAAGTGAAAGCACGAACTTGCCCAATGCACCAAAAGATATGTAATGATGAATTACACCACATTATAAGTTGTAGTGAATATTGGCCAGCGCCACCAAAAAAAAACAATTCATACGTAGGGTAATATCAGACTCGTTGAACAAGGACTATAACTTGCTAGCACAGACATGTTGACAGCTGGAAACTGTGTGAAATAATCACATAGTAAGTGGCAATAAATGCATGATTGTGGAACGAGAAATGGCTCTTCATTTGATTGCATTGAAGCCTGTACCTTCAACCAAGCACATTCAAGGAACTCGTGAAAGAAAGATTGCTGAAGTTAACCTATGCTAACCTCTTTCATTTCTGATCAAACACAGGATTATTTTGAGAGATAACACACATAAAGAATCGCCAATACACTTTACTTGGAGTCAAAGTTGAAATACCAAACAGAAACCTCAGAAGATGGTCATGAAAACTTTTAGTATGGAACATACTCAAGAAAACTGATGATCAAGGATCCTCTGAAGACATAAACATGATCGAGTTAAGAACTTAAGAAATGACTCACTAGAAACAGGTTCCACGTGACCCTAAGTTGTTATGCTGGGAAGATTTCTGAAAATAAAGGCATACAATTGATACCAAGGCTCAACAAAAATAGAGCTTAAACTTGCAGAGATTTATATTGGAAGAATGGAAACCACTCATGGATTAAAGTCATCAAAAAAGTACCAAAAGTTCATTCGATAAATATTCTCCTACGAAGCTTAACTATTATGTTGGTAGTTCATATACACTCTCGCTCAAGAAGATATTCAAAATGATCCTACTTATGATCGGAATGATAAAAATATTTTGCCCCAGCACACTACCAAAGCCCCCGTCACCTTTAACATCTCTTCTTTTCTATCTCTTCTCTTCTTATCCACCATCGAGCTTCTTGGTTGTCACTTTCTACAACCGAATATTGTTGAACTCCCCACTTACTGGGTCACATCCAACTAACTTTTAGGTAACTAACTAGTCTTTCCTCAACTCATGGTCTTACACAATAAGATGAGTTCGCTCACTGGTCTATTCATGAGCCAACCACAGTTGAGAAAGCTATCTCACAAGCCGATTCAAATCTCTGGAAAGAACAATGGACAAGGAGTACAACACATTACTGAGGAACAACACATGGACTGTCACCAAACTGCCAAGAAATAGAAAGATAATCGACTGCGATAGCAATTGAAGCTAAAATGTACATAAAATATGTTGATTGTACCATTCTAGCTCTAGAAAAGAAGGCATCATCTACACCTCCGGTCTTAAAAAAATTACAAGCAATTTGAAAAGTTACAATTAAGCCTCAGCTGTTTGTCTTCGTCCATATTTTGTCCGTTGTGCCAAACCTATAGGTTAGGGCATGAAATTATTTGCTATTGGGGCATTGAGAACAGATGTTGGATCAGCTCCAACCCCAGATTGTCTCTCTTGCCCTTGGTTCTTGATTTCCCTCAAACAGCACCTGTGGTCTCCTTCCTCTCTCATCACATTGATCTCTAGTCACATTGAATAAACCTCCAAATTTGATCACTCGCTCTAGGTGAAGGATTGAGATGTGGCTTGACTGCAAGTCACGTAAAGCTACCATGTTCGAATCTTGATTCACTCATGCTTCTTGATAAAACTCACACAACAACAGATAGGATTGGTGGCTAAGATCAAGACCGCAGCAGACAACTGTTGTTGCCCTTCAACGCTAGATAAAGGAATGGAGCGACAGAAACCTACAACTTATAATTGACATAATCTACTCCACCTTCACGGAGTAGTGGTGGCAACAGATGGGTCTTCCAAATGTGTTAACTTCTACACGCTGCACTCGGAAGACTTTCCTACACTGAAACCAGGTCTGCATGCTGACGGACTGTTGTCTATTTACAGGCCACTGGATCTCTTGCCAGCACCAGTTTAGAAACAGATTGCCAAGGATTTTTTTTCATTACCTGCAACACATTCAGCCTTCTTCCTGTTCTTCACAGCTGTCACCAACCTCCAAAATCTGCTGTCACTTTTAAAACAAGAAGGTTCAAACAAACAGAGATTCCAAATTCGCTGCAAGAAGATCCAATTCTCTTACGTACAAGAGGGCCGTGTATTCATTGTGCACTTATCACCCAGAAAACCAAAGCCATTTGTCTTTGTTTTATTGGTTGTATCTAACTACATCTCTATCTCCTGGAAGTAGAAATCATCTCTTGTAGAATGCCCAGCAAGGACAAATCAAGCCTCTCTCTATGCCTCTAATCCTATAGCGGAGAGAATCATACTACATGCTAGGGTAGATTGGGTGTAAGCTGTATTCAGCTTCGATACAATGTTAGACATCAGATTACGTAATGTCAATTCAATTCAAAGAAGGAAGGAGCGAGAAAACATCATAGCAATAGAGAAACTTGCATGATCATGCAATAAAAGGATCCAAGTGAGAGAGATGAAGTAACTACTCTGTTCCTACACATCTGACCATTGGTAACTGGTCCTTTCACACATAAAAGCGACTGAACCATATTAATTACATTACTTATTGCGAGTACATTCATTACATACAATAAATGACTAGAAACAACAGTATAAGGTAACTAAATATAGCATGGCTTATTATTGCACTGTAACAGCCTACGTGTTTGTAGCACACAATCGACTACTCATGCCAAGTCATGACGTTGTTAATCGTGCAGGTGAAGATCACATCTCCAGCAGTTTAAATAATGTGTAATTTCAGTACAGATTCGTATAGATTTGAAGTTTCTAAGAGTCTCATAACTCTCATTCCTTGTTCACTATGGGTAAATTGTTGAATAGGTGTCGTTAACAAAGCCAATCAAAACGTGATAAAATATGGATATGGTATTATGGATGTGCTCGGTCGCTCAAGAACTACTACAAACTACAAAGGTATTCCAAAGAACAAAAGTAGGGTGGGAAGGCTTTTATGACAATTGAATAATTCAGTGCAAATCTGACAAGGAAAATTTGACAAAATATGACAACTAACCACTCCTCTTATCCACTATAAGAGTTCTCACAACTATAAAAAACCTTTTGAGTCCTTCAAAAAAAATTGCAGTTTCACGCATGTTCAAACATAGGAAATGGGAAGCAGAGCATGACAGTCTTCCCTTATCATAAATTTTCTCTCAAACAAATTACAAACTCAGATCAGTACTCATATCATAGCACATACCTCTTCTGGAGGATCCAACAGTTTCTCAACTATGGTCCTTACTATTGTAGAGTCTACCACATCCCAGCTCTGATTGTTTTGAAATGCATGGGCTAGCATTGGTAAAATAAGGACTTGCATTGCAACCACTAATAGCTCCTGCGACAGTGTTTTGCTTTGAAACACATTCAAGAACTGCAACAACACCGCCTTCTTTTCTTGTGGTGAGTATCCTTCCCCAACCTGTATAAGAAATGTATAAGGACAGAAACGTCAATTTCAAAAAAATTCCATTACTTATGGAAACAAATTTGTCTGACCAAACTAAGGATAACAATTAAACAAAACTTTGAAAGCACTCTAGTCTTACTTCAGTAGAGTTGCAACTCTGCCAGGAGCTGTTATTTGACTTTGTCTACATATAGCTCATGACTCTGACTAGTATATCATTTTATCATGATATCCTTTATGGTATCATCCCTTTTATGCAGAGAGCTTTTCCAGTTTACACTTGATTTCATTGAGTTTCTATCCGAACTCACTTAGATGTTCTCAGTGACTAGTTTCTTTTGAGTTTTTGTTTTCTGGAGACATGTTTTTCATGCTCCTACATACTCTATCACACTTGAAGATGAGCCATTTGGCCTTATATGCTTCTTAGTATTCAAGGACAATAAATATTTCTTTCTTTCTTTCTAGTTATGGTCTCATGATATGATGAGAGAAAACTCTCTCTCTCTCTCTCTCTCTCTCTCTCTCTCTCTCTCTCTCTCTCTCTCTCTCTCTCTCTCTCATACAAGGGATGTCTCTGCTGCAACGAGATAAATGCCACAAAGCTCAGCAAAGTCATTTTAGTTCTCAACTGCAAATTCTCTCTTTCTTCTCTAGGAGAAGGCCACGACAGGACCCAGAGTATCATGACGACGACGACGATGCCCTTATTCATAGAGATCAAAGACAGCACATTACTCAAAATCATATTGCAGCTTGAGTTATCCGACCTATCATGAGGAGACACACCTCTCATCCTTCTAGATGACGCCAGCGACTACTAAAGTTACCTCTTGTTGCAACTCGCATCAAATCCTTCTATGGCGTCAACGGGACATAATGATACTGCTATACCTCATTTTCTACATTTAGTAGCACTTACACTCCAACAAATCTCATTCATCTCAGTTCATAGTATTTAGATATGTTGTTTCTTTCACTACTATTTTGAGGACATTTCATATGCTCCCACTGATATCACGTACTTGACATGTAAATTCTCCAGTCTTCTATGCCTTTTGGCATGGAAAAGACATTATAAAGCTCTCATGAGTATTTGTTGCAGCTAGGTGAAGTCCATGAGTTAGCCATTTATAACGGCCTACATTGTTGGTCGGCATTACACATGCCACCCTCACAATGGCAAGCACAGCATCATCAGCTGCCTCATAGGATCACCATCCTCCATTCCACTGATATCTAACTTCCAAATCTTCTCTAACACCCTCTCTAATCACTTTCCACCTTGGTACTATCTCACCTTCACAGTCTCCATCCCCTCCCTCCATCTCCCTTCCGCAGTCCCACGTCACCACATACCAAGAGGCCCCTCACCTCACTACTTCATCATTTTCCATATGATAGCCTATTGGAAACACAAGTCGTTTTCCTCACCACCTCACTCCATGCTGCTACCTACGCCCCACTAATGCACACCTACATGACGTCGTCCCATACAACCTCCTTGGTTTGATGATTAACGCCATTCCTTATGACATCGAGTTACCCATGCACGCTTACAGGAACCATGCCTCCTTCATACTGCCTACCATCGATCCTTCCACCGTACACTCCTTCGCAAAAAACGGGCCTACGAGGTGCATGAAGGGAAACGCCTTGTTTCTTTTCAGCTCTTCCACAGGATCTTTTTGGCATGAGTTCATCCCTTGTGCTCCACCCCCTCTCGTGGAGGATCTACAAACTTGGACTACCTACACTATTACATTATAAACCATACACACTTCCACGCCCATCTGCATCTCTCCTCGTCCATGTGAGTTCACTTTCTTCACCTCTAACATGGTCCTGGACTTGGCAACCATGAAGAAAATGTAGACCCATCATACCAGAGACATTCAGGACCTTGAGTTTGAGTTATTGATCCATGTTGCTAACATGCTCTCACCTATTCTAGCCACTCTACTCAACCGAACGGTTGTCTGTTTTTTCCCTCCATCCTAGTGCACGAACATCATCCATCCCATTCACAAACATGGTGACCCCATAATTCTACGTACACAACTCCCATACTATCATGATTGTAGGTTTTAGGTCTCACTATTCCACTACAGACCATGTCTTCACTCTTCATGGTCTCATTGAAGAGGACAGACATAGGAGAGAACGGGTTTATTGTTGTTCTGTTGACTTCAAAGAAACTTTGACTCTGTGCCAAGTTCCCTTCTCATCCAAAGGCTACGTGGTCTCAATTTCTCCACTAACACAATCCTAGCAGTGATGGCATTGTATGAGTGTAGTTCTGGGTTGTTTTCGGAGTGCCAAAAGTATCTTTCAGATATGGTGCACCATTGGGGTGAAGCGGGGTTCTTCCCTCTTGCCTACTCTTTTTGGATAAAACATTGACGAGCTTGGGAGAGTCATTGAGTCGAGTGGTGGTGCAGGTTGCAGACTTGGTAACATTTTGATTGCCATCCTTCTTTATGTAGATGATATGGTTTTAGTCTCAATGACCATAGACGATTTACAAAGACAGTTGGACAGTCTTCATGCTTTTTGTACCAAATGGAACTAACACTGCAAAGACCAAGGTTGTGGTCTTCAATAAATCCAAGGCCTGCATGTAGCAATGGAAGCTTATCTTTGACAGACAACCACTAAAGATTAAGTAATCTCACACTTACTTAGGGGTGTTTTTTACTAGCCCTATATTTGGAATGAGACAAGCAGCTACTACTAGGCCTGGGAAGGGACATGCTTCCCTTTTCCAATTGAAAGGTTCTGCCTTTTGAAGTTTATTTGGAATGCCTTGAATATGTGTCGGCTTATCGATGCCATTGATAATTCCACAAGCTTATATGCAGCAGAGGCATGGTGTATAGGTTTCACCTCATCTGATTGGGCCAATATGTTGCACCTGCAGATCAACATATGTTAACATAAACCAAGCCCTCCATCCCTCATCAAGTGCAGAGTTCGCAACTTCACCTTTCTAGCTTGACGTCATCTTGTGGCTTATCAAGTAGCTTTCTTTACATAGCGATTTACGTTTTAGGTTTTAGTTTTAGTCTAGTTCTTTGTTGACGGCACTCTCCCGTCCGCGTTCCATCTACTCTGTTGTACTACCTCTTCAGTCTTATATGCCTTTTGGCATGGAAAAGACATTAATAAAGCTTTCTTTCTCTCTTCTCTCTCTCTCTCTCTCTCTCTCTCTCTCTCTCTCTCTCTCTCTCTCTTCTTTTTGGTAAGCTATAACACCAAAGTTGAGTTAACAGAATGAGCAACTAACCTCGACCATGTAAAATTCCTTCAAAAATGTGTAATCTATTCTCGTCCGGACCAAGAAAATTGACAGCATATCAAATAAAACGTTGACCTCTCTTTTGTCATGCCGTAGAAAATTTAAAAAGCATTTGACAAGCTTTTTGCTTTCCTTGACCTGTCACATAAAGTGAAATATTTCAGCATCTTGAAACAGGAAACCTGATACAAGAATAAGAGATTCTTGGACTCAAGGCAATCCTGGCAGTAATTACATCTCCAGCTGATTAGCATAATCAATCAAACTCATAGCATCCTTCACTCAAAAGGAATATCATACACTGGCCATCATCATATCACAACCAGAATCAGAAGAGCTGCAGGGACAGTTGTTCCTGAACCCATTTCAGAGCAGTAAATCAGAACAGGAAGACATTATGCTATGTTAATCCTGTTCACATGAAAAATGCAGAAGAGTTTTGAATCTACCTGGATCAGAGTCAGGCTCTGCTCATTGCGTAAACGGTCCTGTCTTGCAGGTGACTGCCAAAGGCGAACTAGCGCATCGAATACATTACAATTTGCTTGCAACCATTCAGGCATCAACTTGACAAGAGTGCAAACTAAAGAAACACCTTGAAATTGAGCATCTGAAGTTTGAATGTTTGCCGCAGAACCTGCTTGAGAATCCACATATCCATCAGATCCACCAACTGTAGCACTTCCTGAGGTCTCATCGACAGGTGTTAACTTTGCCACATGAGGAAAACAAGCCAAAACTATCTTGGAAGATGATCGTGCTAATTCCTCCCGAAGAGGTTGCCCATCTTCAGATTTAATGATGTCCATGAACCTGAGAAACAAATTACCCCACAAACATTCACAATAACTAAATGCAAAAAATCCCTATTGATTTCTGAGAAGAAACTTCTACATGCATATCAATGTTCCAGAAGACTCACCTTAAGAATATCCTATGAACTTCTACTCATTTTGCAAATTACCTTTGCAACCAGTAAATACTTCAAATACGTAACGTATTTTCTCACAAAACATCCTAAATTAGAAGAGAGAGATTCACATTTTGTGGAAACAGAAACCTAGGCTTACATTCAATTTCAGTAATTTCCTATTGATTCTGAGCATCACATACATTACATTTGGAAGTCTACAAACCAGCCCACTCGATTGAAAGAGACAAGAGACTTTGAGTTGAGCTATGTTCATACTGCCTCTGAAAATGTACTTAACATATTGAGCACAATACATGCAAGTAGACACTGTTACAGAACATTTATCACCACATTGGTTAACTTCCAGGAAAATCCCAGTTTCTCATCCTTCATACCATGTCCTGATCTGAGCAGGAACTGGTTCAGAGTAGGACATATCACTTATTACAAAGAGGTTTGATGGCACCTATACCAACGTTGAAGACAATCTTTGTTGAGCTCTCACTACACTTGAGAACATGGAGCTCAAATCATATCATTTTCATGATGAGTGATCATACTCGCTCCACACATCAGAAACCTGGAAATTATGTTGTTTTTATTCATGTATTAATTATTGATCCAGGATAGTCTCGTTAAGCTAAATTGTAAAGAGTATTGAAATTTCACAATTCTAGCTTGATTAGTTTGTTGAATTTTTTGCCATGTAAAGTGATGACGTAGCATTGGCCACATGGATAGATGCTTAGGACAAACTTCACAATGTTCATATTCCTCATTCGAGGTCTTGTAACATCATTTCATGTGAGAATAAAAGGCCATTCTAGCCTTGGAAATAATATAGGCCCAAAATTAGCAATTTTTGCATTGTTGAGGGATCTCACTCTCATGAGGTCAACAATAGGGCTAAAGGGCCATCTTAGGGTTATGATTCTAGGGTTAGGTCAGATGTGATTGGGGACAAACCCCAAAACCAAGAATCCGAGGTAGACTTGTATACATATCTATGTAAGTCTTGTAGTAATTTGATGTAGAAATCAAGATTTTAAGTTTCCAAGACATTGTTTTGTTGTGGCGAGTTCTAGCATCGATCTCTGGTATCTTGAGTGTATAATCTTCATTAAGACACATCAGGAAGAACCTTACCTCACTTCGCTGCCATTTTCCCTATCATAGCTCATTGAAATTACAAGCAGCCTTTCTCACTACTTCGCTCCACACTACTGCATTATTGTCTTTCCCATCTAAACCTCATCAACGCAAACCCATGTCATCTCATCCCGTACGACCTGCTTGGTTTGATGTTGAATGTCATTCCTTACATCTTAGAGTTGTCCATGCACGCTTACATGAAGCACATCTTCATGCAGCCCATCGATCTCTTCACTACACACTCTGCCATAAACAACATGTCTATGAAACTCAAGAAGGGGAACGACTTATCGATTCTCTTCTTAGTTAATCCACAGGTGCTTTTGGGCGTGAGTTTATTCCCAGTGCTTTGCCTCCTCCACTTGAGGATCCACATACCTGGACTACATGTGCCACAAATTCAGCCCTCTGTACATGCCAGTCTACCATGAGTCTTTGGCCTCCACTCTTTTTCCCATGATAGTAAATTGAATCACAACCTTATTTCCTTACCACATCTCTTCACTCTACCGCCTCTCTAGCCTTTCCTTCTAAGCCCCATAAAGGCAAATCCACACATTCCTCACCACCCCGTCCTCTACACCCCCCATGGTATGACGTTGAATGTCACTCTCTTCATTATCTTGTTACCCATGCACATATTCATGCCCCTCACCTTCTCCGCTCCTCCCGACATTCATACCATTGTACACTCCGCCGTAAAAAGCGTGCATGATGACTCCAAAGGAAAACATCTTGTTGACCATCTTTTCAACTTTTCATCAAGCCCCGTGAGTTTATCCCTCGTGTTCCACCACCTCTCCTAGATGACCTCCGCATATGGGCCGACTATGCTACTAGTCTATACACCATACCCACTAACTCGCCCATTTCTATCTCTCCCAGACCATCTGAGTTCAGCTTCTTCACGAATCACCTCTAATATGGTCCTTACAACCATCAAGAGAATGTAGTCCCATAAGGCTAGAGATATCGAAGACCTTGAATCTGAACTCTTGACTCATGTTGCCGACCTACTTGCTCCCACACTAGCCACCCTCCTCAATTCCACAGTTGTCATTGGCTTCCCATCCTCCCGGTGCACCAACATCATCCACCCTATTCACAAAAATGAAGATCCCATGACTCCTTGGTAACTCTCGCACTATCATGATTGGACATGTTCTCGCCAAGCTATATGGTACCATCCTTCAGTCTGCAATGAGCTCAAAGGCAGAATCCAAGAGATTACATGCTTTGTGCAAGGTAGGGTTCTGAGCCCATTACTCTACCACTGATCATATCTTCTCTCTTTGAGCTTTGATCGAGAAAGTGAAGCATAGGTAAGAGAAGGTTTACTGTTGTTTTGTGGACTCCAGGAAAGCCTTTGATTCTGTCCCACTCTCCTTGCTCATTCAATGACTTCGTGACCTTGGCTTCTCCACTGACATCATTTTGGTTGTATTGGCTCTTCATGAGAGAGTCTCGGGTTGTTTCTGACATGGCAGTGGTATTTCTAATCACATTTGGAGCACCATTGGGGTCAAAAAGGGTTGTTCCCTTTCACTGGTTCTTTTTGGATTATATATTGATGAGTTGGAGAGACACATTTCACAATGGGGTGGATTTGGATGTAGACTTGGTGACATCCCGATTGCCATTCTTCTTTATGCCAATAATATGGTACTAGCTTCCCCGACTAGAGAGGGGCTACAAAGATAGGGAACATTGCGAAGACCAAGGTTGTAGTCTTCAACACTTCTAGAGCTTTCATGCAGTGCCAGAAGCTCATTCTCGATGGATAGCCTCTAGAGGTGGTCTCTTCATCTTGCAATGCACATTGAGTGACTGCCATATTATCTCGCCTTGAAGAGATCCATAGTCTCTAAGTTGCAATGAAGCATCTCAGAGTTATTTCCAATCAAATAGAGATAGCCAAGCAAATTTTATAGGAACCCTAGAGTGGATAAAATTGTCACACTTGCACACTAGCGAAGGTCAAGGGTAAGGACAATTATATTTTCATATGCCTAGACTACCACAAAATCTAAGAAAAATATCATTTGCCTCTTCAAGATCAACTCTCAAGCCTTTTTTTCAAATTTTTCATGTGTTGCTCTCAACCGTATAAGCCTTCACTAGCTATTCAGTGGAGGCAATAACTTCTCAAGCTTAGGGATACCAAGTGAGCTCACATCTACATCACTTCCTCTTTCCTTGCTTGTTACATTTGACAGAGTCTAATTTAGAGCCAAATATAGATCAAAGATGTTAAGTAGACCTCTAAAAATTGCTAAAGACTCAAAGAGAGCCTGCCTTACCAATGTTTCATCGAAACACGTTTCGAACGTAAGAAACGCGTTTGAAACACCCCGTTCGAAATGGGCCCGTTTCGAAACACATTTCTTGCGTTCGAAACGCCTGTTGAAAAATGCAAATTTTTTTGATTTGAGGAAAGTGACCATACACAGTTTCTCCTCTTGAAATTGCATTCTCTAGAGCATTCTCATGAAATTGGATGTATCTACTTAGTACTAGTCTTTCTATGCCATGTCTAAACCCCAAAAAACCCATAAAAACACATTTAAAAATAAAAATAAAAACTTTAAAAAAATTTCTCGTTTCGAACCTAACCCTCCCGTTTCAAACCCATTTCCAAACAACGTACAAAACGGACCCATGAAACATTGAGCCTTACAGAGGTCTACCAAATGCTTTCCTTGAGCAATGGCTCATTGCAAACATCAAATCTTATATTCCCACTCATCATTGACATGTTAGCAAACAACATACTACATGAAGATCCACAAAGATCATTGAGCATTTTGTAGACATATTCAACATATCTAATGTTCAATGTTTGGTTCCCAAAACTTGAGCAAGACAGCATCAAGACTTCAGAATAATCAGCTATAGCTTAGGTTGTATAATTCTCGTCATGACTGAGGTGGTATATAAGCTAACCCTAGTTGGACTTGCGTCATCTACGTAGTCTGAAGCAGCGTTGAGCTCCACAATGTCATTTTCACTAGTTGATTTAGCCTCTTCCAAGACCTTTTTGTTGCTTCTTCCTAGTATTTCTAAAAACTAAAGGGGCGGCATATTTGTTTCAACTTAGGCAACCACATGATTGATATGGTCAAAAGAAGGGGATACAGTATGATTACTATTGAACTATCGAATCTCGATTCCAATAATAAATCAAAGCTCAAAAATGAGCAATAAGGTGTTGGATGTGAAAACTTAGTCTGCCTTGACAATAACTTTAAACCGATATGTATGCAGTTTGTATCACACGTGCGCACTAAAGTGTTTTCTTAATCTTTAAACCGATATGTATGCAGTTTGTATCACACGTGCGCACTAAAGTGTTTTCTTAATCTGAAGATGTAAATCTATTTGAGAAGTGGCATGTTCATTCCACTAGAACTTGAAAATGTTCAGCTATTTTCTCCTCTATAGGTGTTTTCGCAAGACTCTTGACACATAACCATCATACTATACTTATCACACTAGGCTGTAAACCAAAAAGATCTTATACCACAATTACAGACTCTCAGCCAACAACATTTGTAGATCATATGAAGCATAATATCTGGTATGAAATCCTTATTACCTCCTCCCCATTACAAGAAAAGAAAATGCCTTGTTTCTGCAGAGAGAATAAAGTCACAGCGCGAACTAGGCCATGAGACAGGCATGTGTCCTACAAGTACTTTAAGAAATTGATCTAACATTTTCTTTTCAAAACAATCATCAAAACATTCCTGGTTTGCAGGCCTATCTCTTGTAATAGTGATTACCTGGTAACTGCATACCTGACAAATTGAAATGCTCAACAACAAGTACCTGCGAAAATGAACTGGTAGGGTAAGATGTGCCAGGAAGTAGTCAACTGCCTCGGTGGCATAGCGATTCAAAAATTTGGTTAGAGGTAACCGATAAGGGCTGTTAAGCTCGCTGTAAACCTGCCCCTGCGGAAGCGCAGCTTCAAGTTGCATTGTCAATTGTACAAGCTCATCAAGGAATTTTCCTGCTGCAGAAGGCAGCAGATGGAATAGTTCTATGATTGCTGCATACAAGCAAATGAAAGGTACTTAGTCTTAACTAATATTCACAAAATATCTACAGAGCTTTATTTTGTAGACTAAACATATCCTTGTTCTCAAACGAAGAATCACATGCTCAAAGAACATTAACATCTGCAAAAGAGAGGTTTCAGCACTGTGAACTTATCCTTCAAAGATGGTCATGAATAATTTCAAAGTCTGACACATATACACATCAAACCTTTCACTGCAAATCAATCTGGCAAACAACAGTGTACAAACAATACCTGAAAAGTTCTAGTTATGGAGAGCCTTACCGGCTGCAATCTTTGGCTCTTCACCAGCTTTCCAGGACTTCACCGACGTGGCAAGCTTATCAGGTTCAAGCCATTTTTTCAAATGCTCCATCAATTTGCCGCCCAGCGTCACATTAAACCAGTTTGAAAGTAATTCCAGCAAACGGGCTAATCCTTGTAGCAATGGCATGGTAAGATTCTTATAATGAGCCAAGTTGACCAAAATAGGACGAAGACTACTCTGTAAAAGCTCCTTTGGTAGCTTCTGTTGTTGAATCACCTGCAGGGTGCAAGCACGCCGTGCAACATGTGTCATAAGAAGCAAGGCTGAAAACTATCAAAACAAAACATTAGCAAATAATTGGCTATTGATAGGTCTTCTGGCAGGAATTGGCCCTGATATTATTAGTTGTTAATGCCAGTTGCTCTTTTTATTTGCACCCTGAGCCCTTCAACAAGTGATTAGACAGTTATTATGGAGGTTTATTCATTTATCAACTACTATTGGGCCCTGTAGCACAAATTTCAGTACATACGACTATCATCCCTAATTGAGCTACAAGTTTTTAGCAAGGTTGTCTAGAGTTACCGTAGCTAATAAAACACTTCTTAAAAATGGAAGCACCTACAAGATTTACGGCCCCTGATTTCATAAACAGTTTAATACATTTTAGCACAAAGAGCTAATAATATACCTGCCGGAGTCCTTCTTTTGCCACTGCCACAATCTCAGGAGTACGACAGGTCAGGGACTTGAAAAACATCGCAATCACTCGTGAACGAAGCTCAGCATGAATAGGAGTTTTGAAATCCGCCCACGCCATCGCTGTACATAGAAGCTCAATACATACCGTTCGAAGTTTTGTCAATGTTACTGTCATCTTTGGATTCATAAATCTCCCAGCTAACATGGCTTCATCTGCCTCAGCAATTTGAAGAGCCTCTTGCAAAAGATTGACAAGCTCAGGAGTCATTTTTAAGAGTGGAGGCCGTAAGGCTAAGCAAAAATTAAGTGCCATGACAGTTCCAACCTGCATAAGTCCATGCAAGAGAAAATACTTCATTTAATCTGCATCACATAACACCTCTCTCTCTCTCTCTCTCTCTCTCTCTCTCTCTCTCTCTCTCTCTCTCTCTCTCTCTCTCTCTGATGATGATGATTCGGGCTAAGCCCTCAGTCCCACACCAGATTATCACTCTCCCCTGACCGCCGCGGAAAGCCCCCCACTCCCCCCCCTGCCATGCAGGCAACGCTTGCCTGCGTGGCAGCGCCTGCCAATGCTGCCGCCGCCGCCTCTTCTGCTTCCGCTGCTCCAAAATTGTCATCTGCTCCTACTGCTGGCCTCCTTCGGTTTCCTAAACCTACTGCTTTTCCCTCTTCTTCATCCACTCGAGAATCGGCACCCATCCCCTATACTCCATCAGTCACATCCACAGTCTTCATGCAACAACAAGATCTCATGTTTGATAGACAACCATTGGGGATTGTGTCATTTTACAACTACTTAGGGGTGCTTTGAACTGGCGGTATATTTGGTATGAGACAAACAACTACTACTAGGCTTGGGAAGGGACATGCTTTCTTTGTCCAACTAAAGAGGTTTCGTTTTTGAAAGTTTATTCGGGATGCCTCGCATAAGTGTCGGCTTTTTGATACCATTGTTACCCCCACAACCTTTACATGCAAAAGAGACATGGTCTAAGCCCTCCATCCCACATCAGGTTATTCTAGCAAAGTTTGCAGCCTTGGTTTTAGAGCTTGACACCAACTTTTAACTTATCACATAATTTCTAGACTATCACTACCTTGTAAATGGATATATTTTGCATTATATTTCTCTCAAATCTTAGTATCTAAATCTATATGTACTTACGCTCCCATTGATTACACATACTTGACATGTACTTTTTCGTCTTATATGCCTTTTGGCATGGAAAAGACATTAATAATTCTTTCTTTCTTCCTTTCTTTCTCTCTCTCATATTTCTCATGGTTTGAGAGTGCCGTTGGGCCAAATGAGGGGTTCATCTCATGATCTTTATGTAGTGACAAGTCATTCACAAGGGACCTCGCAGGAAGACAGGATATGCTAGGAGACTGAGGATCATTTCTTTTTTTAGTGTCTCCTTTACTACAAGATTAGAGGACACCACTATTGCCTTTCCAAAGATTAGTCATCCTATGAACCCATGATATGGCCAACAAGTTTGCATTGAATATATTCATTCTCTCTCCACTTGGCATGCACTAAGTTCTGCGAGTCAAACTAAAGGAACAAAGCAATATATCAAAGAAAATTTGCAAACTTAAAATTAAGATATCACTCTAATATGCATTTTCATGGATGATGATAGATCATAAAGATTTATTACTTTATCAGTTGAACTCCTAATCTGCTTTCACAAAGAGAGTCCTAATTTGCTTTCACAAAGAGAGTCCTTGATGTTTAGAAATACATCTCCTCCAAAACACATTTCCTTGATCGGCTGATCAAAGTATTCAAATGCCCACGAGATTCAGATTTAGCTTCCACCTTGAAGTTGGTTGCAATCACATAAGACGAAGCAATATAGGATATCTTTTTTGGTTGCTTAAGCATTGTACACCTCCCTCATGAACAGACAGTCATAGATCCTCACCAAACTCACCACCCAACAACAATCTACACATTAAAGAGAAACTCCAAAGATGTCATGACTTTCATTTTTACATATGACCATAATGTTCTATGTCGCAAGAATTGACTAAGCTTTATGCTTGTCCAATCCCACCAGATGTACCAGCTACAGTTTTTACCATTACAGAGATCAATGCCTTCAGAATGTTCGTGAAGGTGGAAGTACGATAGAACATAAAAGCTCCCCAGTTCTGCTTACATGAGCAACAGAGGCAAAAACACAGCTTGGGCTTTTGAGTTGATATTCTCCTCACTCCATGAAGTTTTTTTGTAGACAGCCTAACCAAGAATCCATTGATATCTCCTTGGTAGACATCGGTACAATCATAACCCAAGGGCAGCTCCTTGACCATGAAGTGCGCATTTTGAAAGTTTAATATTCAAAGACTGAGCTGAGGAAAATTAATTAGCACGTTTTGATCCGTTTGTAGATAACAACCACAAGAGTCTTTGAAAAGTGAGAGCTGTCTCAAGACGGTTTAATCAACACATTTGAAGTGTGCCTCTGGAGCTTAGCCGTTCTGACCGAAACCAGTCAGAACATACAGTACGTTCCGGAACGTACTGGGTCAGAACGTGGTACTAAGTTTAAAATAAATAACTTTCCTTTGTTACAAATTGTTTTTAATTTTTTTTTAAGCTATGCGAATCTGGAGACAAGCACACTTTGTGAAAGCCAATTTTAATCTTGTTGCAAGAGTTCAATTCCATCTTTTGAAAATGAATCAAATCACTTTAAATCCACTCATATATTGGTTCAAATCTCCTGGGAACTACAATATTCTCCTTAAATTGAACTGGTGCAGTGTTGATTGATTTGATTACTTTATGTAGTGATTATTCATTCAGTTCGTTTTTTGCTTTCAAAATCAGCTATCCTTTACCCAGCTCCATCTAACCAATATAAATGTCAGGTATAATAGATGTGCATGGTTTTGGACAAACCGATTTCTATTCTATGAAATTTTTGGTAAACAAGACATGAACAAGATCAGTCTCGAAAACAAAATGGCTGGAGAGGATGGTCTCAAGGAAAAGCTCTAAGTACATCTTTCTCTAAATTAGACTGCAAATTGCACTTGCACCTCCAGCATTGATCAGTGCTGAGTGTTACAGGACTATGAAAAAGATTAACAGTAAAAACAAAAACCTAAATCAGATCAATACCTGCTGTTCAATATGCTTGACTCGAAGAGGACGGAAAACAAGTGTTTGCAGCAGAGGCTGATGAAGAGGCTCTAAGAGCTCTGAGACCTCACTTCCTGTCCGACTAGCAAGCAAAGCTAGACAAGACTGGACATTTTTCCGAACAATCTGAGTGGCATTTGGATTGAACAACTCTGCAGCAAGGACATCGACAACTCCCTGAAAACTTTGTCTTCTTGGCTCATTGTTTGTCTCGTCCACATTGTTGACTACTCGAAGTACCTGTGTTAGGACTTGACTCACCTCTTCCTGCTCTCTAGTTGCATGGTGTGGCAATCGCTTTAGAACATAAACCAATGCCCTTACTGCTCTAACCTGGAAAAGACACAGCGTATCAATGGTGACCTTTCCAACCAAAGCCCCAAGCCCCATGACTCCCCCCATTTGAGATTGCCATGTACTGCCATAGCAGCAATGCAAAAGTCGTGGAAGTAGCTGCTCAAACACAGGCACCCTGACATCAGGAGGTAGAAATTGTACAGGGTTCATTGAAGGACTAGAAACCATGGTTGGAGTTCCAGGAGTGCTCACACCTCGTGGAGCTAGTATTCCAGTGTGCTTCGATCTTGTGAGAATAAGAGTAGTTTCAGCAAAGACATTCAACCCATGAAGGGCAGCTTTGGCATGTGTTCTATTTTCGTCTGCAAGAACAGAGACTAATGCATCCAAAAAAATAAGTGGGTCCAGCTCCTTCAAGTTTGAATTTGAAGAATCCTTTGGCTTGGAAGCATGAGTGGCACTCGTAACTGCACTAGATACACCAAAATGCATAGAACCCGTCTGATTACTAATAGAAGTTGTCTGATTGGTGAAGAATGCATCGACATGGAAAATCATTGCAAAATGTCGGCAAATGTTCAACACATAATCATCCTTTGGCTCCTGAAGATCAGTTTCTGCACTTGCTGCAATCACAGTCATCAGTAACACTTTGAAAACACTTCTTTCAGCCATTAATTGAGTCTTTGTCTTCACGCCAAGGTCCACCTGTGCAGCCCAAGAAAATGAAATGTCAGATAATAGTACAAAGAATGCTTGTGTACTCTGAGAGACTAGAAACAAAAAGATGAAAAAAGAAAAGCAGCAACAAGGTCTAGAGATGTGAAAAAAGCCAGTCATCCAAGCATCCAGCCTTATTACATGAGGGGCATCTGCATAGTTCCATATTAATAACATTTGCGTAGTATATGATGTCTATATCATGGGATCAAAAGCTTTGAATGTTTTGAGAACTTGAAATTTAGCCATAGTACTCGGACTACAAAAAATATTCATAAGTTGAAACTTTTTGACCAATCTATGATAATCTTATGGAGTTAATTATGTACAAGAAAATGTTATAGCAATTGCAAATCTGCTTGTACTTCAAGAAAACTAAAACTGGAGAAAATTGCAGCTAAAAGATAATTGAAGTCGCAAGATAAACATGCCTTCATATTTGACGTCTCAGCCCTTCTTCTAGAAGGATCAATGTTTGTGAGTAGCATGGTACTAAGCTGCCCAGGAGTGACTCCTTCACCTCCAATATTTCCTTTCAAATTCAGAACTGATGACAAGCAGACACGCAAGAACTTCAAAGCATGTCGGCGATACAAGCCATCAACACCAGGATGAGATTGCATAACAGCAGCCCGTGCAAGGTAAATACAGCGGTCAAGTGGTACAAGAAATGAGGTCGATGGTTCAAACGTTAGTATCAAGCGCAACCCATGTTCTGGATTTTCTTTACACTCCAATGCCAACGGTTCATTTAAGAACCGTCTGTTTCTTCCCCCCAATTTCCCTAACAACTGCAAAGCTTTTGCGCCCCAAACATACGGTTTTGGTCGAAGATGGGACCATAACGTGAGAATCAAATCAGACATAGCATTTGCCATGCTAGGTTCCAAGAATTCCGGATTGAGACTATCTATCCAAAACTCTAATGTTCTCAAGCCTAAGCTAATCAACTCATCATTACCTTTCAAAGCTAGTATGAGAGGCCTCACTAGTCTGTGAAGATGTGGAAGTAGTGAACTCAAACGAGCCGGCATAGTCAAACAAAGTTCTACTATAATGTCAGTCATGTCCTGACCGGTTGGCCCCTCGAGCATAGACAACAGCATGTTTAGACAAGGTTGCAAAGTTGAAATAAATTCTCTAAATAATAGCTCAAACTTCCCCCCTGAAAGAGCACGAAACATTGTCCGCATTAACTGCATGTAACCCAACGGCTTATCCACTTCCATAGCATTTTTCATACAAACCTCCATTAGTGTCAGCACATGTGGCTGTAAGACACGCTCACAGTCAACAGGAAACTTAGCCACAGCAACAAATAAGTATCGGAATAGTTGCAGAACTAATTTTGCAGCAGGGGAGTCTGGCTGCTTCAGAAGATCAAGTTTGTTCACCAAAAAGTGGACAAGCACATCAGCAAAATGACGTGTGACCTTCGAATTTTGTAGCAGATTGGCATATATTTGCAGCAACTGATTGTTCTCTAGCATGCACTCAAATAATTGAGGCATACACATTGAGAACATATCCATTAGATTCCGATGTTCCATAACAGAGAAAACTGATGCATAATGTGAATACATTTCCTTCTCTTCATCCTTTTCCTTGAACAGGGCAAGGCAATGAACACCACTTTTTAAAATACCTGCTGCAAGCCTTACCTGCTCCAAAATGAACCACCAGTTCAAAGCAATCATAATACTGTTGAAAATCAATTATTTAGTAAATTCCACATGATGGCCATTTTAAGTATGCAGGCTAGAAAGCATAAGTTTATCATTTTACAAAGGATAGTTTTCCTGTAGGAGGAAAAGAACTGCTTTTGCATTTATATCTGGAATATTGCTACATGATATAACTACATTGCAGAAACCTGTCAAATACAAAAGAGGGACATTGAAATCTTCCAAATTGTCAAATGTATGTGGTTTTTTCAAGATTTCAGTAAAAAAGGGTTTCTAGCTCGATTCATCATTTTATCAAGATGTTTTAGGGAATAAATTCAATGAATCACAATTCTCACCAGATTTGAGTTGGAAATGGTTCTTCACAAAACAACCTCAGTCCATTATCTACATACCTAAACATGCATTGAGGACTCCATGCATTGAAGATCTAGCTCAGAACCTTGGAGGCACATCAATCTAGTGTGACTAGTTTTCCTTTACACCCGCTTCCATATTAATGTCTAAAGGTATGAATAATATTGTGGCTGCATGAGCCTGTTGAATCCAAAAGACAAATCCACAACTACAATATCAGAAAGATGTACATAATAGCTCTATAAAATTGATATCATAAGTATTTTGTAACCAAACCTCATCTTCTCGCATTCCTTTAGGCCCAGCTGGATTCGCAGCACCTGGACCTTGTGCCACTTGCATTTGGGTAACGTTAAGGTGGGTGATGCTCCATACTAATGTCTTCATTCCTAGTTCCGTGAATTCAAAAAAGTGTTTCAGTACTAAAACAAGGTCTACAGGTCCCACCAAGTTCTGAGCATTAAAATTAATGTTTGAAGATTTTACTGATTAAACGTCTCCGAGAAAAGAAAATGTTACAGCTTACAGCCTTCTGTCATTTCAAAAAACACTACATTGGAAGGGTTTTCCGAAATCTAAATAAAGAATCAGGACGTCATCTCCAGTAAACCAAGTCCAGAATAAGAAATGAATATTCAAAGAAAGTTAATGCTGGTAAAAACTTTCACAGATTGGGTACATGAATTTAATGTAGCGAGTTTTGCCTGAATTACTTTACAGGTGATCTTAGGATTGTTTGGGTAAGCAATATTTTCACTAAACCGTTGCATAAGGGAATGGTGCCTGACAGATTTTTACAGAACCTTCAGACCATTTTGGGTAAGTAGGGTTTTTGCTCAACCTTTACATAAGAGTCATGTTACTAAATATGTTTACTCGTGGCTCAGGTGACTTTTGAAGTTATGTTTTGCCCTAATGGGCTCGCTGCAAATTCTCAAGTGACTCTTACCACCATTAGAAGTCACTCGAATGACCATTCCCCTATACATGACTATCTCCAAGTGCTAATTTCACTTCCAAAAGTTTCAGTTGATCGTCTGTTTGCATAGAATGGCTTATGGATAGTACTGTTGGAATCCACATAGACTCAGGTCAGATGTCATTTCCAAAGATTTACGAGTTAACCTACAGTTTAAGCCAAGCACACAATCGTCCTTCAACCAAAGGCTGGCTTTTCTTACAGCCAGAAATCCTTCATTATGAACCTGAATATTGCAATCCAGCCAATTTCTGTCCTTCCTATGTATTTTTCCTTACGGCAGATCTAAGCTCTAATAACTTCAACTATCAGCCTCTTAGTGACAGAAGCATCTTGTTGACTAGTCTTTGAAAGTTACTCCTTCCAGGCAAACTCATCTTTAAACATCATAAAGATCGTGCCATTGATAACAATCAGAAAGAAAAATGCATGGTGGATCTTTAACAAAATCTTATGTATGACATACTATCATATACAGAAATTGGTTGAACTGCAATATGCATCATAGCCTCAGCTTTGGAGAAGCTAAACCTAGGGCACAAAGTATCTTCCTAAACGTTCCTAATTCTCATCACTTGTACAAAAAAAGACTGAGAAGAACACGGTAAGCTTTTTACTTCAGGACAAGATGACTGGAACAGTCCATGTTTCTGTGTGATCTATGTTTGATGAGACTTTATAGTAAGTTTCACATATGGAAGCAAGAAGTCATAGACTTCATCCCTTTTCAACTCTAGCTAAAGAACGGACAATATTCAAACTATGCTAGGAGGATGCATTTACCCATAATCAATGTCTTTATCAACTGCTTGCAATCGCTGACTTCCTTAGCATGCTCTGGAGGCACTTGCAAATTCAGAGCTGCCTGCTTCCATACAGGAAACAATCCAATTCAGTTAGCAACAAGTATGATTAGCAAATATGTGATCTCAACTTTCTCCACAAAATCAAATCAAGCAGTAAAATCTTAACTGTGAAAATCTTTCAATTATGCTACATGGTCTAGCATTCTCCCTCTTATTTTCCAGTACGGCATTACAAGCTTATGTTCCTGTGCCTGTATTTCCATATCTTTTTGTGAAAGTAGATAATGTCCAAATTCACAAATTTAATTCAAAAAGCCAGTAATGTCATAGGTGAAGTTGAGATAAAAGTATAAATGCAAAGAAAAAGGTCACTGAATACATTTCAAAACAATTTAGAAATGGGAAACACAAAAGTCGTAGCCAGCGAGCAATACTTAAATATCATCAGCACCCAAGCATAAGTTGCTATGTGGGTTTCAAGAAAATCGGGACAGCCTGTACGTCTATCGCCTCCATTGACGTATTGCACTTGACACGTAATTTGCAGTTGTTTTCTCACACAGTTTTGTTGAAAAAGCAAATTTCAAATAATCAATCATGTTTTGAGCAATTTCACAAATGCAGGCACCAAACAAGCAATAGTTTCAAAACTATTGATAGAATAACTTTGAGGTTTGATGCAACAAAAAAAAAATTCTTTCATCTATCAGGTATAAGGTTTTTGTAACAGAACAAAGTTCAAAGACTTCAGAGACATAACAACTGAAGCGTGCACTCAGAGATGTACATAGTTCCGCACATATGCTCCAGGTATCGAGATATGAAAGTATTACAAGATTATGTGCAATTGAATAATATATGGCCAAAAAATGCACTAAAGAGAACTTATAATCATTCTAATTTCTCTGAGTTCAATGAGTTGAGAGAGAAATTCTCACACTCAATATCAACTCAAGCAAGTAGGCAATCAATAAATGTCCTGGTTGGTTTCATTAAGCTGCTACGTGTGTGCCAGCCTCCAAACTTACAAGAAGCAAAAAATACAGCTCTGAACTTTAATGTAGAACATAGGTTTTTCTAGTCACTGCAATCAAATAATAACTTGAGACAATTCTAGAAAGATGTCTGCTTTAGTGTCTTTAACGAACAATTCCATGATAGAATGGTAGTCCACACACTACAACAACTTGTATCAATAGCACTGTCTCAAAAAGCATTCCATGATTCAACGCACATTAAACAAAGAATCTCGTTGAGGTAAAACAAAGAATCTTCTATTTGCAAAAAGTCAAACTAAACAGAGTAAATCCCTTCAGAGGCAACTATTACAAGTATATTTCCATAATTCAAAGTTGCTCACTGATTATCTCCCCTGGGAAAAGGGATCTGGTGCAAGAGTAAAAGAATTCCTTACAATACAACCCTCAAAAGGTTACGATCAAGCAGCTACAAGCCACTAACAAACGTAGTGCCATACAGTACGTTCTAACTGTGAATCCATTTGTCAGAAGAGCCACACATTCTGATTGTGGCTAAATCAGCACAAAGAATGCGCTAAATGCCTGGAAGAGCATTCTACATAAAATCATAAAAATTTCTCCAATGGTTAAGATTTAAAAATAACTACCCTGTGGATTTTCATATTACCAATAGCCTGTAGAAGGTGTCATTGAATTACAGCTTACCTTTTTGAAGCAACTTCAGCTTAGGCATTTTGGAGTTGTGAAGCTCAGAGCAATCCAGTTGAAAGGGCCAGAGAGGCCAGGCATAGGACAAAATGGGATGGGCCTAATTTATCTAAGAAAGTTAAGAATAAAACAAAAATTTTGTGCTCAGAGACACTCAAGTTTTTTTTGGAAACAAGGGCTCAGGCCATCTCTCCCAATCTGCCAGCACCAAAATCCTGTTTCTGGATCCAGCTACAGAAGGGTGCAAACGGAAACCTTGACAGGTTTTCAGGCATGAAAAGGCTTTTGCTCAAATCTGAGCTAATCAAAATCTATCTGTACATGCCACAGCTCAGCCACCATTAAAGCTGCATCTATGGTACAGAATTGATGCAGTATCAAGCAAATTCTTCTGCATAATTTCAAACATTCAAGAGCTGTTTAAGGTGAAGAAAAGCATGGCTGACGCAGGTGGAAGGTAAGGCTGACAGTATGCTTTTGAAGCTTCCTGTGAGTGACACATCTGTCAACAGGATGACTCAAACTGAAACGTGGTTGGGTATAGAATGGTTTTATACTATATGTTGCATTTTGTGTGCGAGCACAACAGGGTGTGCAGCTTGGCTACTTTATGTGTATGGTTTCAACATTGATCGATTGGAGTGACTAGTTTTTATTCAAAAGCGTACAGCACCAAACTTATGAAAGCGATAAATTTAATCCAAGAAATCATAACTGGATACTGAAGCAACCTTAGGAAAGAAAAGTGAATATAATGACATTATGGGTTGTCATTGTTTGCGGTCATGATTTATTTCCTGGCGAATGGTGATAAGAGATCCCACCATGGCACAAAGATGACTCAAAGCTTACTTGGTGCTTACATAGCTGTCGTTAATGTTATTATATCATAGTAAGGGATTCAAATCCAAAAAAAAAAAAAACGTCATTAGGAGGCACCAGCCACCACTGCAAAAGAGGACCAATAAGAAAAAACAAGAAAGTCCAATGAGCTCCTTTATGATGAGCTTCAAAATGTGTAACTTTCTTGCCCATTCAATGCATGCAACAGACCTATAAAAGTGCTGACACTAGGGAAAAAAATTGTTTACCTGAACCGGAAGCTCCAGTCTTGACCTTAAACTTTGGCGCTCTTTAGTATCATCACCATCAACTCCCTCGAGTAACTTCATAAAGAGCGCATAATGTTAGATCGTTTTCTATAGATAAACAAGAACTTTTTGATGCTTCTTTAGATCATGCCCAAACACAATCTGCTCAAACACCTTGTAACAAATATCACGTCAAACTTGAAAGCAAGTGGTCAGTTTTGAGATATTGGATCTGGATAAATAAAAATATTTCAGCCAAAGCTCATTAACTTTTTTCAGAGTTGCAGCAGATCTCGATCCACTGCAAAAACGATCCGGATCGCCAGCTTGCCTTTATTCATTTAAAAGACTCGGAAATCAAACAAATAGCAAAATTTATCTCATACCTTTTCTTCTTGTTGGAAATGGAGGAAATAGCAAAAAAAGACAAAGAAACCTCTGTACCTGAGGTATATTGTGTTTGAGAGTCCCAAACTTGCTCACAAATGCATCTAATATTCGCACCTAAAGTGAAATAATCAAAATTCAGTTCAAGCATCAGTGAACCATCCTTGAGAAAGTAGAACTTTGGTTGTAGTTAGTAAGGAATCACACATATAAATGTTCTGAAGATTTGAAGACTCTAAAAAACAGGATAACAGTACCATACATATTTAGGTAGAATTGAAATCTTGTTTCACTTGACGTAGAAAAAGAGAAACTAGGCATAAAGAGGCAATTTGAGTGGTCGGTTACAAACCAGTAGTGCTCTGCCTTCCTCTTTACTTGAATGGTCCACCCGGCGACTGAATATTGTCTCAACCTAAGAGGATAGCAACATCATGACTTGTCATCTGCAACTGACTAGAACTGTGGAGAATATAATTGATTTACAGAGGAAAAAGCGAATTATTACAAACTGAAAATGTGCATGGGTCCTGACTCCTCTCAACCAGAAGATGTCATTTTCATTCATCTGAATTTTCCAGGAAATCATTGCTTAAGAATAAGTAAGATACAAAGAATATACGCTCTTCAATATCATCCTCACCTCACATTATGACCTCACACTATGATGCATTAACGGTCACTATACCTGGGTGTTTTTTTGGCCTTTGAAGACTAAGGAGACAATAAAGGGGTCAAAACATTAGAAGCAAGAGCCTCCACTTATAATAGCTATTCTCCAAAAGCAGAGTTTTGTCTTTCTCTCTGTCTGTTGATTAAAAACATATTTGGCAGTCATCTTACCAACAATCAGATCATCATAGTCTAAATAGCTAAGTTTTTGCCTTCTCCTTTCTACTATCCTCTTAAGACAGGATGAATCAGTCTCATATGTTCCTCAATAGATGGCGCACACAAAAAGCCACTACACGGGTTATGCTTCTTGATCATACTGCAAACAGAACAAAACCGAACTTAAAGATTAACTACATCAAGCTCCATATGCGGAATTGGTATTCTCAAATAATCACCAATTTTGCCACTACTTTCTGCAGCAAGGCAATTTAAACTGCTTATTGGAATTATGAGATGGAGACAGAAAACTCAGGTGAATGACTCCACCTAAGTAAGAGAGGCTATATGGTTCCAAATGCCAATACATGTTTGCCTACACTGAAACTCCTGAATAGAGAAAAACCTCAGCATGTGAATATCAGATAGCAAGTTCTTACAAAATTGCTGTGACAGAAGACTATTTCATGCACATCAGTTATAGAGCTAAGCTTAACTTGAAGCCCTCCAGCATGTTGCCTAAAATACTGAACACCATGGAGGTCTATATTCATAAACAAAAATATCTCTGTTATGACAAAATAATGATAGTGTGCATCCAGAGATTGCTATTAAATGGACAACAACGAGAACTCCTTGCCCAATACATTGGACTATTGATACTTCCTTGTGCTGCAGGATCGGTATCTAAATCACTCTGCCCTCTATCAAAAGCCTCCTCCATCATGTCGACATAGGTAGGTATGCCACTGGCCCCCCCTGTGTGCCCTGCCTGTCTCCCGGTATAATCTGTGCCATGTGCCCCACCTCTGCCACGTGATGCACCTGTGACCCCTGCCTGTGGCGTGTGCCCTGCACCTGTACCATCTGCCTCATCCCTCTCTGATCTGGCAAACACAATCCGAATGGGCTCATGCTCATCATGCTCATCCTCTGACACTGGCTCATCTGCCTCGTACAATGGAGGCTCTCTGTGCTCAAGCCCAAGCTCTCTCTCTCTCTCATCTCGGCAAGCTCCCTCTCTCTCTCTGCCATCAGCGTGTGCCCAGGTCATCTACAGGCATGGGATGGGTGCTGTCTGTAGGCAAGTCAACCTGACGCTCCAAATCTGATATCTTTGTCTGCAAGGTTAAATGTTTGCATGTCAAAGAGACAATTTGATCAAGAAATGAAACCAACGTACAAGTCGTCAACCAACATGCTCTGGGAGAATAGCTAATCACCTGCATTGCGCTCGTAATGGTCGAAAGTCTCTTGGCAAGGCGTGCGTTGGTGCTACAGAACACCAACCGCTCCAACTGACTCACTGACAGCCTGTTTTTTCTCCTCATGTGAATAAGTGCCCATGTGCTCCAATTGCGCTCACACACGGAGGCAGCGCAGTCCTGTGGAACGTGCATTGAAATGCTTCAGCACATATGCACGGGTGGAATGTCAATGGAACACAGCAATGGAGGATAAAATGAGATGCATACCTGAGAAAGGACACGCAGTGCAAGACGCTGTATAGATGGATAGGTGCTACCGAACATGGTCCACCAGGTAATGGGAAAACCACAACAAAGGCCGAAATAGCAATAGCAGGGGCGGATGCGATCAGTGCAACGCGAAGGCAGTATGATGGCGAGGAGTGGACATACAACAGAGAGGGCACGAAAAGCAGGGAGGGCGCGGACAGCAGGGCGATGGGCAGGGAGAGAGATGAAGCGAGGGGGGGGATTAGGTTTAAAAAATATATATTAATATATTAAATATTAAAAATAAATAAATATTGTGGTACCGCAAATCAGTATGGATCCGCCCGGTACCGCTGGATCTATGGTACGTACTATATATATATATACACAGTATTACACACATAGTTGCAGCATCTTACTTAAGTGATAAGGAACCCATTCGAGAGTTTTCAATGAGTGGCAGTAGAGCTTTACGTGAGGCTTTAGCTAGTTTATGGTGCTCTGAAGTGCAATTTTGGAGAGAGAATGAAGCTCATCAGCTTCTTTGCTTCAGCACCTAATATGAAATCAGGTAAGAATATAGTAGACATATAACATGCTTGTCTAATAACTAGAACTTGTCTTATGTAATGTGATTATCCCTTCAAGTTGAAACATTAGAGGTTTCTATCTCTGTCTCCGATGAGGTGGGTGGGATGTTTGTGACTCCTGATCCTGACTTAAGCTATCCATAGACTCCATCTCATGTAGAAATGTTATCTTAAGAGAAAGTAAAGGTGATATGAGTCCTGTTAATGATGGACAGGAATTCTCTATACTCAGGTATATGCTAGGTTTTAAAAAATGCTATAGAGCTGATTTGTATGTTGTGAAGGTCAAAAGTATGGTTCCCAAACAGTGCACGATTAATCAGTGTGCATCAGCAATAGATATGATGCATAGAGCATTCCAAGTCTAGATATCCACAGCTTTGACATTTTGCAAAAGGCCTCCACATAACACGGTCATGACAGTTTGATGAGCACAGGCCCGTGAGCATAGGCCCGTCCCTGTGCATCAATGAATTAATGAATCAATCCATCATGAATCAGTCAATCAGCAATACCTAGGTATTATCAGGGATTTCTAGGCTCCTACAGTACATAAAATTTTTTGTAAAAATTACCATCAAATCCTCCATTAGAAGACCTGTTTTTTAACACCCATATCAACAACAACAAAAACGTTCCGAGGTCATGTTCCGGAACAAGTAATGAAAGTATGACTTTATATATATATATATATCATAGTGGCACGTGGTACCGCCATTATGGTACCGCGGTACCATAATGGTGGTACTGCGGTTATCGTGCCGCCCTCTGACCAGCGGTACTAGGGCGACACCACAAAAATAATTTTTTTTTTTATTTTTTTTTAAAAAAAACCCTTTTAACAGGCTAAAAGTAGGTAAAAAATTCAGGAAAAAAAAGGGGTACGGTTTAGAGAAAAGATGTTACTGTACTGGGGGCACTGTGGGAGAGCAGACCTGGTGGTCAATGGGAGTGCAGCATGTGGGGGGGCAGCAAATCCGGACAGGTACACCGTCACATGGGCACTGTGGGGGAGCAGACCACGGACCCAGCAGCATGTGGGGGAGCAATACATGGGGCAGGTACAGTAGCATATGGGCACTGTGGAGGAGCAGACCATGGACCCAATCGGAGTGCAGCATGTGGGGGATCAGCACATGGGGCAGGTACAGTAACACATGGGCACTGTGGAGGAGCAAACCATGGACCCAATCGGAGTGCAGCATGTGGGGGAGCAATACATGGGGCAAGTACAGTAGCACATGGGCACTGTGGAGGAGCAGACCATGGACCCAATCGGAGTGCAGCATGTGGGGGAGCAATACATCCGGACAGGTACACCGTCACATGGGCACTGTGGAGGAGCAGACTATGGACCCAATCGGACTGCAGCATGTGGGGGAGCAATACATGGGGCAGGTACAGTAGCACATGGGATCATCAACAAAAGCAAATTGGGAACCAGGCTGTGGGGTTACATAGGCACTCACGAGACAGTGAGAGTGTTGAAGAGTAATGCCTATTTTACCCCTTTTTGGCTAAGCATTAGTTAAGTTGTACATAACTCATGGGGCATGTTTTAATTAAATGCATGACCCCCCCTTTTGTTAAGTTATGTAAATTAGTGCAAGTGGCCCACTTGGCCAAGTAGCTCACTCCCATGGTTGACACCTAGACTTTCCATGCATGTAAAGGAGGTGCTTGCCTCACAAGGGATTTGGAGGACCCACGCCCTCCTCTCTCTCTCTCTAGCAATTCATTTCTTCTTGAGACTTTTGAGTTTGTGAGATGCTTATGCAATTCTCCTTGTGTGTGATATTTCCATAGCCAAGTTTTCTCAAGCTTTCATAGTTGATCTAGCATCTGAGTTAAGATACTCCATAGCTAGGTCTTGTAATTCTTCATGGTATCAGAGCAGGTTGTCTAGCCTGTGAGTCTGAGATTGAGAGAAACTTCAGTGCTTAGATTCTTGAGAAGATTCTTATCTTCTACAAGCACCTCAATCTTGAAAGAGGGAGCATTTGATCTACATGTGTCAGATCAGGTGGAGCCTTGCACTGTTGGTGAGCTATTGGCAAGGGGAGTGGGATGATCCAAAAACTTTCTAAATCTGGCTAAGTTTTGGAGAGTTTTTCTGGAGGAGCTTACACAAAAGTAGGGCGCACTTTCTGTAGGGGCTTCTGGTTTCTGTTCCAGTGGAGCCTAGTGCTTGTGCTAGTGAGGCCACACCAAGTGGCAAAGACAAAAGCAGGAGCTGAAGGGTTGCCTTGAAGTGGCTACATACCCTAGTTTGGGGTTAAACCCTTGTTGTTGGAAGCTGTTCTTTTCTGATCTCTTTCAAGTTGAGCTTCTGTTTTTAAGCACAGATTTTAGCATGGCAAGTCTTGGGGAGAGTTTGCTGGGTGAATCTAGCAAACTAGATGGCACAAACTACAGAGTGTGGAAGTTCAAGATAGCCAATATCTTGATGGATAAGAATTGTTGGGAGGTCATGACAGGTACAGAACCTGTACCAACATCTGATCCTGAATTGAAGGACTACATGAACAGGAGACATAAAGCTCATAGGATAATCAATCTTTCTGTCAAGGACAATATTATTCCTCACATTTGCAATGCAAGGGATGCAGCTGATGCTTGGACAATTCTGAAGTCTATGTTTGAAACAGTGGATTCAGCCAAGCTGGTGTATTTGCAAAACAGGTTACATACTCTCAAGATGGAAGCAGGTGCAACAATTGGTGATCATATTACAAAGGTCAAGGACCTATTGGATCAGCTTGCTTCAGTTGGAGAGAAAGTAAGTGACAGGAGTATTGTTCCCATAGTCTTGAACAGCTTGTCATTCAACTATCAAGACTATGTGATGTCCCTTTCTGCTAGGGAGAAACTCCCAACCTTTGGGGAGTTATGTGGTCTTCTTTTACAGGAGGAGATGAGAAGGAAGAATCTTTCTGAAAGGGAAGATAATCCAGAGCTTGCATTTGCTTCTAAGAAGAAGCAAAACTTTCAGAAGAAAGGCAAAGGCAAAAAGAAGAACTCAAAGCAAAGCTTGGAGCAGCAGGTGTCCAAGTTACAGGTTGGAGAGGAGTCAAGCACCAATTCCTCATCTACACCCAAGAGGAAGGGCAACTGCAACTATTGTGGTAAGTATGGGCATTTTGCTTTTGAATGCAGGAAGAAGCAAAGTGATCAGAAGAAGGGAAAGAACCAGCAGAGTCACTTTGTTGACAAAGTTGCAGAGGAGGAGCAATCTGGTGTGCTTGAGCTATTCACCGCAGCCCTATCATCTGAATCCACATTTGGTGGATGGTACATTGATTCTGGAGCCTCAAAGCACATGACACCTCATAGAGATTGGTTCAGCACCTATGAGGAGACAGAAGATAGCCAGCATGTTTGCCTTGGAGATAATTCTACACGTATGGTGAGGGGCAAAGGTACAGTTGCAATACAGCTATCATCAGGTGAGGTGAAGGAAATTAAAAGTGTGTTGCATGTACCAGGGTTGGCTAAGAACTTGTTATCTGTTGGTGCCATTACCAAACAGAACATGGTGGTAGAGTTTAATGATTCTAAATGTTTGGTAAAAGACAAAGAGAAGAACTTCAAAGTGGTAGCCAAGGGAATGCAAGAAGGAGGTCTTTACAAGCTTTTCACAACCATTCCTAGCCAAGAGGCCTTGTCTGCAAGAGATACTAATCGGGACAAGCTTTGGCATGAGAGATATGGTCATTTGAGTTACAAAAGTTTGCAAGTTTTGAACAGGCACAAAATGGTAGTAGATCTTCCTAGCATTAAGTCTTCTTCAGATACATGTGAGGCTTGTGCATTAGGGAAGCAACAGAGGAAAAAGTTTCCAAAGGAGAAAGCTACCAGGGCCAAGGGCATTCTTGAACTTGTGCATTCAGATTTATGTGGTCCCATGCAGGTCAAATCAGCAGGGGGGGCATACTATCTCATGACCTTCGTAGATGATTTCTCTCGGAAGGTATGGGTCTATTTTCTGAAACTGAAATCTGAAGCGTTCAAATACTTCAAACAGTGGAAAGCTATGGTAGAAAACCACACAGGAAAGAGGTTAAAGACTCTCAGGTCAGATAAGGGTGGTGAGTATATTTCTGATGAGTTCAAAGATCTTTGCAAAGCATGTGGGATAAAGAGACAGTTTACTGCTCCACATACACCGCAGCAAAACGGCGTGGCTGAGCGGAAAAACAGGTCTATAGTTGAGTGTGCGAGGAGCATGCTCAAGGCAAAGGGGTTGCCAAATTCCTTTTGGGCAGAAGCGGTAGCAACTGCTGTTTTTCTATTGAATAGAAGTCCAACCAAAGCAGTTGAAGGAATCACGCCAGAAGAGGCATATAGTGGCAAGAAGCCCAAAGTGGGCAGCCTTCGAGTATTTGGGTGTACAGCATATGCACATATACCAAAGGACTTGCGGAAGAAACTTGATGCAAAATCCGTAAAGTGTGTCTTTCTTGGGTATAGTGAAGGTGAGAAAGCTTATGTGCTATATGATCTCGAAAACAGGAGGAAGATCCTAAGTCGAGATGTCATCTTTGATGAAGAGCATGCACCCAAGATACAGGAGCAGGAGAAGGAAGGAATTACTGAGTTCATACCCTTGATTGATTCCACGGATGAGGATCCTAGTCAAGAGTCCCGTAAGCCTCAAGTGCAGGAGCAACAACAGGAAATCGAACCTACTAGTTCGAGACCTCTTTTTGGCCAAGTACCAGAAGCAGAAGTTGGGGACAAACGGAAGACTAAAACAGTACCATGGGATACGTGGTCACCATCCACATCACCCACTGCTAGGAAGAAGCTACCTAGGTGGTATTGGGAAACAATCAAAGAAGGTCAAATGATTGAAGAAGGAGAGAGCAGTGAACAGGGTGTCAGAAGATCTCTTAGGTCTCATGAGAGACAAGAGACTAACTTTGCTCTTATGTCCACTATTCTGAATGCAGATGAGCCACAATTCTTTCACGAAGCCGTGAGAGAAAAGGTATGGCAACATGCCATGCAGGAGGAGTACGACTCCATTGTCAAGAATGACACATGGGAGCTCACTACATTGCCAGAAGGGAATCAACCAATATGTTGCAAGTGGGTCTATAAGACCAAGTTTCATGCCAATGGAACAGTGGACAAGTACAAGGCAAGGTTGGTGGCGAAAGGCTATGCTCAGCAAGAGGGGCTAGACTATGATGAGACATTCGCACCTGTTGCTAAAATGACATCTATCAGGAGCGTTTTGGCTATAGCCTCATATTTTGATTGGGATGTCCATCAAATGGATGTCAAGAGTGCCTTTCTTAATGGGCACCTACAGGAGGAGGTTTACATGGAACAACCGCAGGGATTTGAAATAACAGGCAAGGAGAATCTGGTTTGCAGGCTTAGGAAAGCCTTGTATGGGCTCAAACAGGCGCCAAGGGCTTGGTATAGCCGAATTGATGAGTACTTTGCAAGGCAAGGGTTTGAGAAGAGTAAGTCTGATTGCAATCTTTATGTCTTCAGGGAAGGAGAAGACTTTGTGGTTGTTGTGCTCTATGTGGATGATCTACTCATCACGGGAAGCAATAAGAAGCTTATTGCTTGTGTTAAGAAGAATCTTTCTAATGAGTTTGAAATGAAAGATTTGGGTTTGCTACACTATTGCCTAGGAGTTGAAGTTTGGAAAGGAAAGCGTTGTCTTTTTATCTCACAGGCAAAGTATGCACAGAAATTATTGAAGAAGTTTAACATGCAAGAAAGCAAACCAATCAGCACACCCATGGATGCAAGCAACAAGCCATCAAAAGATGATGGTCCAGCATTTGCAGATGAGACGCTCTATCGTCAGTTAGTGGGCAGCCTGATTTACCTTACTACCACCAGGCCAGATATTGCTTATGCGGTTGGAATCGCAAGTCAATACATGTGTAAGCCTACCGAAGCACATTGGAAGGCAGCCAAGCGGATCCTACGATATGTGAGAGGGACAGTGACTTATGGGATTGGATACACGGATGACGGGAACCTTCAGCTGGAAGGCTATTCAGATTCCGATTGGGCAGGTGATAGAGACGATCGGAGATCGACGACAGGCTATTGCTTCAGCCTAGGTTCAGGGGCTATATCGTGGTGCAGTAAGAAGCAGCCTACTATTGCTCTATCGTCTACCGAAGCTGAGTACAGGGCGACTACGAGGTCTGCCTGTGAAGCCATTTGGTTACGCCGTCTACTTGAGGACATGCAGATTGCTCAAGTAAGACCTACATTGTTACATTGTAATAACCAAAGCTACATTCAGCTTGCAAGGAATCCAGTCTATCATGCACGGACAAAACATATAGAGGTGGACCAGCATTTTATACGAGAGAAAGTGCACAGTGGGGAGATCGAGCTAGTTTATTGCGACACCAACGACCAGACAGCTGATATTTTTACTAAACCACTTAGTAAAGATAAGTTTGAAAAGTTCAGAACTTTGTTGGGTGTCAGTTTGAATAAAATTGCCATTAAGGGCGGGTGTTGAAGAGTAATGCCTATTTTACCCCTTTTTGGCTAAGCATTAGTTAAGTTGTACATAACTCATGGGGCATGTTTTAATTAAATGCATGACCCCCCCTTTTGTTAAGTTATGTAAATTAGTGCAAGTGGCCCACTTGGCCAAGTAGCTCACTCCCATGGTTGACACCTAGACTTTCCATGCATGTAAAGGAGGTGCTTGCCTCACAAGGGATTTGGAGGACCCACGCCCTCCTCTCTCTCTCTCTAGCAATTCATTTCTTCTTGAGACTTTTGAGTTTGTGAGATGCTTATGCAATTCTCCTTGTGTGTGATATTTCCATAGCCAAGTTTTCTCAAGCTTTCATAGTTGATCTAGCATCTGAGTTAAGATACTCCATAGCTAGGTCTTGTAATTCTTCAGAGAGAGCCAGTGAGAGGCTGAGAGGCATTGTGAGAAGCTGTGAGGGAGAGCCAGTGGGAGGCTGTGAGAGAGAGGCATTGTGAGAGGCTGTGTCACAGACCGAGTGAGAGACTGTGAGAGGGGGGCTGTGAGAGAGCCAGTGAGAGCCAGTGAGAGGCTGTGAGAGGCTGTGAGGGTCATTTCGAGCAACAGGGTGTCGTGAGTTGGCGGAGGGCGAAGCCAGGAGGAAGCTCGAGGAAGAGGTCCGAAGGCCCAACGAAAGGCATCGGAAGCAAGAGGTAGACATTGCAGAGATGTTGTGAGAGACTCGGCAGAGACACCCAGAGCTGCAGATCCCCGCCCCCGCTGTCGAGCTGGATGAGCAGATCGGAATGAACTTCACACGACGGCAGCTCATCATGGTCAGGGAAAGGGCGGCCAGACGTCGGGCTGACCAGAAGGCAGCTCGGGCTAACCAAGAGGCAGAGTGAGAGCGACATAACAATGCTCCTGATGAGGGCGAGGAGTCAGTGGAGGATCCATAGGAATGTTTGGCATAGATGGGGTCTAGCCGTATGTGGCTGACTGTTGTTATGTAATGTTCATCAGTAGATGAGGCAGTATTTAGTGTCTAGCATGGTGTAAAGAATAGCCCCAGCCGTATGCGGCGGGAATACGTATTGTAATTTTGATACATCTGATGAATTAATGTACGGTGTGTTTTTTGTGCAATGCGTGCCTTGTGTATTGCAATCTGCTGTATGTGATTATAAAATGCTATCAAGGGGGTTGTACTTCTGTGTTCTGCATATGCTCTCAAACTCTGTAGTGAAAACTAATTGAAAACATGCACACACCATTTGAAGTAAAACTGCAAGTAGAACATCACAATTACAAATTGACAAATACACATTGTGCGGTGAATAGAATACGTCCAACACTAAATATAATATGAAAAATGGTCTGAATACAGTGTTCGACCATCTGGCCGCCAAACATGGAACATGATATCAAACTGCTAAAAATAAAATGATAGAGCTACAATCAATGCTCTGCCTCAAACTCAGATGAATGCTCCGGAGACAACTCAGGGCCCCGAGCTGACTCTCGCAACTGATATCTATGTCTGTCTGGTACTGGCATGGGCTGCGTATCCGAGGGGGAAGACTCGTCATCCTCATCCTCCCAATCTGCCTCCGCATCAGCCCCCAAGCAGGCTAAACCAACAACACCTGCTGCAGCTGGCTGTAATATTGCACCTCTACCAGCAACTGGAGCCCTGCGAGGTCGTCCTCTCTTCCCTGGCAGTTTCTGTGCCTTGCCTTTCTTGTTCGGTGCACCCTTGGGCCTTCCTGGCCTCTTGCGGATGAGGGGAGCCGTCAATGCCTCATCACCCCCATGCAGATCACCTGGCTGACTAGGCTGGGCCCAAGCTGCGGCCGGCTGGGATAGAGTAGCTAAAGATGGGTGTCCCTGTGCAGCTGATAGTGGAGGATAGGTCCGAGGAGTGTGTGCCCGTGGGCCTGCTGCTGGTGGAGGAACTAGATGTGGAGAGGCCGTCCCTGCAGGAGGCAAGTACAGCGGCGATAAGTACTGAAAGGGGCGTTGTGTGGACGGTACTGGTACATCCTGGGTAGGGCGATGGGCATACAACAGAGAGGGCGCGGACAATAGGGCGACGGGCATACAACAAAGAGGGCGCGGACAGCAGGGAGGGTGCGGACAGTAGCTCTAGACCACCTTTCTTCATGCCCACAGTGATTTTTACAGCATCAGTTTCAGCCGTCATGACACGCCTAGCGAGATTTGAACACCACATTCCAAATGCTTGTGTATTTTGGCCATTTCCACGGAATGGCTTGTTGGAAACCGAGTGAGGTGATGTCTGAGCCTAGAATGCATTTCCACATGCTTGCACAGACTCCTATGACCTCCGTTCCGCCCGTCTACGTCCGTATCACAAATTTCAATTTTCATGCCCTGATTCCATACTTTTTAGGGTTTAGGCGTGGACCATCGTGCAAACATCTGCTAGGGGCACGGTTTAGGCCCACACTGCACTCCTTTATGCTTGCACGGACTCCGACGCTAACGTCAGTCGCATGTTATCCCTCATACAGAAATTATTCTATCCCACGCCCTAATCTCATGTTCTTCTTTGGCACTTGATATAATGTGTGAACTGGAATCGTTCTGATGTATGCTCTGGTATTTTGAGCTCTATTTGAGCTCGGTAATGTTGTTCAATGCAATGTATTTTTTTTTCTACTGAACGTTTGCCTGATTGTTTGTTGTTTGCAGGTTTAGGGTCGTGTTGATACGATGCCAGTGCGGGACCGAGGCCTTTGGGCCGAGGTTGAGCTTACCGACGGGGATGTGGGCACACACCATGGCTCAGGCACCCGCAGATGGAGATGCTTGCATTGCGGTGGTCACTTCACGGGATCACTCACCAGGGTTAGGGCTCACTTGCTGCGGGTCAAAGGGCCAGATGGGCAGACATTGGGCATATCTGATTGCCCCAGGATTTCTGATGAGGATCTGCAGAGGTTGTCTACCATGTACGGGCCCGATACTGCATCACAGGGTTCTAGACAAGGACAGGCAGCAGGAGCAGCTACAGGTAGGCATGCAAGAGGGCTCACAGGCAGACAGGCAGGGCCTACCATGGATATTGGGCCCAGTACATCACGGGCAGGGCATGGTATAGCTGCAGGGCGTAGTACATCATGGGCTGGGCATGGTACAGGTGCAGGGCCCAGTACATCACGGGCAGAGCATGGTACAGCTGCAGGGCCCAGTACAGCACGGGCAGAGCATGGTTCAGGTGCAAGGCCCAGTAGAGCACCTTCAGTTCCATCCGCAGCAGCAGCAGGACCATCAGATGAGCATGTTGGTTCAGCAGCAACGGGTGCTTCTCGACCCTCCTCCTCGGCAGCAGATGCACCACATGCTTCGGCAGATGTTGCCAGAGAGAGTGACACACCCACAGATCAGCCATCCGTTGGGCATGCCAGACCACGAGCACCATATACACAGCAGAGAGGGGTTAGGCCCAAGCAGCAGACCCTTGATCGATGCGGCTGGCAGAGAGAGCAGCAGGCCCGTTGCACTCGACTGTGTGGCCAGTTCTTTTACGAGTGCGGCATTGCCTTTGCTGTTGCTGACACTTGGGTGTTCAGGGAGTTCTGTGCACAGATGGCGGCCGTGGATGCTACATGGACACCTCCCAGGCGAGAGGCACTACGAGGCAGGTTGCTTCGTCAGGAGGAGGAGACCATCACGCGGGAGTTGAGTTCCATTCGCTCAGCTTGGCAGCAGTAAGTAACTTGTCTTTGTAATCTCTTTGCATGTGTTTAGGATTTACTGGTGCCGTAATTTTTGCATGTAGCTAATGGGTGTTTTGCGACAGGTATGGATGCACGATACTGAGCGATGGATGGACCGACATTCGTCGGCGATCCGTCATCAATGTCTTGGTTTCTTGCCCGCTTGGCACAATATTCCTACGTGGCGTGGATGCCACTCGAGGTGGTGACGCCATCACAGCCGATTTCATATGGGAGGTCATTAGAGATGTTATTGCTGACATCGGAGATGAGCACGTGCTTCAGTTTGTCACCGACAACGCCTCAAACTGCAAGCAGATGGGCGAGATTATGATGAGGGAGCACCCCAGCATTGTGTGGACACCCTGTGCTGCACATTGCATAGACTTGCTCATCCATGACCTATATGCGCTTCCATGGATCAGAGAGGTATAGTTTGTTCTATTTGCTATGCTTTCTTCCTTCGATGCTGCTAACCACGTCTCAACTATTGTCTAAACTTTTTTACTAGGTGTTTGTGTTGCAGATCACTTCTACGGCCATGCGCCTAGTCACTTTTGTCACCAGGAAGAGGCGTGTGTTGGCCCTGTTCCGCACCTTCTCCACCCTAAACCTGAAGAAGCCCGCACCCACACGCTTTGCGTTTTACTTCTTGGTGCTAGAGCGATTGGTGGTGGTGAAGGATGCATTGCGGCGGATGGTTTCCAGCGTGGCCTTCCGGGACTTTACAGACCTCCCCCATTCGGCATTTTTCCAGTCCACTGTGTACGGCGACGAGTTCTGGAGAGCTGCTGAGGAGATTAGTGGGATCCTACTACCCATTTACAGAGTGTTGCGTCTGGTAGACCGTGAGGGGTGCACCCTCGGTCTCATTTACGAGTTCATGGAGCGCATCGGCGAGGGGATTCTGTTGTCAGCCTTGGACGAGCATAGGTATGACTCTTCAGTGTCTAGTTTGTTGTTTCTCACTCGAGTCTAATGCGTTTCTTTTATGCTATGGTTTAGTGATTGTTGTAATTTGTCTGCTGCAGGAGGCGCGAGATCTCACGCATCTGGGAGGCCAGATGGGACTACTTCCACCGACCCATCCACGTCGTAGCCCACATGTTACACCCCTTGTGGCGCTCTACACGAGAGAGGGACGATCCGGAGCTGCATCGGGGATGGGTGGAGTACACGGAGCGCGTATGGCCCGGACCAGGTACGTGTGAGAAATCATTTGGTAGCAATGTTACTGCAGTATTGTACTCATTGGTAGTGTCTGAATTTGAGGGGTCTTACATGTGCCATGTTTTTCCTTTTGCCAATAGGTTCGATGCTGGCCAACATTGCAAGCCAGCTGCTCGCATTTGAGCGCTTCCAGTTTCCTTTCGATGGAGAGCAGAGTCGGCGGAGGGAGGATCAGCTGAGGCCCGTTACATGGTGGTGCATCCACGGGCGCAGCACAGGTGACCTGAGGCGATTGGCTGAGAGAGTCCTTGCACAGGACTGTTCTGCAGGAGCTTGTGAGCGGAATTGGAGCACCTGGGCCTTGTATCACACGCAGAAGAGGAACAGGTTGTCCATCGAGCAGTGTAGGCGGTTGGTGTTTGTGAACACCAACGGCCGTATGCTGAGGCGCACACGAGGAGAGGGTCAGATGCTCGAGGTGAGTCACATCATCACCCCTTTTTTCTTGGTATGCTTTGGTGAATTGATTTGCTTTCAAAATATGCAGTGAGTTGCACAATACCTGCCTAACAACAATGTATTGTTTTTGGTTGCAGGTGGACCCCAACACTTGCTTGGTGGATTCGATAGTTGCTGCTCCTCGAGCACCACCCACACAGGAGGAGATGGATGATGAGATCCATAGAGAGCTCTACAGACAGGCACAGGCTGACGCACGGGCTTTACGGCGGCAGAGGAGGACAGAGAGGCAGAGGGAGAGGGCTGAGGAGGGAGATGACGAGGTCTCGGAGGGTGGAGAGATGCTCGGGGCAGACTATGTGGAGGAGGAGGAGTGGGTTGAGGGAGATACAGAGGAGGACGAGGAGATGTGGGCGGAGGCACAGGGGGATGACCTGGCTGACCTGCTGGTGGACCCTGATGCAGAGACAGAGGAGGAGCCAGCCATTCCTGCACGTAGGCCTAGGGGGAGACCTAGAGGTTATAGGAGGGGGGGCTGAGTACCCTTTTTCTAGACAGGAGTGGTGCATCACAGGCAGTCGTCGGCCAGGCATCATCACAGTGGGTAGGGCCATCCCAGGGCGTAGGGTTACGGCCACCTGACACACAGGCACGACGGAGTAGACACAGGGCTGGGGGCAGCCAGATGGGGGCCAGAGGAGGGGAGAGAGGCAGAGGCAGAGGCAGAGGCAGAGGCAGAGGTAGAGGCAGGGAGAGGGGGGGTGGTCCAGAGCCAGGGCACGCAACAGGGATCCAGAGCACGCAGCAGAGCCAGGGCCACACCACGACATATGGCTCCCTCCAGTTCCGATTCATCTGCGGACCCATGGGATCTGCAGTAGATTCGGATGATTTATCCTACCATGACTCTGACGAGCCTTAGTTATATAGTTTTCATTACGTTCATGGAACATCATTGTACCCCTTTTTGGTGCCATGTGGCCCGATATTATATATTATGATGATCCTATTCACAGCATTGTCGTGATTCAGTATTGTTCTTTGTGGTTTTAGTTCAGTAACTTCGGTTTTATGGTTTATGATTTATGGTTGTAGAGAGAGAGAGAGAGAGAGAGAGAGAGAGAGTATGGTTGTTTTGTCAAAAATTGTTTCATTTAAGGCTAAAGTTCAGAATGATTCAGCTAGGTTTTTGATCTGCATGGTTTTAGTTCCATTTGTTGTGAATCGTGATTAGAGAGAGATAGAGGGAGGGAGAATCAAAGAAAGGGAGATTCCTGCTATGTTCACTAGGAATGCCCCAATGTGTTCTCTTTTTTTTATATGGGATGCAGCTTTAGCGTAAAGGACCATCCTGCACCTGAAACAGTCGGCAAACTACACAATCATACTCCCCTCGATCAGAGCTTTCATCTGATACCCATATTGCACAAAAAAATTTCAAAAAAAAAAAAAAATTTCGATTCTACACGATTCTAGGAAAATCCCGAATCGCGAATCGGGATCGCGATTCGCGAATCGCGGTGCAACTATGATATATATATATATATATATATATATATATATATATATATATATATATATATATATATATAATTAATCAAATTAATCACCGGGGTTAGGCTGTTATTAAATCGAAAAAAATTTAGGTTTTAAAAAAATTTGCAAACAAATTGAAAAACTGATATGTTTTACAGGTTTAGGGTTCAACTAAAACAAAGTTGTCAAGTATTTCAACTAGACAAAAGCATAAGAGAGTAACTCTTACCAGATTCAGCATTAGGCGCACACATGTAGTTTGAACACTGAGTGGCAAAGAAGAGTCGTGCACATTTCTTGAAAACAAATAGACAATTCGAGACAGCTGCAAACACATTGAAAAACAATCGGTAATTTTATGTTACTGGTGCTCATAGTTTGCTAAAGCGATTCACATCTACCAAAGGCTTTTCAATGTGTATGTAAAAAGTAGCTGTAAATCATCATATTCACCAATATAAGTCCCTGAAGGGGTTTCATTACATAATTTACATTATCTTGTCAAAGCAATCAGTATGGCTTCAAAATTCAAACCTCTGGGCAGCAAAAATACTGAATGAGAAGCTTCTTATATGTATTTTACAGGTAGATGTTCTATATAGAAGGAAGATTTCATAAACTAAGTCCTCAAATTATTCTTAAAGCTACATAGGTGCAATATTAAAATACTTGAAACACAGGATTCCAATACTCAAAGTAGCAGAATGGTGAATTTGACCTTGTATACATGTCCAAAGAAGACAAATAGTTTACAAGTTAGCTAATTGAATATCAACAGTTGATGTTTGCAAATTATGTTTGATCAGACAGGTTCTTGTCTGATGCTATTATCTAAGATATGAGTTCATAAAAACAGACACGAATCAAAAGTAACCATATGCAAACAAAAAAATTCACTACAACTAATGAGAAATTGATGGAACCAAATGATTCATGTTGAACTTATAAACCTAGTTAAATAAATTGGACATGGCACATGGTCATACTTGGGTCCAAATTTTTTAGGCCCAAAATAACTCAGGCAAATTTTTTTGTTACAAACTCGTGGGAGGCCTTCTTGCATGATGATCCCACATACCCATTTGAGTTTGGTAGACCCCCATGCATATGTGCATGGGGGAGAATAAGTTAGTTTGCCACCTATCATGACATGCATGCCACATGCAAGTAGGCATGCAACATGCAATATGAGAATTTAAACACTTGGCAAATGCATGCCAACTAATGTACATACTCAAATTCTAATTAATAGAGGCTCCACGAGTTGGAGGGTGTGAGATTTTAGAATCATCTTCCATCTTCATCATCTATGTGTCTTCTTGATCCCTTTTTTGTGTAGGTACTCGCTGCTGGATCTGATCTGAATTTTCAGATGGTTATCCCTCATCACTCATCCAAATTTGATGAGAACAAGCGCTACTAATACCATTTCCACTTCCAATTCATGTAATTCTGAAACCGGAACAGCCATCAAACATTTGTGGGACGGCGATGGCTCAGTTTGTTTTATCTTTCATTTTCTCTTTGAAGAATTGTCAGAAGTTAATAGAATCAGATATGTTTTCTATTGCATAGGCACTATCATTACTTGTGATTAGAAGTCAATTAGAGTCAATTAGAAGAGTTCATACAGATGTGAACTAGGATCAAATTTATGATCCATAGCTTGCTGGTTTTGCATGTCAAGTTTCTACATTGCATGTTCCTTTCCTAGTTATGTTAGGATCAAGTAGACCTTGAAAATAACATCACTAGGGTCCTGTGTTAAGTAATTTCAAGCTATTCTACAATTCAAAAGTGGAAAAAGAGGCCATGCACAAGGTAGGCCAAAATAGCAAGGGCCATGATATCCTTCAGCGTTCAAAGGATGAAACTATCTAAAGTCAGGCCATCATGGGACAAAGGGCATCATTCTTGAGACTTTAGAGTGGGATCCCCCATTGAGTTGTGCAGAGAAGACTGCCCTTCTCCTTGGACTTCGTGGACAGGCTAGCCTTCTGCTAGAGCTTCATGGAGAGAGCATAAGTTTTAGAATAAGGATTATTGGGTAGTCTCTATTTGAGAGAAGATGAATTCTGGAGGCTTTTTGCTAAAACTTACTTACAAAGCCGGCCGCATATAACCCACACACAAGCTACAAGCTTATCAAGGGACTATACTTTTGTATTGGGCTATTTGATGAACTTCTCTATTTATTTGTGATTGATCCAAGTTATTAGTGTATTGAGTTGTTAAAACATTTGAGTACTGAATAGGATCTCCAAAGATTCCCTAAACAATATGAAATAGCTTGTGGAAACTTAATAGACCTCTTAAACCTTGAAGTCCCGAAAGTTGCATAGGACATAAAATTTATAGAAAAATAGGTCTATAAAAATTTTTGGGACCTACATTGACCAACAAATAGCCTTAGTTGAATTTTGGTGACGAAGGGTTCCTCATTACGTCAAGTTCCCCAAAGATTTGATTAGAAACTTGTTGTGCTGCAATGTTGGCATATAGAATCAAATATGCATGTAGAAGGATTACCATGGAGATTTGCATAGCGTGCTCAAATATCTCTCGGATTGGATAAGTCAAGCATTTGTTACATAGATCTCTTTATGCTATATTTCAAATATACATTGATTCAAACTCCAAAATGAATCGTAAAATGGAAACTGAAGATCATGGATTATTTATCTTAAGATACAATAATAACATATTTATCTTAAGATAGAATAGTAACAGGCAACTATATGGGTTATGTTATGTAAACCATTAGCTTGGTCAGCTTTACATTGACTTCTAACTACCTCTTCAAACAAAGTTCATGCAGTGTATCAACATATCTCAATAACCCCTAGCTCAATGAAGAGATCACAATCACATTGTGGAAATATATTAGGATGGATATCAATATGTTGCCCAGCTTACTGCTTGCACCACCACCCGACTTGAAAACTACTTCCAACTCAACAATTTATGAACCAAAGCATGCCAAAGACAGCTGACATCCCTGCCTCAGCCCAATAGTGTGGGGATAGTCTTGAATACATCGTCTTGTATATGATCAAGCAAGCATCTCCATCAAACTCCACCCTAAGACCCTTGTAAAGCATTTGACTAACACTAAGAAGGGGGTACTTAGTGATTGATGGGATGAACAAAACATTCTTCAAATTCACATTCCTATTAATAGAGAGAGAGAAATAAGAGATGATAGCAAATCTTTTTTTCTTTTTTCTTTTTTTGTGTGTGGTGGTGGGGGGGGGGGTTTGCTATCCTTATTATCCAACACGAAAGAATTTTGATTCATTGTAAGGCAAATTGAGAGATTTTGTAACAAGTCATACACCTTAAAATTCCCTTAATTGTAAGAAAGGAACAACTTATTGCACAAGTGTCAAAATGTGAAAGTTGTCCAATGACATGCATGAACAAATAGACTCATCGAGTTGCATGCATGACTTGTCCCACTTCACCCATATACCTCATTCACATGGGTTGGTGATTTGTCCCACTCCATCACACCTCGGGCTATTCTTTCCCTCTCTTTCCTCTCTCTCTCTCTCTCTCAGATCTGAGTGCTAGCTGTGCCCTCTCTCCAGCATGTGGCACTAGCTGCGCCCTCTCTGCAACATGATGGCTAAAACTTGCTGATCTGAGGGGCTGCTCAGATCTGAGCGCCTGCTCCAGCCCTTCAGGAATCTATTAAGCTAACTGCAGATTGCCAAATATGACTGCCCTACTGCTTGCGCCCTAGCACACTATCTATAGCTAAGGTTTTGCTTGCTCCAGCCTTCTCTACAATGTTTCATGCCCTGCATGAGACAGCTCTTGAATCTGTAGATTGCTGATCCCATCCTATTGGCATTCTGCATATCTGCAATGCCTCATAGTAAAGGGGCTGGTACCCTTACTCCTGAGCCATCTTTCATTTCAAGCATTGCTTCAACATCTTCCTCATAGCCAGATCCACCTTGTTCTTCTCTTTCTATGCCTATTGCAGATCCTATCTCCCCATCAAATCCTATTCTTCCCAATAGCGAAGCTAATATAGCTCTCCCTTTTGCTCCAAACACTCCAGATGCATTTTTTCTCCATATGCCTTCATCAGTCTTCATGAAAATCAATTTCGTATATTCGAATATCTTAACAATCACAGAGAAAGACTTTCCTCTCACAATTCTCTGCTTCAACTGTGCAATCGCATCTCCATAAGTTGGATACTTCCATCGATGAACTCAAAAATGAAGTTGCAGCTATCAATAGTGAAACTTCTTCCGACATAGCTACCTCAGCTAAAATTCAGCAGCTCAAAAGTCGAGTGGAACAGCAACATACGGCTGTCCAATCATGGGTAAATATACTTGAAGGTTCTCGACTACAGCTATCCCTCCACCTTCGTTTATCTCAGCCACATTCACTAAGAGCCGCTTGCGAGAGCACAAAGCTCTTAGTGTTCTCTCTCTCTCTCTCTCTCTCTCTCTCTCTCTCTCTCTCTCTCTCTCTTGCTAATCTAAAGCAATTCTCCCAATTTGGTGTCCATGGCCAGAAAAAAGGGGAGCCCTCGCGCCCCTCCCCCTCGCTCCCCTTCCTCTCCTTCGCTACCCCTTCCCTCTCCTTTGCAGCCTGTCGCTGGCCCTTCACACACCCCCTCGCTGCCTACTCCCTCTCTCACCACCTCTCCCACCCCCTCGCTGGCCCTTCCCACCCCCTCGCTGTTTGCTCAGCCTACTCCCGCCCCTCCCACCCCCTCGCTGGCCCTTCCCAACCCCTCGCTACCTGCTCACAGTCCTCCCCCCTCTTCCTTGGCCCTCTCCTTTCTCCATGGTTCTCCTGCCTCCTCCCATTATCCTCTCTCATTCCCTAAAGAAGCCTACTCTCCTACGAAAGCATTTGAACAGTACCTTCTCTCTTGCATGGAACAGATTACACTGGAATCTAGCTATCTGAGGATGGAAATGGGTCAATTGAAAACCACAATACAAGCTATGGCAATCGAGAAGCAAACTATGATGGCCCGGATCATATCTTTGGAAGAGACCTTGAGCAGAAAAAGAAGAACCCGCCAGCACCACAAAGATCCAAGAATTGAAGGAACGGATTGAGCAACATAAGGCGGAAACCAAAACATGGGCCTCTCTATTCAAAGAAGACGCTAAAGAAGGTACACACACTTTCAATAGCGTCATCTCAGCCACCACATTCGAAGAAGGAATGCGGAAGTATAAATCTCTGAATGTGCGAGGAATTGAAGATACTAAGGCTCCAATTACCGAAGCATCCAGTTTCCTCACGGATACACTTTCCCACCATCACAACGGAATGGAAAAAGCGTGGAGAACTAAAAGAGATCCAACTACACTCATCATACGGTTCACGGGAATAGAGGAGCGGCAAGCTGTCCTTAGGCTACGAGGTAGGCTGAGAGGTACCCTTGTCTTCATGGACGATGATCTCACACCTATGCAAGTTGCCGAAAGAAGGAAGGTTTTCAGCGAAGCCAAAGCACTGGGAAAAAGGGTGATATATCGGGATGGTAAGGCCCGATACATTGACCCCCAAAAATCTGAGGCATAGGGATTTGGGCCCCCCGGACTTAGGAGCGGTTCGGGGGCCCTCACAAAAGCATTGCGGTTAAGTTTCTCTTCTTAGTTAGTTTTGTCATTTTGCTTTGACGGCACTGATCCGTCTTGTTTCCAACTTTATCTAATTTACTCGTTCGTCTCATATGCCTTTTGGCATGGAAAAGATGTTAATAAAGCTTTCTTCTTCTTCTTCTTCCTCTCTCTCTCTCTCTCTCTCTCTCTCTCTCTCTCTCTCTCTCTCTCTCTCTCTCTCTCTTCTTTTCTTTTCTTTAGTAAATAAGTCTCCGTATGCGGACAATGCTCCTCACGCTTGTACTCCCCTTTTTTTGTCTTATGTACCTTTGGGTACCAAAAGACGTTAATAATAAAAATTCTAATTCTAATTCTCTCTCTCTCTCTCTCTCTCTCTCTCTCTCTCTCTCTCTCTCTCTCTCTCTCTCGGGCTCTCTTTCGAGATGGACGCCCGGTCTTCAGCTATATCTGTAAGTGGTCTTTGTACCACATAATCAGGACTAATACTCTCTCTTCCTATTTAGTTTTGGTTTTTAGTTAGATTTTGTTAAATGGCATTGTTCCGTCAGGTTTCTATCATATTTGGATGTACTTGGCTGTCTTATATAGCTTTCATACATTTGTCCAATTGACAATGTAATGAGTTTCCATCTTTTCTCCAAAGGTGAAGGTTAGACTCCATTAAGATGAATGCAAGTACTGAAGAGTAAATACCAACAAAATGAAGTTCCTACTTCCTCATGAAAAATAAAAAATACTTTATCACTTCAACTTGCTCATAACCTAACTAAATAATCATCCAGGGGTTGGCTCACTTGGTTAGCTTGGCATCCAAAGTTTCTTTGGTCCCGGGTTCAAGCCTCCCTTGGAAACCAAGGTGCATAACCTAACTAAAAAACATAGCTAGTGGGCAAATGCACCACTAAAGAAGTTAACATGAAGAAACAAATACAAAATCCATTCAGAGCAATCTCTCCATCAATTAACAACCTTCTATAAATGAGTTGACCTTATCAATGTCTACCTCAAGTCTTGGTATCAGCTTATGTACATCAAAAAGTACTTATGCTCTTGTGTATCCGAATATTCACTTAAAAAAGAAATTCCTTTCACCTGGAGGAGGGTCCATATCTTGGCCCCTTCGTGTAGTGTCTTTGCATGTAAAGTAAATATATATACTCTATTATCAAAGAATCATTGCAGTTTTTTCTGATTAACAATTGTCTTAAATTCTAGTATTGGAATTCATCACGATTCACAGTCTAAGTATATATACGAGGAAATTCACTAGCCACTTTCACTAGTCCATGATAGAACCGTCATAGTACATGCATATAACCACTAAAAACAACTATAGACCTACCATGCATGTTAGAATCACTCATGAAATCACAATGCACCCAATTTCCATAAGCACAGTACCATAAAGTTGGGAAAAAGCAGATATGCATAAAAACAATTTGAGTTTTAAGCAAATTTTACTCTAGAGAATAACAAAACTTCTAATGGCGATATCTTGAGATATAGTGCACCCACTTGTCTAATGTATCATGAATATCCGTTTTTTTTTCTTGCGATTCTAGCCCAAAAACGTGTATCTATATATATATATATATATATATATATATATATATATATATATATATATATATATATACATATATATATATATATATATATATATATATATATATATATATATAGATATATATATATATATATATATATATATATATATAGATATATATATATATATATATATATATATATATACATATATATATATATCTATATATATATATACATATATATATCTATATATCCTGCGGTACCGTTTACCGTGGGTCTCGTTACCGCGGCACCATACTGGTACCACAGATCCATAATGGTGCCGCGGTACCATTAAAATAAAAAAAAAATACGAAAATAACACTAAAAAAAAATTAAATTTTTTTATTATTATGGTGCCGCCCTGGTACAGCGGATCTGAGGACGGCACCACACTGGCGGTACCACCATTATGGTACCGGCGGTACCATAATGGCGGTACCACCAGGCACTATGATATAATATATATATATATATATATATATATATATATATCATAGATCCAACGGTACCAGGATCCGCGGATCCCGGTACCACGGCACCAGTGTGGTACCGCGGATCTGTATCGGTACCACGGATCCAGTGTGGTACCGCGGATCCATACTGATCCGCAGTACCACAATATTTAATATTTTTTAATATTTAGTATTTTAATATATTTTTTTTAACCTAATCCCCCCCCTCGCTACATCTCTCTCCCTGCCCATCGCGCTGCTGTCCGCGCCCTCTGTGTTGTCCGCCCACTCCTCGCCATCATACTATCTTCGCGTTGCACTGATTGCTTCCGCCCCGGCTATTGCTATTTCGGCCTTTGTTGTGGATTTTCCAGCTTTCCGCCACCTATCGCACTCACCATCATCTCTGCCTTTTTGCCCCAGTTCCCTCTACAGAAATGGTGCATTCCAACCTTGCCGATCTATGGGGCGAGGTGGACATTGTCAGGCGGGTTCCCGACAAGTCCAACAAGTCCGGTGCAAAGATCGTACGTTGTCGATATTGCCTGGTTGAGTTCAGTGCCACCCTCACTCGCCTTAAAGGCCACCTACTCGACGCACGCGCCAAAAATGGTGGCACGCTGAATGCTGCCCCCTGTGCCAGCATGTCCGTTCCTATCAGGCAGCGACTTCTGGACACCTACGGGCCACGTCTTGTGGCGGGAGAGAACACCATTTCGGAGGGTGTTCTTCGGTTTTGCACCGTGCCTTACGTGGTTGACCCCGAAATGCTGCCTGCTTGGCTGGCACGCACGAGGAGAGGGAGTGCATCCTCGTCCAGTCCCTTTGTCTCTCACCCCCCTCAGACAGTTCCGCTAGACACATCTCCATCTGCACCCATTCCGGTGGCTCCCGTCCCATCTCGTCCGCCAGTTGCCACTGCGGTTCCACCACCACCCATTGTTGCTCGCACTCCCCCAGTTTACGACTTTCTCATGGACTCTCCACAGCCTGAGCAGGAGCAGGCCCAGGATGCCAGTGACGATGCCTTCCAGGATGTTGAGGAGATCCCTTCCTCCCTCCCTTCCCATCCGAATGACCTCCCTAGCCAGCAGTTTTCGTATCCCATGCCAGATGTTCCCCCTCCACCAGTGCACCCCACTTATGCTACTGCACCCATCCCTGCCAGTGCATCCCACTCTCCCCATTCTACGTCTACAGCCGATGCATCTACTAGTGCCCAGCCTGTTGCGTCATCATCCATTCCCGTCACGTTTGGTGCACCATGCTGGAGGTTCGCTACCCGTCGCCCAGCTGGGAGAGTTCTTGGGCAACAGAGCATTCATGGACAGAGAGGCTACACAGGTCGTGGCCAGTCTGATTTATGAGCTGAACCTTCCATTTGCCATCACTGACTCTGAGCCCTTCAGAAGGGCCTTTCGCCTTGCACAGTCTGTCAGCCCTAGCTAGAGAGTCCCTAGTTTAGAGGTTGTCCGCACACACATGCTGAGGGATAGGGTCAAGTCCTTGTCTAGAGAGATGGAGCCTCTGCGTCGCCACTGGGCCACTTACGGTTGCAGCATCATGTCCGATGGCTGGACTGATGTCAGGAGGAGGCCAATCCTCAACATATTGGTCTCCAGTTGCATGGGCACACAGTTTTTGAGGGCCGTGGATTGTAGCAGGGGGGGGAGAGTCATATCGGCAGAGTTCATGTTTGACGTCATCAGGTCTTCCATCCTGTCCATAGGCGCACAGCATGTTGTCACAGTGGTGACGGACAATGCCACGAACTGCATTCAGATGGGTGTACTGCTAGAGGCCGAGTTCCCTCACATTGTTCATACCCCCTGTGCAGCGCACGGCATAGACCTTCTGATGGGGGACATACGTGCACTTCCCTGGGTTAGAGCCATCGTCCGTGAGGCCCTCTTCCTGGTGACTTTTGTCACCAGAAAGAGGCGTGTTCTTGCCATGTTCCGGGTGTTCAGCCAACTGGACCTCCGTAAGCCAGCCCCCACACACTTTGCATTCGACTTGGTGGTCATCGACCGTCTGATCAAGTGTAAGGCGCAGCTTCTACAGATGGTTGTCAGTGATCTTTGGCGTTCCACGTTTCAGCACACTGAGGACAGGGAGCACTTTTCTTCCGCGGTGAGGGGAGACCAGTTCTGGAGGGATGCACAGACATTGTCAGGACTGCTTCGACCACTCTACATTGTGCTCCGCATGGCTGACAGCGAGGGGTCGACACTTGGACTGGTATATGAGCTCATGGACCGGATTGGACAGTTCCTGCAGCTGCCCATCTTGCAGCCAGAGAGGTAAGCAGTATAGTAATGTAATTGGCCTTTATCTTTTCAGTAATTGCTAGTTGTTTTTCTGTCAGTGTTAAGTTTTTTCGTAATGCCCTAAACCACATGCCTCTCACCTGCAGGATGACCGAGAAGTTCATCTGGGAGACGCGGTGGAACTACTTCCACAGGAGTATCCACAGCGTTGCACACATGCTGCATCCCCTCTTCCTCTCTCCGACACAGATCACAGACAGGGAGCTCGAGGCCGATTGGCTTCAGTACATTCACAGGGTGGGTCCACACATAGCTTTGGATCCTATCAGGCTCATGGAGGAGCTTGCTGCATTTCGTTTCGGCATGGGCACGTTCGGCCACCCGGCTGCTCAAGATCCAGAGAGGAGGCAGCTTCCCATTACCTGGTGGACCATGTTCGGTAGCACCTATCCATCCATACAGTGTCTTGCACTGCGTGTCCTTTCTCAGGTATGCATTTCATTTCATCCTCCACTGTTGTGTTTCGTTTCGAGCTGTGTTCGCCAGATCAGAGCGGGATGAGGCATATGATACAGGTGTTGGGCACACGCCTAGAGCAGGGGTCACAGGTGCATCACGTGGTAGAGGTGGGACACATGCCACAGATTATACCGAGAGACGAGCAGGGCACACAGGGGGGGCCAGTGGCATACCTTCTTATGTTGATATGATGGAGGAGGCTCTTGATAGGGGACAGAGTGATTTGGGTTTACCTTCCGCAGCTGCTTGGATGCGTGCATCACAAAGCCATAGGCATTTCTATGACAGCACACCAGAGGAGTCACCAGATGACTCTGATTGTACCGATTGGGAGGCCATGCAGGGTCCGCACGGTGCACAGGATGAGGCACGAGATCAGGCACAGGATGATCCAGAGGATGGTGCACATGATGAGTCTCAGAGCCCAGAGCACTTATATTAGGATGCCTAGCTGGACGACTTGATTGCCGAGTTGGATTCAGACAGCAGATGCCGAGCGTCAGGGCGCCCCCATCCTCTCTAGCCAGCATGCCCTACACAGAGTCTCAGCCACAGCAGCTAGACGAGGTGTCTGCAGTTCCTCCAGTTCCTCAGAGGGTGTACGTGCGCCGCACAGCACCTCCAGTGCCACCGATGTCGTTGAGGCCAGCAGCCCCTCCATCGCCATCCACTTCTACAGCACCAGGTCTCCATGGCAGGCCACCATTTGTGCCCAGGTTTTCTCTTGCAGCGCCGACATCCACAGTGGCTCCTTCAGTGGCTCCTCCAGTGGCTCCAGTGCCCAGGTTTTCCCTTGCAGCGCCCACATCCACAGTGGCTCCTCCAGTGGCAGCACCCAGTATGTACCAGTACCGGCCACCGCAGCGCCCCTTTCAATACATATCGCCGCTATACTTGCCTCCTGCAGGGACGGCCCCTCCACAGCCAGTTCCTCCACCAGCAGCAGGCCTACGGGCACACACTCCACGGACCTATCCTCCACTATCTGCTGCACAGGGTCACCCATCTTTGGCTTCTCTATCCCAGCCGGCCTCAGCTTGGGCCCAGCCTAGCCAGCTAGCCAGCCAGCCAGCCAACCAGCTTGGGCCCAGCCTAGCCAGCCAGGTGATCTGCATGGGGGTGATGAGGCATTGACAGCTCCCCTCGTCCGCAAGAGACCAGGAAGGCCCAAGGGTGCACCGAACAAAAAAGGCAGAGCACAAAAACAGCTAGGGAAGAGAGGACGACCTCGCAGGGCCCCCGGTGCAGGTAGAGGTGCAGTATCACAGCCAGCCGGAGCAGGTCTGGTCGGTTTGGCTTGCTTGGGGACTGAGGCGGAGGCAGATTGGGAGGATGAGGATGACGAGTCCTCCTCCTCGGATACACACCCCATGCCAATTCCAGACAGGCATAGATATCAGTTGCGAGAGTCAGCTCAGGGCCCTAAGTTGTCTCCGAAGCATTGGTCTGAGTTAGAGCCAGAGCATTGATTGTAGCTCTGTTATTTTATTTTTAGCAGTTTGATATCATGTTCCATGTTTGGCGACCAGATGGTCGAACACTATATTCAGACCATTTTCCATATTATATCCAGTGTTGGACGTATTCTATTCGCTGCACATTGTGTATTTGTCAAATTGTAATTGTGCTTCGCCCTCAGGCCTTGGTGGTATGCGCTCTGCCATCTCACGACACCTTGTTTCTCGAACTGGCTCTCACAGCCTCTCACAATGCCTCTCTCTCACAACCTCTCACTGGCTCTCATAGCCTCGTGAGTGCCTATTTAACCCCACAGCCTGTTCCCCCATGTGCAGTTGTTGATGATCCCTCCATGTGCCCTTGTACCTGTCCCCATTTGTTGCTCCCCCACGTGCTGCACTCCCATTGGCCCCATGGCCTACTCCCCCACAGTGCCCATGTGCTACTGTACCTGCCCCATGTACTGCTCCACCACATGCTGCATTCCGATTGGGTCCGTGGTCTGCTCCCCCACAGTGCCCATGTGACGGTGTACCTATCCGGATTTGCTGCTCCCCCACATGCTGCACTCGCATTGACCCCAAGGTCTGCTCCCCCACAATGCCCCCTGTACAGTCCCTCTGTATAGTCCCCTATACACTCCCCCCTTTTTTCTAAACCTTGACACTTTTTTTCAAAAAATTTTACCCTAAAATACCCTAGTAAAAGGGGTTCTTAATAAAAATAAATAAATAATAAATAGTAAAAAATATTATTATTATGGTGCCGCCCTGGTACCGCGGGTCTGAGGGCAGCACCATAATGGCGGTACCATGGGGTACTATAAGATATATATATATATATATATATATATATATATATATATATATATATGTATGTATGTATCTAAGGAAGCGGACCCTGGGCGCGGACGCCTCAGGGGTGCATCCGGGTCCGAACGCGTCCGGCATTTTTCAATTTTTTTTTTCAAAAAAAAAACAAAAATACAGCCCCTCCCCTCACTATCCTACATCCCCAAAACAAAATAAAAACGATTTTCCTCCCCCTACCCCCCCCCCCCCCCCCCCCGAATTAATTATCAGAGGATGTCTGGCACCCACCTGCCCCCTCCTGTTAAAAAAAATTTGCAACAAACCTAACCACTGCAAATGCCTCCCATAACTGAGATATTACCAAAGGTTTGGAGTGAAGATGATGGTTTGCATGGCAAACAGATTACTGATTTAGGGTTTAGGGTGCATCAGTGACTGTCTCAAAGAAGTGAATGCTCACCAGAGGATTTGGGAGAGGTGAACGCTCACCAGAAGAGTGACAAGCTCTTAGGACCACAAGACTCTGGGGGAAATCAATGCTCACCAGAAGAGTGACACCACAAGATCCCACATGTGTTGAGATCAGACTGTCGTTGACAAAGATGTGTTTCAGTATAGGTGTGCGTCAAAACTCTACTGTGATCCGTGTGTGAAGTGCTCTAAGGATGCTGCCTACTTCTCTGATTTTGTGGGTAGATCATTTTGATTAGGTGCCAACAGTATGTGCGTTGGGTGCTCTTCGTTGCTAATCCTCTGTAATATCGCCCACTAGAATTGCTTAATGAGGGATTGATGCTTCATGAGGCTCCTTAAAACATTACTCTTTGGTTGATTACTAATGGCTCCCTCAGTGATTTGGCTAGACTGCCAGAACCCCCATGCATTTATCAGATTGGCAGACATTTCTAATAGTCTCTTAGCATACAAATCCAGTCGCAGCAGGCTTCAAGACAGGGAACCACAAGACCTACACACTACTATGTCTTATATTCCCCCCGGATGAACTTCAACAGCTTACTAATTACTTATGCAAAACTGTGTCATTCACTACAGGGAACCACACTATGTCTCGATTGATGAGATCGGTTTCTCCCCGGATGAACTTCAACAGCTTACTAATTACTTATGGCACAACTTCAACATGCTGCAACACGCTGTCGAAATTTTGGGTACCAACACGGGGGCTCCGAAACATCTCCCAGTTTTCAGGTCCCGACCGGACAAAGTGTCCCTAAAGCCCTGTTTAACGTCGAACTTCGGACGAACGTTTTGGGCCGGTCGTTCGTCCGTTCCTCGTCCTCTCTGTTCCCACAAGTTGCTATCGAGGTTGTCCACTGCCCGAAACAGACGGCACCTGAAACGGATCCCGTTCGGAGAAACGGGGCCGTTGGACGGAAAGTTGCAAAACTAGTCCAGTTCGCTTGACCTAATTGCGTTTGTATCCCGTCGAAGGGCCATTTTGACCGAACAATACCCGAATCGAGCCAGGCTCGGTCCCTTGAGTTCGTATCGGGATCACAAATCTGTGGACTATATTCCTGGGCCATTTTTGTCGATTCCAAATGTTTTCAGTTCCCGTCCCCCATGAAGTGTCCCTGAAGCCCTGTTCAACGTCGAACTTCAGACGGACGTTCCGGGCTGACTAAAAGCAAACGATAGAGCAAGGTCCATGGCTGTGAACTCTGCAGAAGTAGCCATGCGCCACAAATCACCCTTCAGCTTGTGTAACCGCTCAAGCATGATGAACTGAAAGGCGAAGCGGGTGCGAGCGGGTTTCTTCAAGTCGAGCTTGCATTGACAAATGGAATGAGAGGCACACACAAAACGAGTGAAAAAATAAGAAGCATCTTGAACGAGCCAAAAAATAAGTAGCATCTTACCTGCCGAATGTGCAGAAAAGGGCGGTGGTGCGGCGCTTGCGTGTGACGAAGTCCACAACCGCAAGTACCCTCGTGAGAATCTCACTGACCCAAGGCAGGCGCCCGATGGAATGCAGGAGGAGGTCCAGTGAGTGTGCGGCACATGGAGTCCACACAATGGAGGGGCACTCTGCCATAAGACGCTTCCCCATACCGCGGCAGTTGGACGCATTGTCCGTCACAACCTATCGCGATTAGTTGATACGATTAATGCACAGCTTGGAAACACATTGCAATCAATCGAATATTTACCTGGACAACGCGTTGTGGCCCAACCTCCTCTATCGTCGCATGGATGATGTCGTAGATGTACTCGGCCGTGTGCACTCTCCCTGCCTCAGAGGCGTCAACGCTGCGGAGGAACATGGAACCGTAGCAGCTGGAAACAATGACGTAGATGAGTGGACGTCTACGACGATCAGTCCACCCATGAGCCATGATGGAGCGGCCGTATCTATCCCAGGCCTCCTGCAATGCGGCTTCGAGATAGCCTCTCGAAAGATGCGGGATGATGCCATGATAAAGGGGAGGTTCAGGTCATAGAACATCTGTGCTATGGTCCTGGTGGCCTCTCTGTGCTGCCCCTCTCTGAAAGATCCTGGCATGGACATCTGTCTGGTGCCTCGAGATGCGGATGGCTGGGAGGATGCGGATGGACGATGCGGATCTGGAGGTGGTGGCATAGGTGTAGTTGCCGAAGCGGAGGATGCGGACGGACCGTGCAGATCTGAAGGTGGTGGCACAGGCATAGGTGCAGCAGTGGAGGCTGTGGATCGAAGGGGAGTACTAGCAGAGAGGGTGGCGGTGGCGGGTGCGGATGCGGCGGTTGAGACTAGATCAGCTAGCGGTCGTGGATCCGAAGGTGTTGCATGTTTATACAGAGAGTCTCTTCATCCGAGCATTGAGTTCATCAGACACGACGAGCATGCACGGTATATATGGATTCATATTATTGGGCAGGATATTGGGTTGGACAGGGACCTCTTTGTGGCGGCCTGTTATTTTCCTCCAGAGTCTTCGTCCTTTGCTGAGGGCACAGGTTCACCCTACCTTGATTTATCGCCTGATATTATCATATTCGCAAAGCGAGGGCATATTCTCCTCACTGGAGATTTTAATGCCCGAACCTCTTCACGACAGTCAGAGTTCTATGACATCACCGACCAGCTCCGCGTCCATGCCCTTGACAGCAATGATATGAGAGTTACCAGGATTTCAGAGGACAGCTTGGGACCTACTACCCCTTACGGTGAGCATTTATTGCAGTTTGGAGAGGCCCATGAGTTAGCCATTTACAACGGCCTAACTTGTTGGCCAAAATCTGGCAGTTATACTTGTCACCCTCACAGTGGTGGACATAGTGTTGTGGATTATCTCATGGGATCACCATCTTCCATACCTCTCATATCTGATTTTCATGTATCTCCCACCACTCTCTCTGATCATTCCTTTCTCTCCTTCGCTATCGGCCGCCTCCCACCTCCCCAACCATCCTCACACCCCCTGCTTACACGGGCACCCAAGTATACATTCAGTTCTCTCTTTACACCAGTTTACCAGGAGTTCCTAACCTCATTGCTCCATTCCTTCCCTCGCGATAGTACAGTCGCGACTCAAGTTGCCTTTCTTAGCACTTCTCTTCATACCGCTGCTTCCCTTGCTTTTCCATCTAAACCCCATAAAAGCAGAGGCACCCGCTCCTCATCGATAAGACCCCCACACCCCCCGTGGTATGATGCTGAATGTCGCTCTCTTCGTCAGCTTGTCACCCATGCCCGCACTCACGATCCTCATCTCCTCCACTCCGCCAGGCGCTCTTACCGTCGCACGCTCCGCCGAAAAAAGCGTATATATGATGACTTCGAAGGAACGCGTCTTGTTGATCTTCTCTTCAGTTCCTCTTCAGGCGCCTTTTGGCATGAGTTTATCCCTCGTGCTCCACCACCCCTCCTGGATGACCTTCACATATGGACCGAATACGCTACCAAACTATATACCATACCCACTGACGCACCCATCTCTATCTCCCCACGCCCCTCTGAGTTCACCTTCTTCACATCTGACATGGTACTTACGGCCATCAAGAGAATGAAGTCCCATAAAGCAAGAGATATCGAAGACCTTGAATCTGAACTCCTAACCCATGCTTCCGACCTCCTTGCTCCCACACTAGCCACTCTCCTCAATTCCGTCGTTGTCTCTGCTTTCCCCTCATCCTGGTGCACCAACATCATCCACCCTATTCATAAAAATGGTGATCCCATGATCCCTGGTAATTACCGCACCATCATGATCGGACATGTTCTCACAAAGCTTTATGGTACCATACTCCAGTCTGCAGTGAGTTCAGAGGCGGAAGCTCGGAGATTACATGCATTGGGGCAGGCAGGTTTCCGATCTCATTATTCTACCACTGACCATATTTTTACACTTCGAGCCTTGATCGAGGAAGCTAAGTACAGGAAAGAGAGGGTTTACTGCTGTTTTGTAGATTTCAGGAAGGCCTTCGATTCTGTACCACGCTCCCTGCTCATTCAGAGACTTCGTGACCTTGGTTTCTCCACAGATATTGTTTTAGCAGTGATGGCTCTTTATGAGAAGGTCGTGGGATGTTTCCGACATAGCAGTGGCTTATCTGATCACATTTGGAGCACCATTGGGGTGAAACAGGGGTGCTCTCTTTCACCGGTTCTCTTTGGATTGATATTGATGAGTTAGAGCGAGTCATCTCACAGTGTGGCGGGGGTGGCTGTAGACTTGGCACCATTCTGATTGCTATTCTCCTTCATGCGGATGATGTAGTACTAGTATCCCCGACCAGAGAGGGTTTGCAGAGGCAGCTAGATTGTTTACAGGGATTTTGTACCAGATGGGGGTTGGGGGTGAACACTGCGAAGACCAAGGTTATGGTCTTCAACACTTCTCGAGCCTTCATGCAGCGCCAGGAGCTCATCCTAGATGGACAGGCCTTAGAAGTAGTTTCCTCTTATACCTATTTGGGGATACTCTTCTCTGGTCCTCAGCATGCGGCAAGCTGCCACCACCCGACTTGGGAAGGGGCATTCCTCTCTTGTTCAGCTTGAGCGGTTCTGTTTCAGGAAGCTCATCCGAGATGTTCGCAGTAAGTGTAGACTCTTTGATACTATTGTCACCCCCACAGCCTTATATGCAGCAAAGACATGGTGCACCGGCCTCCCTTCATCACATTGGGCCAGCATTTCACGATTGCAGACCACCATGTTAGCCCGTATGATTCGGGCGAAGCCCTCAGTTCCACATGAGATCCTTCTTGCAGAGTTTGTCATTCCACCCATTCAGATATATGCCGCGTTCCAGCTTATCACATACATTCAGAGAATCCAGGCTCTGCCCGATGAGGATATGAGATATACACAGACAGCACTTGTCTCCTCACACTTTCTTCATGACCAGGGCTATCGACTATCGTGGTTCTCTTAGGCATCCCATTTCCTCCTTGAGTCATTTGGTATCTCCATTACAGAGCTCCCCTCAGGTACTCATCAGTATATCAGGCGCATCTTATATCGGGCATATCTCGACCGTACTTGGGGGCGATAGCTTGGGGTGAAACCCGGCTACCTCGGCAGAGACACCTGTTAGAATTAATGGTTAATTGTAGAGGCCAGCCTGCGTCTTACGATATCAAAGGTAGAGGTACAGTGAGAGTACATTTACCTTCAGGGAATATAGGAGAAATTAAGAATGTTCTCTATGTTCCAGGCTTAAAAAAGAATTTACTTTCAGTTTCTGCCATAGCTAAACAGAATATGAAAGTTGAGTTTGACGATCAGAAGTGTCTCATCAAAGACAAAAACAAAGGTTACAAAGTTGTGGTCAAAGGATTATTGGAAGGTCACTTTACAAACTTGATGCAACTACATTGAATCATCAGGTTTGTGCAGCTTCTGATAGTATGGAGAGCAGGATATGGCATGAAAGGTTTGGACATCTGAACTATAAAAGCTTACACGTTCTAAAAGACAATAATATGGTAATAGGATTACCTGATATTGTATCTTCAGGAAAAATTTGTGAAGGATGTGTTATGGGCAAGCATCATCGTATGCAGTTTCCCAAGGATGGAGCATATAGAGCCAAGGAAATCTTGGAGCTTGTTCATACAGACTTATGCGGTCCCATACAGACTGAGTCTATAGGGGGAGCATCCTACTTCATGATATTTGTGGATGATTTTTCCAGAAAGGTATGGATATACTTGCTTAAGTATAAGAGTCAAGCTTTTAAGTTCTTTACTCAGTTCAAATCACTTGTTGAGAAGCTGACTGGAAAGCAAATCAAGATTCTACGTTCAGATAAGGGAGGTGAATTCATATCTACAGAGTTCCAGGAATTCTGCAAAGAACATGGAATCAAGAGACAATTTGCTTCAACTGATACACCACAGCATAATGGAGTAGCCGAGAGAAAGAACAGGTCTATTGTGGAGAGTGCTCGAAGCATGCTACGAGGTAAGAACCTCAAGAATCATTTGTGGGGCAAAGCAGTTAGTACAGCAGTTTACTTGCTTAACAGAAGTCCTACAAAAGCTGTTCTAAATCGAACTCCAGAAGAAGCTTTCACAGGTATAAAACCTAAAGTGGATCATCTACGAGTTTTTGGTTGTATAGCATATGCTCATATTCCTAAAGATAATCATCAAAAACTTGATTCAAAGGCAATCAAGTGTTTATTCCTTGGTTATGATGAGGAAGAGAAGGCATATCGCCTTTATAATGTTACCAGTAAGAAGGTGATTATGAGCAGGGATGTTGTGTTTGAAGAAAGTGAGTCTTCTACCCTAGAAGATCATGAGGAGGATGTATTTTCTCCTTCATCAAAAACTCCTATTATAGATGATGTTCAGGAAGATACAGGTCCATGTGATACAGCTTCTACACAAGTTATACCAAGGGTGTGTACACAGGTGGATCTTGGTAAACGGAAGGAAAGGTCAAGGGTATTTGATACATATTCTCCTTCTACGTCACCTACAAAGAAGTTGCCAAGATGGTATTTTGAGACTATAAAAGATAGTCAAATGTTGGATGAGGGAGAATCGAGTCAACAAGGAGCTAAGAGCTTGACACGGTCAAGTGGACACTATCATGAAGATGGTGAAGAAACGCATTATGCGTTTATGGCTTCAGTGTTGGATTCTGAGGATCCTTTACTTTATGAAGATGCTGCAAAAGAACAAGTTTGGAAAACTGCTATGGATGAGGAGTTCAGTTCTATCATGAAAAACGAGACATGGGATCTTGTTGAACTTCCAGCAGGTAAGAAACCAATTGGTTGCAAGTGGATTTATAGAACCAAGTTTAAGTCTGATGGTTCTATAGATAAGTATAAGGCCAGATTAGTAGCCAAAGGATATGCTCAGAGGGAAGGGATTGACTATAAAGATACTTTCGCACCGGTTGCTAAAATGAATACTTTGAGGAGTGTTTTGGCAATTGCATCTCATTTTGGATGGGATATTCAGCAAATGGATGTCAAGAGTGCTTTCTTGAACGGTTACCTTGAAGAAGAGGTTTATCTGGAGCAACCTCAAGGTTATGAGGTTGAAGGCAAAGAGCACTTGGTTTGCAAGTTAAAGAAAGCATTATATGGGTTGAAACAAGCACCTAGAGCATGGTATACACATATCAACAATTATTTTTTGAAGCAGAATTTTCATAGAAGCATGTCAGAGTCAACGCTTTATATTATGAAAGATTTGGATGACATAGTCATTATTGTTCTTTATGTAGATGATTTTATTATCACAGGGTCAAATAAGTTACTAATAGAGAAGATAAAGAACAATCTTTCACAGGAGTTTGATATGAAAGATTTAGAGAGACTTCAATATTGTTTGGGTATTGAAGTTTGGAGATCAAAGGAAAGTCTTTTCATATCACAAGCAAAGTATGCAAGAGAGTTACTCAAGAAGTTTAACATGCTTGATTGTAAGTCCATTTCTACACCATATGATCCAAGTGTAAAGCTTACAAAAGAGGAAAATTCTGAAAGTGTGAAGTGCTTATAAAATGCCGTCACGGGTTTAGGGTTTAGGGGTAATTGCTCTGCTCATGATCGTTTGGAATGCGTGTGCTATCAGTTTGTTGTGGCATCAATGATCGGTTTGTAGGTGCATTTCTGTGAAGCTATCATTCTCTTCAATCGAAATTAATTGAAAATACGATTCACACACGCACATAGAATTTGAGATAAAATTGAAAATACAGCATCACATGTACAGAGCGACACACGCACAATGTGCAGCAAATAAAGTATGCCAAACACTGAATATAATGTGAAAAATGGTCTGAATACAATGGTCGACCGTCTGCTAGACACAAACTACTAAAACTAAAATAAAAGAGCCACAATCAATGCTCTGGCTCTGACTTAGACGAATGCTCCGGAGACAACTCAGGGCCCCGAGCTGACTCTCGCAGCCGATATTTGTGCCTGTCTGGAACTGGCATGGGTTGTGTATCCGAGGAGGAGGACTCGTCACTAGCATCATCCCAATCTGCCTCCGCATCAGCCCCCAAGCAAGCCAAACCAACAACACCTGCTCCAGCTGGCTGTAATACTGCACCTCTAGCTGTACCTGAAGCCCTGCGAGGTCGTCCTCTCCTCCCTAGCAGTTTCTGAGCTTTGCCTTTCTTGTTCGGTGCACCCTTGGGCCTTCCTGCCGGCTGGGATAGGCAAGCCAAAGAGGGGACTCCTTGTGCAGCTAAGCGAGGATGCCCTGCCTGTCTCCCGTTATAACCTGTGCCATGTGCCCCACCTCTGCCACGTGATGCACCTGTGACCCCTGCCCGTGGCGTGTGCCCTACACCTGTATCATCTGCCTCATCCCACTCTGATCTGGCAAACACAACCCGAATGGGCTCATCCTCATCCTGCTCATCCTGACACTAGCTCATCTGCCTCATACAATGGAGGCTCTCTGTGCTCGAGCTCAAGCTCTCTCTCTCATCTCGGCAAGCTCCCTCTCTCTCTCTGCCATCAACTGTGTGCCCAAGTCATCTGCAAGCATGGGATGGACATAAGTGGGGTGCACTGGTGGAGGGGCAAGATCTGGCATGGGATACGAAAACTGCTGGTTAGGGAGGTCATCCGGATGGGAAGGGAAGGAAGAAGGGATCTCATCCACATCCTCGAAGGCCTGAGGAGGCAGTGAGGGCTTTGAGAGAGAGGCTGTGGGAGGCATTGTGAGAGGCTGTGAGAGAGAGCCAGTGATAGGTATCATCAAGAGGCATTGTGAGAGACTGTGTCACAGACCCAGTGAGAGGCTGTGAGAGAGCCAGTGAGAGCCATTGAGAGGCTGTGAGAGGCTGTGAGAGCCAGTTTGAGAAACAGGGTGTCGTGAGATGGCGGAGCACATACCACCAAGGCCTGAGGGTGAAGCCAGGAGGAAGCTCGAGGAAGATGTCTGAAGGCACAACGAAAAGCATCAGAAGCAAGAGGCAGACATTGCAGAGATGCTGCGACAGGCTCGGTAGAGAAATTTGGAGCCGGAGCACCCAGCTCCCTCTGTGCCCCCCACCCCCGCTGTCGAGCTGGATTTGGATGAGCAAATCGGAATGAACTTCACACGGCGGCAGCTCATCATGGTCAGGGAAAGGGCTGGCCGCCGTCGTGCTAACCAGGAGACAGCTCGGGCTAACCGGGAGGCAGAGCGAGAGCGACAGAACAATGCACCTGACGAGGGCGAGGAGTCAGTGGAGGATCCATAGGAATGTTTAGAATAGATGGGGTCTAGCCGTATGTGGCTGACTGTTGTTATGTAATTTTCAGCAGTAGATGAGGCAACATTTAGTGTCTAACATAGTGTAAAGAACAGCCCCAGCCGTATATGGCAGGAATACGTATTGTAATTTTGATACATCTGATGAATTAATGTACGGTGTGTTTTTTGTGCAATGCGTGCCTGGTGTATTGCAATGTAGTATGTGTGTTTATGAAATGCTATAAAGGGGGTTGTATTTTTGTGTTGTGCATCTGCTATCAATCTCTGCAGTTGAAACTAATTGTAATTACGCACATACCATTCGAAATAAAATTGAAAACAGAGCATAACAATTACAAATCGACAAATACAAAATGTGCAGCGAATAAAGTACGTCCAACACTGAATATAGTATGGAAAATGGTCTGAATACAGTGTTCGACCATCTGGCCGCCAAACATGGAACATGATATCAAACTGCTAAAAATAAAATAACAAAGCTACAATCAATGCTATGGCTCTGACTCAGATGAATGCTCCGGAGACAACTCAGGGCCCCGAGATGACTCGCGCAACTTATATCTATGCCTGTCTGGAACTAGCATGGGCTGTGTATCCGAGGGGGAAGACTCGTCATCCTCATCCTCCCAATCTGCCTCCGCATCAGCCCCCAAGTAGGCTGAACCAACAACACCTGCTGCAGCTAGCTGTGATACTGCACCTCTACCACCAACTGGAGCCCTGCGAGGTCGTCCTCTCTTCCCTTGCTGTTTCTGTGCCCTGCATTTCTTGTTCGGTGCACCCTTGGGGCTTCCTGGCCTCTTGCGGATGAGGGGAGCCGTCCATGCCTCATCACCCCCATGCAGATCACCTGGCTGGCTAGGTTGCGCCCAAGCTGCGGCCGGCTGGGGTAGAGAAGCCAAAGATGGGTGTCCCTGTGCAGCTGATAGTGGAGGGTGTTGGTTGACGACTTATACGTTGGTTTCGTTTCTTGATCAAATTGTCTCTCTTACATGCAAATTTTTAACCTTGCAGACGAAGATATCAGATTTGGAGTGCCAGGTTGACTGATGAGGCATATGATACAGGTGTTGGGCACACGCCTAGAGTAGGGTTCACAGGTGCATCACGTGGTAGAGGTGGGTCACATACCACAGATTATATCGGGAGACAGGCAGGGCACACAGGGGGGGCAGTGCATACCTTCTTATGTAGATATGATGGAGGAGGCTCTTGATAGGGGGCAGAGTGATTTGGGCTTACCTTCCGCAGCTCTTTGATTGTACCGATTAGGAAGCCATGCAGGGTCCGCATGGTGCACAGGATGAGGCACAAGATGAGGCACAGGATGATCCAGAGGATGGTGCACATGATGAGTCCCAGAGCCCAGAGCATTTGTATTCGGATGCCCAGCTGGACGAGTTGATTGCAGAGTTGGATTCAGAGGCCCAGCAGATGCCGAGCATCAGGGCGTCCCCATCCTCTCTAGCCAGCATGCCCTACACAGAGTCTCAGCCAGAGCAGCTACACGAGGTGCCTGCAGTTCCTCCAATTCCTCAGAGGATGTATGTGTGCCGCACAGCACCTCCAGTGAAACCGATGTCGTTGAGGCCTACAGCCCCTCCATCGCCATCCACTTTTGCAGCACCAAGTCTCCATGGCAGGCCACCACCTCTGCCCAGATTTTCTCTTGCAGCGCCCACATCCACAGTGGCTCCTCCAGTGACCCACGGCACATCCTCCTCCCTTGGCAGCACCCACGGCACCGGCTCCTCCTTTGGCAGCACCCAGGATGCATCAGTACTGGCCACCTCAGCGCCCCTTTCAATACTTATCGCCACTGTACTTGCCTCCTGCAAGGACGGCCCCTCCACAGCCAGTTCTTCCACCAGCAGCAGGCCCACGGGCACACACTCCACGGACCTGCTCCGGGAGAATAACTAATCACCTGCAATGCGCTCGTAATGGTCGAAAGTCTCCTAGCGAGGCGTGCGTTGGTGCTACAGAACACCAACCGCTCCAACCGACTCACTGACAGCCTATTTTTTCTCCTCGTGTGAATGAGTGCACATGTGCTCCAATGGCGCTCACACACGAAGGCGGCGCAGTCCTGTGGTACGTGCATTGAAATGCTTCAGCACATATGCACGGGTGGAATGTCAACGAAACACAGCAATGGAGGATAAAATGAGATGCATACCTGAGAAAGGACACGCAGTGCAAGACGCTGTATAGATGGATAGGTGCTACCGAACATGGTCCACCAGGTAATGGGAAGCTGCCTCCTCTCTGGATCCTGAGCAGCCGGGTGGCCGAACGTGCCCATGCCGAAACGAAATGCAGCGAGCTCCTCCATGAGCCTGATAGGATCTTAACCTATGTGTGGACCCACCCTGTGAATGTACTGAAGCCAATCAGCCTCGAGCTCCCTGTCTGCGATCTGTGTCAGAGAGAGGAAGAGGGGATGCAGTATGTGTGCAACGCAGTGGATACTCCTGTGGAAGTAGTTCCACCGCGTCCCCCACATGAACTTCAGCTCGTTCATCTTGTAGGTGAGAGGCATGTTAAAACCTGGGCAACAAAACATTGACAGAAAAACAAGCTAGCAACCACTGAAAAGATAAACACCAATTACATAACTGTAACGCTTACCTCTCTGGTTGCAGGATGGGCAGCCGCAGGAACTGTCCGATCCGGTCCATGAGCTCATATAGCAATCCAAGTGTCGACCCCTCACTGTTAGCCATGCGCAGCACAATGTAGAGTGGTCGAAGGAGTCCTGACAATGTCTGTGCATCCCTCCAAAACTGGTCTCCCCTCACCGTGGAAGAAAAGTGCTCTCCATCCTCAGTGTGCTGAAACGTACTGGCACACCAAATATCATTGGCAACCATCTGTAGAAGTTGTGCCCTGCACCTAATCAAACGGTCGATGACCACCAAGTCGAATGCAAAGCGTGTGGGGGCTGGCTTCTTGAGGTCCAACTGGCTGAACACCCGAAACATGGCAAGAACACGCCTCTTCCTGGTGACAAAAGTCACTAGGAAGAGGGCCTCACGGACGATGGCTCCAACCTAGGGAAGTGCACCTATGTCCCCCATCAGAAGGTCTATGTCGTGCGCTGCACAGGGGGTATGAACAATGTGAGGGAACTCGGCCTCTAGCAGTACACCCATCTGAATGCAGTTCGTGGCATTGTCCGTCACCATCGTGACGACATGTTGTGGGCCTATGGACAGGATGGAAGACCTGATGACATCAAACATGAACTCTGTAGATATGACTCTCCCCCCCCTGCTGCAATCCACGGCCCTCAAAAACTGTGTGCCCATGCAGCTGGAGACCAATATGTTGAGGATCGGCCTCCTCCTGACATCCGTCCAGCCATCGGACATGATGCTACAACCGTAAGTGGCCCAGTGGCGACGTAGAGGCTCCATCTCTCTAGACAATGACTCGACCCTATCCCTCAGCATGTGTGTGCGGACAACCTCTGAACTAGGGACTCTCCAACTAGGGCTGACAGACTGTGCAAGGCGGAAGGCCCTTCTGAAGGGCTCAGAGTCGATGATGGCAAATGGAAGGTTCAGCTCATAAATCATACTGGCCACGGCCTGTGTGGCCTCTCTATCCATGTGCGGCTGATGCGCGCCGCGAATGCTCTGCTGCCTAAGAACTCTCCCAACTGAGCGATGGGTAGCGGACCTCCAGCACGGTGCACCAAACGTGACGGGAATGGATGATGACACGGCAGGCTGGGCACTAGTGGATGCATCAGCTGTAGACGTGGAATGGGGAGCTGCACCGGACTTGTTGGACTTGTCGGGAACCCGCCTGACAATGTCCACCTCGTCCCACAGATCGGCAAGGTTGGAATGCACCATCCTTGTAGAAGGAACTGGGGAAAGAAGGCAGAGATCTCTATGAGTGCAATAGGAGTCGGAAGGCTTGAAAAAACACAACAAAGGCCGAAATAGCAATAGCAGGGGCGGACGCGATCAGTGCAACGCGAAGACAGTATGATGGCGAGGAGTGGGCATACAACAGAGAGGGCGCGAAAAGCAGGGAGGGCGCAGACAGCAGGGCGATGGGCAGGGAGAGAGATGAAGCGAGGGGGGGGGATTAGGTTAAAAATATATATATTAATATATTAAATACTAAAAAATATTATATATTAAAAAATAATAAATATTGTGGTACCGCAGATCAGTATGGATCCGCGGTACCACAGTGGATCCGCGGATCCCGGTACCGCTGCATCTATGGTATATATGTATATACATATATATATGCATTTAGATACATATGTATATATGTATGTATATACATATGTATCTACATTAGTACATATATATATATATATATATATATATATATATATATATATATGTTAGTGGGATACGGGTAAGCATGACAGTCTCTTATATATATATGTTAGTGGGATACGGGTGAGCATGACAGTCTCTTGATAGAATGACAACTTAAAGTTGTGTCATGTATTCTTTCATAAACCTCCAAATTTCTGTGAATGTGTTGAAGTGTAAAACAATCGAAAACTAGTGGTTCAGAAATCTACTAGGTTCATACACTTGTACACCAGAAAACTTAACAAAAGAGTCAAGACTCACCTGTGGAAGAAGTAAATCTAGCCGAACATGATGGATTAATTCTGCAAGTAGACTGTATGCCAATGGTCGAAGTGTTTCATAACATGCTCGGCCTGTTCCCACAAGGACTCTGTAAATAGAAGAAGAGACAAGTTGATTTAAGCAGCAATAGTTGTTAGACTATAAAGTTGTTATTCACTCTAGCGAGTAAGCCAGCAAAAAGCCATCTGCACCTGCAACTAGTGTTCATACTTAGGAACCCTTAGAGTATGTGAATAAATTGATCTCAGAATAGGTTCAGCATGTTAAGAACTTGTATGTGATCATCAAAAAATTTCTTCACAGATGTGTAAAAGTGCACCTACACCTCAAAATTCATCTAAGTCCAGAGGAACAAAAAGCATGTTTTTTTCTTATCACAATAGTCTTGGCAAACTTGTACAGCAACAATGCAATAATATCCTTTACAAAACACCATCTTGCATCTAGAGAGAAAGTATAAAGGTGACAGCAACATCCGCCAGAAGCTTACAAAAAATCCACATAGCTCCGTTTGGGACACCCAGGTAAAAAACCAGAAACAGAACTGGTCGCATAAAAATATAGGACTCAAGGACCCATCTTTATGGGGCATATCAGATAATTCACACATCGGAAGCATTTCGTTCGAATTATGAAGCTACTGAGCTGATCAAAGTTAGTGACTGAAAATGTTTTATTGAAACACGTTTCGAACAATGAAACGGCCCATTCGAAACGGACCCGTTTCGAAATGTCAACCAGACGTTCGAAACGACTGCAAAAAAAACCCAAATTTTTTGTGCGGTCCAGAGAGAGAGAGAGAGTTTCTGTGCGATAGAGAGGCTGCCATTGCAAGAGAAGAGCCCGGGTGTGTGTGTGTGTGTGTGTGTGTGTGTGTGTGTGTGTGTGTGTGTGTGAGAGAGAGAGAGAGAGAGAGAGAGAGAGAAAGAAAGAAAGCTTTTTTAATGTCTTTTCCATGCCAAAAGGCATATAAGACTAATGAAATACATGTCAAGTATGTGGTAACAATGGGAGCGGGCACCATTTTTTAAGTCCATTGATACGTCGGAGGTAGGCTTGGCATTGGATGGCAGGAGATTGTTTGAGTACATCTCACAGGCCATTAAGATGCTGCCAATGTAGCCACCACATCACTGTCCATCAAACTCGAACTGGAATTCGAACTCCAGTTTGCATCAAAGATCAAGAACACCTTTGTTTATCAAATCCAAGCCCGAACGTACCAACTAGAGTTCCCACTAAAACAAATCAATGATCTACCCTGGGTCAAAGAGGTTGTAGGGCACGATTCTTGGTGAGATTTGTCACCGAGAAACAGAGGGTCTTGAGCATGTTCCGATCCCATTCTAGATTGGATCTCTCTTGAGGCCTGCCCCCACTAGGTATCTACGTTGAAGCTTCATTTCTGATACAATTTGAATTTTGCTATAGCCTGCTACCTATGACCGATTACCATTCTTAATTCATTCCAGGTTTGCCTTTATGTTCCTTGTTTTGGAGCGGCTCATCAAAGTGCATGCAAGCCTAAGGCAAATGGTTGTTTCAAACCATTGGGCGGAGTGGGGCCCATCACGAGAGGCCAGGTCCAGGAGATTTGAGATGGCCATGCTTCCATTGTCGCATCAATGCAACCTACTATAGTATGTTGCGCCTTAGTAATAAAGAGGGTTGCTCTTTAGGCCTTCTCTATGAGTTCATGGATAGGCTGGGAGAGCAACTTCAGAGTTGCACCAGCATAGATGCTGACAGGTATTATATTACTACGTTGAAAGTTGATTCTTCGTTGAACATTCATGATTAGTTAATCGTAATGAGTATTTGCAATTTTGCTATTGATAATCAGAAATTGGAATCTGCGTTCTTGAGACTTGAATGTTCATTGATGGCTACCTTGCTTCATCCATTATGGAGGAGGGAGGATCAATTCCATGATCGGGCATGGATGGCATTCCTACATCTCCTCTGGCTATCCTGATCCTAGGGATCAAGATGCACTCATTGATAACTTGGATGTATCCAGGTATGTACTTAGTAATTACAAGTTAGTGCTTAGTAGTTATTACTTGGTGCTATCATGATTCAAATTTCATCTATGTAGTATGTACTGAAGTCTGAGTTAGTACTAAGTATTTAGCATTTAGTATTTACTATGAACCTTAAAGTAGGTAGCACGTACAGGCAATCTGAATTCTGTAGAGACTGATCTATCTAGAATTTGGACTAAGAACCTTTAGGCTTCAAGATTTAAAATTGCTTTTTTTTTAAATCATTTACCAATACTGAGAATCAAGATCTTGGTTTAATTCTATAGGTTAATCCCAATGAAATCGAGGTTCCAGACTTGTCACCAAGATCACAAGACGAGGAGGATGTGTATGCTATACTCCATCGGGAGGCCTTAGCAACTGCAGGTTGATTTCGATTCCCGATTCCGCAATTCACTGCATTATATTAGTATTTTGTAGATATACTAAATTGTAAATTGTAATTTGTAACTTAAAAGTAATGACGATCCTAAATCCTAATTCCTTGTGTGCACTACGCAGGGCCTACCACTCAAGTTGTTGCATCCACTTGGAGACTCAAGACGCTGCATCCACTTGGAGACTCAAGACACCTCTGAGAGTCCATCTAACTCAAATGAGGAATCTACCATTGAGGGTGAGGGTGAGGATGAGGATGAGGGTGCCTCATGATCAGGAGGATGACCCTAAGGCCATGACAGTGCCTCCACGACAGTAGCTTCCGAGGCAGGCAGCCAACACTCAGCATAGTAGGCCGTAGCATACTTTAGGCTCTAGCATAATAGTTATACAGATGAGGCCTCAGGCTTGAGCCTGGAGGCTACGCTTGAAACTCTTGTTTTTATGCTCTTTAAAGTTTAAGCTTTTGACTCTTGAATTGTGATTTGTCAATGGTCAACACACTGGTGACTATACAATTATAACTTTACTATTTATAATTTCTTTAAGTTCTTGGATGTCTAAGACTGTGAATCGTGATGTGCTACGTGCATGGTTTTGTGCATATGTCATGACTCATGAGTCAACTTTGAAGTATTCAAGTATGTACGATGGACTATCTTTTATGTACTATAGCTTATAAGTTACGATGACTCATGATTCGTGTGAATTGTAATCTGTATTTCAATTTTCTGGTCACTACCAACTTGTAAGTCGTAATTCACAACTCACTATGGGTGAACTTTGAAGCACTTGCCACTCAGCACGGTGAACTAAGAACTTTCAACTCAATCTTGTCACATGTACGAAGTATGGCAGTATCTAGTATCTACAAGTGTATGATCACCTATTTAGGGGATGCAATAGACGATAGGCCCCAAATTAGGGCTAGGGTTTATAAGATAAGGACTAGGAAATGGGCATTGGGCATAGAAGTGTTTGATTCTAAGGCTCGAATACTAGGTGTCTTGCTTTCATTAATCATGTACCTGCTATTGTGTTTCAAAACAATTTCTCACTCTCAAAGCTCCCCAAGTTTTAATCTTCTTGATTTACGACTTATCACAAATTGCAATAAGCACTAAAGCCACTAAGTTGGAGATAGAAAATGAAATTGGATGTATCTACTTAGTACTAGTCTCTATGACATGTCTAAACTCCAAAAACCCAAAAAAACACATTTTCAAAAATAAAAATAAAAAACCTACAAAAAGGTTCCCCGTTTCGAACCTGGACCTCCCGTTTCAAACACGTTTCGAAATGACATACAAAACGGATTGATAAAACATTGTGACTGAAAAGAGAGATATAGAGGAGTGAATTAGGAAGTTTAAGTCCCCGCTATGGGTCATTAGCCTTCAAAATATAGTCTCAATTGATCTAGATTATTATCTCCAAAATTTATTGGCAGCCAGCAATAGATGGAACCGATAGATCAAAATCAACAAAAAGAAATGTATTAACATAAGAATCCACAAATTTTACGAGTTCAGCAGTCTCAACCCGTTACCCTATTTATCAGGTATTCCTAGGCCTTTTCATTGTCAATATCATGTCACTGAAGGCTTGAAAACATTTTCTCATCAGATATGTCTAGTAAGATGGTCAACTTTTAGCCAATAAAAGTCTGAAATTCCAAGTTCCAACATCATTCACAGAATCAGAAGCACGATATCAATGCCATGAAATGAAGATACCTAAAGAGCAAAGAGAAGCAACAAGGAGAACAAATGGACAGTTACTAACATTTCAAGTATCTGTTAAATGTAATGCTTCTGGCACAATGGAGTCATGTTAAATTTTATTTGCAAAATTTAGCAGAATGCATTCTAATCTTGGATGACAAATAGCTGATGGAGAAAGACTAAATTCTGCAGGATTTACCAAGACCCTACCTTTCATCCAGCAATGTGTCTATCAAGGGGAAGAATCCTCGTCGAAAGTCTGTAGCAAGAACATGCCGTGTGGCTACCAGGAGCTCCTGCACATATACCATTCAGAGTCTGAAAATTTTAGATATTCATCAAATTCTTAGAATTGCAACAGTTTCATCTGTAAGTTGTCTAGACAATTGCAAATGTTAACATAAAAAATAACTCCAAAAATTTGGAACTATCTAAAAAGGACTAGAGAGACCTTAAGTGTCTACAAATATATTCACAAAATTCAAAATAGAACAGAAACCAAAGTTCCAGGTGCCGTGGTACGGCACGGGTGCCGTGGGTGCCGTACACACCACGGCACCCACGGCACCTGTTTTTTTTTTTTTAATTTTTAAATCATTTTTAAGTGAAAAAACCAAAAAAAACCAACAAAAAAAAAACGGGTGCTGTACCACGGCACGTGTGCCATGGTACGGCACCTGGTACGGTACCCAGACCCCATGGCACCTGTGCCGTAGGAAACAAACAAAAAGCGACATATAATCTAGTCAACTTCCATACGATTGACCAAGAGCTTCAAAGTTTCTTACTTCACTATATATTCATTGTAGAAAAAGGTACATTAGAAAGGTTACAAGATTATTTACTTGTGGGGAGTATAGAATCAAAACAATGAAGCTCTAAATGCAATATGCGTCACATTATCGTACTATACTTGAAATGTTCATAGTTTGAATTTTCCTGGATACTCATTAAACAATGCACAATCCCTGATAAAACAGAGTCTCAAAATTCAACTAGCTCACATTGCAATAGAATTTCTTCACATTTGTCTGCTGTACCTACTCAACAAAAGCTCTGGCTCAGGGAACAAAACACTTTCAATAGACGAACAAAAAACATAAGCATAACTTATGCAAGTTTTTTATCTTAATGGAAAAGGACAAGTGTGGACCTTTCTTATGGAGACAGAATCTGGGCAGGTAACCAGCAGATTGACAATGCTCTTTGATATACTGTCTTCGTGAGGACGTATAAAATCAGCAAAACTTTTCAACAAGTACGTAAGAAACGAAACTGTCTGCAAGCGTTCAAGAAGTTATTTCAGATTATCAATTTCACATCAGCTGAATTCAAAAGTACTGCAAAAATATAATGTTGCATCATTTTACATTCTCCTTCTTAGACATGTTAAGTCTTTAAAATCTTAAGATATCTCTTGATAAACAAGCAAATATAGCACCTTGACTAAGGTAGATTTCCAAACATGATGGCTACAAGATTACAAATCACAAGGAGAGCAATAGCAATGCATATACCAAGGCTAAAAAAATTAACCTTCACTTGTGCCCCTTTGAGATCGGCAAAATGATTTTTAAGGTTCACTGCAACCTGTTGAGGACCAGGAATGGCTATTGCATTTACCATCAAAGGAAGTAACACAGGGATGTTTGTCTGGACATAGCGCGGATAGAGATTGAAGAGAAACATAACAATCAAAGGGCATTCTGTCACAACTTTGAATGATCGAGTACTCAGGTTCAGCTGCCCTGGAATTGGTCCCCCCAAAGGTCTTTGGGGTCCCAAATAACTAGTATTGTGTTGGTTCCCAGTCAGTTGTGCATCTGATGTGCTTGTATCATCAAAAAAATAGCTCACTGTTGTTTTGAAATTCTGATATATCTGTCCTCACCAACAGAAGAAAAATTAGGTCTACAAGGGCACACAGGGCATCTTGTGTCATAAAACAACGTTTTTCATTGTGCAAAGCAACCTTGATTCTGAAGATTAGAATCCATAGAACACAAAAGTAAAAGGAAAAAATTTAAATGACAATAAGTTGTAAACTTAAGCAACTAGCAAGAATTTCATGACACTAGCACTATCTCACTGCCCTCATTTGTGTGTTGGAGTCGAATTAAAAGTGTTGCAATGTTTCACCTACTCATTTTTTTGTAGGTTTTTCATAAAGCTAGGTGACAAGAACTTCTTTACAAGCACTCATCCGGTTAGGTAGTACAGCCCATACGTGGACCATGAACCTTCCCTTCCTCTCATACTCATAAAAATACCCATTAGGCCGTACGTACAAATCTTTGTCTATAAGAGTTATTTTGGAAGTATGCACACTATAGATGCACAAGACCCAATCTTGCTCTCATATCAAATTTTGATTTTGAGGCTTGCATTACTAAGGATTACTAGATCATATTAGCAAAAAGATCTCCTTCACCATTAATAGTAAAGAACATTCTTCTTCTATCCAGCATCATTGTTCTATGGTTCTTGAAATATGCACTTGTCTTCTCTCTCTTCTATGTAGGTAGTGACGTTTTGCTCTGACTCACTAGTAAACTTGTACTCCCTACAGCTATGTAATAGAAATTCAAAAAACATGAAGTAGGCACATACGTCTCTATATCATAGCTAGTTGAGGTCATTTTTTAGTGCCTAATTTTTGCACGAAGCTTAGCACATTAGGAGCTTTAACATCTACTTAAGCAATTGATTGGCTTAAGTCCAAAAACCAAACATGAACATGAAATTTACAAAATTAGTGTCGAAAAATCAGTACTATGGGCTACCTCCTGACTCGTGTAAGTCAAAAACTTTTGCCAAGTGGAGCAAAGCATTATGATACTCAATTCCCAAGGCAAACAACTATTGATGCCAACAGTAGCAACAATATCCAGCAGCTGTGGCTTGCCAAATGCTTGTAAATAAGAGGTAAAATTGAGGTGCCTTTCCTTGAGAACCAAATGCAACTAGTGAAGTTGATTTCCTTAAGAAGTCTATAAAGGTAGCTGAATCCTGACACCATGCTAGAGATAGAAAAACTTTGATCATACTAGCAAACTATCTTCTATTTCTTAATATTTCCTTCATGTATCTACCTATATGACACATCCTCCCAGCTCAAGGTTCCCCCCCCCCCTTCCCCCCCGCCCCGCCAGGGCACCTTTCAGCTCACGAATGCAATAGAAAAAAAACTGATAAAACCTTCATTTTGACTCAAAACAAAAAACAAAAGATCATGTGGAAATGACTATTAACCTTATAAGTACTATGTTTACCTGCACCATACCAGCATGAGGAAGGCATCTCTACATATATAGAAGTACAGTTGATTGCTCACCTTGCATACAAAATCCAAAAAGGGTTGCACCTCTGGCTCCAATGCAGGCCGAAAATTCTTGTGCAGATCGAATATTATTCGTAAGCATATAAGCCCATTGTCCTCGTTGTCACAAGCCAAAACGTGCATTGATAACTTAAGAAGGTCCTGCACGAATGGTCTTATGACCTCACTGTGAGGCAACCTATTGAGCACCTCAATGACCACATTTCGAAGCTTGTGCTCTATGCTATCTGTTGTCTGTGCTTTGGTGAACTGTGTCAAAAGATTTGAGAAGACTCTGAAATAATTTTTCAAGAAATTTAAATATTCTGAAGTATGCACAAGCTCGATACTATCTCGGACTTCGGTAGCCAATTGATACCTCTGCTGCATAGCTGCAAAGCTGGATTAAGGAGGAACTGTAACTTTTAAACAAACATATAATCGATAGCCACTTTGATACCACTAAGTTGCAGCGATTTAAAAACTGAAAGAAAATAATGCAGACTCTCTACAGGACAAGCCCAAGAAATATCGTATCACTAAAAAAGAATCAGCGTAAAAAAACACAGATAACGATAGAAACTTGACAGCATTATTAGAGGGGATGGATACACAAGTCAGGCTCCAGAAACTTGCGAGCATGTTGCTCAATATTCGCAATCGGAATCATTTTGATAGTGGGTCACCGAGCCGCCACGTTTTTTGTGTATCGAATGCTATCAGCAACCGTTTATTCTGTGTACAGTACTGTACACAAAGGAAGAATCTCAGCAACTGCTTCTATCAAAGAAACCAGATATTTTGTCTATATTGAGATTGCACCTGGACTCTATAAAAAGTGCCACTTTTTCTCTGCTTCTCTTAACTGGAACTGGAGTAATTTTCAAGTAGTGATGAGCTTGTTTTTTCCTGAAAATTGCAGAGCAATCCTGCATCTGCTTGTCCACCAACTCTTAACTTCCCCCCGAAACATGTGGACTTGGAAAAAGGGAAATGTAAAAACACACTAAAGCTTCCTTGATCAAAGAGAAGCTCAAAATAATTCTACTTAAAAAATTGCAACAAAGTCCGGCACCCCCTCCTGTATATCCGCACTTGCACCGTATCAGAAATTGCACCCGAAGGCATACTTCCTGTTGGATGGTACAAAATCTTGAAAAGCATTCTCGTATCTAAATGTCTACCTCACAGACTCGAAGAAACAGATTCTACCTAAAAACGAGCATGAAGCTCGCCCATGCCCGCACACATTTTTCCGCTACCTCATCCACCCCGAGTGAGCCACCGCGGCAGTTACTTTACACACTACGGCAGCTAAGACAGACTACTAGCTTTAAACAAACACTTCAAACCTAGAGGAAATAAATAATCCCACCAATAAATACCAACGCACTTCCAGAACACATTTGTTACCCTACAAACCTGCTATACTCAAAACCTACATAGCAAATCGCGTGTAGCGAAATACATAGAATTCAGCTGAATCAACAAAGACATAGAGTATAACAGAATCAAATGATAGTAAGAAAGCGAAACCCTGCCACTGGGATGCCAAACAAAAGTCAAATCCTGCATTTGAGGCTCTGCTAACAAAACGGAAAAACAACCAAAACCCTTCCGATCGTTCTAAGAATTGACCAACAACCTTCTGAAACGGCGATGTAGAGATGAAAACCCCAGCATCGCGCCACGGCAGATACTGCACAATAATTGTTGAATGTATACAACAAAATGCGATGGAAAAGGAAGCAACAGAAAAAAGGGAGAGAGAGGAAGGATCGAAGCAAGGAAAGCATTATATAGGTTAAGGTTTCTCGTAAGATCGAGGGTTTCACTGACATCACCGGTTACCTGCTAGTGGAACCGGCGATACGCGGTTGTGTATGAGGAAGGGCACATACATCTCAAAGGGGTCCACATTCCATTAAAATGTTACAGCAATAGGGGCCCACATTGCATTACCTCTACACTTGCGTCAGAAAACGTTGGGTTGTTTTGCCAACGATCATATTTCGAATTGCAACAAGAGTTGGGTCTTTGCCCTTACTTGAGGATGATACAAGAATGGAAAGGTGAGCTCTCTCTCTCTCTCTCTCTCTCTACCACTCTTAGATAACATGATGATTAAGCACTTGTCTACAACTTCAATTCAGACTAATACAATTGGAAATGGGTTCACACTTATTATACATTGATCAATATTCATGGCTTCTTCTTTCTTTCGAAGATGCATTTATAGCTCCTCCTTTTTTGTTGACATGATGACTTCAAGAGATCGGAAATGCAAGAGAATCTATGCTTCAATGTTGAGAGTGTGATGCCATGTATCCTCTAGTTACCATGTATGCCATGTCTCCTCTAGTTACCACGTATGCCATGTCTCCTCTAGTTACCACGTATGTAATTAAGGTTTTTAAGGTTTGGCAATCTACATGTGTTCACCTTCTTTTCATTCTTATATGTTCTTTCCATGCATGTCAGTTTTTAGCAATCATGATATTAGTTCATGTTTAAGATAGTTGCAAATTGTCAAAAGTCTAAAGGAGCCGCTATTGTGTGTTTTCTTGCAATATGCTCAAAGTTTAACATCATTGCTTGTCTTCTTGATTTGATGAGGATGGATCTTTACATTGGTACAAAAGCACCTATATCATTGTTAAGATGGTGAGATAGTCATGTTGAATATATGAAGAGGAAGCCATTGTTTATGCATATGAGCTTTCTTAATCGCATAAGTGACATTGTAGCAAATACATACATAGGTGGAGATATTGGCAACTTTGTTGTACTCCCTTGCTTATGCTTATGATGGGAACAAGATATCCATTGACTTCCAGTAAAGAGGTACAGAAGATGTCTCAAAAGCAAATTTTATAAAAGCACGTGAATAGTGAAGTGTTAAGGTTTTCTACAACATATTTAGCGACTTGGAAATTAACTATGCATGTAAGTGATAATGTGATAGGGCAGTAATCAAAAAGAGAAAGACCTGCCAATGTCTCATCTTTTGATATTTGAGATTTAATTGCCTCCATATGATGCATACCATTTATCTAGTGTGGAAGTATGAAAATCATAACTTTGACATCTAGTACACCATGCATGACATCACGTTTGTTCTGTTGTCATAAGATTGACTACCTAGACCTTCACTTCCGAAAGTGTCCTTATAGCTAATTGAAATTATTTCATGACATTGTAACAATCTTGTGTCTGCAAACAACTATTGAAGTAATGCACCACTAGTATTGTTTTTAAATCATTTATGCAGTAAATTTATGTGTTGTTATTTGCATGCATGTATCTATCTCTACGAAAATCCAAAATGTCATATTCTATGGACATGGTTATGACAAAAACTTGAGGAAAGGATCATGAATGAATTCTAAATTAAGGAAGTTTGCACTTTGACCACAATCAAACTAGTTCTATACAAGATTGCCAAACTAGCATCTAGCAATGGCTCCAAAAATACCTTAATCATTGATCACCATGCAATCTAACAAACCTAAAACAAGTATGGGATCAGAAGCACATTAGATACCAATCAATCTAATTTGCATCAAGAAACATATGTACGATTACTACTCGACTTGAGTGTAAGCACTAGAAACTCAATTATCTTAATACAAAAATCACTTGTGGAAAGTTTATGGATTGCTGGTGGTTGAAGTGCGTTAGCAAGGAAGTTGGCTTGACAAAATCTTATGTTGTTTATAAAGACAATCTCTTATTTTGAAAGAAGACATTTTTTGTAAGGCTTTGTTTTGCTAGAAAGCAAGCTTGGTCGACATCTTCGTGTATATGCCCAAGTCGCGAGCTTATTAGAAGTAAATTTAGTGTTACAGACTTAATGGGTTGATGTAGTCCTATAATTATTTTGCACAAGTTACAAAGTTAAACTTGGATTTCTGAATTGATTCAAGTTTGAGTAAAGCTTGGTAGCTTCTAAACTTGGGATAATTTGTTTCCACTCATTCTCTATAAGAGAAATTCAATGTACTCAAGAAGATTATCCATAATATGCTAAGTTACACTATTTGGGTTCACAAGCTTTCTAGATGTATGCTTGCTTATTTCCCTCCTTATGTTTTTGCTACAATGTGTGTGGGATTGCATAAGGGAGAGGTAGAGACTAAATATTTTTGTGTATTTAGCATTCTATGTTGCTTGTGATTTTATGAAGTTGTTACATCAATATAGGTTTTGGGATATAACGTGTGGTAAAAATGGAGTGGGGGGGGGCGTGAAAAGAGATATGAAGGGATAATGTGTGGAGTGTGGGAGGGGGGGGTAAAAATTGATAGGAACGGATAATGTGTGGAGTAGCCATAGATTAATCTTCCATAACTTAGCTCTCATTCCTTGCTTTGTGTTTAAATGAGTTACAAAGTGAGAGAGAGAAAAGAGAGTATGTATACTCTCAAGAGGTGTGGGTCCCCAAGAGGCATGATAGACAGACTTTCAAGTAATACCCTTAATAGAGGCCCTTGAAAGGGGGCCTCACCTTCAATAAGGACTTATGCTTTAAAAATAAGTCAAAAGTCTTTTGCGCCTTTACATAATAGGCCTTGATAGTATACACTTTTGGAGCTCGAGGTAATGATCATGCATCATATCTCACACGTGTGAGAATACCTTATCACCATCATGCAATTTGACACTTCGATCAAAACTTTCCATTTTGGGCATTTTTGGTCTATTTTCCTACTATATGGAGATCTTCATGGAAATCTTCTAGAAGCAAAAACTGTTAGAAATCAATGATAAACTTCATTGTTATTGTTTACGAGGTACATTAATGTTGACAACTGTGACCAGCTGTCATTAGTCGTAGGCTAGTCTATTAGTCTACTCGTAGGTTTTCTCTCTCTATCAGGGGTTCAGGGTTTATTTGTACATTTTACATTCTGTATGAGTTAGTGTGATAGAGTGATAGTGCGTGTCCTTCTTCCACCTTCGTGTGGTGATTGCTTATGGTGAATGCTTGATGTTGCATATCTAATTCTTGACATGGTATTAGAGCAACGTGCCTGATCAGTGGATACAACTTGTCACAGGCTCCGCAACAAGTGAGAAAGTCCTTCACGGGAGGTGAAAGCTTGGAGAGATAAAAACGGTTGGAAGAAATCCTTCTTTGGTGTATTTTGCAGGTTTGGAGCTCAGAATCATCAGTGGGGAACGAAGACACAGTCCCGGAGGCATCCAAAAGGCCAGCGCAGCATCAGTGTTGTAAAGCTAGCTTCATAAGCTTTACTTCCGGCGCCAGCATTGTCCCCGGCGCCAACAGCGCCTCTGCTGCTCCCGGCAACAACGGCGCCGGCGCCACTCCCGGCGCCACTGTGACCAGAATCCAGCCGGCGCCAAGTTCCTATGGCTAAAAATCTTTGATCGGTTCTAGCGAAGTCTAGAGAGCTCAGATCTATGTGCAATCACCTCACACGATCTAGGCATGATTAAAGGAAGTCTGGGGATCAATAAAATCTAGAGAGAGAAAATGACTTTCTAGAAAGAGAAAATCCTAAAGAGAGAAAAACGTGCTTTACCAGCCTGGGTAGAGTGCTTGGTATGAGTGGGGGTGCCGAATCCCACCAATACTATAGGGGAGTGCAGGTTGCGACTCAGGGCGAGCTCCAACCAAGTCTCAGCCTCCCTTGCTGCAATGTTGTCATGGCTCTCGCCTTGGCATGCTAGCGCCCCGGAGACTAGGGTCGGTCACACACTTGAAATGTAACCTTCTCAGATTTATCAATAAAGTGGAATTTTTCTCAAACTGACTCTGATTACCTTCTGGGTTTCAGTGTTCGGTAAAAGCGCCAGTTGTGAGGCCGCTTCAAAATATTTAAGTTGGCACATAGCTGAGGGTCGTATCCCGGAATGCCAGCGGTATGCCGTCGGGACCATTCGGTCCGTGGCGCCAGCGGTATGCTATCAGGACCATTTGGTCCAAGAACTGGTTGTCTCTATATTTGTCGCGGCTTGTGGTTCTGAGTGTTCCTTGCATGAACGTGAATGGGTTTAGCTCTTGGGGAACAAGCTCTAACCTGTCGGCTGAGTTGGATGGCTTGCTTGGGTGGAAGTTACCTGTTTATGGCTGTCCAGTCTGGCGTGACGCCAGGTTGGCTTCCAACGCTCGTGACGAAGCTTTTAGTTGGTTAAGTCTGATGTAAGTCAGACCGCTTGCTGGGAATGGATGTTACTCGTTTGTAACGAAGCTTCGAGTTGGTTAAGTTTGATGTATGTCGGACGACTTGCTTGGAGGGAAGTCACCCACATCGGGACCCCTGATCTGGCATGGCGCCAAGTTGGATCTCAATGTTGGTTTTCGGAACTTCAAGTTGGTTAAGTCTGATCGTTGTTGGCGAGTTGGCTGCTTGTATGTCAAGTGGGTTTGGATGGCAAGAGTTGAAGGCTGGGAAGCTAAGTCGTGGTTCTCGGCTCCCTTTGGGATGCCTGCGCTACATGTGGTATCAGAGCCGACTGGCCGATCAACTATGCGGATCTCACGGAAATGGCCACTGTTTGGGGTTCATCAAGACAATTGTTGTGCAAGGTGCTGCCCACAGTGTAAGCACGGGTGCGTCCATGGTCGGGGTGGTCGGCAGAACGGGGGACTCGATGAGTCACAGTGTTGCCCTTGAGGTGTAAGCACGGTCAGTTCTCGCGGTTTGGGCCTGGCGCTGTCTGCACGTAGGACGGATGAGGCAAAGTGCTGCCTAGGTAGGTGAAAGCACGGTCTGTACCTTGTGGGGTGCGGGGCGACATATTCGAACTATACGGGTTAACCATTGATACAGAGATGCTGTTTGAATTCGGGTGTAAAGCACGGGTGGTTAGCTGCCGGTGCGGGATAGCTGCCGATCGTTTAGCTATAAGGGCTATCGACCAAAAAGTGGTGGGGCGTGACTGAGGGAATGTGTTGCTTAGTGGTGAAAGCACGGATAGTTGGAGGGGTGTCCTATGTGGGCTAATTTTGTGATCGATTTGTATGGGCGCGGCCAGGCAAAGGTCCGTTGGCAGGACCATCTCAAAGGGGGACCTTGTCTTTGTTACATGTTAGTAAACCTGCCTGAGTGTCTTACTTGTATGTATTCGTGGTGAGTCTTAGTACTCGTGCTTTGCCTGGTTTGCATGATTTATTGTGATACAAGGAGCTGATGGCTCGAGAAGGAACTTTTCTTGTGAAGGCTGATACCATCAAACAAAGAGGACTACAGAATCTGTGGGGCAGATTTGTAGTTCAAGTACTCGCACGTGAATGGCAACGAAACGACTCAATGTTTGCAAAGGATGGATGGCTAGCCTGTTTCTTGGGTTAGTTTCATTTGCGACAACGCCCACCGGACGCAAGCAGGAAGTCAAAAGTTGGAAAGGGCAATTTTAGGGGAGATCTTCTATGGAGCAGTTGGTCTTCATTTTGGGACAGCCACCTTCGGAACTGAAACTCTCTGAGCATGGGTGATATCTAGTATCAGTTGGGTTTTTCCTCAAAGGGGAAAGACTAGGATCCTCTTCAGAGATTGGCAACAAGTTGGATCGAGCCATAATCCTAACATATGGGAAGCAAAGTGTTGGAAAGGCTTTTTGTCCGAAGAACTCTACTCTAAGTCCGATCAGCTGATTTTATAAGTGGAGGGGAACTATCACACACACCTCTCTCTTGGGGAAAATTTTGAATGAAAGTTGATCAAAACGGGGGCAAATTCAAGGTGACCTAGCCATACTCACACGAGGAGATTGGCGAACTTTGGACCTAATAAGTTGACAAGTTTTTGTTGTGGAAAGGAAAGCTGGTTATAGGCTTTCTTTGGACCAGCAATGATGAGGAAACATATGAGTACGCTGGCTTGTGTTACGTGTAAGGCAGCTGATCAATGAAGGAACTGTGAAAGTTGAGTCTTGCATGAGAGACTTGGTATTTTGAACGGACGCTAAGAGACAGTTTGCGTTGAGATCGGACCAGTGCAAACTCTTAGTGCATGTGTCTGATTCAAAGAGAGCTACTTGAAGCCAAGCTCGATGTACACTTATTGTTTTGACTGTGAGGCAACTGACCAGTGATGGAATTGTGAAAGTCAAGTTTTGCATGACGGACATGGTGCTTCAAACAAACGCGAAGAGATAGTTCGTATGCGGATCAAACTGGTGCGACCCTTTGGCTTTCCACGAGGTCAATGGTTACATTTGGGCTGATTCAAAGAGCTACTTCAAGCTAAGTGAGAGGTGCATTGCGGAGTACTCAATCTTTGCCTACCTTAAAGAGCCAAGATGGAAAAGTATCAAGATAGGCTGGGACAAGGAGAGAAATCAAGGTGCAGAAGCAACAAGGCACGGAGTGGACCATAAAGTGGGCAATCAAACGATAAATCCTTTGGCTCAGGGAGCCTTGATACCTGTGCGGAACTGATCAAATCTGGAGCTCAGGGAGTTCAACACAAAGTGCATCAAGGACAAATCAGGAGCTCAAAGGAGTTCCAAAGTCAAAAGTCAGAAGCGACAGGGGCGAACATTTCACAGAAAGGCCTCTGTCACCAGTTAATAAGGTTCTTGGGTTTTACAAAAGCGATATCAAATCTACGCTTTTTCCAGACAAAGAGATATTTTCAAGTTATGTAATTTTTCAGTACAAAGAGCTGAGCCTCCGACTTGTGGTGTGCCAGCTTCAATGTTAATAAAAAGTGGCCAGTAAATTGAGTACTATGCCAAGTAGCTTAAATGTATAGTTATTTTAATTGGGAGACACCTTTACTTTAATCTGACATCAGATTTTATAAAGGTGAGGTGGATGTTGTAAAGCTAGCTTCATAAGCTTTACTTCCGGCGCCAGCATTGTCCCCGGTGCCAGCAGCGCCCCTGCTGCTCCCGACGCCAACGGCGCCGACGCCACTGTGACCAGAATCCAGCCGGCGCCAAGTTCCTATGGCTGAAAATCTTTGATCGGTTCTAGCGAAGTCCATAGAGCTCAGATCGATGTGCAATTACCTCACACGATCTAGGCATGATTAAAGGAAGTCTGGGGATCAATAAAATCTAGAGAGAGAAAATGACTTTCTAGAAAGAGAAAATCCTAGAGAGAGAGAATGTGCTTTACCAGCTTGGGTAGAGTGCTTGGTATGAGGGGGGGGGGGGGTGCCGAATCCCACCAATACTATAGGGGAGTGCGGGTTGCGACTCAGGGCGAGCTCCAACCAAGTCTCAGCCTCCCTTGCTGGAATGTTGTCATGGCTCTCGCCTTGGCATGCTAGCGCCCCGGAGACTAGGGTCGGTCACACACTTGAAATGTAACCTTCTCATATTTATCAATAAAGTAAGATTTTTCTCAGACTGACTCTGATTACCTTCTGGGTTTCAGTGTTCGATAAAAGCGCCAGTTGTAAGGCCGCTTCAAAATTTTTAAGTTGGCACATAGTTGAGGGTCGTATCCTGGGACGCCAACGGTATGCCGTCGAGACCATTCGGTCCGCGGCGCCAGCGGTATGTTGTCGGGACCATTTGGTCCAGGAACTGGTTGCTTCATATCTGTCACGGCTTGTGGTTCTAAGTGTTCCTTGCATGAACGTGAATGGGTTTAGCTCTTGGGGAACGGGCTCTAACTTGTCGGCTGAGTTGGATGGCTTGCTTGGGTGGAAGTTACCTGTTTATAGCTGTCCAGTCTGGCGTGGCGCCAGGTTGGCTTCCAGCGCTCGTGACGAAGCTTTCAGTTGGTTAAGTCTGATGTAAGTCAGACCGCTTGCTGGGAATGGATGTTACTCGTTTGTAATGAAGCTTCGAGTTGGTTAAGTTTGATGTATGTCGGGCGGCTTGCTTGGAGGGAAGTCACCCACATCGGGACCCCCGATCTGGCATGGCGCCAGGTTGGATCTCAATGTTGGATTTCGGAACTTCAAGTTGGTTAAGTCTGATCGTTGTTGGCGAGTTGGCTGCTTGTATGTCAAGTGGGTTTGGATGGCAAGAGTTGAAGGCTGGAAAGCTAAGTCGTGGTTCCCGACTCCCTTTGGGATGCCTACGCTACAATCAGACAGATTGTAAATCTGTTGAGTGGGGGAGATTCTTACAATACTTCCTAGTTGTTGTGAAAAATGCTATTTGTGTGAGAGGTTTGCCAAGAAATCTCTCATTTGTCTGTTTGGAGTGCCACAAATCACACTAAATAGTGTCTAGTACTGTCATTCAGTGTTAGCAAGCTTCATACTTTTCACATTACTGATCTCTATCTTTTGAACGATCACACATTTCGAAATCTTTGCAAAGAGGAGGCGACGTCATGCCGAAGTGGGAAATCTAGAATATTCTCTCTAAAAGTTCTTATATTCTCTCTATTTTTCACAGATCCGTGCGTCATACCAATATCGGATCCACGCGCGCAAGCTAAAGAGAATCCCGAGTAGTCGTGCACCTGCGCGTCATACAGATATCAGGTGTCCAACCAAAAATTTACAATTCTGTGGTGTGATAAATTTTGTGAGCCAGACTCATCTATCCAGTAATGACAACTCTAAGTGAGGGTGTCCTTAATGAGTCGAGCAAATTGGAAGGTGCCGACACCTATGTAGTTTGGAAATTCAAACTGAAGAACATTTTGATGGAAAAGGAGCTGTGGGAGATCGTGACAGGTGAAGAGACAAGGTCAGTGATTGAAGAAGATCAGCGGGCATTTGATAGGAGAAAACGGAAAGCCCAAAATGTCATCAACTAATCAGTTAGAGATGCAATTATTCCCTATATTTCAGATTCGGAAGGACCAAAAGAAACGTGGGATACATTGAAGGCATTGTTTGAAATGACAAATACATTTCGAATACTGTTTCTAAAGACGAAGTTGCATACGTTGCGGACGGATGATGGTGCAACTATTGCCGATCACATATTGAAGATCAAAGAGATCCGTGACCAATTAGCAGTACTTGGAGAGCGAGTACAAGATCATGAGATCGTGCAATTGACATTGAATAGTCTGAGTGAGTCACATCAGATGTTTGTAACGAGTATAGCCACAAGAGAAAATCTTCCAACCTATGAAGAACTAGGTGGATTGCTTTTGCAAGAAGAGCAACGTCAAGAGAACTTGAATCATCGTAACAGGAACTATGATCAAGCTCTTGCAGTTAGAGGACGAGGTGGAAGATTTGGCCGTGGAAGGTATCAATCGAGAGGAGGAAATTCAAGCTAGGGATCATTTCAACAATTTCATGAGCAAGTCAATGATAGTCCGAATCGAGGCAATTGGAATCAAGCCCGAGGTCAAGGACGCGGCTATTCAAGACAAAATAAACCTGGAAATTGTAGGTACTGCAACAAACCTGGCCACTGGGAGCGTGAATGCTTCAAGAAACAAAAGGAGATGGAACAAAGAAAAGACAAATGGCAAGCGGGAAATTATGTTGATCAACATCAATTTGATGACTATTATTATGAAGACAATCATACTGATCAACATCAATACGATGATGATCAATATGAAGATGATATTGGTGAGAGCTCAAAATTGTTCATTATAGCATTAATGACAAGTGATGAAGCCAAAAATACATGGTACATTGATAGTGGTGCATCCAAGCACATGACTTCAAGGAAAGAGTGGTTTTCAGAACTCAAGGAAACTGACAATGGTGATGAAGTTGGACAAGCTAATGGCAAATTGCTATCTGTTAAAGGAGTTGGAGTGGTACCAGTGAAGTTAGCTAGCGGGAAGATAAAGTAGATAAGCAATGTGCAATATGTACATGGCTTAGCTAACAATCTACTATCTGTTGGGACGATGGCTGATCAACAACTCAAGATTGAGTTTGACAGTGACAAATGTCTTGTCAAAGACATCAAGAATCACTATGTTTTTATATATATATCTATGTGTGTGTGTGTATACACACACACACACACACACACACACACACACACACACACACACACACACACACACACACACACACACACACACACACACATATACATATACATATATATCTGTGTATACATATATAGAGTTAGAATAAATCCTAGACTCGCTCTGATACCACTTATGTGGGAGCAGACACTGATATTACTCTATGGGCAGAATTAGATATCAGCTCTGATACCACTTCTATTGGAAGAAAAACAAGGAAGTTGTTATAACCAGTTACGTGGATTACTTAGCGAATGGAGTTATGAACAGTGCTTTGTGTGTGGAATCAGATTATCAGTCTAGGAGTCATAGATTGGCGTGAAAGAGAGATTGCAAAAGAAATTAGGTGCCTGAGATGCCATGCAATCCTCTAATACTGATAATATGATATGAAGAGAATGTAGAATCAATTCAGACGTCAGAGACAGCCATACAATTATCTTCTTAATAGTGTTTGTGTGAGGAGCGAGAGTTATCATTCAACAAGAATGCAAAGGTGTAGAACAATAGCAAATCTGTATATTGAAGTTGTAAATACAACGATTAGACCACAATACAATTGCGCTGATAAGCACGTGATTCTACTAACAGATTCAAGAATTTATGCATGATCCTAGTGTGGAGCCTTGGAAGCTAGACAAAAGAGTATTGAGATACACCTTGGGTTCTAGAGATTTTGGCATTGTTTATAAAGGACCATCACCTAACTTGTATGGATTTACAGATTCCGAATTTGCTGGAGATTAGATGGATCGAAAATCCATAAGTGCACATGCTATTTGCTGGGTTATGGAGTTATGGGTTATGGATGTCGAAGAAACAAGCAACAATCTCATTATCATCTAGTGAGGCTGAGTACAAAGCCCTAACTTCATGCACAAAGGAGATGCTTTGGATAAAACGGATGGTAATGGATTTGAACTTGCTGGATTTTCAAAAGTTTCCAATCATCTTTTGTGATAACCTTTCAGTCTAAAGTTTGACAAGCAGTCGTGTTTTTCATGCAAGGAGCAAGCATATTGAAGTGGCTTATCATTTTGTGAGAGAACAATTCATGGCAAAAGAACAAGTCATGGCAAAAGAAGTGGAGATTCAACATGTCTCTTCAAGGGAGTGTGTGGCTGATATCTTCACCAAATCATTGGGAAAGGACTTGTTGATGAAGCATAAAAGTCATCTTTGAGTACAATCAAAATCTATGCTAAAACTAGTTGAAGAGGGAGTGTGAAAAATTCAACTAGTTTAGTTGAGTTATTTTGGCAGTTTTGAGACCAACATGAAATTTCAACTTGGAGATAGATTTTTTTTATGTCAATAAAGGCCTAAATAGTGTTTTTACTATTTTTGCAAGTATATTTGTGGATGAGGTCAGATTTGGACTCATTCTAATTGGCTAATATAGATACATTGCATTTAGTCACTAAAAACTAGGTATTGCCTGCTCTACTTCATGCTCAGTCCAAGGCTGACATGTCACATAGTAGCTATATTGTGTACATAAATAGAGTTAGATGCACATAACTAGATATATATTTTTCTTTCATCTTAATACAGAACAACTATCGAATGTCTTTCTATTATCAGATGACCTATTTGATCTGGAAATGTATATATTTTAGGTTTGGTGCTTGTTTGGTTGAATTTCTTCTATAGATCTGATGGGAGTTGAGCTTAGCAAACACATGCAAAAACTTTTAGGTGGTCTATGGATGGCTTTGTACCTGACCGGACCTTTTCAGGGATTTTGTTGTTGACGACCTTGATATTGTAACGATTTTGAATGTAACATGCTATTGCAATTCAAAAACTGTTCTGAAGATTAGCAACAATCAACATGGATCTTGTAGACTCCGATTCTTTCTTTCAGATACTATGCTATGTTGTGGAGTGTATTTTGAAAAAAATTATCTATGAATCCCATATTCGCTTAGAAAGTCATTCATAGCATTTGAAATGAACTCTCCCTCTCCATCTGTGCATAGAGCTTTGATTTTCCTTCCCGTCTAAGTTTTAGAGCCATCTGAATTGTTGAAAGCATATACATGCTTCTGATTTGTTCTTGATGAACATGACAATAGTTTTTTGGGAATAATCATCAATAAATGTAATAAAATACATTGATCCATCGCATTATGGTGGCATCGAGCTATAGAGATTACAATGAATTAGATCCATACTAGTAGCCTTTAGCTATATGAGCTTGGCCTTTGGTGAATCTTGACCTTGCATGCTTGCAAGTTGCCAAGAATACAAGTCTCACAAGTTTGTTTTGGTGAGGACTTATTGATGTCTAAGCCTTCAACAAGTTTGTTGCAAAACATATAAGCTATAGATCTCATATGGAGTTTTGCTAGGCATTGATGCCATAGTATATTCTTGTCAACTGAAGGTGTACACAAAGATTTTTCTTCAGAAGTGAGTGTACATTCATGACTTAAATGTATAGAGACGTCCATCTCTAAACCCTTTGACCAAAAGATTCGAGATGTCTCGAATGAGACTTTGATTTGCATCGAATGTAATTCGACTGATAGACAATAGTTCTTATTAAAGGTTGGAACATATAAAACATTCTGAATAAGTCGAGATGAACCATATCAAAGAAAATTTGTAAACCAATCTCGTCAAGATGTCATGTGTTGTGTCACACCCAAGTCGAGATACCAGCAACTAGAATTTGAATGATAGTTCGATTTGGCCATAAATAGCTTTTGATTGGATTTGTCTTTAGAAGCATATGTGACTATAGTTGAACCTCTTGGTTCTTGTTTGCAAGAATTTTGCAGTCCTTTATATCATGACCTATCTTCTTGTAGTACTTGCAGAAGATATTGGCATGTTGATGTTTTGACTTGTTGTGATGGATGTTGATTGTCTAACTTTTAAGTATTGATAGCAGTCTTTTTCGAGAACAATTTTCTCTTCTTCAAATATAGTGCGATCGATTTGTCTGATGTAGAGACATCGTTTAACTTTCTTCAAATTTCTTTTTAAAAAATAATTGATGTGACCTTTTGCATTGTTAAATCTGGCTGAGTCAAGATCAACATGACCAAACAATTGTAGGAAGCAAAAAGACTATCTAAGAGAGTCATGACCGCATCATTGTCAGCAATGGGTGATATGACTGCAGCAAGTTGATCAATTAATGATCTAATGTGATTAACATGGTCACTAATGGAGGTCAACTCTGTCATTTTGCAAGAGAATAATTTATTTCGCAAGAACAGACGAGTGGTTACATCTTAGGTCTCATACAGACTTATGAGAGTTTTCCAAGCTTGCTTGGATGTTTCACTGCTACTGGTATGTGATATTTGTGAATCCTTGAGATTCATGGATATTAATGTGAGAGCTCTGCCATCTTTGGATTCTCATTTGGCAATAAGATTATCATCTTGTTGTGGTAGGATTGAAGACCCATCGACCACATCCCATAAATCTTTGTCGAACAATATCATCTTCCACGTGTGAAAGTCGTTGCCATTGAAATGCTCAATGAGTTGAATTCCAAAAGATGATTGCTCCATGTGCCAAGAGAAAAAAATAACTGAAAATGTTATGACAATCAACACAAGCTCTGCTACCACTTGTGGGAAAATGAAGTGTGAAAGATCACAACAGCTCAAAGTGTCGAGAGACACTATCAAACTATCACGTTCGATAGTGTTGCAAAAGACTTACTAAATTAACAGCACCATGTTTCAATCATCTATCACAACAGAACCAATCACTTAATCGATGAGTCAGTAGGTGTGTAAGACAACCGTAGATACAAAATTTGAAGGCATCAAGGACAGCCATGATTCTGCTCTTCGACTCAATCGATAAGGCACACAAGGAGAATAATGAGTGTCAAAGATTCTCTCACTGTTCCTATACTATTTTGCATTATAAGATATGTAAACAACATACTAATGTACCTGCAATAGTTGTCTCCTCGGTCCAAGTTGATGAGGTTAATTCAAATAGTTAATCTTATTTGGAGCAACCCTTTTTTGGTCCATATTTGAGCTCAAATTTACTCATAACCACAAGATTTGAGCCCACATTCACCTAGGGCCATGGTTTAAAGTTGATTTGGTGGCCTAGATGGAGTTCTCTCCTTTCAATGGCCAAGATTAACTTGAAGGGACCCGAAGTGCCTTGAAGAGCAAAACAACCTTCAACTTCATTAAAAAATTTCAGTTTGAAGGAACCCAAGGCCCAAAATTGGTTGAAAAGTGAAGTTTTTCCACTATGAAAAAAAAGTTTATTTTCTAGAAAGGCCCTTATTTCCACCTTCTTTAATGGTTTTGGACCAAAGAAAGGATCTACCACAGGGTATGTATTCTAGTTTTGTGGTAGTTGCTTTTCCTGGTCTAGTAAAAAACAAAATATAGTTGCTTTATCCACAACAGAAGTAGAGTATATGGCAATGTGTAGTGCAGCACAAGAAGCCATTTGGTTGAGGCAAATCTTGGAAGAGATGGACATGAAAGCAGGAAAAACCTACAACTATACATAGCGACAGTCAGAGTGACATTCAGCTAGCGAAGAATCAGGTGTTTCATGCAAGGACCAAACACATTGAGATTCACTGTTACTTCATACGTAAAAGGCTGCTGAGTAAAGAAACATATATTGTTCATTGTGGCACAAATGAGCAATTAGCTAACATTTTCACTAAGCCACTCATTAGAGAAAAGTTTGATAAGTTTAGATCAAAACTTTTTGTACTTAAAATTTGTTAACTTTAATGCTATGTATATGAGTGTATGAAAAGTAGATTCTACTTTTAGGGAGGTTAGAGTAAAAGTAGAATTATTGTGTTATTGTACTATAAGTCCTATCAGTGGATTAGGACTACTTGGCCTCACCATGGGGCAAGTCGACGGGACATGCGTCCCGTCAACGGCAACCTAGGCCATGCATGGGTTGCCAAAGTAAAAACTCTATGTATAGTGTATTTTGGTTTTTAGAAATACAGTTGTTATGTGAGCTTGGTGTGGGAGAGTGCTTTCTAGGTGAATGTTACTATGTTTCATGCTCTGTGATCATGTTTCAAACGATTTTTAACAATTCTTTGAGAAGATTTTGGCACTTGTAATGAAAACATTACAACATTTCTTATAGAATGGTGAGACATTTATAAAGCAAACACAACATGGCAATCTATAAAACAACTTCAAAATTATCATAAATTGCTACAAGAATATATTAAACATCACATATCTGAAATAAATTATACATTTAGAATTAATTTATTTCTAAAGTAATAGGGAATGTCACAATTCTATCACATAAAAGCCCTCTTTCATCGCTAGTTAAATACTACTATCTGTATGAAAAATACAAAAAAAAAGCTTGATAGAGGCCAAAAATCTTGTATATAGGATAGACACACATGTGTGGAGCCTGTTTCCACGTGTGAAACTAGTGTACTTTTCATGTACCATAATCATATATGTTGTACATATGATTTAATTCAAGTTCTAGTGGCTAAAATGGCCAAAAACTAGTTTTCTAGAGATATACACATGGCACCAATCTAATGATTGCATGAGCCAAATATTTTGAATAGGTGTCACATCCCATGTGTAGAGGACAGCTCAAACGTGTGGAAATATCTGAAGTAGGCGAGTTTTTGCTTCTAGAAGATTTCCATGAAGATCTCCATATGGTAGAAAAATAGACCAAAAATGCCCAAAATGGAAAGTTTTGGTCCAAGTGTCAAAATGGATGATGGTGACAAGGCATTCTCACACGTGTGAGATCTGATGTATGATCAGTACCTCGAGCTCCAAAAGTGTATATATAGAGGCTTATTTGGCCATAATCAATGTGAGACACCAATCTTGGTTTTGGAAGCAATTTTGAGTGATTCTCTTCATTTGTCTACATTTGTTTTGATTGTTTTAAGGTGCTATCAATGTGTACTTGATTTTTAGGTTGGAGTTCGTACTCAGAAAATGTTTCACACGTGTGAAACCAGAAAGTACACCTACCTTCAATTAATGATTGTTCTTGTTAGGCTTTTGTATCTAGAATTGATCTAGATTGATCTTAATCTCAAGTAGATTGATAGATCAAGTAATCTAACAACCAATCCCTCTTGAGGATCAGATTAGAATCCACTCTTGGTCCTTTCTGTACTTTTTGCACATGGTATCAGAGCCTAGTACAAGAGGTTTTGTTGAAATTGATAGGGTTAATCCAAATCAAAGCCAAAATTAGCAGTTTTTTGGAAACTAGTCAAACTTTGTGTAGCGAGTTAGATTTGATAGCTATCCTCAAAAATTTTGGTCCAGATCTTGTTGTGGGTTGTAGGAACCATTTTCACACGTGTGAGGCCATACAGCTCCGGTTTTGACTGAGAAATTTCAAAAAATTGTAGAATTTGACTCACATACCCAATTTGAGTGATTTTTGGTGCAAAATTAAGCATTTTCTATAGTGTATCTAGTCCCTTGATTAGTTCTTGGATTAGATCAGCCAAAAATATAATTTGAAGCTTGAATTAGGTGCACTAATTGATCTTCTCTGATTTTTTGAGTGTATGTTGAGGTTGAAGAGAGAAATTGCTAAAAATCATAGATTAAGGAGTGATTTTGCAAGTTTGAGACTAGAATCTAAATTTCCATCATTCTAGATTGGTTCATGAGTGATAGGATTGAGTCTATAAGCTTTCTAAATTGCTAGAAGACTTTAGGTTCAGATCTATTAGAGAAACCATAAGAGTTTCTAGTGCTTTTTCACATTCAAAAATGACATCAATGGGTGGTTTTTTGCTTGAAGCTAGTGAAAGACTTACATCCACTAATTATGCTACTTGGATAGTTCGAATGGATTCTTTGCTTGTACTTCATGATCTTTATGACATAGTACTTGAGGTGGAAGTAGAACCTCAAGGAGGAGTTGAGTTGGTTAAGTACAAAAAGAGATGTAGAGTTGCATTACATTGCATAAAAATGAATGTAAGTAATGAACTTTTGAAAGAAATCTCATCTTGTACCACATCCAAAGAGGCATGAGATTCATTAAAAGCCATTTATGGATCCAAGAACACTTCAAGGATACTCATGCTTAGGAATCAAATCCTTCAAAGCATGAAAGGAAGTAGTGAAAGTGCCCAAAATTATGTCTTTAGGATCAAATCTTTGAATAAGGAGTTGCCTTCTATAGATGATAAAATCAAAGATAATGAATTAGTTCAAATCATTTTGAATGGATTAGGAGATGATTATTCCAATCTTGTTCAAACCATTGCTATTCAAGATTCACTTCCTAGTATTGAAAAACTTCAAAGTGTGCTTGTTAGTGAGGAGAGTAAAATGCTTCATATCAAAAGTAGGATGAGTTCCTTATCTTTGAATGATGGTGATGAAAAAGCTAAATTTTCTTTGAAAGACAAGAAGAAGAAGTTTCCATCCAAGAAGACTCAAGACATGGAGACGGAGAACAAAGATGGAGCATCAAGCTCCAAAGGCAAGAGCAAGAAGGACAAGAAGAAGCTAAAGTGTTTCTTTTGTGGAAAAAAGGGACATTTTGCATCCGAGTGCTACAAGAAGAAGAATGCCCAAGAGAAGGACAATCAAGGCAATTTTGTGCTTGAGGAGGAGGAAGAAGGCAATCTATCTTTGATGGTATCCTCACCACAAACATCTAATCAAGACACTTGGTGGATTGATAGTGGGGCAAGCTCTCACATGACTCACCAAAAAGACTACTTTTCTAATCTACTTTCTTACAATAGTTCTAGGAGATTTATCTTCACTGCAAGTGATCAAGAATGTGAGATTGTAGGTGTTGGATCCATTCCTTTATATCTAGGATCATCTAAAAAAGTAGATTTAGACAATGTTCTTTATGTACCTTCAATTACAAAGAACTTGTTGAGTGTACGACAACTTATGGATAGTGGATAAGATGTACATTTCAAGCATGGAGCACGTTCTATCTTGAAAGATGAAAAATGTATTGCTAGTGGTTTCAAGCAAGGGAGCTTATTCAGATTGGATGCTAATGTGATGGTTGGAAGTGTGAACATGGCAAGGGAGGAGCTCACTCAAGTGGAATTATGGCACAAAAGGTTAGGCCATCCTAGCTACAAAGCTATGGAGACCATGGTGACAAAGGAGCTAGCAAGAGGACTTCCCGAAACCAAATCCAAGTGTGGCAAGCTTTCTGAAGCTTGTGGACTCTCCAAATCTCATAAGCTTCCTTTCAAGAGATCTTTGATAAGATCTAACTCTCCTCTTGACCTTATACACTTGGATGTTCATTCATTTCCACATGAATCAAATGGTGGAGCTCTTATGTATGTCACTTTTATTGATGATAAATCAAGATACTCTTGGGTTTATCTCTTGTCTAAGAAAAGTGAAATTTTTGAGTCCTTTGTAAAGTTCAAAACTCTTGTGGAGAAGCAACTTAATACTAGCTTGAAAGTATTATAAAGTGATAATGGAGGGGAGTACATCTCCAATAGGATGAAAGAGTTTTGTGAAACTAATGGCATAAAGAGAGAGTTTACTTGTACATATACTCCACAACAAAATGGAGTAACTGAGAAAAAGAATAGGACACTATGTGAGTGTGCTAAAGCTATGAGATTAGATGCATCTCTTCTTATTTCATTTTGGGGAGAAGCTATTTTATGTGCAAACTTTCTTTGTAATAGAATGACTAATAGTGCCATTAAAGGACTTACACCTTATGAAGTATTGTTTGGAAAGCCAAATCTTAGTGATTTGAAAGTTTTTGGATGTACTTGCTATGTACATATTCCTTTAGAAACAAGGAAAAAGAAAGATGCCACTTCTTTCAAAGGCATCTTTGTTGGTTATAGTGAGAGTAAGAAAGCTTATAGGATATATGATCCTATTACAAAAAAGTTGTTGCTAGTAGAGATGTACTTTTTGATGAATTCCGGTTGTCTTCAGCCATCTTCACCACTGCTCTTCGTCTTCGCTTGGGGCTTCCTCATTCTTCGGTCTTGGATCTCTCCAGGTGTGTTTGTGGTCACCCTATTGATGCTCTTGCTATATACCTCATCTGCTATCCTTCTAAGAGTGAGCGCACAGCCAGACATGATGTTGTCAGAGATGCAACGGCCGCTATAGCCAGAGATGGAGGATTCCATGTCCTCAAAGAGCACTCTCATGTACTTCCTTCTTCCACGTCCCACTCTTCCCGTAGGCGTGTTGACATTGTCCTCTCTCGATATGGGCTTCGTACTTTGACAAATGTTGCTGTTGCTGATCCCAAGCGTGGTGGCCTATTGCCTGGCTCTGCCTTCACACCAGGAAAAGCGACAGGCGTGGTAGCTCAAGAGAAAGAAAAAAACTACTCCGACATGCACCCCACTAATGCTTTCCTTCCCTTGGCTATTGAGACTTATGGCACATTGCAAACAACGTGTTTCCATTGCCCTGCAACATGCTCAGGCCCTATTTATTCTGCAATGGGCGACTGTGGCTAGGTCTACTACATCTCATCTCCCTTCATTAGCCAAATCACCACCTCTTCACTTTTTTGATCTGCTGCAATCAGTTGGCAGACTCCCACGGACATCATCATAGTTTATGCACTTTTATTTTTAATGTTAGGATTTGGATTAATCTTAACTTTACTGCAAGCTTCGTTTGAGCGTACTTTTGTTTAAACTTCCCCTTCGGGGTGTATATATCTTTTTCATCAATGTACCTACTACTTTTTCATCAATGTACTGGGAAGAATTTCAGATCATTCAAGATCCAATCCATGTCCCTGATTTTTGGTTACAATAAGGAGCAAACCAACAATCCTACCAATGTAGAAAAATCAGCATCTACATACAAAATGAGATGCAAACTCTAAGAGATACTGATCAAACATGAACCAAAATATAAAATATGATTGTTGTCCATACAATTACAGTACCCTGCTGTATTTCACACGTGTGAAACCGAAAATAGCAAAATATGAGCATTCTACACACAAGATTGCAAGATATCACCAAGATAGTGCACCAATGAGTAGTAGAACTTAAAGAGAACCATGTATAATGATGAAATGAGAGAGAGAAGAGAGGAGATCACTCTCTCCACGAGTTACATCCTTTTATAACAAGTCCAAACTCTATTTGGCCACTTGGCTTTCCCACCAAAATGCTAACCCTACTAATTTTGGGTCTAGATCCAATGTACCCAACTATTCAAATTGAATCTACTCAAACTTGCATTCTAACTTTCCCACACTTTCAAAAAGTATTTATTCAAATGAAATTTAGACTAATGAACTTTGAAAAGTCAACCTCTAAGTCTAAATCAAGTTTTGGACTCAATATGCCAAGTATGGAAATATTGCAAAATGTGATGAAACTAGTTGAATCTTTCACACTCCCTCTTCAACTAGTTTTAGCATAGACTTTGATAATACTCCAAGTGAAGTCCTATGCTTCATGAACAAGTATTTTTCCAATGCTTTGGTGAAGATATCACAATATGCTTGCTCCTAGCATGAAAGATAGGATTGGATGCCATTCTTTGGGCTGATTGATTGTCACAAAGGATGATTGGGCTCTCTGAAATATCCAGCAAGTGAAGATCCTTGATCATCCTCTTGACCCATACCATCTCCTTTGTGCAATGTGTAAGAGCTTTGTACTCGGCCTTACTAGATGACAATGAGATAGTGGCTTGTTTCTTTGACATCCATGATATAGCTCCATCACTTATGAAAATACAATAAGCACTAGTGTATCTCTTATCCATTACATCTCCAGCATAGTTCGAATCTGAAAATCCAAAAAGATTAGGTGATGATCCCTCATACAATATGCCAAAATATTGAGATCCAATGATGTACCTCAAAACTCACTTTCCTAGCTTCCAATGCTCCTCACTAGGATCTTGCATGATTTGACTCAATATCTTCCAACACAATAGCTTAGATCAGGTCTAGTAATGGTTAGATAGATGAGTGAACCAACTAGCTTCCTATAGAGAGTAATGTCCTCGAAGGATCTTTCATTACCTCTTATAGTTAGCTTTACATGAGACTCCATAGGTGTATCAATAGCTTTTGCATCTACCATATGAAATCTTTCTATAATAGAATTAGCATACTTATCTTGACAAATGAAAGTAGATTGAGAAGATCTAATGACTTCTATTCCTAATATGTAATGCAAATTACCAAGATCATGCACCTCAAACTCCTTCCTAAGAGCATTCTTGATATCCTCCACATCTTGATTGTCTCCACCACTCAAGATGATATCATCCACATAGATTAGCAAGATGGTAACATCATTTCCAGCAAACATAATAAAGTGAATGATCATACTCACTCATAACAAAGCCTTGAGAGAGTAAAAAAATGTTAATCTAACCATACCAACTCCTTGGTGCTTGCTTAAGGCCATACAAACTCTTTTGTAGAAGACACACATGAGCTTTGTTGATGAAATGTAGCTCTCGGGTTGCTCCATGTACACTTCCTCCTCAAGATCACCATTCAAGAATGCATTTGGAATGTTCATTTGCCATAGATCCCATCTATAAAGTGTAGTAAGTGAAATGATGACTCGAATGCTTACCATCTTTGCCACGGGTGCAAAGGTCTCATCATAGTCAATTCCTTGCTGTTGATCATATCATTTTGCCACTAACCTTGCCTTGTACTTGTTGATAGATCCATCTTGGTTTGTCTTCACCTTGAAGATCCATTTGCATCCAATAGCTTTCTTGTCCTTAGGCAACTCCACCAATCTCCATGTTCCATTCTTCATAAAGCTTGATACTCGAGATCCATTGTGAAAGGTCATGTGTGAACTTGCTCCACTATCAATCCACCAAGGATCTAGATCTCCATCATTAGCAAGCATACATAAAGACATCACAAAAGCAGTATCATTTGCATCTTGAACATCCAAACCATCTGCATCAAGAGTAAGATTACCTTGCTTGTCTCCTTGATCTCTCTTCTTCTTGTAGCACTCACTTGCAAAGTGTCCTTTGATGCCACAATAGAAGCACTTGAGCTTTGATCTATCCTTCTTTTTGCCACTTGAAGAAGCATCCACTTGATCTTGCCCTTTAGACCACTTACTTTTGGTTTTGCCCTTGAATTTGCCCTTTGTGAACATAGCATCCTCTTGAAGTGTCGATGTAGATCCACCTCTTGTTTGAAGCCTATATTCCTCATTGATCAAGATCTCTTGAAGATCCATCAAACTTGGCAAAGTCTTGTGAATAGCAATACTTTGAACAATGTTAGCATGAGCATCCAACAAGCCATTAAGAATGACTTGAATAAGCTCTCCTTCCTTAATGCTTTCATCTATGCAAGCTAACTCATCATTCAATGTTTTCATTCTCAAAACAAAAGTACTTGGACTTTCTTCATTATTTTGCAAACAAGAAAAGATTTGCCTTCTTACAGTCAACAATCTAGAAGTAGACTTGGATTCATAAAGCTTCTTCAATGAATTCCAAGCTTCCAAAGATGATGTGCACTTACCAGCTTCCTTGAGAAGTTCATTGGTAACATTCATCTTTATCATGTGTAGAGCCTCCTTGGCCCTCTTGTCATACCTCAATTGATCTTGTTGTGTTGTTGGTCTCTCCTCCAAACCTACAACAATATCCAAGACATCATTCATCTCAAAAAGTGACTCCATCCTCACTTTCCACAATGAATAGTTACTTGAGGTAAGCCTATCATTGGCTTCCAACATGACTCCAATTGAGGTTGCCATGTAGCAATGACATGATCTTCTCTTTCAACTTGCTTTCAATGCACAAAGCACTCCTTTGAACAACAACAAATGCTTTCAAAAGAAATCACCAAGATTTGAAACTATCTCACAAATTCTCTTCTAGCACTTATCCAAGCAAATCAACACATAGAAGCATGGAATCTTGATCAACCTATGATCTATCCTCAATCTAATGACTTTTGCCACTTCCTAAGATTGAAACACACTCAAATGAAGTCCAACAACCTCACTATCTAGAGATCCAATCAAAATTAGGGTTTTGACAAAATCACAAAAAAATTGACTATTCCAAATCTACATACAAATGCTGAAAATTTGATATGCAGTCTAGAAGCCACCACTTAGGCTGATCCAATGATCCAAAAATCGGCCAAATCCAGTATGTGAACTCAAAAATTGGAATTGAACAAGTATATTGACCTATTTAGTGTTTTGATCTACAAAAGATCCAATCTACAAAAACAAAAAATCCGATTTTGGTGTAGAATCCTCTCTAGCATGCTCTAGACTTGATATCTTCACCAGATCATTGATAGATCTGATTTCCTCCTTCATAACCTGAAACACAAGCTCTCATACCATGTGAAGGATTTCAGATCATTCAAGATCCAATCCATGTCCCGATCTTTGGTTACAATAAGGAGCAAACCAACAATCCTACCAATGTAGAAAAATCAGCATCTACATACAAAATGAGATGCAAACTCTAAGATATACTGATCAAACATGAACCAAAACATAAAATATGGTTGTTGTCCGTACAATTACAGTACCCTAGTATATTTCACACGTGTGGAACCGAATGAGCATTCTATACACAAGATTGCAAGATATCACCAATGAGTAGTAGAACCCAAAGATAACCATGTATAATAATGAAATGAGAGAGAGAAGAGAGAAGATCACTATCTCCATGAGCTACATCCTTTTATAGAAGGTCCAAACCCTATTTGGCCACTTGGCTTTCCCACCAAAATGCTAACCCTACTAATTTTGGGGCTAGATTCAATGTACCCAACTATTCAAATTGAATCTACTCAAACTCGCATTCTAACTTTCCCACACTTTCAAAAAGTGTTTATTCAAATGAAATTCAGACTAATGAACTTTGAAAAGTCAACCTCTAAGTCTAAAACAAGTTTTGGCCTCAATATGCCAAATATGAAAATATTGCAAAATGTGATGAAACTAGTTGAATCTTTCACATGTACCTACTACTTTTTCCTATGAATAAATGCACTAGGGTGTTTATATCTAAATGGCTTCCTGTGCTACGTTACATATTGCCTTATAATTTGCTTTTGTTGTGGATAAAGCAACTATACTTTGCTTCTTACTAGACTAGGAAAAACAATTGGCACAAAACTGGAATACATGCCCTATGGTAGGTCTACGATCATCACAATCACCTCCCCAATCCGCATCCATATAGCCACATAACTCAAATAAACCTTTATGCTTCATGTACACCAAGCCATAATCAGAAGTGCCTTTGATATATCGCAAAATGTGTTTGGTTGTCTTCCAATGTGGCCCAGTCGTGGTAAGGTAAATCAAGCTCCCTACTAATTGCATATACAACATAGCATCAAATGGTTGTGATCCACCAAGCTTAGAAAGCCTTTTACCTGGCTCAATGGGAGTGTTCACTGGCTTGCAATCCTAAAAATCTCGTCAAAAAACACTCTGAAAGAGCACTTTTTTCATGATTTTTTGAGATCCCCTAGGAGATAGCTCTTGAAACTTGGACAATCACCATATTTGACCCAGATGCATCCATGAAAATCTCTGCGAGAGTTCCTGATGGAGGAATCACCATTTTTTAGTGTGTGCGAGAGTTCCCATAAGCTGAATTTTTGGAACTCTCGCAAAGAATCAAGATCATCTTACCAACCCTCGCAAGGTGTCTACATAGAATCAGAGCAGTGAAATGAGCCTGTCTACATGGTCTGATTTTGAAACTTCAATCACATAAACAAGTTGTGCGAGAGATCACTTCTTGCGAGAGTTGAACCCTCGCAGACAACCTAAATCCTCGCAGAACCTTCGCATAGCAGTCAAATCACCTTCTGAACTCTCGCAGACTTCCCTGAGGTCTTAGAATTCTATGAAGAAGGTGCCTGCCAAAATTTGGGTGGAACTGGGCAAGGGAAAGTGGATCTCACCTAATACACACTCTAAATTCCGATATATAAGGGCTGAATTCGAGTCATTTGTCACCTTTGCTAGCGAAGCTCTGTTGAAATTTACACTGAGATTACCAAGTTCTCCGTTTGTGACCAAACTTTCTACCAGCTATCATCTGCTCATACTGAACACCGATTTGTGCTCTGGACTACAATACTTGTCGTCCAACACTTGTAATTCACAATTTTTGTCGTTTTCACACATTTTTATCTTTTTCACCATTTTTCATATTTTTTCGACCTTTAATCATCACTGCTAACATGGCCTCCTCATCCTCTGAAAACTCTGACACCAAGCAGGTGACCCAGCGTGAAATCTCCGAGGCCACACAGATTTGGCCCTTACCCTCTGACGCTCTGATCCAACCATGGCTACAGACAGCCGGCCCACTTCTAGAGGCAATGGATTTTTACTCGGCGCTTTTCCATTATGAGATTAACATGGGCCTCGCCCTTCACGCTTACGCCACCTGGGATGAGGAAAAAACTCGCTTTCACTTCCTATACCAAGGTACCACATACAAGGTCAGGATTAACGCAGACTCGATGGTCACCATTGGCATTATGTCCGGTGATTGTCAACCCATCTCCCATCGCCACGCCAAAACTCTGGTCAAACCGTTCGTCACCCAAACCGCACCAAAAATCCCAATCCAGACTAACAATGGTTACCTGATAGATGCTATCACGGAATCCATCATTCAGGTAGCGGCGCATCTGTTGAATAACTTTCTGGTCATTTCAACATTTCGCAAGGATAGAATCCAGTCTAAGCTGTTGAGTCAGATAGTGAAATCCTTTCTAGAATTCCCTGGACCCTCAGTTGTGCCATACGACTGGCATAGCTTCCTTATTCGTGAACTAACCAACTCCATCAAACCCAACAACCGTGAGCATATCGCAGCAGGCCCCCTGTTGTGTAACTTTGTCTGCGCACTTCTCGAGGCAAAAGTGCGCGGTTTCCAATGCTCATCCCTTTTGTCCACCCAAGTGCCACACACTAACCTTTATCCACCATCCCAAGCATCTACCTCCTTAGTTAAAGTTTCTCCATAAGCAATGACATTGAGAATTTGAGCTAACCTCCATCTCATCTCTCTCTCTCTCTCTTTCTCTCTTCTCTTCTCTCTTCCTCTTCTTGTCTATCCTTTCCCTTCTCCCAAAAGCATGATGAATGTTAGTGTAGAGGAGTAGAGTTAAAGGAGGGTAGTGTTAGTGGTGAATAGAGTTAAGGGAGAAAGTAGGAAACTAACTAAAAATAGCATCTATGCATAGCTAGGTACCTATCCAGTGATCTAACCCTTGTTGATAGGTGGGAGGGCTATACTACGCGAGATCTTTGACCCTACAAATTCACAACATGATAATGAGATGTATGAACAACTAATTTATACTAAGTAATTAGGTCGTCAAATGCAATTGCCAGTTGGCTAGAGTCCGCTGGCATTCATCCAGTTCCTTCTTAGAAATTAATTGCTGATAAGCGACGTCAATCGCCATAAACAGTTTGTCTGTATAAATGAGCGAAACTGTCACTCTACAGAAATGAACGTAGATTGCCATCAGAAAAAAGCGAAAATGTCGAAATGAGAGAAAATCTTGAAGGGTGAAAAATGCGAAGGTCTTAAGTAAAGTCATTTCCTTAATTTTAGGACACTTTGAAAATGCAAAAAATGTGACACTACATTTTTATTCGAAATTCCTGACAAGCGAAAAATGAGAAAAAAATGACATTGTTTCCGTGTATTTCTGCAGACTGTGTAAAAACACTTGTAATTTTGCAGACTATGTAAAACACGGGAAAATCCGCACAACTAGATAAATTTGGATGAAGATCCTCCCCTAATCTGTTGCAGGACACACTGCAACACATATGGAATGACGTCGTTTTTGCTGGCGCTTGGAAAAGCGTGAATCTTCTGTCGCTTTTGTAAAACAAAGTGCTTATTTCGTCACAAAATTTTTTCGCAAAATTTGAGATTTCTCAATGGCCTTTACATTCCAGCCCACTTGAGAACCTTCCGCGAGTCCTACTCGCCTTGTTGCCTTGCGGTCTGTTTTCCCTCGCTCATCTTTCTTCCTAGGGCTTCAAATACTTGGAAGTGTAGTTTGCTTCCGAAGGGTAGTGGCCCCAACTAATCTCACACTTTTTCAATAAAACCGAACTCCTGTCAGTTTTCTATCATCATGACATATCAAGAGGACATGAAGGCCACTCTATAATAGAGTCGAGCCATCATTTGGTGGTCGTCTTCTGACTAGAGGGCTATGTTGGGATTTCCATATTGGATGACCTTATTCTCCAACTCCTTCTGTTGCCTTACCAACTAGTACATATGGTAGCTAGTTTCGGATAGGCTTATCATTGAACGTTTAGCTGCTTCTGAGAGCTCTTCAGAGTTAGAAATGAATGATGGATGGGACAATGGTTAGGGTGGTGGTGGTGAACTAGCTGGTGGTTCTGAATTCCTCCCAACTGATTTGCTTTGTCATTTTCGTCATCACTAATGATATTCCTATCTCCCTCCCCTCCCCTCCCAAAATTTGTGCCTTTGGTGAAGTTGGCGATGTTGGCGTTGTGAGTATGATGGGGGGAGTTGTCACCGAGGCTTGTTGTGTGGCTTGGGCCCAATCATAGAGATTCTGGCCATGCAGTCGTAAATCTGCCATCATGTGGAACAAGGACATTGGTATCCAAATGATATTGGTTCTATTACGTTGTGTGTACTTGATTAAGTAGGCACAAGCAGTAGCCAGAGCTGGATCATTGATTGCCTCGAACCGATACCCGTCCTTGTTCTTCCACTTTGCAACAGAGGGATCAATGAATTTGAAACATGTTGTTGCCTCAATCTTTTGCAGTGTTCTTGTAACAACATTCGGTCCTCAAGGGAATTCAAAAGTGTGAAAATCTGGACACTTTATGGCTTGACACAATCTATTTGAGCATGATTTCAAAGGATCAATACTTTCCTTATTGATTACGGCTACACACCTAGCTCTTCAGATTCCAATGTTTACTTTAAAGTAGTGCAGCAGTCTTTTATCATTATCACTTCATACGTAGATGTCTCACCACCCATGTGGTTGGATCAACCTTTACAGCCCTTTCTCTGTTCTCGAAGGTGAGTTTTCCAGTACCCCAGTTGTGTACTACTTGTGCAGTCCTCAACCATGGTCTTCCCAGTAAAACGTAGTATGCAGATGGAGATTCAGGTATATCCATAACTACAAAAGTAATCACAAACTGCTTGCCTGCTATCTTTACAGAGATATCGACAACTACACCTTTTGGTTTCACACAAGATTGATCTGCTAGCTTAATGGCGAATCTTGCTGGCTTCAACCCTTGCAAACCCCATTTTTCATACAAAGTAGTGGAGATCAAATTGACACCCGATCCTCCATCTACCGCTGCTGCCTCGTCCTCGTATCTCTTTGTTTGATTGGTAAAGTGATGTTGTGTTCCTCACTTTCCCATGCTACTCCGATGTGGAGGACGTTACTTGTTTCTTCATAGCCCGTACTATATATGGGCTCATGCGCTACTGGCTCCTCATCCGCTTTGGCCCATTCAGCTAGAAGGCTTTTCACTTGTGGTGCAATCCGCAGTAGTTCCCCGAGTGGTAAACTAACACGGCTTGACAATAAAAGTGTGAGCCTTTGCCCTTGACATCAATAAACCCTTGCGCACGCAAGACGACCATATCAACGTTGCAAGGCTCTATTATTGCGCTGCACTTACTTCCGCCTTGCACGTTGATATGGTGGAGCTATGGAAAACCCATAACTTTCTCCAGGGTATGCTCCATTATTACAAACCCATGCCCTTCCTGAACAAATTACGGTGGCAAATGATGGAGGGCATCGGGACGACCATCTACCACTCCCGACAACAACAATATCGCCTCCAAAAAGCACAAAAAATCCAGGACAAAAAGGCATCGATTGGTGTGGGACCACCACTCCAATAAGGAGGGGGATAATGTTAGCAACTGTGCTAACACAGAGAAAATAAAAAAATAATAAAACTCCATGGCATGTGTTTTGTAAGACCACGTATGAGTATCTGTCAATAAACTTCAAGCCATGGCATGTGTTTTGTAAGTCCATGAGTAGAAGCTTAAATAATAATAAAATAGCTTAAACTTAGATTTAGAACTTAGACTTAGGAAACTTAAGATTAGAAATATCTTATCTTAAGTTGTCCTAAGTTAAGAAAATTGAAGTTCTAAATCCTAAGTTAGAAGTTCTAGAAAGGCTAGAAACAGTAGACACTTATGGAAGACCCTCCTTGCCATAAAAGGCGAGGTATTTGCATTGTAAATAACACTTTTGAGATTAAGCTATCTTGCTCTCTATTTTGGAGAATTATCATTCTATTTCATCTGTGTTCCCCTTGGAAAGGTGCATAGCTTGAGGGAAGGTGCTCAGGCCTCCTCTTGCCTCCTTTTCATCGGTTTTATGGTGGCATGTTCATTATTGCTTATTTGTTTAGTATTAGCCGCAGTCTCATTTTATTACCCTTCGGGTGTTAATCTAAGATTAGTCTAGTCACCTTGCTAGTTGGATAAGCCTTAACAAGGATTTTTATTGTTGTTACTAATTAGTTTATTTCTGTTTCGGGCACTAGTTGGGTAAGCCTTAGTGCTCTCATTCCTGTCCATATTTATGTTGAAGCTTATTGTAGAAACTTAAAAAGTGGATGAATCTCTACATCCCTATACTACACCCGTAAGTAGATCTAGCCACCGCACTCACTAGAAATACTTCCAACACTCTTAGGCTTCTCTCGCCTTGACTTCCTCTCGAATTTTGACAATTGCCTTTTCGAGGGTCATTGTAGGATCTTTCGCGAGCATGGTTCTGGTTGTCTGGAAAGATCTAGATAAGGCTCTCAGCAGATAAGTGAGTTGCTTCTCTGCTGACACTGCATTTTCTACTCCAGAGTTGTATAGTGACAGGAATAGATCCTTCATCTTCCTTACAAAAGAAGTAAGGTCTTTGTCGTCCCACTATAGGTTTGACAGCTGATCTTCTAGCATCATTATTTGACTGTGTGATTTCATTTGAAATCTCATGAACAGTGTATCCCACATCTCGTTGGCTTTGGAGAGTGTAGCCAGGTCAAGTGTGACACTATCCTCGATGGATGATAATAGCAAGGCTACTACCTTGTCATTTTTATCCCTCCATCCACGTAGCCCTTTGCCTGATGTTGTAGGCATCTCCTCTGTTCCATCCACCCAGGGGAATAAACCTTCACCCTTTAGTATCAGCGAGGTCTTCACTTTCCATGCTAGAAAGTTAGATCTTGACGAATCCGGAACTGTACAGATCTTGGATTGTATGCTGCTGATTGAAGCCATTTCCTCTTGAATTCGTGTTCACTTGTTGATGGTTGATTATTTGAATGCTTTAGACCCTTTGATTTGATAGCTTTTTGGCTATGTCAGACTATGACAAGGTAGGCTTTGATACCACTGATGCTAAATGAATGAAATGCACTCAGAAAAATGCAAATTCTAGCCAAACCTTTGGTGACAAACTAATAGAATTAAATCACGAATGATTTGCAAAACTTTTTGTGACACTCAAATTATTTCTGTTCGAGTTGGATCAAGCAGGCTCTGTAACACAACCAAATGAAATGAGGCGAATTCTAAACGAAGCGAAGTGAAGCGAAACTTAAACGAGATTTGACATTGATTCATGCTGGAAGCACACAGATCGCGAAACGAAACGAAATGAAGCGAAGCGAAAGAATTCGCGACAAGATCAATCAAGCTTTGTAATAAGACAAGACGAGATGAAACAAAACGAAACCTAAGTGAGTCTCTGAAATTGATTGATCCTTATAGCAAGTGATCGTGAAGCGAAGCACAAAGCGAAAGGATTCACGAACGAAATCAGTTCGTCAGGAATTCAGATGTGATTGCTACCGGCTATATCACTCCTACAATCCTTCAAAGAGTAGTCAGACACTGCTGATCCACATTAACAAATTAATATAACATTCATCAAAGATCAAACCAATGTGTGGAATTGAATGAACAAGACACACGAATAGCAGCAGATGAATTTACATTCAAGATCATACAATAATAGAGATTAATAATGTGCACAACAACTACATTTTTACTTATTGATCTTCTTGAATTCTAGCAGCACTGCATGACAGATCCGGCAGTGCGTTGGCGTGAGAGAAATATAGTTCTCTCACGAATTTGTGTCTCGCTTACTAGCAGACTTGTGGATCTACGTATCCTATGCAGAATTGTCTCGCACGCAGGCGGACTTGTATTCAGTATAGTTTGTCTTCTGACTTCTTGTCTTGCTTACTAGCATTCGACTTACTGTATTATGCATCAACCAGAAGGTATATAGTTCGCGAACAATTTTGTGTCACGTCTTGTAATTTACAGATTAGAAAGATTAAACATCTACAACTAATTTGCGAATCACAAGAGTGGCAGATTAGCCACAATCTAGAACACTTCTGATGATGTCATGATATCAGATCAAATATCTGTATTCCATGGTACTTGGCTAATCTTCTTGGCTGTTCGTGGGGCACGACTGATTTCGTGTCATGTCGTCTTTTGTCAAAGGTTCAAAATTGAAAGCTAGCAAAGCTTTGGCATTAGAAACAAAATGTTTCTTTGTGCCTTGGAGTGGAGGTGTGGCAAAAAGGACACGAAGTCGGTTTAACACAAGTGAAGTATGTCAAAGAGTTGTTGTATAGGTTCAGGTTGCAGGATTGCAAGCCAGTGACCACTCCTATTGAACCAGGTAAAAAGTTTTCTAAGCTTGATGAGTCACAGCCATTTGATGCTATGCTATATAGGCACCTGGTAGAGAGCTTGTTTTACCTTACTACGACTACAACATATATATGCCATGCTGTTGGTATTGTAAGTCAGTTTATGGCAGCACCTACAGAAATGCACTGGAAGGTAGCCAAACGCATTTTGTGTTATGTCAAAGTCACTTCCGATTATGGCTTGGTTTACATAAAGCATGAGGGTTTACCTGAGTTATGTGGCTATGTGGATGCGGATTGGGGAGGTGACTATGACGATCGTAGATTCACCACAAGGTATGTATTCTAGCTTTGTGGCAGTTGTTTTTTTTGGTCTAGTAAAAAACAAAGTATAGTTGCTTTATCTACAACAGAAGCAGAGTATAAGGCAATGTGTAGTGCAACACAAGAAGCTATATGGTTGAGGCAAATCTTGGATGAAGTTGGCATGAAACAGGAGAATTCCACAACTATACATAGCGACAGTCAAAGTGGCATTCAACTAGCAAAGAGTCCAATGGTCCATGCGAGAACCAAACACATTGAGATTCAATATCAGTTTATACGTGAGAGGCTTTTGAGTCGTGAAATTCATGTTGTTCATTGTAGCACGGACGAACAACTAGCTGATATTTTCACTAAGCCACTTGTTAGAGAAAAGTTTGATAAGTTTAGATCAAAGCTTTATGTACTTAAAGTTTGTTGACTTTAAAGCTATGTATATGACTGTATAAAAAGTAAACTTTACTTTAAGGGAGAGAGTTAGAATTAAAGTAGGATCACTGTGTTAATGTATTGTGGGTCTTATCAGTAGATAAGGATTAGTGGGCCTCGCCACAAGGCGAGTCGACAGGACACGTGTCCCGTCAACGACAACCTGGACCATGCATGGGTGGCCTAAGTGAAGAACTATATGTATAGTGTATTTTCATTTTGAGAAACATAGTTGCCATGTGAGCTTGCTGTGGAGAGTGTTTTCTGTTTGTGTTACTGTGTACCATGATCTGTGTTCCTGTCGGAAGCAAATTCTAAGTAGAAGAATGCGAACGGAGAAGAGAACATGAATATTGCGGAACAACTATCTCGTTACAATTAGCTGCTAGATGCAAAAACAATCTGATAGAGAGCTTATGCTAAGTATAATCACAACTTAAAGTGTTCTAGTTGTCCAAAAGAATCTTAATAATTAACTCGAGAGTACAAACTACCGAAGAGATTAGAAATGGTTTGTGTGTGATATTACCGAAAAATGGATTGAATGAGAAGCTTGGTTCTGAAATAGATGGAAAGAGCAGTATGATATCACAAGTTCTTCAGGTGTCAAAGATAGCCATCGTCTGATCAGAAGATGAGGAGTTGTAGACGTCCGTGTTTTGATCAGAGTGAGTAAACAAGCACGATCAAACAGCGATAGAGTGCATTCAAATCACAATAAACATTCATCTATGTTATACATAGATAAAAAATGTATTGTTATTATATTACACTGAAGCACAACAATGGCAGTTACAAACATAATGACGGCATAACTGGGAGGCTCAAATAATACGTCTTATGGATGGAGTGTCTCATGTAATCTGTGCTGGGATGATCTATTTATAGATTGCATCCATGTATTAACTACAATAAATGATTGTCACCCATTAGGTAAGCTGTCATACTTGGAAGTATATGGCTTCTGTGACAACTATACATAGTGTATACTGTCAACTTGTAGCAAATGTTGACATGGACGAGGGCATCGCAAATTCTCTCACTTTGCATTTTAAGGGAAGTGGCTTTCTCTCACTTTGCAAATTTGGGAAGTGGCTGGGAACGTCCCTCGTTCAAAGTAGACGACCTTCGACATTTTTCTCTCTCTTCGAGATTTTGCGAAAAAGGCGAAGGGGCTCTTAAAAAGTGAAGGTGTCTTTAAAACAATTTAACTCATGAAAATAGATGACCTTTAGGAATTTTCTCTCTCTTTGCATTTTTCGAAAAAAGCCGAAGGTGTTAAAAACAGTTGAACTTTTTGAACTGCACAAGTTAAACTTTTTGAACTATTGCAAGTTTCGCAAAACTGTACTCGCCCTTCCAATACTAGCTTTTTGCACCAAAAACGTACTAAAATTGGATTAGTTTCAAACACTTATCAATAGCCTTGTACTTGGCTCTGATACCATGTTGAAAGTATAGTACTAAGGACCATAAATGGATCTTTGAATGATCCACAAGGTTGATTGTGTGCTTGTTGAACAATCTATCAGATACTAGTCAACATAAAACAAGATCTAGTTCAGCAGCTTGATAGAAAACAAGTAGAGACAATCAGACCATTGATCATAAACTGAAATCCGAGTTCCCATGTGTAAAAATCAGGTTGTAGTACGGCCTGTAGAACGAACATTTTGGAAACTATCGCGAACATAGTTCATTTCTGCAGACTGTCGCGAAAGTAATGTATTTTTGCAGACTTGTTTTGAATGCATTAGAGGAGTTCCAAGCACCAAAAGGGCTGTTTCTCAATATGCTTTTATTGACTATTCGACTATTCAATGTACATGTGGCCCAATAAAGTTTTTACACCTGTGAAAGAACGTAACGTTGTTTGTCGGTCTGAAAAAATTTGGAGTTTTTCAGTAATATTTTGAACATTTCGAAACTCCCGCTGGGCAAGGTCTGGAGTTGTGATTTGACAATACTTGCTGCCCGCAAGACTCCTAACTTCCCGACTCTTAAAACTTATGGTTAGTAGTAATATATTTTGAGCAAAGCACAATTAAACAAAATTACATGTTTTAAGGAGGGCCAACCTACAAGAAGCTTCAAGATGTGATCATATTAATGTATTCTACATAAAAGGTAGATCATTTTCGCTCTTTACCTGATCTCCATCCGAGTTTAAATAAGAAAGTTATGGCTAATCAAAGATTTTGATGATGTGGCATATCGCCATGACGCGAGAATAGACCAGTTTTCTTTACCAGAATGCAGATTCTCGTGTTTTAGACATATTCCAATGGATTCTACATGAAGAGTAGATCATTTTTGCTTTTTATTTCATCTCGATCCAAGTTCAAATAAGAAAGTTATGGCTAATCAAAGATTCTGATGCTGTGGCATATCGCCATGACGTGAAAATAGACAAGTTTTTTACCAGAATGCAGATCCTCGCGTGGTGGAGACATTCCACATCATCAAATAAAATAAATGCCACATCATTGAATGCTTATCTGGTACTATAAATCTTTGATCTACCATTACTTTCTTATCTGAACTCTGATAGAAATGAGGTCAAAAGCAAAATTGATCTACTCTTTGAATAGAATATGATGATTTGGCATATCGCCATGACGCGAGAATGGGCGAGTTTTTCTTACCAGAATGTAGATCCTCGTGTGGTGGAGATATTCCACATAATCAAGTGTCGCGTCATCAAAAGCTTATCTTGTACTATAAATCTTTGATCTACCATAACTTTCTTATATGAACTCTGATAGAGATGAGGCCAAAAGCAAAATTGATCTACTCTTTGCATAAAATATGATGGAATGTTTGTATCTTGATTATGATTCTATAAAAATTAAGAGCTTGCATTTTCATTTCATAATTGACCTCTTTTTAATTTGCATTTTCAAATTTGAAAAAACATGAAAGCAAAATTCAGACCCAACTTCAAGTTCTCCCTTATTTTAATAGTTTAAGGGAAGAGGATTTGAACCTCTACAAGGTTAAGCCTACCCTTAATCCTACACAAAGGAGTGGTTAATCTAATAACAGAGGGAACATCTTACTCAACCAAGAAGCTGGAAACATTAATACATTATCTACAACAATATTAACTATTAATCTAAGGGAGAGCAGAATAACAATAAACCTGAACATTGCGAAAAGCAATCACAGCACCTACAAGAACAAGACATATAGCATCAATAAAAAGTTGCAAAAGGAGCCCACATTGCTAAAACTTCCTTACAAAGCTCCTCAAAGTCATTCTCAGGACGACTCACAAGTATTCGACAAGCTGACATGCAAATTAGTGTGACACCATGACTAGAGAAATCTAAAAGGCTAGAGGTTCTATTTATGTAAAAAGTGATCGGCCCACGTCAAGAATAATTTCGATTCCTTATTCAAAATATGGACATAATATTCTTCCACTCTTGAACCACTTCTATCTCTAGAAGTGAAATCTAGGGAAGTTCTTCTTTATGCTTTCGACCCGCTCCCATGAATCATCATCCTCAGTCCGTCCCTTCCACCTAATCAAGCACTCAGAGATAGAACGATTTCTCAATTGTTTATCTCTAGTTCTGAGTACCATTTTAGGTTCCAAAGGAATAGTAAGCGATAAGTCCTCCAAATTGGTAAGATCTTCCTCTGAACCAACTATGTCACCTTCCTATAAACTTAATTTTAAATGACTTATATGAAACATAGGGTAGGCTGTAGACTTGTTCTGAAGATCTAGTTCGTAAGCTAAAGAACCAATTTTCTTATAATTCGAAACGGTCCACAATATCTGGTAGACCATTTATAATGCAAAGATAATGGCGAAACTATTCAACTAGTGGAAGAACAATGAAATTAATCATCACTACAAGTTTATGATCAACATAGAGAAAGCTTTAAAAAATATGACAAACTATTTTTTTAATGTCAATGTAGAAAGAAACACATACTAATTGTGGAAAAACAAAGTTCGAATGTAATAGCTCATTCAATTGAAATCCCAAAATTCCAAGATCAAGTGTCATGTATATGATCTAATTATAATATTTACAATGTATTTCAATATCTCAAATTGTGTGTAAAATCCTTCAATTATTTTTTATTAATTAAAAGTTGTTTGTTGCTAATTTCAATTTTATTGATTTATTTCATAGTTGCACTGCGTTTTTGAAACGCGTTCAAAAACGCGTTTCTGAAATATGAATTTTTTTTTCAGAAACGTTTTTTTAAAATTTTGTTTTTGGTTTTTTTTTTTTTGGGCAATATGGGTATCAGGTGAAAGCTCTAATTAAGAGCATGATTACTGTGTATTTTGCCGAATGTTTCGGGTGCAGGATGGTCTATATTAGGTGCATTAACTCCCAAGTATACGCTTTAACTCCTAGGTGCATTAATAAAAAAACATGATGCACTGCACCTAAACCCTACCCCCAGAACGTGTGCTGTATTAGGCTCTGCACCCGTAGTAGGCCGTGCCTGCATACCTTTGACCCCTGCCTGTGAACCTGCAACTGCTCCTGCCCCCTGTCCCTGTCCTTGTCCCTGTCCCTATCTCTATCCCTGTCCCTGTCCGGAAACCTGTGATGTAGCATCGTGCCCGTACATAATAGACAACCTCTCTCTCTCTCTCTACTCATCGAAAATCTTGGGGCAATTAGATATGCCCAATGCCCGCCCACCTGGCCCTCTGACCCTCAGTAAGTGAGCCCTAGCCTTGGTAAGTGATCCTGTGAAGAGACCACCACAATGCAAGCATCTCCATCTACGGACTCCCGAGGCATGGTGTGTAGCGACATCCCCCTCAGTAAGCTCAACCTCGCCCCAAAGGCCTCGGCCTTGCACCGGCATTGTGTCAACACGAGATCAAACCTACGAACAAAAACAAGCAAACAACCGTTCAATAGAAGAAAACACACTGCATTGAAAAACATTACCAGCCTAAAACAGAGCTGAACACATCCGAGCACGCGTCACATTGATTCTAGTAAGATCATAACAAGTGCCAAAAAACACACGAGACAGGGCGAGGGATAGAATAATTCCAGTGTGAGCGAAAACGAGCGACTGACGCTAGCGTGGGAGTCCTTGCAGGCGCTAGGAGTCCAGTGCAGGCCTAAACCATGCTACTGGCGGATGCTTGCACGATGCTCTAACCCTAAACCCTAAAAAACATGGAATTAGGGCATGAAAATTGAAATTTGTGCTACGGACGTAGACGGGCAGAACGGAGGTCACAAGAGTCTCTGCGGGCATGTGGAAATGCGTTCTAGGCTCAGATATCACCTGAATCGGTTGCCCAAAGGTCATTTTCTGAAAATGGCAAAAAAAATCAAGCATTTGGATTGTGGTGTTCAAATCTCGCAAGGCGTGCTGTAATGGTTGAAACTGACCCCGTAGGAATCATCGTGGGCATGAAGAAAGGTGGTCTAGAGCCAAACTACGCTCGATTTGGTTGCCTACAGCTCAATGCCAACGCTTGCAAAAAAACAAGCCTACACTTACCAAAAATTAAAAACTGATCGTTTCGATCTGCGCGAAGCTCAGATCCCCTGGCACCGTGCACACCACCTCCGTATCGCCGAGTAGAGGCCTTTCGACTATGCACACGCCTCAATCGGACACTCGTAGTTCAAAACAAAAAAATTTACCTCCTCCACGGTTGGCACGATTCTGGCCATGAAGAGGCGCAAATTTTTCTTAATATATTTTTTTAAATGCGATTTTGGGAGGATCAGAAATTTTCTCAGAAACGCGGTTTCCGAAACGTCTCCTCCCAGAAACGTGATTCTATGCAACTACGATTTATTTATAAATATTTATTTTTTAATAATTTTATAGGAGTTGTTGATACCAACTCTTGTTCTATAAGACGTTTGAAAATACATCTACTCCTTTTTTACTGTATATTACAATATCTGCATCTTGCACTAACTATTTTTTTTTTCAATGATCAATGTGGGAGTAGCATCCAATGCAAGAGCTTGCATGTTTTTCTCTTTTATAACTACTTCAACAATAGAAGCAAAGATGTTAGTCAATCTTTGTCAAAATCTGTACACTGCATTTGAACTGTATTAATCAAGAGCAAACTGTCATTACAAACACAATGCAATAGCAATTTTGGAATAACTTGAAAAGCTAAATTAGTCTAATCAACACAAAAGTTGCACTAATTTTCCAAGGTCAATGTCTTCTTATACGTTATACCAGTCAAATAATAAGCTGATGCTATATAATACATATCAAGAAAGAAAAGGATTTACATAAATGTATTTATCTCAATAGAGTTTATATTTATATTACCAGTAGAAGTTGCCATTTTTTGTATATGTTTGACAATCTTTGGAAGGAGTCTCAAAATTTTTATGTTAGGCCGACAAAATTCATATTAACACATAAGAAATTTGCAAATACTTATATATTTTGACCAATAAAATATTAAACTTTGGTGACTAATGCAATGTAAGAGAAACCATTATAATTATAATTTAATAATATATTCTAATGAGAAGGCTATGGTTTTGTTTGGTCTCTTATAGCGATAGCCCATTTTTAGCGTTTACACTCAATCATTTGGAAGCATGTATGTGTCCAACTAAATTTGCAATTCTCGTACATTTTTGTATTTGCTTACAATATTTTGGAATAGCCACACAACACCATGCCATTGGGTGTAGTTCAACCCCACATCAAATTTTAGGAATAACCTTTAAAATTCACGTGAGCCATCAATGATACTGTTTTGTCCATCATTGGTCACTTAGCTTGGCCACATGCATTCTACTGCATCCAGGAGGCACCCCCGAGATGGGCCTGTAGTTTGGGAAGTACAAGCTTAGCAAACACTGAAAGCCGACACATCCTACATGTTTTTGTTAAGTTAATTCTTGGATGTTGTGCACATCCCGGAATCACTTTTTTTTACATCCAAGATGTAGGTTGAGTTCCTGGATGTGCACATCGGGATTCGGAGGTCATCCCGGAAGTTTGAGACGAAAAATGATGCATGTGGCTAGGCAGTTCTGTCTCTCGCTCACATCCAACTGAGGCTGGCATCTAGCCCCACCCAACTGGGATGGGTGGGTGGGTGGGTGGGTGGGTGAGGGGGAACTTGGGCCCATAATCTTGCTTGTATGTAGACCAAGCAACCCAGGTGCCTATGTATGTCACTCATATTCCCAAAGCCCTAAACAATGCACACCCCTAGCCATTTTACGTGGCCCCAGGCTTCTGATTGGCTGAAACATATGACCTCGCGTCGAATTCTCATGGGATTGGTACACGTGTCAGGCACTGCCATCTCCAACGTTTTATTCAGCGGAAGCATATCGGCAGTAGGTATCTGCTCCGCAGCATATTCAAATAAGATATTGTGGCTGTTAAAATGGCTAAATACACGTGGCAGGGCGCGGTCGGTGGGATCCGTATCGAGCGGCCAGAAAAAGAGGAGAAAAATGGATCCTTTTGGTTTTATTAAATTTGGACGATTTTGATGCGGGTCGTCGGGTCGTTTTCGCGTTGCCCGTCTGTCGCCTTCAACTGGCCGAGTGTGTTATAAGCTCGCTCGTTATTCTTGAAGGCAAGCGAAGAGGAAGCAGAGAGAGAGAGAGAGAGAGAGAGAGAGGGGGGGGGAGAGGAGGAAGGGTTGCGAGGCTTTGGTGTTGGATCGGGCGAGGCGATCTGGTTTGTGGTGGCGTCGATCGATCGATCTGCGAGCGCCACAATGATGATGAGGATGAATGATCGGCTGGTGCTGTTCTTGCGTTTGCTGGTGCTCGGTACCTGCTTCGCTGCGCTCTGCCTGTCGGAGGTTATCTTCGAAGAGCGCTTCGATGGTGAGTTTCTGCTTTGAATCTTGTCGGATCTCTATCGGGCCTTGTTGGGAGGCTTCCTGGAGTTGGCCTGCCGGTAATGAAGGTTGAATGGGTGTGAAGGAGGTTAATCTGAGGCGAAACTGGTGTCAATGCCCTTGACAGTCTTGAAGTTGTTCTATTCATCTAGCGCAGTTGTTCTTTTGCCATGGCCGGAGCTCCCGGAAAAGAATGGCCGAATTGGATCTGTTCTGTGATCTGGTTCGCTGTTGTTGTTAGCGTGTCCTTGTAGCTCTTTGATATGGCAAAAGTAAACGTGAGTTTTGCTTTTAAAATCCCAAGAGCTATTGGTCTTTTAGATCCGCTCTTTTATTGGGCCTTTCTATTCCAGCATTGAGCGTCAATGCCATGGAAATGAGCTTAATGGGATGCACATATTCCGTAGATTTTTGCCAATCCGTTTTTTAGCTTTCATTTATAGGGTTTCTTGACGATTTCAAGCTAGAAATTTGCTTGGAGCTAGAATCGACTAGTTGCGCACTTGGAACACCGTAAACCCGAATTTGGTCGTTCTAAGCAGCTACTTTGACTACTATAATCAGTATTGGGAATGGATAGTCCATTTTACCTGTTGTCTCTGGCCTATATCTTCTGCTAGTCTTGTAGTCTCAATTATTTTCACCAAAGCAGGTGTAATCATCAACTTTCTCTAGCACCATAGTTTTCCTAACAGAGGCTTGAGCTTGTTTAAGATTCGGATGCAAGACTTTCTCAATAAAAAATTATATGCTTGAGGCGTTGCTGCTGTATCTGTAGTCTCTAGAGACTATTACGCATGAGATGCGTACGTAGCAAGAACTCCGCTGAAAGTAATTCAGCGCCAATGTTCTTTCTGTACCAGAAATATGTTGAGCGTCCATTTTGAAATATTTTTAGTTTTCTGAATCAGCCATAGTGAAAGGTCGATAATTCTCCGTCTCATTTTTTCATCCGACTTAATTTAGAATCAGGTGCATTGTACGCTGAATGAAAGTTTTTGAGTTGTAAATAGGTAACTTTTCAGATTTCTCTACAAGGTGTCCGACTCACGGGCATGTGCCTCTTATGTTTGCAGTAATCAATCAAGTACTAACCTCTTACCTTGTTGTATGAAACTCGCTCATATTTGGACGAACAGATGGCTGGGAAAGCCGCTGGGTGAAGTCGGACTGGAAACAGAGCGAAGGTTTAGCAGGTGATTGGATACACACGGCTGGAAAGTGGTATGGGGATGAGCAGGCAGATAGAGGTAAAGTCTTTCAATCTTGTTGTTCCTGTAGTTTGACTCATAGCTACATTGTTAATATGTGCTGACAAATTTTGTGAAGTTGGAACATTTCTGTGTTAAGGGGCATTGAACTGGTGCTCTAGGCTAGTATAAAACCAGAAGACACAGTCCTAGATTGTAATATAAAGACTTGTGCAAGCATATTATCTGCAATTTGTTGATGTTGGAATAGTGTGTTTTGTTCAAAATGTATTATGTACTTAATGTGGCATTTTGTGCAGTGCTATTAAGGTAGAAATCTTTCACTCTGTTCAATAGCTCAAGTTTACAGAGAGAATTCACAGGTCATGAAATTTTGAAGTACTCGAATTTTTCTTTCAAAGCAGTACAATGCCAGATTATGATCAAAAGCTTGATCTTATGAATCAGGAATCCAAACGACTCCAGACGCAAAGTTCTTTGCAATATCTGCAGAGTTTCCTGAATTCAGCAACAAAGGGAAGAATCTTGTTATTCAATATTCTGTCAAGCATGAGCAAAAGCTTGACTGTGGTGGTGGTTATGTGAAACTGTTGAGTGGAGATGTTGATCAGAAAAGTTTCGGTGGTGATACACCTTACAGGTGAATGCTATTTCTTTCAATATTCCTGAAATTCTTTTTATTAATTTCACAACTTTTTCTCTTGTACGCTGACACCTTTTTTATTGCAGTATCATGTTTGGGCCTGACATTTGTGGGTCAGCAACTAAAAAGGTCCATGCAATCTTATCTTACAAAGGCGAGAACCACCCCATAAAGAAAGATATTTCTTGTGAGACAGATCAGCTCACCCATGTGTACACCTTTGTAATCCGACCTGATGCAACATACACTATCTTGATCGATAATAAAGAGAAGGAATCAGGCAGCCTCTTCAAAGATTGGAAAATGCTGCCACCCCAAAAAATACGAGATCCAGAAGCTAAGAAGGTATATTTTGTTTGTCTTGTTTCAGAAGTGCAACTTCAATAGGCTTCAGTACGCTTTTTGGGATATTCACATACATTGAGTTTTTTTATAAAACTATGCTGACATCTTTTTGATGATCTGATAATCTTTCAGCCCGAAGATTGGGATGATGAAGAGTATATTCCAGATCCAGAGGATAAGAAACCAGAGGTATTAAGCCATTTGGTTCTTTGACTTATTGTCACATGGATTATGTTTGATAGCTATCTGAGAAATCTCTTCTAGATGGATAGTTGACGAGTGCTTGTTAGATTTTTTGTTCATACATTTGTAATGAAAGTGCTGTGCTGTCCAGCTTTTGTTTGGTTGGGTTAGGCTTAGCAAGTGGCAAAAAGAAAAGTCTCTTTTATTAGACATCTGAAAATCGTCGAATCTTGATGCATGCCATAGTTTTGGTTGCCCAAGTTTTGCTGATCCTTCAATGAAACCTGAACAGGATTATGACTCCATCCCGGCTGAAATACCAGATTCGGAGGCTAAGCAGGTAGATGTGTCTGGACATACTTTGAAGTTTAATGTTCCTCTGAGCATCTATCAAATTATTATTACAGAGTTTGAGATCTATAAGTTGTCGGGTTCATAATCTCCACTTTAGTTTGAACATATGTTTTGACCTTTTTGTTTTGTTGCATTGTATTGTAGCCTGAGGACTGGGATGTGGAAGAGGATGGGGAATGGAAGCCGCCAAGCATTCCCAACCCAGACTACAAAGGACCCTGGGTTCAAAAGGTTTGAGAAAATACTACTAAATAATGTGGTACTGGTAGCTTTGGGGTAATTTATCTAAAAGTGTGAGTTTCTGTTTAACTTATGGTTTTTGTGGGTTCTGTGATGCCACAGACATTAAAGAATCCTGCCTACAAAGGGAAATGGAAAGCTCCCCTAATTGAAAATCCAGGTAATAGGATAGGCTAGCTATAGCTAGCCTAGGGCTATTAAACATTGCACAAAATTCTGTGAATTTAACACCAGTTTTTAATGAAGAAAGAGCTCTATTTCGACAATAATAGAAGCAAGTGCAATGTTTAGTACAGCTTTGTTCCTATTTTCCTGGCATTAAGATGTTGTATTGTTTTGCATCATTCCTTGCAACAGATTATAAGGATGACCCAGAAATTTATGTATTTCCTCAGTTGAAGTACTTTGGAATTGAACTATGGCAGGTATCATGATACTTATCACAAGTTCGTCTGTACTTATGGGTTGACTGTTTGAGAGAAACATTTCTCTATATGTTCAGATTATTGCAATGTGAGTAAATGCCTTCGAAAATAACTATGCTCAATGATGTGTGGTGATTATCAATTGCAGGTAAAGGCGGGCTCGATTTTTGACAACATTCTTGTTACTGATGACCTTGATTATGCCAATAAGCTTGCAAAGGAAACCTGGGGTACAAGCAAAGATGTAAGCCTCATTCAAAATATAACATTCAGGTTATCCTACATTGATAGTATTGTAATTTTCAATGTTTTGCCTGATTTCTCGTACTAATCTGAAATTGTTTTTTGCCATTCAGGCTGAGAAGGATGCTTTCGATGCCGAACAGAAGAAAATAGATGAACAGGTATACAGTGTCCTGGCCTTCTGTTTCATGTTCGATGGTATAGAAAGTTTTCCGAGAACTGTCATTATCAAACTGCATACTGGTCCTTCCAATCCATTAATGAGGAATTGAGTAGCAAGCAGTCTATTCTACTGAATAGCCAATTGATGTATTGTCTTCTGACCAAAAGTCAGTGTATGAGCTTGAAAACTTTAGACCCTGAGATTTAATCTAGCGATTGCCAAATTTTCTGTAAAGTTTAATAACAAGGAGATACCAGCATATATTGGAACATTATATTTAAAAATTTTCTTTTGTTTCTCTATTCCAGGTAATAGCTCTGGCTCTATCCTTTGAAAGGGTTCAATCTGTCTGCTAGTTCTCTTACCTTCACTAAGTACATGGGTGCTTTACGTAAAATCTATGCTAAAAGCATGGCCAAGATGGATAGTTACTGACTTTCTTTTGGCCTCAAAAAAGTCTACCCTGACTGTGACCAGGAAAAACCCTAATGCTAAATGTTGGTGTCTGATGGACAGGAAAAAGATGATGACGATGATGCCGAGCCTGAGGACGAAGATGAGGATGAGGATGAGGGTAAAGATGAAGTAAGCTTTCTTCCGTTGGTAGAATCAAGTCATTCAATCCTGTTACCTGTAGTGCAGAGTGCTTAAAATTGTAAGATGATTTTGTTGCATGATGTATCATGAAGACGTCTGCAACTGGTAGGTTTCACATTTTATAGTGGTGTACTGTTACCAAATTCAGATCTCAGTATTTGCTCATGATTCCTATTTGGAAAACAGCCTCACCTTTGTCTTGCAATCTGACATTTCTCTCTATGTCTGAAACCAAGAAGTTTTGTATGCAAATAGTGGTTCGGTTGCCAAGCTTTGAAGTAGGTGTTTTATGGAGGCCAGCTATTATAATTTGCAAAGTTATATATGTAATGAGTCCTAATGACTAGAAGGACCAATGAAATCCTTACTGTGTTCTTCATAATGACTAAGTTTTTCTGATATACATTTGGTGCAACTTTTCAGGACCAGGAGAAGTCAGATGAAATCGAAGACAATGAGCCAGCAGCTGCTAGTAAGAAAGACCATGTAAGTAGATCATGAGATTCGAGCTTATTAAGTTCTGGCTTTTTACAGATTGGTCACAATACAGGTGAAAGGCTACTAATTCATCTTATTTTTGTGGTGCCAGGATGAACTGTAAGCTCAGGACCTATGCAAATTGGTGATTTTGGAGAAGTGATTTGTAGCCTAGCAATTGAGACTTGCTGAGAATTGCTGCTAGATTCAAGATAACTTTTTTGTAGCATTTGATACCACTTCGGCAGTGTTGGGTTCGCCAAACACTAGCATGTTAAATTCTTGAGATAACAGGTTGCCTGAATGGAGATTACCATTGCGAATCAATGGTAACCCAACTTGTCATTATGTTCAACATGATATTGATTAGTTACCATGAGATCATGATTGTTTTGGCTCCTTGCATGCTTCACATGTGCTTCTCTTTATGCCATTATTCATTTCCGATTCTGGAAGTTTTTATTTTAATTGTTGAGCACAGTATTATCCGGTTTCTACACAATCAGGCTATCATATTTGGGGGGGGGGAAGGGGGTCCGGCGAGGAAGAGCAAGCCCTTCCTAGGGTGGAATGTCGCAAGGAGGCATCCTTCCCTGCCGTAAAATCAGTTTTCAGTTTTTCAAAAAGAATGGATTTCTTGTTGTAATTTTTTTTACACCTTCCAAACAAAAGGTCCATGTAAAAAAAAATTATGGCAAAGAAAAGAAAAAAGGATTCATGAAAAAGGAAAAATTGATTTTATGGCAAGATGACCCAATGGAAAGGTCACATAACAACGACCTTGCCATATTTTATGGTGGGATTCCCTGGTGGAAAAGTCATTAGAAAATACTTTCATTCACTTATGTAAAATAATGAATAATGCTGTCCAAAATGGGAAATTAAACTCTCTCTCTCTCTCTCTCTCTCTCTCTCTCTCTCTCCCACCTCATTTTTTATGGCATGTTTTATGATTTATGAAACTTCATAAACACTTCCATCAACACCCCTCATCTCAAAGCAATAATGGCTATTTTTCACTAATCTTTTCCTTTTTAAAACAATTAAGCTACATTAGCCATTCTTATTGATTTTTAAGGGATAGGTGAATATAAAGTAGTTACTAGTTCTTTAAGCCTATTTTATCACTTTCGTATCAATATTAAGAATATTAATTTTATTCTCGTCTTTTTCTATGTACAACATTGTCACCCGGCTAAGGGCATTAAGGGGGTACTCTCACCTTGGTCTCTAAAGATTGCGAAATCATCTTTTTGCCCTATTGGGCACTAGGACCTGGTTAAGACCAAGAAACTTGGTCTACGGTTCTCTATCCTTAAAATGTTAGTGCCCCTCTCTAGAACTGACAAGCAAGAAATTTGGCAAATCTTTCTCTTCAAAAGCAGATTTTACATCCATTTGGTGGATCTTCCAACCATAGAAAGCAGAAATAGCAATGATAGAACGTATAGTTACCATCTTAGCTACGGGTGCGAAGGTTTCCTCAAAATCAATACCTTCCTGCTATTCAAATCCTCTCGCAACAAACCGTGCTTTGTATTTGTTGAGTTGCCCATCAGCTCCATATTTGATCTTGTATATCCATTTGCAAGTGATAGGCGTCTTACCATCAGTAGCTCAACCAAGTTCCAAGTCCTAGTTTTTGATATAGCTTCCAATTCTGTTTCCATAGCTTCAAGCCACTCCTCGTGCTCCTTTGTTTTATCAAAAGTTTTTGGTTCTTGAGCCTTGAGCACAGAACCCATTAGGGCTAGATTCATCTCTAATCTTGCAGGAGGTTTTCGATTTCTACTTGATCTTCTAAGCTCTCCCTGCTCACTAGATTCGGGAGTATCTCCCTTCTTTGCACCATCTATGACTGATAAGTACCATTTAGGTACTCTCTTGGGAATTTCAGCATCAGGCTTGCCTTTGTTCAATGGATTTTCTATATCAAAATCCACTTCCTTCTTGACCTGTACTTTCGCTCCCTCATCAAAAGGTTCAGTGATTACTTTAGATTGTTCACCTCGACCCATCTCGTCAAATGTAGCATCCCTAGAAATTACAAGCTTATGTGAATTTGTGTCATACATCCTGTATGCCTTGGCCTTCTCATCATATCCAAGGAAAATACACTTGATAGATTTTGCATCCAATTTCCTTCGTTTCTCATCAGGAATATGAGCATAAGCATCACAACCAAATACTCTCAAATGAGAAATATTAGGTTTCTTTCTAGTAATAGCTTCATGAGGTGTCTTGCCTTCCACGGATTTTGTAGGACACTGATTCAGGATGTGCGTAGCTGTGCTACAACCTTCTGCCCAAAAGGTGTTTGGCAGAACCTTGCTTTTGAGCATCGCCCTGGCCATCTCAACAATAGATCTGTTCTTTCGTTCTGCAACTCCATTTTGCTGTGGTGAATAAGGTGTTGTAGTCTGCCTCTTGATCCCTTGATCTTTGTAGAAATCAATAAATTCTATCAAAAAATACTCACCACCTCCATCAGATCTCAAAGTTTTGATGCAACATCTTGTTTGCTTTTCAACTAATGCCTTGAATTCCCTGAACTTAGCAAAAGCATCTGATTTCTTGCTTATGAAATAAATCCAAATGCATTTGTTATAATCATCAATAAAGGTGATAAAGTAATAGTAGCCACTAAGAGATCTAGTCTGCATAGGTCCACATTGATCACGGTGGATAAGATCCAAGATGCCACTGGCTCTCCTTGCTCCACTTTTGAGAAACCTCTCTCTGTGTTGTTTTCCCAAAATGCAACCTTCACAAATTTTTCCTTCAAAAGAAATATCAGACAATCCTATAACTAGATTACCTCTTTTGAGAATTTGTATACTTTGAGCACTAATATGACCAAATCGTTGATGCCAAAGATCACTTCGACTATCAACCGTGCTTACCATAGCTTGAGCAAAAGATCTCACATTCAATTTGTAGAGTCGATTCCCGTTGACTCTAGCTCCTGTAGCAATCACTTTGTAGTGATTCTTGATGTCTTTGACAAGACATTTGTCGCTGTCAAACTCAACCTTGAGTTGTTGATCAGCCATCATCCCAACAAATAGTAGATTGTTAGCTAAGCCAGGTACATATTGCACATTGCTTGTCTGTTGTATCTTCCTGCTTGCTAACTTCATTGGTACCACTCCAACTCCTTTAACAGATAGCAATTTGCCATCGGCTTGTCCAACTTCATCACCATTGTGAGTTTCCTTGAGTTTTGAAAACCACTCTTTCCCACTATCAATGTACCAGGTATCCTTGGCTTCATCACTTGTCATTAATGCTGTAATGAACAAGTTTGAAATCTTACCTGTATCATCGTCATATTGATCATCATCATATTGATGTTGATCAGCATAATTGTCTTCATAATAATCATCATCAAATTGATGTTGATCAGCATAATTGCCCGCTTGCCATTTGCCTTTTCTTTGTTCTATCTCCTTCTATTTTTTGAAGCATTCACGTTCCCAATGGCCATGTTTGTTGCAATACCTACAATTTCCAGGTTTATTTTGCTTAGAATAGCCGTGTCCTTGACCTTGGCCTTGATTCCAATTGCCTCGATTCGGGCCATCATTGGATTGTTCTTGAAATTGTTGGAACGATCCATGATATGAGTTTCCACCTCTTGATTGGTGTCTTCCACGACCAAATTTGCCAACACGTCCTCTCACTGCAAGAGCTTGATCAAATCCCCTATTGCGATGACTCAAGTTCTCTTGACGTTGTTCTTCCTGCAAAAGCAATCCACCTAACTCTTCATAGGTTGGAAGATTTTCTCATGTGGCCATACTTGTCACAAACCTTTGATGTGACTCACTCAAACTATTCAATGTCAACTGCACAATCTCGCGATCCTATACTTGCTCTCCAACTGCTGCTAATTGGTCACGAATCTCTTTGATCTTCAGTAGGTGATCAACAACAGTTGCACCATCATCCATCAATGTGTGCAACTTCGTCTTCAGGAGTAGCACTCGAGATGTGTTTGTGGTCTCAAACAATGCCTTCAACGTATCCCATGTTTCTTTTGGTCCTTTTGAATCCGAAATGTAGGGAATAATTGCATCTCTAACTGATAAGTTGATGACATTTTGTGCTTTCCGTTTTCTCCAGTCAAATGTCTGCTGATCTTCTTCAATCACTAGCCTTGTCTCTTCACCTGTCATGATCTCCCATAGCTCCTTTTCCATCAAAATGTTTTTCAGTTTGAATTTCCAAATTGCATAGTTGCCGGTTCCTTCCAATTTGCTTGACTCATTGAGGACACTCTCGCTTAGAGTTGCCATTACTGAATAGATGAGTCCGGATCAAGTAATTTATCACACCACAGAACTGTATATTTTTCTGGTGGTTGTACACCTGATATTGGAATGGAGCATGAAAGTACAACTGCTCAGGATCCTCTTTAACTTGTGCGCGTGGATCCGATATTGGAGCATGCAATATCGGACTGGAGTGTGGATGTACAACTGTTCGAAATTTTCTTTAGCTCGTGCGCTTGGATCCGATATCGGTACGGACAATATCGGACTGGAGCGTGGATGTACGACTGCTCGGGTTTCTCTTCAGCTAGCGCGCTTGGATCCGATATTGGTATGGAAAAAAGAGAGAATATAAGAACTTTCAAAGGAAATATTCTAGATTCCCTACTTTGGCGCAGCGGCTACGCCGCCTCCTCTTTGCTTATATTTTGAAACGAGTGATCGTTCAAATAGATAGATATTAGTAATGTGAAAGGTATGAAGCCAGAAAGCTCTAAATGGTAGTACTAGACACTATCTGGTGTGATTTACAGTACCCCAAACAAACAAATGAGAGATTTCTTGGCACAACTCTCTGACAAATGAAACTTTTCACAAAGACAAAAAAAATATTGTAAAACTTTTCCCACTCAACAGATTTTCAATCTGTCTGATGCTACCCTGGCCTTTCCGATGCCTCCGGGACTGTGTCTTCATTCCTCACTAATAACTGTGAGCTCCAAAACCTGCAAAGTACATCAAGAAAGATTTCTTCTAGCCGTTTTTGTCTTTCCAAGCTTTCACCTCCTGTGAAGGACTTTCTCACTTCGTTGCGGAGCCTGTGACAAGCTGTATCCACTGATCAGGCACGCAGGACTATCGTAGCTCTGATACCATGTTAACAATCAGAAATGCAACATCAAGCATTCATCATAAGCAATCACCAAGAAGGGAGACGAAAGAAGAACACGCAATATCACTCTATCACACTAACACATACTGAATGTAAAATGTACATATAAACCCTGAACCCTGATAGAGAGGCAGAACCTAGGAGCAGACTACTAGACGAGCCTACGGCTAGTTACAGCTAGTAATAAAGTACATCGTAAATAGTAACTAGGAAGTGTAACAATGAAGTTTATCATTGATTTCTAAAACAACCTAGATCGATTTATTGCTGGGTCAAAATAGATAGATTTGGGTCAATTTATTGCTATCAGTTGTGTTTGATTGCTACTAAAATTGCTTCTTCTTCTCATTATTATATTTGAGTGTTTTGATTTTTTGATGACACGACTTGTTCTTTTTGCAATATTGCAAAAGAGTTGCTGTTTTGGTTGAGAAGATGATGGTTCTGAATTTGCTCTTATTCATTTTATGCTCTTTGATTGTGCTGCTTGATTAGACTTTGCTAATTTCCTAGATCTATATTTTGGATTTTTTTGAATACGAAGCCCTGAATTAGAAGATAATCCATTTCTTCTGATCCCTAAACCAGAATCTATGATTAAGATAGACTCATTAATAGAGTCATAATGGCATCATAATCATCTATGATTGATCCAATGATAGTCATTTAGTCCATAAGATTTTAGAACTTGTCAAGGTGAATTGAAATAGAGTCAAAATTAGACATTCTAATAGTAATTTTTTTTCCTCAAATGAAGCTTGGAGGTTACATCTTTAATGTCATAGAGGTAGCTACTATGTCCCCAAGCGTCCTTGGCTCTCTGAGCTGATATGATATGATTGATCTGAGTATCATTAATATTGAGAGTCATAAAGACAAAAGCCTTTCCATCTCTTTGTCTCCACTTGATAGTGAGAGATACATCAAATTCTAGCTTGGCCTCAGTGCTTTCAACTATGTCCCTTAGTTCCTTTGCAATAAGAACTACCTTCATCTTGAATTTCAAGAAATGGTAGTTCTCTCCATCGAGTTTCTCAATGAGTGATGAACTAGAGTTAAAATTCATCTTGGAGGTCAATCTTTGCTAGAAACCAGAGACTAAGTGATGCCTTCTGAACATGCACGTCTGTAATGTCTTGATAGAAACAAGAAAATATCTAATAATTCACTTTGATATTGAGCTGAAATAGATAATCAGCTTTGATACATGTCATAAATCGAATGAAACAAAGAGAGTGACGATGGCTAGTGACAATGATTGCATAACAGTAGTGATGGACATGCAACCAGTGATATGAGACAAAAATTTGATTTTAGGTTAAGCAAAAATATCTTGAAACAGATTAGAGTTTTCAAAATGATTTGTCCTGATCTGCCTTGCCTTGGCCTTGAAAACTGATGCACACTTGCCTTGACTTTATAGAAGTGATCTACTACTTGTAAGTATGGATAGATAATTACCAACAATTAACTATTTCTACGTAATGTGTTATGTAGTAGATAACCATCATGTTGAAAGATAATTGCTTATAGATATAGTCGATAACTGTCAATGTCATTCTTGGATCAAAGGGAGATTGTGGACTTGGGTTGAAATAGATGATAATCGATTTTTTGGAATCAAAGTAGATCTCGATTTTTAGTTTCGATCTTCTCTCTGAGAGCTTGTAGTTCTCAAAATTCCTTAGGTATTTACAATTGTAGAAAATACATTACACTTGATCTTTGAAATCCAACATCTACAAGTGTCAATGTTTCTTGCCCGTCTTGCATCTATGTATCCATTTCAAACATGGAGTTGATCTGCGTCGGCTCCTCCAAAATAGATGCACAGGTTCATGCTTGTTCGTACACACCTCATGACTTTATGAAGATCATTCCAATGGATGTTAGCCATGAATTGCCTTAATGAGCTAACAACAAACAATGTCATGATGTTTAGGCTGGTGCAAACCATCACAAATACGAGAGATTCAAAAGGTGATGAACCTTTGAAACCATGCTCAAGCAGATTGCTTCAAGCCATAAAGTGCTTTGTGGAGTTTACATACATGATTATGTTTGCCTTCGATGTTATAACCTTCAGGTTGCATCATGTAAATAACTCCATTAAGATATGCTGTTTGTACATCCATTTGATGTACCTCCAAATCTGTTGCTGCAACAAATGACAATAGAAGTCTGATTGAAGAATGTTTAGCTACTGGACTGAAAGTCTTAGGTAGTCGACATTATGTACTTGAGAAAATCCTCTCGTGACAAGTCGAGCTTTTCTTCGATCGATGCTTCCATCTGTCTTTTATTTGATTTTGAATATCCATTTGCAATCAACTACATTTATGCTGATAAGTAATTTGAAAATGGTCCAAGTCTAGCACTTGATAAGAGATGAATACTCTTTATCCATAGCTTCCTTCCAAAGATCGGAATCAGGCTGACTGAGTGCCTCTTCGACAGTACTCGGCTCTTGAACAAGGTAGGTTGCAGACTCGTCGATATACCTTATGTTAAAATTTTGCTACAAGCAATAAATGATCGAAACTCATAGCGTAGAAGTCTCTGTAGGCATGAAGAAACAATGTAGCACTAAATCGCACCTCAATCGGATGCCTATAGGTTGGTTCACAAATAGAGTAGGTTTAGGTCATGGCATTGAAAAGTTTTGTTACATGTCATAATGGTCGAAACTAACAGCACAGGGATGTCTATGGGCATGAATAAAGTTGGTTTAGAATTAAAAACCGCTTGAATACATTGCCTTTAGGCTATTCACAAGCTAGTTTGGACCAATTTTGGTCATATGTATTGTAATTGGCAAGATGGCCATGTAATTGGATGCCACACGTGCCAAATAGCATAGGATGCTTTTCCAAAGTTTTATTCTACATGTTATATTGTGGTGGCACCTTTGAAAAGAGGCCAAAAAGTGCATAGATAGGGTAGAGAGAAAATAGGACCCAAAAATAGCATGTTTTTCATTGTTTCTGGATATTGAGATCCAGACCCCCAATTAGGGTGGATCCAATGATCTATTAGGTTATTTTGAGATCAGAGAAGCCCTAAAATGCCCAGATCCGAGCTACGTATGTATAAATATGTGATGAATTCTTCATCAAATCAATGAGTAAAAAATAAGAACAAGTGGTTGTGAAAATGTTGATGACGATGTTCTCAATAGTGGAACGTGAGCGTAATGTATGCTCGCGTGACACTACCTCTCAAGTGTGCAAAAAGTTTTAAGAAAATGTTTCGTCTGCCGACGATGTTAGGTGTTGAATGGTTGGTGATGGGGCTCTATATTGTGATCAAACCATGATGGTGGAAACTCGGTGGAGGTAGAGTGTAGCCAAGGACAGATGCATGTAACAGGAGAGCGCCAGAATCGAGCACGGAAACAACAAGATCGCCAGCAGATAGTTGCAAGAAACTCCAGGATTTGCACTTCGCTAAGGTATGAATGGCATCGTTGTCAAGGTATTTATGGTCACCGTCATCTTGCTTCAGTTCCAGATTTGACGTGATGGCTCTTGAAGAACTTTAAACCCTCCAGTCGAGATCTCAGTGAAAATCCTTTGGTCGAGATCTAAGTGAAAACCCTCCGGTTGAGATCTGAGTGAAAACCCTCTGGTTGAGATCTGAGTAAAAACCCTCCGATCGAGATCTGAGTGAAAACTTTCGGTCGAGCTGAAAATCCTTTGGTCGAGATCTGAGTGAAAACCTTCAGTCGAGATCTGAGTGAAAACTTTCAGACGATATTTGAGTGGAAATCTTCGGTCGAGATTTGAGTGGAAACCTTTGGTCGAGATGTGACTGAAAACCCTCCAGTCGAGATCTGACTGAAAGCCTCCAGTCAAGATATGACTGAAAGCCTCCGGTTGAGATCTGACTGAAAGCCTCCGGTTGAGATTGTAAGCAAGTCTTTATTGAGGAATGGATTTCTGTGATGTAAGTGGAGAACTTCATAAGGGAAAATATGACTGTGGCTCAAATTAGAAGTTCTCATTGGAAAGAAGTATCTGTGAAAATTGTCAACATTTCCTAGCTAGTTTGAGGCCTAAATTGGCAATTTTTGTACATAGTTTTGGATCTAACCTTTCACACGTGTGAAAGAGACCTAGATACTTTTATTCTAGTATATATTTCATGTTGAAGAAGTCTCAAACTTCGGGACCTTCTAAATGACACTAAAATCATGTTATTTGGACATATAGGCCAAAATTGGCTATTTTAGGTTACTGGTGTCCTAAAATTGGGTCCTAAGTTCTAGAGAGAGGAGAGAGAGTCATCTCTCTCACCTATATTAGGCTGAAATTCGTGGAGAACAGGTTGGAGAAACCTTTTGTATGCTTCATTGAGATCAATAGATCATTGTCATTGTTTCTTCCTCCATTGAGAGCATTGTTGTGTGTATTGTCTTCAAGCTATTGTGTATGATCTTAGGTGCTTTCCAAAAGTGATAGGCTGATGTATTATGGACTGTATAATGCTATTTTGGGCCGCACTTGATGTTTATGGAAGTTTCCATTTGTGATAAATGCTTTTTTATCAAGTTCTTTGCATTCTAGGTAGCATAGAATGTGTTGCCAATTCCTAGCTTATGTAGTTTGGAGTGCAAGCATTCAAGCCAATGATCTTGGAGTTTAGATCCACTTAGGATCTGTATTTTTCACATGGTATCAGAGCTGGTTGGCTTCTATTTACAGTAAGTATTCCATTTTTGGTGATATTTGGATGTTTGATCAAGTTCTAGCATGATTTTGCATTGCTTTGTTGATCAAATCTTACTAACCTTTGTTTTGTGAGTTGAACTTGTGGATCAAAAGCATATTTCAGGTCTATTGAAGATCAGAGGCTGAAAAGAAACTATTTTGGATCAGATCATAACACCTAATCATTTGTGATTGTGAGGCTTGTGCATATTCAATACTAACAATGTTCTTTTCAATCCTATTGTTGACAATCTCCATTCTTGGATGAACACTCTCCTTAAGTGGATGAAACTTCTCCTTAAGTGGATGACAAATGCTCTTTTGAGTGAGTTGTAATTCTCCTAAAGGCTGAGCAAAGCTCCCATTTGGATGAAAGATCCCCTTTTTTGGGTGAACATATTGTAAGCTCCATTGTGAAGAGCATATTGTAAAGATTGTCATCAATTTTGGCATAATTTTTGGTGTACTTTGTTGAGCATGTAAGTCACTCTCCTTATGTAATTTGATTGGAGCATTTGCTGGAAGGTGTTAACCATTATGCAAGTGTGTTTTCAGGTTCTTAACAGGTTGAGGAACATTCTCATGTGAAGTGATCTTAGATCTACATCTAAACACCAAGATTTGACAAGATAGTGAAGCTAGTCTTGTGATTCACTAAGTGTGCTCATTCATTCACCTCTAAATCTTGTATTTATCACTTGCTGGAGTTTATAAACTTTTAGAAGTGTGGTTTACATGTGGTTTTACAGGTTGAATCAATATCTTAGTGTGTTGATCATATGTTGATCAAGTTTGTTCATTACTAGGTAATCTTGGCATCCTAGTTTTGGGTATTTTCTAAGAATGCAAGTAACTCTTCACACCATAAGTTGATTTGGTCACTTGCTGGAAAGTTTGAGAGCTTAAGCAAGAGTGTGTTCAGGTTGGTTTGATTTTGTAATCCATTCTTAGTGTGTGCAAAGTGTTGCATGTGTTTCAATCTTCCTTTCTATGCTTGGAAACCATCTAGGTTCAAGATAGAAGTGTTTTAGGGTCCTAAATCTTCATAGATCTCTTTATCTATCATTTGTTGAGAGAAAAGTGAGTGCTAAGTGCTTTAGGACAAAACCTAAAAGTTGAAGAAACATTAGAATCATGGCTTCCAATGGTGGGATCATGCTAGAGTCTAGTGAAAGGTTGAGTTCATCAAACTACTCTACTTGGAAAGTGAGGATGGAGTCCTTACTTGAGTTGAATGAACTCATGGACATAGTTGCAGAAATTGAAGAGAGACCTCTCACACTTCAAGAGCAACAAAGGTTTGATAAGAAGGCCAAAAGGGCTCTTCATATCATTAAAATGAATGTTACAAATGAACTTCTCAAGGAAGTTGGAAAGTGTCAAAGTGCAAGTGAGGCATGGAATGCCTTAAAGAAGCTCTTTGAATCAAAGTCCACATCTAGGGTATTGACCCTAAGGAGACAAATATTTTCTAGTAGGCAAAGAGAGGGTGAAAGTGCTCATGCATTTATCTTGAGAGTTAAGTCCCTAAGTGATGATTTAGCATGCATTGATGAGAACATAAAAGATGGTGAAATAGTCCAAGTTATGTTGAATGGTTTGCTAAATGAACATGCTAACCTTGTGCAAAGTTTTGCCATTCAAAGAGTCTTGCCAAGTGTGGTTGACTTGCAAGAAATCTTATTGGCTGAAGAACATAGGTTGCAATCAAAGCTTGATGGTGCATCCTTGCAAGGTGGAGGTGAAGAGGCTTTCTTCACAAAAGGCAAATTCAAGGGCAAAGGTAAAGGCAAAGGGAAATGGTCCAAAGGTGGTAACTTTGATCATGATGATCACTCTTCCTCTTCCTCTTCTACTAAGAACAATAAGTCAAAGTTCAAGTGCTTTTATTGTGGGATAAAAGGTCATTTTGCAAATGAATGTTATAAGAAGAAAAGAGAGCAAGGAGAGAGGCAAGGAAATCTTACAATAGATGAGGAAGAACATAACACATGTGAATCACTTGTTATGACTTCAAGTTTGTTAGCCAACATAGATGATAATGATCCTTGGTGGATTGATAGTGGAGCCTCATCTCACATGACAAGACATAAGGAATACTTTACATCCTTATTGTCTTATGAGGGAGAAGGTAACATCATCTACACTGCAAATGATGGTCAATGTGACATCAAAGGCATAGGCACTATTCCTATTTCCCTTTCAACAAATAGGAAAGCAAATCTTGAAAATGTTTTGTACATTCCTTCAATCACTAAGAATTTGCTTAGTGTAAGTCAAATGATTGACAAAGGACTTGATGTGGAGTTCATTGGAGATGCATGTTTGATAAGTAAATGTGGATCCTTGATTGCTCAAGGTAGGAGGCATGGTAAACTTTTCAAGCTTGATGCACGTGTGATCTCTAATCATGAAGGATGTATGGCTAGGGAGCAATTGACAAACCAAGAAGTTTGGCACAAGAGGTTGGGCCATCCCAACTTCAAATCTTTGGAGGTAATGGCAAAGAAAGAGCTTGTTCTTGGTCTCCCTAAAAGTCTTGTTGCAAACAATAGTGTTTGTGAACATTGTGCCTTGTCCAAATCTCATAGACTTGCTTATTCTAGATCTACTTCTAGATCTAAAGAAGCTTTTCAACTTGTGCATTCTGATATTCATTCTTCTAGTACAACTAGCAATGGTGGGGCAAAGATGTATGCAACTTTCATTGATGACTTTAGTAGGTATACTTGGATCTATCTTCTTAAAAGTAAGGATGAAGTGTTTGCTGCATTTGTCAAGTTCAAGAATGAAATGGAAAACCAATTCAATACAAAGATCAAATGCTTAAGATCTGATAATGGAGGGGAATACACCTCAAATAGGTTCAAAGACTTTTGTATAGTACATGGGATTAAGAGGGAGATGTCTAGTCCTAGGACTCCACAACAGAATGGAGTGGCCGAGAGGAAGAATAGAACCCTTAGTCGATTCCATACTTCTGTGAAAATTCTTTAGAAACTAACCTTGCTTTGTATCTAATGTTTTCTCCATCAGGACCTATTTTGATCTTGTAGATCCACTTGCACTTGACTGGTTTTTTGCCATCAGGTATTGGTGCAAGTTTCCATACATTGTTCTTATACATGGATGACATTTCATCCTCCATTACTTGAATCCAGCGATCTTTGTCTGGTCCATCAACAGTCTCCTCTCAGTTTGAGGTTCATCCGAGAAACCACAAAATTCGATGGTTGTATTAAAAACATCCTGACTATATCTTTCTGGTGGTTTTCATTGTATGTCAGATCTTCTCACAGGTGGTTTCGAGTTCGATTCTGCAGGTTTCAAGTTCGATTTTGATTCGAGCTTTTCTGCTGGAATTTGAGCGGGCGATTCGAGTCTGTCAAGTACTCGATCTTGACCTCCCTCTGAATCTGGTAATTCTCTTTCATCTTTTGCTTGTTATTCTTCTATCGTCGTTGGTAGCTCATAATAGTTTTGGAGAATTTCATAGTCGACTAGATCACTGTCTGCTATGTATTTCGACTCATCAAATTTAACATCTCGAACTACTTTTATCTTGCCAATTGTAAGATGCAGTCTTTGTATGCATAATATCCATTCTCGAAGTTCTTTGCCAGGAGTAGCTATTGGCTTCTCCTCTATTGGTTCTACCCATTGCCATAGACCTTCGCCCTTCAATAAGAGTTAAGTCTTTAATATTCAATCAAATAGTTTGAATCTTCTGGGTCCAAGATTGTAGTGATCTTAGCTTGAATATTGATGATCGGCGACATCTTCTAATTTTATGAATCACTCCAGATCACGGCTTGCTAATGGTTTAATTCCGTAAGCTCTGATACCATTGTATCAATTTTAATCTGCTCTGTCGCGGAAGTTTTTTTCTTGTCTCGTGTTCGTCCTCTCTTCTATTTCGCGACCAATTTTCTATCTTTGAATTTTCTTATCGTGCGGAAGCTCTTACGGGATCTCAGACACTCGATTATGCATCACAGAACATATTTTATTCTAGCAATCAAGAGACACAGCACAAGGCCAAGAGATACACAAAATAGAGCGTCTACATTGTCAGTTTGGTTTTAGAGCGAGATCATCAGTGTCTCGCTCGTTGGCGGATTGACTCTTTGCTCTTTCGCTGTGTTTTGCTCGTTGACAAACTTTCATGCACAGTTATGGTATTTTTTTTTTCTTTCTTACTCTATTCGCTATGTCTCTCTCTGTTTCTTACAGATCTCTATATTCACTATCTCTCTTCTTCTTGGTTATGATCCAGAGAGGATCGTTTATACCTCCATTGTGTGTAGTTTACAAGATAGCTAAACGTAGAATCACAAGACTAGTTAACGCTAATCAACTAGTTACTTAGTCTCCGTCGTTGCTATTCGTTATAGTTGGGCATGAAGCCTGTTGAGCTGCCAGTTGGCAGCACGAAAGATTTTTCTTCACGTGTTTTTGTTCTTTTCGTTGTTTTCATTTTGCGTCCATTTTGCGCTTTGCGATCCTGGAGGTGTGTTTACGATTCGTGATTGATTCGCAAATCGTTCGTGCTTCAAGTCAAAGACAAGTTGACTGTCGCGAATTGTTCTTGTTCGACCTTTGTGTCTTGTTCGTGTTGCGACAAAGTTGCAAGAGTTCACCATTTTTGACACTCCCTCTTGAACCTTGCAGCTTTGTTCGTTCAATCCAATTGCCTCTCTTTGCTTGTGAGAGAGTGGCTTGTCAAGCAAATTCGTGAGGAGATCTGCAATCATACTTTTTGATTTTATGAACTGGACCTGGAGCACTCCTTTCAAGATCAAATCTCGAATGTGCTTCATCTTTGAATGGAAGACAGGATGCTAGGATAGATAGATGGCACTCTGAAAGTCCATCATCATCGTGCTTGGTCCCTCTTGTGGTATCCCGATTGCCTCCAACATCATCCATAGCCACACTACCTCATTCGCCACTTTTGAGGCTGCGACATACTCAGCTTCGCAAAAGGATTGAGCTACCAGGGTTTGCTTTTTGCATATCCAGCTATTTGCAACTCTGCACGCTATTGTACATCCTCCAGTAATGGACTTGATGTCATCCTTGCAACTCGCCCAACTTGCATCACTGTAGTGATGCAGCTCGAATCCTTTCTCCTCGTTTCTAGCTCTGTAGGTTAATCCAATATTCTGGGTACCCTTCAGATACTGTAGGATTCGTTCGGCCATTTGCCAATGTGCTAGACCAGGATTGGAACAGAATTGGCTCAATGCGTAAACAGAGAAGGCCAGATCCGGTCTGGTACAAATTGTCAAGTACATCAGACTCCCGATTAAGTTCTGGTAGGGTATACCTACCATCTTCTGTTCTTCCTCTTCTGTTTATAGGCAATCATGTTTCGTGAGCTTAGCTCCAGCTATCCTTGGTGTGGCTTTCTCTTTGCAGTCCATCATGTGATACTGCTTCAACACTTTTCTGGCGTATTCTGACTGACTCAAGTGCATTTCACCATTTGTTCGATCTCTTCTTATCTCCAGCCCTAGGCAATTTGTTGCTTCTCCAAGATCTGTGATTTCGTAGCTTTCAGAAATCTGACTCTTCGTGTCTTTGATCAGCATCAAGGAATTTCCTATCATCAACGAATCATCCACGAAAATGGTCAGTATTACAAAATCCTTTCCTACTCTTTTGATGTAGACATTACAGTCTGGTTGAGTAGGGTTGAAGTCTAGAGACTTCAGAAGACCATCAAGCTTTTTGTACCAGGCCCATGATGCCTGTTTTGGACCGTAGATGCATCTCTTCAATCGACAAACATATTGTCTGTTGTCGGGGTCTTCATAGCCTTCAGGTTGTTTCATGAAGATTTTCTCCTCTAGATCTCCATGGAGGAAGGCTGTTTTCACGTCAATCTGGTGAATTTTCAGATTGTACTGTGTGGCATATGCAAGGAGTAGTCTTATGCTTGTCATCTTCACCATGGGCGAATATGTGTCGAAATAGTCGGCACCATATCTCTATGTGTAGCCCTTTGCGACAAGCCTTGCCTTGTAGCGGCCAATAGTGCCATCTGATTTTAGATTTTTCTTGTACACCCACTTGTAGTCGACTATTTTCCTATTTTCCAGGCAGTGGCTCTAATGTCCATGCCTTGTTTTGCCTCATCGACTCGATCTCCTCTGACATTGTCTGCTTCCAAAATTCTCCCTCTGGACACTTGATAGCTTCTTGGTATGTTGTTGGCTCTTCTGTGAAGCTGCAGTACTCGAACTGCGTGTCTTCGCTCCATTGAAGATTGTCAAAATAGCAGTCTGGAGGTCTTCTTTGTCTTGTTGACCTTCGAGGTTCATTTCATCGCTGCTCGAACATTTCTTGTTCGTGGGGTCCATCCTCTGCTTCCTGCTGCTCTAGAATCTAGGGCTCTGCATTCTGATTTGATGAATGTCCTCGATCTCCCTCTTGAATAGGTAGCAGTGTGAAGATCTCATGGTCTCTTTGGTCTTTCAGTCCAGGGAATGTGGACTCGTCGAACTTCACATCTCTGTTCGAAACAACCTTCTTTGTGGTTGGATCGTAGAGTCTGTACACATGTGTTCCGTTCGAGTAGCCAACCATGATTGTTTGCTTGGATTTGTCATCGAGCTTGTTTCTCTTTTCCTTTGGAATGTGCTTGTATGCTGCACATCCAAACACTCGTACGTATGACAGATTAGGCTTTCTTCCGGTCCACATTTTGTATGGTATTTTGTTCTCCAACGCTGTCGTTGTAGATCTATTCTACAGGTGTACAGCTGCAGCTATTGCCTCGGCCCAAAATTGACCTGGCAATTGAGCCTGTGCCATCATGCATCTGGCTCCTTCAACTAGTGTTCAGTTTTTTCTTTCTGCCACAACGTTGTATTCTGGTGTGTATGCATGATTGAACTGGTGTTTGATCCCCTGTTCTTCGCATAATCTTGAGAATTCTGTGCTTTTGTATTCACCTCCATTGTCAGATCTAAGGATTTGTATCTTTTTCAAGGTGTGTCGCTCTGCGAATGCCACGAACTTCTTGAGAGAATCAAATACATCGTATTTCTTCTTCAACTAGTAGATCGTGGTCATTCAGCTGTAATCATCTATGGACGTTAGAAAATATCTCGAACCTGAGAGCAAATCTATTTTCATCGGTCCACACACATCAGAGTGGACGAGCTCAAGAACTTCTTTGGCTCTTCTTCCCTCATGTGTGAATGGTTCGATGCTGCTTGCCTTTCTGACAAGCTTCGGAGAACTCAGCCTCTGGCCTTGAAATCTTGAGACCTGTGACAATGTCCTTTCTGCTCATGTCATATAGGCTCTGCATGATACATTCTTCTATGCTAGAGCTGATCTTCGTTTTTTGGAGCATTTAATATGCTTTTAGAGTTGCTGACTATTTTGGCCTGGTAGAGATTTCCTTCTCTGCATCCGACCGTCAGCAACTTGTTTGTCATCTTCTCGATCATACGGCAAGTGTTGTCATCGAACAAAACTCGAATGCCTAGATCTGCCATCTTGGAGATAGATAGCAGATCCTTTCTGAGTGAGGGCACATAGAGTGCTCCTGGCAGCTCTGCTTGGCCTGACAGTGTTCGTAGCTGTAGAGAGCCGATGCCTTTGACATCGTGTCTGCTTCCATCACCTAGAATCACTGCTCTATCATTTTCGAGTTCGCGAAAGTTTATCAAGATCTTCTTGTTGCAAGTTATGTGAGATGTTGCTCCTGAATCGATGACTACATTGTAGTCGTGTTCAGAGTAGCTTGTTGAAGCTTCGTCGAGTATCATGAAGGCTTCATCACCTCTTTCAGTATCCTTTGATGACTCTGCAACGTTTGCCTTTTCAGCCTTGTTTTTCCTTTTTGGGTTGAATCTGCAGTCATATGCAGAATGTCCTTTCTTCTTGCAGTGCATGAAAGGTATTGCTGGATTGAACCAACATTTGTTGGCCGTATGGCCTGGTTTGTGGCAGTGATCGCAGGATGAAGATTGTTGATTCGCGGACTTCGTCTTCTCGAATCTTGGCTTGTTTTTGTTCTTCTTCTTTCCTTTGGTGAAGAGAGCCTTCTCTTGATCACTGCTTCCCTCTCCTTTGTCTCTCATCAGTCTCTCATTAGCGACAAGATTGACTGCTTTGTCGAATGTCATATCTAGTAGACTCAGTAGAGCATTCTCAGCGACTAATAGGACGTCGATAGAGATTTCATGAAGTACATCAACTGTTGTGGTGCTGGGACCTGGTGCTCCTGTCCTGATGCAACGAGTTGAACGAAGATCGTTTTGATCTTCTCAATGTGCTGATCTAACTGGTTGCCATCCCACCGAATGGATTGCAGCTGATTGTGAAGGTGCATGACTGAAGCTGCAGTCCTCACTTCATACTTCTGCTTTAATCTTTCCCACGTTGCATGGCTGCTTTTGCAGTGTTCAATCTACATGAGTAGATCTTCATTTATGGATGCAACGATGATCGCCATTGCATGCCCATTCTTTATGATCCATTCAGCTCTCCTCGAGTCTCCCTCTGGAGGCTGCACCTCTGAGAGCTCGGTCACCGACCAGATGCCTTTGCCCTTCAGGAGTGTTTTGATTTTGAATTTCCAGATTTCGAAATTTGCACCATCAAGACTGATTGTTACTCTGGTCTGGATTGTCGTAGTCATATTGTGTTGTCTGGAAGAATCACTGTTGGGATATCAGTAGTGATAACCTGTTGGCTCTGATACCATGTCGCGGAAGTTTTTTTCCTATTTCGTGTTCGTCCTCTCTTCTGGTTTGCATTAGAGTGTTCTTTGACGAGATCTTGAGATTCTCTGAGAACTTACTGATGAACATATTCTAAATCATATGGATCCGACAAGATTTGGAGTGCTGCGTAATATTCTCGATGAACCAACAATAAAACCGCCAAAAGCAGTTATATTGAAGGAAGACATGATCACAGGGTCAATGATGAAGAAACAAGCCAAATAACATTATAGTAGAGTCCTGAAATGGGACAATCCTCCTCAGAAGATTTATTGAATGAATGTGCCACTCTTACTGAATAAAGGCAAAGGAAAAGTCAAGGATGATTCTACAAGTCAGAGTTCTAGCAAGACATCATCGTTTAGGAAGTCTTCACCTTCGAAGAAGAGTTTATCTTCTCAGAAGTCATCACCTCCACGATCAATTCTTGCTAAGAAGGCTAAGCAAAGATCCAAGACAAGTCCTTTTGATAGAGAATAAGTAGATGTAGTCCAGCACGATATGCCTGAACATTTTAAACATTATACACTGGATGATGTGGTTATCATGTTACCCAAAGCACATCGTGAACCCGAAGAATAGATGCCAGAATCGAAACATGTTTACGATGGCCCAGCTAGGACACAAGCTATGAATCTTGTTGAACCAAGAGAATAAAAAAAGATTGTACAAGTTGGACAACTTCAAAGTGGATTGCCGGAGCCCACCGTTGTTTTCTGGTGCACAATTTAGAGTTCAACACTACCCGACTCGATTTCATGGAGAAGGTACAGTATCATTTACTATCAACATGAGGCAAACAAAAGGCCACAGTAACTGCATCTTGCAGGTGTCATGGGACCGCCACCAGTTTTGGTGGGGGATACTGTTGGAGGATTTTCGGATCCCAAGGCAACTTTAACCCTAGTTAATAAGTGAGAGGGATTTGGCACCCTGCGTGTGTAAGTCCAATCCGATGATCACATAGAGATTTGAGTAGTCAAAAGTCAATAAAAGGACTTTAGGCCTTTTTGCGAGACTTTTAATTTCGTAGGGCCTAAATGTCAAGTTAGTGAATAAAGTGGGTTTCCCTCCAATTTGGATGGTTCTCACTCTTTTTTAAATTTGAATAATTAGGAAGGCATAAATGGACCAATAAGATTCAGAGGCCAGGGTCCTCCTATCTACTATAAAAAGGAACCAACTCGAGTTTCCTACACATGTACATATCATCATTTCAATAAAGCAAATTGGTTCTCTTGTGAAATAGATTTATAAATGTCCTTGCTCTCTATCACTTTTCCTCCATCTCTTATGCTTTTATTGTGTTTTGCTTATTGTTGGATCTGATTGTTATTGGGATTGCATGTTTTTATACCTTTTGTGAAAGAGAAAGGGAGAGAGAGAAAGAGTAAGCTATCTTCATTGTGGATGTAGTATTAATGCTTAGGGTTAATGGATGTTAGAGTTAGATCTGGATCTTCCATTCGTGCTGAAATCTGAACTATGTTATCGCTCTCATGGGAACAAATCTACGTGTGACAACTAGCTTCATCTCCCTGATGCTAGATTGATTAGATCTTGGGTTGAGGATAGGCAAGGAAAAAAACCCCTAAAATTGGTTAGATATCTACTGTTACAGCATTAAAAGGCCAAAAAGGCCTGTAAATAAAAGGCCAAAAGACTTGTCCTGTAACAATATAAATACATGTGCACTATTCGTTGTAAAAAACTCTCAGACACTCAAACTGAAGAGATTCTCAAATTCACTCAATTAGAGACACAACAGCGAGATAAGACAACAAGAGATGTATACTTATTCAAATTCAGAATTATAAATTCGTTTTTAATCAATAGTATCTATTTGTCTAAAAATTGTCTTAAGTTGTCTCTGGCTCCCGCATATAGTTTCTACATGCAAGTTCAATCAGAGCTAATATTGTTCTATTAGTAGATAGATCAGATACAATCCCAATTGAAGACACTAATATTAGTTTGATTTATTCAAACTTTCATCGTGAACTCCTACAACTTTCTCGCAGTACAAACAAGACACGAAGGTCGAACGAGAATAATTCGCGACAGTCAACGTGTCTTTGACTCAAAGCACAAACGATTCGCGAATCAATCGCGAATCGTAGACACACCTCCAGGACCGCAAAGCGCAGAATGGACGCAAAACGAAAACAGCGAAAAGAACAAAAACACACGAAGAGAAATCTTTTGCGCTGTCAACTAGCAGCTCAACAGGCTTCATGCCTAGCTGAAACGAATAGCAACGACGGAGACTAACTAACTAGTTGATTAGCGTTAACTAGTCTTGTGATTCTACGTTTAGCTATCTTGTAAACTCCACACAATGGAGGTATAACCGATCCTCTCTGGATCATAACCAAGAAGAAGAGAGATACTGAATACAAAGATCTATAAGAAACAGAGAGAGACGTAGCGAATAGAGTAAGAAAGAAAAAAAAATACCATAGCTATGCATGAAAGTCTGCCAACGAGCAGAACACATCGAAAGAGTAGAGAGTCAATCCGCCAATGAGCGAGACATTGACGATCTCGCTCTAAAACCAAACTGACAATATAGTCGTCCTATTTTGTGTATCTCTTGGCCTTGTGCTGTGTCTCTTGATTGCTAGAATAAAATATGTTATGTGATGCGTAGTCGAGTGTCTGGGATCTCGTAAGAGCTCCCACACAATAAGAAAATTCAAAGGCACTTTTTTCATGATTTTTGGAGATCCCCTGGGAGATAGCTCTTGAAACTTGGACAGTCACTAGATCTGACCCAGATGCATCTCTAAAAGTCTCTATGAGAGCTCTTGATGGAGGAATCATCATTTTTTTAGTGTGTGTGAGGGTTCCCAGAATCTGAATCTTCAGAACCCTTGCAAGGCATCAAGATTATCCTACCAACCCTCGCAAGGTGCCTAAATGGAATCAGAGTAGTGAAACTAGCCTGCCTGCATGGTCTAATCTTGAAAATACAATCACAGGAACATGTTGTGCGGAGATCACTTCCTGCGAGAGTTGAATCCTCGCAAACAGTCTTAACCCTCGCAAAACCTTTGCATGGCAGTCAAATCACCCTCTAAACTCTCGCAGACTTCTTTGAGGTCTTAGAATTTTGTGAAGATGGTCCCTGCCAAAATTTGGGTGGAACTGAGCAAGGTAAAGTGGATTTCACCAATACGCACTCTAAATTCCGCTATATATGGGCTGAATTCGAGTAATTTGTCACCTTTGCTGGCGAAGCTCTGCTGAAATTTACACTGAAATTTTCAAGTTCTTTGTTTGCAACCAAACTTCCTACCAGCTATCATCTGCTCAGACTGAACACAGATCTACGCTCTGAACTACATTTCTTGCCATCCAACACTCGTTATTCACAGTTTTTTGTCATTTCCACACCTTTTTACCTTTTCCACCATTTTTTCTACTTTTTCGTCTTCTAACTATCACTGCTAACATGGCCTCCTCATCCTCTGAAGACTCTCATGGCTACGGACAGCCGGCCCACTTCTTGAGGCAATGGGATTTTTCCCGACACTTTTTCATTCTGAGATTAACATGGGCCTCGCCCTTCATGCTTACGCCACCTGGGAAGCGCCGAAGACACTCTTCCAATTCCTATACCAAGGTACCATGTACAAGGTCAGGATTAATGCAAACTCGATGGTCACCATTGGCATTATGTCCGGTGACCGTCAGCCCATCTCCCATCGTCAAGCCAAAACTCTGATCAAACCTTTCGTCATCCAAACTGCACCAGAAATTCCAATCCAGACTAACAATGGTTACCTGATAGATGCTATCACGGAACTCATCATTCAGGCGGCTGCACATATGTTGAATAACTTTCTGGTTATTTCAACATTTCGCAAGGATAGAATCCAGTCCAAGCTGCTGAGTCAGATAGTGGAATCCTTTTTGGAATTCCTTGGCCCCTCAGTTGTGCCATAGGACTGGCATAGCTTCCTCATTCGCAAACTAACCATCTCCATTAAACCCAACAACCGTAAGCGTATCGCAGCAGGGCCCCTGTTGTGTAATTTTATCTACGCACTTCTCAAGGCAAAAGTGCACGGTTTCCACCGCTCATCCCTTTTGTCTTCCACCGTGCCGCACACTAACCTCTATCCGCCATCTCAAGCATCCACCTCCTCCCAACCTGCAATTACTGACACAACAGCCAACAAACGAATGTGTGGCGCTGCCTCTACATCTTCATCTCCACCTGCTACCCGAAGACGCACCACCACCACCACACTAACGTCTCCATCAACCACCGCCACTTCTTCCGTACAACCCTCCACTCCGGTCTCTGTTTTCACTACTTCTCTTCTGTTCCATCGACAATTGTTTCTGTGTCCATCCTCGTTTCCTCTGTTGATACCACTTCCATTTCTGTTCCATTATCCACTACTTCGTCCATCACCATCGCATCCTCCATCACTCCTGCCGTCACCATCGCTCCCCTCACGTTTAATCTCTCCGATTCTCAGTTGTCTCCCGACACTCTGGCGTGGATGCAAGTCATCATTTTTTCACCCCCATGCCAGACCCTTTCTGTTCCATCCTCGCCTTCCTCCATACTCCACACCACCCTTCAGTTCCCCTCTGTACCTCCCATTCTCTCGTTTGGACAAACTGTCCTCAACCTCGTTTCCAATGTTGCTTCTCGCACCCCACCTGCTTCTCCACCAAAGGTTGCCAAGGGCAACCAGCCATTGCTTGATGACATATTTGTTCAAACCATTTTCATACCATCGCCAGATCGAACTGATCCCACCGCCCCAGATGACATCAGGTCCAACAAGAATCTCACTGAAGATGATGACAAGGGAACTCCACAAGTCGTCGGGGCCGATACAACACAAGCCCCTACCAGTGCTAGTGTACCGGCTGCTCCCACCGACTTAACGATGGCATACCAGACTCTGGGCAAATACATCCTGGAGGCGATAGCGGCCAAAGCTATTTTGGAAGGCAGGGTACTACACCTAGCAACAAGCAACACACAGCTGCGAGTGGAACTCACAAAGCTGTAGCACAAGCTGATTCTAGCTCAACAACATGAACAAGAAGGGCAACGGGAGATTGCCAAGCTGCAACAGAAGGAGGAGGGCCTCAGTCTATACATCCAAAGCCTCTCCAAAGTGCTGACAGAGGCCTCCACGAAGGTGGGGGAGCTTCAATCCAAAGCGTTCCAACGGCTTGCTCCACTCTAGGCGCAACTACAAATTTAAGAAGCAGAAAAGTCCTACAAAATGAAAAGTTCGTCTGGTTAGCTCAACCTGCACCAGACTCAAGGCCGCTATTTGAATCATAAATGAATCTCTTTTGGCATCAGGTACAGGTCTATAGCCAAACCTTAAACAGCTACCAGGCAGAGTTCAATAAATATCGAACAAGCGCAACTCACGAGCTCGCCCAGGCCAAACAAGCCCTCAAGGCTTGCCAATAGTTCATGGAGAAAAAGGCCCAGTCCACCCCTGTGATAATTCCACCGCCACCTGTTTTTGACGCTGCACATTCCAGTTCAAGCCAGGACCAAAGCCAACAAGCAGCAGGGAGATTTAGCCAAGATCAAGGGTCCGAAGGCCAAGACCAAAGACCAACAAATACGGGCGTGGAGACGCGAGACCAAGGCGCAAGGCGCAAGTACCATCCAAAGCCAAGAAGAAGGACAGGTAACATCATCCAGAGGTTCGTGCACCATATCTGCCAACTGGGCCTTCCGAAGACCAAAGTCCGTGGAGGAGAAAATAAATGAATTCCTATCAAAGTATCCCCACGAGTCGTCAAGAGGCGGCTGGCAGATATCGTTTTCAGCTCAAACAATAAAGGGCAAGGAGCTGCAAGCATTACCCGCCCTCCAACCACAACCAAAGTGGCGTCAGTAGCTATTTGAAAGAGACCCCTGGGCCATTAGGGCCTACGTGACAAGTCCACAACAATTATGGGTGAATGCGCATTTCCCGCCATGTACACGACAATCCAAATGGGCGGAATGCGGCACCCCTTTGAACAAAATCACAATTCAAAACTTCAATTGGCCGATCATTCCATCATAGTACAGTTGGACTATGGATGTAGATGCCAGAAGGGCTCTCACCACATTCACAAATCACTATTTCAACTGCCCTGATCCAACAGTCCGCGGGGCAACCACTTACGCCCGGGACTTAGAGCATTTAATGGGGATCGAAACTAAATGGGACAATTTTCTCCCCCCCATATTCCTTGATCTTAATAAGGCGCTACCTTTCGACAAAGTCGAAGATCAGTTGCCAGTCGCTCGTGTGTATTACCGAGCTGCCCTTCTTGGCGATCCATGCACACGCAGATTCCAAACGTGGGTCAACCAAGATTGGCTTACAGGAGTCCACAAGTCCCTTCACATGCCCAAGGACTTGAAGAAACTGGACCGCCTCAACTTTATGGAAGACGTCACAACCTACCTGATCCAACAGAGGTGGGCCAACAAGACTCTCTACTGAACCAGCAGAGTGCCGAGGGATCGGCACTACTTCAGGCCGTGGGTCCTGCTGGGGGTATTCCCAACGAAATGTAAATAAATAAAATCGACCAATAAAACGTGTTGCAAGGGCATGGCATCCTGCGCGTATAAGCTCATGGCCCAATGAGCACGCAAGCTTGAGTGTAAATAAAATAAAATAGACTTGGGCCTTTGAATTAAAATAAAACTAGAGGCCCAAAGTCATTTTCAAACTTAGAGATTACTTTTTAGAGTTGGGTCCAAATTGGGACTCACATGAATCTTGTGAACTTTAATGTACTTTTTGTGGACCCTTGGATAAAGTTGGGCCCAAGATGAATGGATAGGATCAATGTAGATATTAGCCAATAGGATTTTGGGCAAGGGCCTTTCCCATTCTTTAAAAAGGCACCATTTGTACACTATTTTCATGCTTAATAGAGAGGAGGACACTCTATCATTTTGATAGAGTGTCCTCCAGAGACTTTTGTCAAATCTCGCTCGACGTCTTCCGTCACGATCTCAACCAAAGGCATTCCTTTTGATCTCGACCGCACCCATTTGTTCAAATCTCAACTGAGGATTTTCTATCAACTCTCAACTGAGGTCATTTGATCTCCACCAAGGATTTTCTATCACATCTCAACCGAGGACATTTGTCCAAATCTCGACTGTGGCCATTCCTTCCGACCATATACATCATATCCCTAACCTTCACTATTTTCAGTTTTTCAACCACCCAAAACCTTTGCTATTTTTGGCTTTTCAACCACCAGAAACCTTCGTTTTTTTCGCTCTTCGATCTTTCAGTCACCCAATACCTTCGCATTATTCGCTTTGCTACTAAAACCTTTGTTTTTGTCTATTTTTTCCCCACCCAAGACCTTCGCATTCATCGGCTTTCTCCATAGCCCACAAAATTTTTCGCATTTCTGCTCCTCAAAATTTTTCGGATTTTTCGAACCTCAACCTTCGCATTTTTCATCCATAACACAAAATCATCACGTTTTTCGCATTGTCACAACCATAAACTGTATCGCATTTTTCATTTTTGCAACATTCGCATTTTTCGCTTTTTGTAGCACTCACTCTGTCTTAATTTTTGAAAAAAAAAAAAAAACAATATTTCCATCCTTTTCAAGCCTAAAAATCACATTTTTTTGGGATTTCACAACCTTCGCATTTTTCGCTTTTTCCCACCTTCAAGTTTTTCGCTTTGTCACAACCCTAATCTGTCGCACTTTTCGGTTTTTGGGCATAACCATCAATTGTCGCATTTTCGTTTTGACCCTAAACCCTTAGGGATTCAAAACGTTCGGGTTTTTCATTAATCCTCAAGTACTCTAGATTTACTATCGATTGTCCTTATGATCCAAATTCTGCAGAGGACTATCCACCAGAGATGGTCTCTCCATCTACCGAACAAGCTCGATTCAATAGATATTCTAGGATGAAGTCCCAAATCCATGAGCCCTCAACTATCCCATTTGAACGATAAACGTACTCCAAAGTTAGATTTACCTAAGTATGACGACAGCACTGGCCCTCAAAGATTTTTTCAAGTCTTTGAGAATGCATGTGATGTCTATGGCGAGACATCACCAAAAGCCACGGTCTAGCTCTTCTCGATGACCATGATCGATTGAGCACGAGAATGGTTTTTTAACCTTGATTGCGACGATAAACGAGACTGGTCACTCTTGAAGAAAGCATTCATTAGATGATTCAAGTCCTTTTGTCTGATCAAAAGTTCTTTTGTCAGGCTAAGTAACATCAAAATGACAAAAGATGAGAAAGTACGTGACTACATAAAATGATTTAAAAGATTAAAAAGTTAGGTACATGAACAACCAACCAAATCTATGCTCATCATTTGGTTCCTCGTTGGACTCCCACGATGGATAAGACATGAACTTTGCTCCAATGATGAATACAAATCATTGAAACAAGCCATGTTTGATGCCATTCAAGAAGAAGATGAGGGATCAGATGTCGATGAGCCACGTGAACGGAGAGCACATCTTGTTGTCTAGGAAGCTTGACCAAATGAGGAAACAAGAGAACAATTACAAAAAATACAAATGGAGTTGCTTAACTAGCAGCAACAATAACAACAGATGGAGAAACTCACGAAAGAGTTTCAAAATACTCTCAAGTCTATCCAGAGCTCCATGTCGGGTCAGTTACCTACTGGCCAAATCCATCATCAACGAGAGAATACTTGGTGCCCTCACTGTCGAGGTGCACACACTAGCAATGAGTGCCCATCATACCAACCAGTCTCGGATACTTCCTTGATCAAATGCGACATCTGCAACTTTATGGGCCATACCTCATTATATTGCTATCATAACCCGAGGAACCAGTCTCACAACCAGTCAAGGGGCCATTATCAACCTCCTTGACAACAGTTTGTTTCACAAAACCAAAATCAGCACTATCCACCACGAAACAACCAAATCCATATACAAGAGTTGCCCCGACGGCCTAGACATGAACCTCAGCAGTAGCTGGCACTCTTAGGTCCACCTCCAAAGGGACAACTTGATCCAGGAGCACAAAAACATAGACACCCTCGAGAATTTGCACAAACACATCTTGTGGACAACTCCTACGATCACACATATAATCACGATACAACACTCCCATCTGCTAGTTCTCAACCATATCCAAGTGACAACTCATTCTCGTGCAACAGAGATGAGTATTCCATGACCTCAAAAAGCCAAGCGCAGCTCACCATCCAAGATGGTTATGCTATTGCCACGGGACCAATGAGCAACCGCTATTTTATGTGTGGCAAACTGGCCACTTCATGGCTGATTGTAAAGTTAAAAACCAATACCATGCGGAGTGTCCAGAATGTGTTTGCAAACACAATTTCAAAGACTATCCTAAACAACCTAACAGGATCCTTCCAGCACATCATATATCATCCAAACCTGTTCGAGTTCTTATTAGAGCCCAGCGCCAACACCAGAAACAATAGCAACACATTAACAAATCAGCTGACCATCAAGGAAGCCCATTGACAGCTTCCACTTTATCCAAAGATTACCTAGACCCAAAAGTGGAACAAAGGCATTTAGAGATGAGTTTTTGCGAAAGGAAGAAAATACGGACGGTCTGTTATCCGCTCCAATCCCCGAAAAAGAGCAACCCTACAGGGACTTGATGCATGTCTTTTTCAAATTGATGCTACACCCTTACGGGCTGAGGAAATCACTCAGTTCCTAACAATAGGCAGACTCAAAGAAGGCCTGAAAACAGTTGCAAAACAAAAAAATTTGCTTAAAGCAGTGCCCTTTCAACTAATAGCAGGACAACTTTACAAAAGGGGCATTGACGGTATTATCCAACAATGCGCTTATAAATCTGAGATACGGTCTATCATATCTCAAGCTCATGAGGGGGCATTGACGACAGTCACTTCTCTGCTGAAGCGATAGCTAAGTTTTTTTTTCGAGCAGGCTTGTGGTGGCCATCATTATTTAAAGACACCAAAACATGTGATGTCTGTCAGCGAGCCAAGAAAAATATGAAAGCAGACTTCACACCCTTGACTCCCATTATAGAAGGCGAAGCCTACCATAAATGTGAAATCAACTTTGTTGGACCAATCAGCCCAGCAACGAAACACACTCAGGCCCGTTATATCTTAATAGCCATAGATTACGCCACTAAATGGGTTGAGGGTCAGCAACAAAGGACGCCAACGCGAAGACTGTAGTGTGTTTTCTTTACAAAAACATTATTACACATTTCGGTTGTCCTATTGAGCTAGTTAGTGATCATGGCACGCACTTCTTAAATGTCGTCATTGATCATTTGCTCAGCCATTACCTTGTAGTTCACCAAAAGAGTACACTGTACTATCCTAGGTGTAATGGCCAGGCCAAGTCCACTTACAAGACGATCTGTAAGATATTGACAAAGATAGTAGAGACAAGTCGCTCAAATTGGGAAACAAAACTCTTCTCAGCTATCTGGGCTTACCACACAACTCCAAAGAAAGCCACAGGTGGGTTACCCCTTTCCATCTCGTGTATGGTCAAGAGGTGGTAATGTCTGTTGAGTTCTTAGTACCTTCTCTAAGAGTCATGGAAGCCTTCTCTACAGATCTCTATGAGGAAGCTACAATTGAGCAACAAGTAAAAACCAGGCTATTTACGTTAGCGCAGTTATGCGAAACTAGACTCATATCCTACCACGCACAACTAGTTAACAAAAGGCGCCAAAAGGCCTGACATGACCGTCACTTATGCAACAAGGATTTACACTTAGGTGACCAAGTGCTTCTTTATATATCTAAGAAGCACCCCAGAAAATTAAAATTCAAAAGTGGGGGTCCTTAAGTTATCAATAAAATCTTTCCTAATGGTGCAGTCTAGCTGCAAACACTTGAAAGAATACTCCTAGACACTGTCGTCAACGGTGGTCGTCTACGGCGGTATTACAAGGGGTTGTTTTTTGTTGACCCCATTTAACTCTAATTCCATGGTATATATTTTACATTTTTTCTTGTTTTGTTATTGTCTTTTTGCATGCCTATTTTTGTATCCTTTTATTGTTTTATAATTCATCATGTATTTATTTACTTTGAGTGCATCTTCTTTTTTCTATGTGTCCATTTGCCATGCGTGTTGTAGGTCAACAAATGATAGACTACATCACAAGGACAAGATTTGTCACACTTTAGGCCCACCTCATTTCTGTCTATATGATATCTCAGTACTTCCAATTATAGTATACATCTATCACGGGGATACTGTGAAAAATACAGATCCTAAGTGGATCTAAACTCCAAGATCATTGGCTTGAATGCTTGCACTCCAAACTACATAAGCTAGGAATTGGCAACACATTCTATGCTACCTAGAATGCAAAGAACTTGATAAAAAAGCATTTATCACAAATGGAAACTTCCATAAACATCAAGTGCGGCCCAAAATAGCATTATACAGTCCATAATACATCAGCCTATCACTTTTGGAAAGCACCTAAGATCATACACAATAGCTTGAAGACAATACACACAACAATGCTCTCAATGGAGGAAGAAACAATGACAATGATCTATTGATCTTAATGAAGCATACAAAAGGTTTCTCCAACCTGTTCTCCACGAATTTCAGCCTAATATAGGTGAGAGAGATGACTCTCTCTCCTCTCTCTAGAACTTAGGACCCAATTTTAGGACACCAGTAACCTAAAATAGCCAATTTTGGCCTATATGTCCAAATAACATGATTTTAGTGTCATTTAGAAGGTCCCGAAGTTTGAGACTTCTTCAACATGAAATATATACTAGAATAAAAGTATCTAGGTATCTTTCACACGTGTGAAAGGTTAGATCCAAAACTATGTACAAAAATTGCCAATTTAGGCCTCAAACTAGCTAGGAAATGTTGACAATTTTCACACTCCCTCTTCAACTTAACTTGCTAGTTTTACAACACTACTTTGCTCCAACCTAAGAATGATCTCCATCATGATGATAGATCTCTTTTCAAGTGTTCTAATATGTACAATATGAAGTACAACATAATTGATATAGATAATAGTGCCCATATAGGATGCTTCACTATTTCTTACATCAATTTTACATAGAATGGTGAACAAGATACATGTAAAAGAACATAGAATAACAATGAAAGGATTCCTCCATGTATCCACCTTTGAGTTCTCTGTAAAACAGCAGCAAACAAGTTGTAAGTGAAAGTAACCAACAGGTGTTTGCATGCCTCGTCCACATTCCACTATGCCCATAGTGAATGCACCATGTATCTCCATGAATGAACCTCCATCACCACCTTGCCTTTGTAGATCTCCAATCCACGAAAGCCCTTGAGTGAATGAATGCCAAAATGATGTGTTCTCTGTTCCATTTGAATGAGCAAAACCTGAACTTGAAATACTTGAAGTATCTCCACAAGATTTGCATATAACGCTTGATCCTACATTGTCAACAATTTGCCAATTTGCCAACACTAGGATGCTAGATCTTGAACTTTGCTCAAAAGTAAACATATTGACCACTTCCATATCTTTTGAGATTTGAATGAATGCATGTACTTGATCATAAAAACCAGCAATGATAACTATTCCATCTCCAAGATCCAAAAGATGCAAAACTGTGGAACTAGTTTCATTGAATTTTGACAATTCCAACACATTGACATGACAATGTTCATACATGAGATTAAACAAGTAAGGTAGAGTAAAAGGACACTTCCTTGCTGCTCCAAGAACCTTACTTGAACCTTCAAGGACCTGTAAAAACAGATCCAAGATGCTTTGCCCATGTGGCTCCCCTTTCATGCTTTTGACTAGCTTCCAATTGCTACTTGCCTCTTGGTGTTGATGAAGCAATTCAAGATCAACATCTTGATCTTCCAATAAAACATCAAGGACTTTGCATTTATAAACATCTTCAGATCTAAACCTCTGAAGATACTCCCTCTCAAACACATGATTAACATCCCACAAGATCTCATCATTGCTTGATTTCAACCTTTCACTATAGTTAGTGAAAACAATGTCACCATCATAAACCAAAAGATAGATTTCTACACTTCTATCCAACATGAAGTAGAGTAGATGAAGTTGAGTATCAAACCTAATAAAACCAGCCCATTTGAGCTCAAACCAAACCTCAACAAGATCTTCCTTGCCTTGAAGAAATTGCCACTTGAGTTGCTCCATGTAAATATCTTCTTCAAGATCACCATTCAAGAAGGCATTAGTAACATCCATTTGCCACATATCCCAATCATAAAGAGTTGCAAGAGAGATTAGGATTCGAATAGTTACCATCTTTGCCACGGGTGCAAAGGTCTCATCATAGTCAATACCATATTCTTGAGCATACCCCTTTGCCACCAACCTTGCCTTGTACTTGTTGATTGATCCATCTTGATTTGTCTTGATCTTGAAGATCCACTTACAACCAATTGCCTTCTTGTCCTTTGGAAGCTTTACCAACCTCCATGTGTTGCTTTTGATGAGTGCTTGATGCTCATGATCCATGGCTTGGATCCATTCCTTCTTTTGAATTGCTTCACCTACACAAGTTGGTTCATCAAAAGAGGTAAGAAAAGCAAAGTTAGAGTTGTCCACCACTTGCTTTCCTTTTTCATCATAGGTTAGCCTTGATGGCTTAGCCCTTTGCCTTTGAGTCTTCCTCGAAGTTTGCTTTGGAGTGGCATCTCCATCTTCATCCAAGACATCTTGCACATCATGATGATTAGTAGGCACATCAACATCAACATCAACAACATTGGAAACATTCTCTTCATGAAAGATGACATCCCTACTTATGACAACTTTCTTTGTAGAAGGAATGTACACTTTGTAAGCCTTGCTTACTTCACTATAGCCAACAAACACACCCTTCTTTGATGAAGGATCTTCTTTAGTTCTATCATCAAGTGTGATATTGACAAAACATGTACATCCAAAGATCCTACAATGCTTGACACTACTTTCTCAGCGGTAGTCAAACATACATGAATTCGCTTGTTATTCATGTATGCAGTGGCTCATGATCTAAAAATCCATATTGTGGATGCGAAAACTGCTTTCCTGCACGCAGAATTGGAAGAAGACTTATTCATGAACCAACCACTTGGTTTTGTAAACCAAAAATATCCAAAATATGGATGTCACATGAATAAAAGCATTTATGGTCTGAAACAAGCAGCCAGACAATGGTACAGAAAGAAGGATGAAGCACTATGTTCCTTAGGCTTTAAACCTTTATTTGCTGAATCAAATGTCTATATCAAACATGTCCAAAATGAAATAATCATTCTAGCTGTCTATGTAAATGACACACTTATCTTCTCAAGAAGAGATAAGTTAATTTTAGATGTCAAAAGAGACATTTTTGAAATATTTGAGATCGTTGACCTAGGAGAAGCTAAAATCTATCTAGGCTTGCAGATCATGGGAGACTTTGAAGGTGGAGGTAGATGAGAGAAAATGTAGGACATTTTGTGAGATTGTGCATTTGTCTTACTTTGGTGAGGATATTGGATGTCTCAACACTTGGTGGGCACTCTTAAGCTTACATTTGATAAATGACCTTGAAGCACACATAATACAACGGGTTTTAAATTTACATCCATGGGCTTTTGACTTCTTAAATGGCAAAAGACTATTAGCCACTTTTAAACTACATAGTCTAAGGTTATTTGCATTTTATTTTATTTAAGCAAGACCTCGACTATACAAGCGTTTATCAAAATGAATTTTAAGGAGGCAAAGAAACTTTTTCATTTGTAGGTCAATGGTTCTTTAATTTGTACTTTGTATAAAGTCATTACGGTTAAAATTTCTCGAGAGAAAAAGAAAAAGAAGTTTTGCAATATTTTGCCACATTGCTTGAAGGCATTTATATTACTTTACAAACTAGATTCAACTAAACAACAATCCATGGTGCATCTAGCTTACATATATCTAGCGTTGCGCACTGAGTAAAAAAATATACTGTTATGTGACTAACTTATTCAAATACTTATTTGTAGCTTGCATGAGGTATTTGCCTGAGGTTTTGATACTAAAAATCGTTCATTGAAGCATTGGAATCTTCCAATAGTGATAAAATTAGATTTTGCTCACTAAGCCCACTCTCTTCCACAAGTTATAGCCTCTATGCTATGTCTAAAACAAGTTTCTCTCCAAGAGCACTAATGAGGTGGATGCAGCTCCCATGACTCAAGATTTTTTCTTGGTAACGTCCAGCCATCAAAGCGAGTAAGGATTTGATCACACTCAAACAATGTTTCTAGCGATGCCTCAACTAATTAGCATGCAATTTGATTAGATCACTAGCATTTTAAAACTTTTGACCCCTTCATACACCCTCTCAAAGTTTATACTAGCTTATAATCTTAGCCCTCCTACAAATATGGTACAAGTTAGTCATGCTTGAAATTGGTTACAAGTTTGACGTCATACTTAATGTAGGCCGTTTTGCAACCACGATAACTAGATGTTTTGCAACTCGAAGATGCATTTTTTTCAAGCATTTATCAACACACTCCAAAAGGTTGAATCCAACCATAAATAGAAGTTCGACACACTCAAGTTCAAGAAATATAAAAATCAGACCTTGATTCTTTATAGCCCGCCCATCATCTCCAAGTATGACCCAAAGATAGCTAGATATTTTGTTTTGTGTGTTTGATGTTTGTAAATAAAAGCTACTTCCTTGTCCTCTAAGTAGGGTAGAAATCATCTTACTTGCAATTCCCACTTCAATTCACAATCATATTCTTAAAGCATGTGTAAATCTAGATAAAATGGATAGTAGCTCTTCTCCACAAGCTACTTTGTAGTTTGCATGGAGGGGAAGAGTAACATGTGCCTTTAGAATCTAGATTCATGGCTAACATTGGCTCAATAATTTAGTCTAAGACTTACTTGAAAAGAAAGGCTCTTAGCTTAAAGAGGTTTGAAAGGTGGTTACTTTTACGTGCTGGGTGGGCAAACCCAACCCAACAAACAGGACACCACGTGGCCCATCACGTCTGTTGCAGGACTATGACTTATAAAACACGAAAGGGCCCAGATTCATGCTGGGTTTCAGGATGGAGCTTGGAAGTGTCTTTTTTGGCATGTCACGCTACCACCTAACATTAGACGTTGGACGGTGAGCAGTGATAATGATTATGATGCCTCCGATCCAGACGAATAATTCACTTTACAGTGCACCTCTCTCTTGGAACCCATCATAATCGCATTTCAAAATTGTATGAGAATAAGGTACGCAATCCAACAACCGGAAAACTGCTATTCTTTCACCTGAGGATAGTGTTCGTCGATGGGGCTACTGCTTCCTTGGCTAACCTCATCGAACCCCAAAACTGCATAGAATCATTGAAGGCAAATTTTCTGAAAGAAATTAGCCAAAACATGCGGCATGTCCACAATTTTTAGATAATAAGAACACAAGCATAATATTTTAAAAAATGTAGAGAGTACAAAAGGAAGGGTCCCTCATCATGTCAGAGACCAGTTGTTATTACAACGAAGAACGGGTTGTTAGACAACCCGTTTCTATTGTAATGCCAGTCCATCTTGGCCTTTCTCAATTGCTCATCCTATTCTGGACCCCACTGAGTAAATGCACATGGCTTTAGATCTTTACTTATAAGGCCTTTGCCATTTGGCCATGTGAAAGTGCCGTCCTGGAGGTTTTGACTTTTGACTGGATGCCTCACCTAGCTGTCTAGATTTGGCAAAAGAGTAGGATATCAGCGTATTCTAAATTTAATATTCTAAGCGCTTAAATCTGCTTCAGATAAGTAAGGTGACGTCCAGGGCCCACGTCATTCACCCACATGCATGAAGAAGTCACATAAATCCTTTCAGATTCAGAGGCAGATTCAGGTAAGTAACGATTAGTTTTCAAAACTTCTCAGGTAAGTAAAGATCGGTTTTCAAAACTTCTTAGTGGTAAGGTCTCGGGTAGGGGTCGTCAGTTGCTAGGTACCTATAAATAGGTTGGAGAATTGTGAGTCGTGACATGGTGAGTATAGGATGATGCTTTGTCACTTATATGTTAAAAGTATAGCTCCACATAAATAAGGAAATCTAGACAATATAGGTAGTGCCACATGGGAAAATATAAACTACACTGTTCCAATGAGTTGTGAGTTGATTCGAACTTAAACCTCCCTTTTGTCTGCTTAAGGTCTATCCTCCACACAAATACAGACATACCAGAAAAAAACTATAAGCTGAACAGCGTAAGGGTGAGACACTGCTTGTTTAAAGATAAGAGCTTCAACTTCCAAATAGAAAATTATCAACAGCATCCCATTCTGAATGAAAGGAACTCAATTTTTTAAGCCACCCAATGTCTTGGTAATAAAGCATACACCATGAATTTATAAAATTTCTGTTAGCAGGACGTATAGCAGTAAATGGCCTTCAAGAATATATTGTGTTTATTCACATCCAGTATACACACTTACCAACTTCAAGCTTGGTTAATGAAGCAAGGACATAAGAGGAGCATTGCGCTGCACCTGATAACTAGAACACAAGGTGCTTTCAAGGCAATGCCAGCATGAAAGCAGAAATGACAAATTTACTTCGAAGTCAAAATTTCCTGAGGCGTCATAACATTATACTGACTATTTCAGATACCATGCAGCAATAAAATGTGATGCTTTCAAAAAAATTCATTTGAATTCTCTGGTAATATTAAGCAAGTCATTTTCCTGGTTTTGTATCCTGAACAAATACTACTACAGATTTGTTTCCCAAAGCAGATGCTGCAGATTCAACATGTTGAAGAAGAAATTCATAGATCTTCCGTTTTAATTTGGCTAATGTCTCGCTAAATGGAGACTCCACACTGTCTCCTTTGCCAGGACCAACCTGATCTAGCCAGTCATTTACTCGTTTTAGTTGTGACAACATCACTGCGAGCTGATCATTGTCCAATTGTGAAAGAGTTTTTGACTGCATGCCATCCTTAACAGCTTCGGTTGTAGTTGGCCCTTGAAACCCACTGTCCAGGGCTTCTTCCATGAACTTGAGAAACCAACTTTGTGAATCAGCATGTAGTTGCTTAGCTAGGACAGCAGTATCTTTAAGCCCACCTCCTTTGACCCATTCTATGGGAACACATGCTTTCACTGGAGAATCCTGAGAGCTACCTTTGAATGAAGCCTTTGCACTGGAAGATTTGATAGAAACAGAACGACGGCTAAATGGGAGAGTGGACTTTACAGTTGGTGTAGCCAACACTTCAGATCCATTAGGTCGCCTCCTCTCACTTCCAGTTTGTGTGACTGATGACAGAGCAGGCCTGCCCAGCACTTTGTTAAGAGACAACTGCTGTGACGCCTGTGTGGACATAGCTTTTGATGATGGTGTGGATTTGCGATCTTTAGGGAGACAAGAAGTGAGCAATGTTGCAGATGTGTCTAGAACAAGCACAGGCTGGTTATGCCTGACAATTCCTTTAGGAGAATCTTTCTTAATGCCATTTCTTGTGGCAAACTGCACATCCAAGCGACTCAGAAGAGAGAAGCTAGCAAGGTCTGTGGACAAAGCAGCAGTAACCCAAATAGTTGCATTTTTGGCCTTCTCCTCGGCAAGGTCACGATATTTTCCAAGCAAATCAGCCATAAGTTCAGGAATATCTGCTTCTTTATCTGGACTCATTTCTGGACTGTCAGTTGGTTGGATGTCAGAGTTTCTAGTCGATGACATAGCATCTGCAACATCCAAGGCACGTAAAAGTACCGGATGGAGATTCAGAAACTGCTCCACTGTGGATTGAGGGAGGTCTGGCTTTGACGAGGAGCACAGCTCAGCAAACATACTGCACACATGTCATCACATAGAACAGTCAGAATAAAGCACGACAAACAAGCGATTTTTTACTACAGATCACTGATTTCTCATTTATATATCTTGTCTGTGTTGTACGTGTGCCTATTTAATGTAAGAGTTTTCTTTTTTTTTTTGCATGCGGAGGGTTCTAGGGGACGGTTGTGTTTGCACTTTTGAATAAGAACATTGCACTGCCACACTTAGGTAATGGAAATCCAATGTCCAGTCATCACTTCCAAATTGAGCCTAGTGCAATAGTTCTTCGTACGAATCAAATATGGTCATGCCACGATGCGAACTGAACTAAGCATATATCTACCTGTTGGAAGTTTAAAATACAACCACCAAATATTGGTGTCAACAAATGTTTCCAGATGGAAAAGACAAAAAGATACTCGTGAGAAAAAGTGTATGAGGAATAGAGCATTTTGTAAATAAAAAACAATTTTTTCTTGAGATGGCAAATGTCTAGATTCACAAATTCAACAAAAGTTCGTGATGCGATTAAGTAACCCTCGGAACAGAATATAATACAGTGAAATATCAGCAGATTCTGTACTAAAACACCAGCACTGGAAAATAAAAAATCTTAGCCATTCAGCTAAGACCACTCTTAATTAGAGTGAGTGTCAATAGTACTATGTCCTGCCTCCTTCCAAACTTATTTTAGTGATCACGCACCTAAAAGCTCTTAACTAAGGCACCAAATTCTAGCCTGCCAACACGATTTAAATAACCATTTTCCCATTTGTTATCATGAAATAGGCAATGATGACAATGTCTCATAGCCATGCACAAGTGCATCAGGATCTCTTGTCAGAAAATTAGTCTCTTCCTCACAAAAGATCCAGGCTACATCTTTAGATCATGGACCTGTATTACCATGCAGCCTTCATCATGACATTGCCAAAAGTTCAAAGACGATTGCATACCCCAAGCACAGAAGCTTTAAAAAGATGAGTTCAATGATAAGAAATCAACGCAAAAGAAGTGATGCATGGGCGAAGAGGAGGTGAAGATCATATGACCTGCATAGAGTAATGTTTGGCAATACATGGCAATATCAGCACAAAAATGCAGCCTGGGATACCTCCATCCCAAACTCTCCAGCAAAGTTGTTTCCAAAATAGTTGTGTATCAATGCCAGATTACACGTCCCTGGAACATTCTATGTTCCACTGCTGGTAATACACTAGCCCCTGGAATCTGCTCTGAATTCCCTTGTGAGGTGTCACTATACTGTAAATACCAGGGTCCAAGTCCAAGATTTCAAATTTAGAGCTTCCTGGGCATCCAAACTTTCCCATCCAAGTCCGAACTATAGGATCATGATCCACAGAAAATCAAACAAGTTCAGATATGGATCACATATGGGAACCACTTCTGCCAGATAGGATCAAAAGACATCCTCAACAGAACGCTTCCACAGGAGGTTGTCCTTTTGGTTCTCCTTTGTTGGAACCATCTTAATCTACTCACATGCGATTCACAGGAACCACATCAATTGGCCCACAGACAGTAGTCAAGGGATCCAAGCCCAATCAAATCTCTGTATTCTTATAAAAATCTGCTCTGCAGAAACTAAATGAAAATCATGTAGGCAATTTCAACCTGATGCGGTTCTCAATACTACTTTCAAGAAACTCCAGAATTAACTGGAATCCACTAGAATGCTGGAAATAGAACTTTCCAGCCATCCATAGAACAAATTGTGCTGACTTCAGAGCCTGTGAACTTGCAATGGTATCACCGACCTGACTGCTGGACAATAGCCTTGGCATCCCATACAACCATAGCCCACCCCATTGAGGGGATGGCTCACATAGTTCAAAAGATCACTGAGAGCTCCCATCAATTCAGGCCGCAAATAGTTTGAATGACTCAACAGTCCCTAAGGTAGTCACAGCCAAAGCCTACATATCCCATGTGTGGATACATGCAACATGCTCCCATTATCGAATTTACGTCCACTATCTGACCCCAGGTTGCCACTCAAGTCATAGGCTAAACATAAGTGATCCCAAGTGTGATTGCCACTTGGAGCCATACCTCCCTGGGCTTCCATCAGGGACACTTGTCACTGACTCTAACAAGGACATCACACCCTCTAGATTTCTGTATAAGCAAGGAACATCTCTGACTTTGGTACATTCAGGCCACCTGACCTTTGGAGTCTATAGCATCTATGTAATAATATCCCACAGGGGATTCACTATCATATTTGGCTGTATACATCAATCATACATATACATTTGGGAGGAGACGCCTTTGGATGTTGAAGCAAATTTCAACTAGACATATTTTCTCCACATGAGATACATGTTACCACCAGAATATCAAGACCAATTTTCACATAGCCTTAAATACACAATGTAGTTGACGTTTCAAACATATTTTCAAAATGTCCTAGACCTCTTTAGATGGAACAGCCTTGCTCTGATACCAAACGTGTGTGGTTGAAATTTGGTTTGACCCCCCAAAGGCCCTTCCCAAACTGCCAAATGTATGGTTGATATATATACCACCAGATATAAGGTGGATTCGCTGTAAGATACTTATATGATTAATGTGTACTATCTTCTTGTAGGCACCAAAAATTGTACATACAACTAAAACAGTACATGCCTGGTAATTTTCCACCATGTGTCAATGCAATACACCTACATAACAAAAAGGGGCTGTAGTAACATTTAGCAACAACTGCTAGCTCTTTCTAGCCGAACAAATGTAATATACCATGAAAATTTGAACACTAACTAAATTTATCATAATGATCTCTACCCAGGAATAACCCTGTGATTGTCACCTTGAATGGTGCTATTTTTGGTGTGTACATGTCCTGGAGTGTTTGGAAGGGGGGATGTCTGATTGATTTTGTGAGCATCAGGTCTTGGCACGAGTTGTCGACCCATATGAGCTTTACAAGGAATGTTGATATTGGAATCTTCTAGTGAATGTAGATTGGAATGTGAATCCTCTCTAGGATCTCTTCTAGAGAGAATAGATGCAATCGCTGACTGGGCCATCGTGTTGGCAAATGGTTGCTTGTATGAGAGGTGGAACATTTTGTATCTAAAGGCAACTTGTGCTCCTTGTAAGCAATCTAGGATACTGCTTCATAAATAGGACAAGGTGTATCCTCTTCATCGTAACATATAGTGTAGCTGCATATGGGAAGTCCATTTTCTCTGGCAATCCCTTGAAGTATACTGTCTCCTTCCAAAGCTGATGTGATAAATCAAGGGTTCTACTCTTGAAAAACCAACTGTACAGGCTAAAGATTGAAGGCAACTGTTTGGGGAATGAACGTGCTATCATCACAAGGCTGCAGCCTATATATATATTGTCTATCATCAGAGTCTAGGTTTACTGTTTGTATTCTAACCATAATCAAAAGCTTGATAGATTTAATTGCAGTTGACAGGAAAATGAATGATGAAGATTTGGGTCCGACCCATAAGCAGTTTGGCTCCATCATTGAAAGTGTTTGTAACAGGGCTAAGTTTGGCTACAAGAATCAATCCTTCATCTTTTGAAGAGCTACATTTACAAAAGAAAAATATCAAAAGAATTTTGCAGCAGAAAAAGATATTTAAGATGCTCTTGTGACAATGGCCAACATGGTGGAGCAACAGCAGAAATGGAGGCAAGAAAATACAATTGAAGTGCTGCTTTGGGTTGTTGATACTACTGAAAGGATTTTGTGAATAGATTTGGGTGAAATAAGACAAGATTCCACAAAGAACGAACAGCAAACTTCAGTGAAGGGAGAAATGGAGAAAAGTTAAGTAGAAGAGATAAATGGAGAAAAGTTAAGCAGAAGAGATAAATGGGAAAAAGTTAAGGAGAAGAGATGACATGACAAAGTGAAATACACTGTCAAAGAACATGGCCTACACACAGCAGTATCGCCAGTACAAAGAATATCTCCAGCTTCAAGAGAGAGATGTTTATTACAATTTACTAGTGCCGAAAGTCTCATTATCACCTTAAAAAGGCGTTTTCATCACCAGTGTTGAGGAACAAAATGTTGCCATCACCAGATCTGAGATCATAATAGATAAGATTGAGAGAAATTTCAAGTGCAATAGGAAAGTACAAAACAAGTAATGATAGTACAGTACAGAAACAAATGAGAAAAATAAACAAAGGCTCATCATGCACATTGCATACTACGCTAATGGAGAGTCATTATTAATCTTTTACGATATTGATGTTGATGGCTCCCCCTGGAATGCATAGTCAACTTATTTTTGCTTTCTCCTCTTACATAAAGTGCTTTCAAGGGTTTGGTGTTTTTTTTTATATTGTTGTTTGTGTGACCTGGAACATGCTCTGTTCTAAAGTCCTGGCTAGCATAAGTAGATACTAAAGAGCATCAAAGCATGTGCAATCAGAACCAAATATTTGGTGTGAGATGATCAGGCAACGTTTTTGTGATCAAGAACCAAAGAAAAATAACAGCTGCAGAAACAGGGAGGCTGATGAGCACAATAAGAGTAGATACTAGAAATGATGGACGACGTACTATATAAATTCTATGGATATTTTCTTGGCAATAAAGTACATACACAGCTCTAATGATTATGCATCACGTTTGATGCTATCAACAGGAAGTATTAAAGTATTTGATTTCTTTACTTCGTGATATGATTTAAGAATATTCGCACCTACGTGCATAAGATAAAAGTGGACAATCTGACTCTCAAATTTCTGCAATATCGCACTAAAGACATCATAATTGGAGTAGAAAGATAAAGTTTATACCTTTGTGTTCATGCCATAAGTTCTTCTAGCAGCCCTCCTCCTGGCATTTATGTGAATTTTACGTAAGGGGACAGGGAAGGGTCTGTTTATCTAGACCACTATTTTCAAATTCATGTAGAAACTAGAAGCATGACCTAATGAAGCCCGATAATCAATCGAAAGGTAAAAAGTACTTACGAGGCTTGATTTTGAAGTAATCCCTGAAAGTTTAACTTAATCAGGCCACCTTTCTAAAATTTGTTGCTGTACTTCACTTAGTGAAACACGGTGTAAGGTATCAGTGAGTGTCCTTTGTAAGCTCTAGCAGGTCAAAATACATAAGGGCTTATTCCAGTCATGGATGCAGCGGATTGCGATCCACATCCACATTCTGGAATGTGAGCAACCCACGCTTTTCATTTTATTTAACCCTAAAACTACACAAAACAACTCAAAACAATAAAAAAACCAATAAAAACAACTTAAAAGCCCAAAAAACAAATTCGGCTTTCCATAGAGCCAGCTTCCAGAAGATTTCCATTGGTACTCTGTAAGAGTGGATTTGAATATATTAGCAGTTCTAAAAAAATCAATCATGAAAAGTGAAGATATTAAAACATATGTGCAAGTCACAAGGTTTTGATGTCATCACCGGAAGAAAATCTTCCAGGTTAATAATATATTGCCCTTCAGAGCATAAAAACCCATTCCGAGGTTTTGAGGACGGAACATTCTGTACATTCTGGAACGTACTAGTCTGTTTTTTTTATTGTCTAAAACTCAAAAGAAATCAGAAACCATCAGAAATTTAAACCCTACACCGTTAGCTCAGCTGTCAGACCTGTCTATGGATTCCATATATATGCAAATCCCGAAGTTCTGGCAGTTCCTAGATCGAGGCAGTTCATGTTTCTAACATTTCTGCAGTTGTGGTAGCATGGATAGAGGCAGCGAGGCAGTTCTGGCAGCATATATTGATGCAGTTCTGGTAGCTTGGATCGAGGCTTTCATAGTTCCCATAGCAAGGCAGTTCATGTCTCTAACATTTCTGCAGTTGTGGTAGCATAAATAAAGGCAGCGAGGTATTGATGCACTTCTAGCAGCATGCATCCAAATTTCCATAGTTTGCGTAGCGAGACAGTTTGTCGTAAAAGTCAGAATAAACAAATCTTTTACAAACTTTTTTCAGTAGGTATAAATAAAAATTGCTGAATCTGGAATGGTTAACACAGCTTCAGAGTTCATACTACAGAAGCAATTTTTGCATATAATGACCCAGGTAAGGCAGAAAAGTTAGAATCTGTAGAATATATATGATAGATTGAGGTTTCAAAAATACTTTCTTCTTCTATTTAAGTATTTTGCCTAAGCGACAAGAGGAGCCAACAGCATCAACTGGGCATGAGGTAGGTAGCCTAGTTCCTTAAGAAATTCTGAGCTACAACCTAGTTACATGCATGATTTTTAGCAATATGAAAGATAGTAAGATGCCAGAATCTATTTTCACTCTGGTTTTCTATACATGGATTCACTCTAATCAATCCTCTCAAAGAATGTTATCCACTTACATAATCCACCAAAACCACAGGAGATTGTCAACAATATTTAAGTATGGTCCTACTCAGAGCATAAGGCAAGAATAACAAACTAAAGGCAGATTAGAGTAAATCCTAGATATTCTGCTTTTTAATGGAAAAGATAGCACATATGACAATGCATCTCCTCTACCTCTTGGAAAGCCATAACTACCTAGTTCTCCGATATCTTGCTGAAAAATTGAGTGTCAGAAGTCTAATTTCACAAGCTCGATATTTATTACATTGCTTATTGAAAGACTTTGAAATAAATCTCTTCACAAGGTTAGTAAGTGCCACTCGCCTTAAGCTTCGAATAACACCTTCCGCTGCAGATGCTTCTTGTAATGCTTCAATGGCTGCTGCTGAGGCTGCATCTCGCCTTTGCATGGCTTCCTAAAAATGAGAAAGTGACAATATTTACTTCAAGCACAACCTCTTTCTCACAATGCCTGCTTATCTCCCAAAAAATATGACATCAGTTTCATACAACAATCACCATATTTAGATATAAATTTATAACTACCAACTACCTTCTGTTATAGATCTTTAAAAACCTTCAAAGGTGTATCCTGATCTTGCAATTTCACACCTTTGGCACTGTCAATTTTAAATTTCAGTAACTACGCCCAAACGTTTTAAAGCTAACTTTCAGCATGTGAAGTACCACGATGCTTCTTCAAGAAGGCACACTGGACTGACCTTTCCCATAGCAGCCAGACTTGCTGGAAGGGAATCCCAAGGGATACTACCATCTGTCCATCTTTTGCTGTTAATAATTGCTTGATTTAAAGTAGGTAAAGTCCTATCAGATTGTGAGTCCACAGTCTTCACAAGCGTGATACCAGGAGCTTTCTCAGCTATCTTTGCAGCTCCAGTTTTGGGTAACATATTTGTTTTTTCTTGAGCTTTTCGTGGCATCACATGGCTATCACTCAACCTCCTTGGGGCAGGAACCTGCAGTCCATGTTTTGCAAAGAACACACCACACGATTCAATCCTAAAATTCCAGTGTCAATTGTTGACCATAACAGGACGACACTTTTAAACTACTTCACCCCCCGGTAGGGCATACATATATCAAAACGAACTGTTAGTCAGTCAGTACGTATAAAAAAGTTATGTAGTCGGTCAACATAAGCTCTTTTGTGCTTTGTGATGATTAAGAAAACTCGGATATCTGGTTACAGACATGGAAGCAATATCTTCGCAAACCAAGGGTTTACTATCTCTTAAAAGAGGCTCAAATTTTAAAAACTTGCAAGCTTCCATGCCAACGCCAGCTAACGCAAAGTGAGGAGAAGGTGGCTGAAGTTGATTAATGTGAAGGAAGGTCAAACAGAATAATGTTACCCGTTAGTAGCACTTTTGAACTTGATATTAAGGAGGTACCTACAATGTTGCGGAGGGCATATTTACAATCTCCTTTCCTCTGTTTTCCAGCAGCACTTTCGTAAGCCTCCTTTACTCCGAACAATCCTTCCCAGCTCCTCCTCAGCGATTTAGAACTGGCTGAGACTAATTCCCTCACTTTCAACCCACTCGCATTTGTTAAAACAGAGGATTTTTTCTTATTTCCCTCCGCAATAAACAACTCATTAATTGGTCTTCCAAATCTAGAAACCTTTCTTGCGTTCAAAGAATCTTGCTTGGAACTCTGTGAGCTTCGGATGGGGAATTCTTTGTAAGGAACTTTCCTTTCCTCGGGGCAACGGATAACTCCCCTTCTTGCTGGCGCCCTCTCGGTGGATATACGCTTTTCTGATTGCAATTTTTCTGTTAAGGTGGATCCAGGAGCTAGAGAACTTTTTCTCGAGGTAAGGCTTGGCCGAGAAGCAACATGCGATGTGGAACACTCGGGGAGCCCCCTGGATTTGACTCCTCTTGCTTTTTGACGGATTGCACTAGAAGGTGTCACTTCTTCGTTTTTTTTATTTCCCGCTGCAGCATCACCAGGCTTTGCGCGTGACTTCTCCAGATGGTTCTGTGAGAGCCTTTCATTGAGCTTCGTAGCAAAAGCTTGCATTGAGCCTTGATTAGACCTATCAGAGACCCTGGTCAAAACATTAGATCCATTCACAACGGCCCGGTCGTTGTGCCTGTTGTTCGTAGGAATGCTATCTGATCCAGTTGACGATCTCTCACTAGATTTTACCGTAAGATTATCTACTGCGGATGCATCAAACCGTTTTGAAGAACTCCTGGACAGATTTTTCTCAGTAGCCTCCAATGATGCGTTAGGAGCAGGATGAACAGCGAAGGCATTCTTCCCGGATGGCACGACTGTGGCTACTAGGTCCTCGGGGGTTCCAACGCACTGGTGTCTTCCCGGAAGCGGCCTGACGCCTTTTAGAAGCGGAACTGGAGATCCATACTCAAGCCTATCTACGTGAATGAATTGTCCGAGCTGTAATTTGTCACTCAAGATCAGTTCGTCGTGTTCTTCCGCCAGGGAAACGTAAGTAGCATGGGAAGAGTCGGACACTTTTATATAAAAACCATGATTAGGCCACAGGTCAGCTCCTGCAAGGGCAGGAACAATGCTTATAACCTGCAAAAGAACGGAACGATGCTCTCCTGCCACCTTTACATCCGTATTCATGTTTTGTAGCAATTTCACCAACACCCCTGGCGTTAAGGTTGCCATATCTTGAGTTCTCGCAAAGATGTTAATTGATTGGGTAAAGGTTTGATATCTGACACTTTCGTCTTTGAAGGGCTAATTTGTGTTTTTTTCACAAGCTCATACACGATCTTTCTGGAAAGCAAGACTTGGCAGTACTCGAACACCGATCAAGGCTACTCGCGAATACCAGAACACCAGAAAAATCGATATTTGTAGAAATTTGTCATCAAAGACTAAAACTCATAAGGAGGTGACAAAATGCTTGCACATGTCGTGCAGCACGCCTTAGTGCTAGCATTATGAGGTGATAAAAGTGTCTTACGCAACCGTCTACAGAATGCCGAAAAGCTTTCAGATTGATTCAAATAGTTCCGAGCAGTCACCTTTAAGATGCAATATGATTTCATAAGATGCTAAACTGCTGAACGTGTGCCGTGGTTTATTTTTATTGATTGTTCCAGTCAACTTCGCTCTGCACACTCTCACAACAACAATTTCGTCGCCAAATTTTGATCGGCGAACATCCGGACCATTTACGAGTGCGCGCTATTCTTCAAAGTGAAGAGCTCTTACAAACGTCCCGTCAACATTTTCCTCGACAAATCATCGTTTCTGATCACTTTTGCCTTTATTGAGCTAACTTCACTTTATCTTCAGCTCAAGTGGAATCATGTTATAGAATTCAATCCGTAGAACTCCATCTTCTCAATCTCACTCTTCCTTCCTCATCATCCTCTTTCTTTACTCCTGCCTCCTCCATTTATCATTACCCGTTCCTTTTTCTTCCACAACCTTTCAAACTCAAATACATCCCAGCTTGGTCACGCCATCACTCTACCAACCTCGTCTCTGCTCCAAAACTCCTCGATTGCACTCCATCACACGCTTTCTTCCAAAACCTATTTCCGCACCATAAAACTTACAACCACATAAAAGCTCTTACTATTTTAATCACACTTTCCATTGCGTTTGCCAGAAAACAAATCACGATCCAAATCAACACAACTCTGATCCAGAAGAAAAGCTCACGATCCACATCGACATGCGTGTGTTTAGCCTGACGATCCGTCCGTCGCTCCCCGGACGAGATCGATTTAATATCCTCGAACGTTTCATGCTCCCTCTTCCTCGTTTCCTCGAGAAGAGAAACGAGAAGAAAGGCACCAGGAGAGAAAAAAAAAAAAAAAAAACACGACTAACGGGGTAGCTATGGGCTTTAACAGCAGGGCATATTCTCCACCCTACCACTTCGATTCTTGCCACGTACAGATCGTAAACTCCAATGGTTCAGCATCTAACACGTGGCAAGATCGTGATGATTCTGTGGCGGTTTTTATTGATCTTTGCGATTGAGGTATGCGAGGAGGGGGCGGGGGGGGGGGGGGGGGTTTTAGGGGTAAATTATTTTAAGGACTTGTCCTCTCTGCGCTTGGACCCCAGCCTTTCTGTCATTTTGCTACGAAAAATAATTAAAAGCCAAACAATACCTCCCTTTCTTTTGGGGTCGTGCCCTTTTTTTTTCCCAGGTCTTGCGTACGACATGCACCACGGTCCACGACTATCGCCCCGCCAACCACTCTTCCGACATTCCTATTGGTCCACGTCAAATATAGGGCTCTCGACTCACCCTAATCTAACCTAACCAGAACCCATCAAACCTAGCTGATTGACACGTGGACAACAATACCTTCTCAAATGGTGTAATCAATCCCAGGAGCTGTCCGATTAGGGATGGGCTACAAAATGATCGAGACTTGCGTCGACAACCCTAAAATGATATGTCACGAATAACACACGGACCGACTTGCGCGCGTTACTTGTACAATTACGTGGCGTAAATGTACGTCGGCGCCTACCTTTTTCGCCAATACTTATACTTCTGTGCGGGCCGTCGTTTTCAGGCCTTCCAAGCCCTTCACATCGCACAGTCGCTTTCATTTCTTGATAAAGAGTTCCGATTTACCCTGGCCTTCGCAGGCCTTCACATTTCCTTTCATAGAAAGTCATTTTTCAATTTTCATAAAAATCCTATTTCATAGAAAAGCTTTCACCCACAGTTGGAACTTGGGAAACTTTTTTGAGGTTTCGCTCAAAAATCCCATATCTTAAGGAGTATTCCGGCTACTAACACGGGATATGCTTCTACTTGCCGATTTTCCCTTATAAAATCTCAAATTTATCACATAAAAAATCCTGCAAAATTTTGTAACTGTCGCTTTTTGGGAAAAGATGCCGGTTCCATTTCTTAAAAATGCCGGCTTTCCCGAACACTGGCTTTCACAATTTAAAATTTTTAAAAATAAAAATTAGTCTGTGTAAATTTGCAGGGTTGCAATTGGACAAGCCTTTCAAATGGAAGGTTTGTTCGAATTTTATCTTAAATTTAAAAAACATTGTCTCCTTCACAAAGCAAAACCTAAAAGGTGGCAATATGGGAAGGTTGCCGTTCAAGGTAGTGTTTAGAAGGGAGTTCACTCTCCAAGGCCATTAAGTCTCTCTTGTATAAGCTTTCTTCAGGTTGGAATCTTTTGATGGGGCAATCCAAAGCACGGACTAAGATGTGATGCTGAATGATATTACTTTTGATGATGTGAAGATCAATGATTTCTAGCAATGTGCTAGGATTGTAACTCTTTGGAACATATGGTTAGCAAGAAACAAAAATTTGGGAATGGTGATCTTGTCATCTCTCCCCTTTTTCTTTTCAAGGAAGCTGATAAACTCTTGTTTCTTTGAGCTTTTATATTTTTCCATGTACTTTTGTAAAAAGTCTTTAATCTATGGCTAATTTGCTTTGAGAAAGAAAAAGAAGAAGCTGGGACTAAGATCTGATGAAATCACTCGAATAGTTGTCTCCAATTGTTGATGTTATCTTTCATCAAGACCCTCGATATAGGAAATAGGTCTATTTGGATGCAGGACCTTTTAGTTGTTGAGAGTCCCAAAACAATGGGACAATTACATTAACACACCAATGAATCCCTTGGAAATGGGCTGAGGCAAGGCCAAGGAAATAGTTGCCATTGAAAGTTTTTGGAAAATTCAATATGCAGATACCTATTTAGCTAATTCAAATAGATAGATTTTATTTTTTAATTTTGTTAGCATGGTAATTATGTATATGATTAACATCAAAATGTATCAATTAGAGAATTTTTAAGCAAATAGTGTTTGGTTAGAAGGTTTCAGGGCCAATTCGCACCCTTAAGCCTTTAGGTTAACAAGAAAAGCACATTGCATTCACACAAGATTTTAGTAGCATCCTAAAGAATTATATTACATTCAAATGTGTGACTTTCAAGTTAATTATTTAATGTAAAAAGGTAGTAATTGAGGTCACATTCACACCAACTTTTATTTCCTTGTTAAGAAGTCAACATAAAGATCAAATTTAACCTACATTCATAATAGCATCCTTGAGAGAGAGAGAGAGAGAGAGAGAGAGAGAGAGAGAGAGAGAGAGAGAGAGAGAGAGAGAGAGAGAGAGAGAGAGAGAGAGAGAGAGAGAGAGAGAGAGAGAGAGAGAGAGAGAGAGAGAGAGAGAGAGATCAATACTTCCCACCAAATATTCTCTCAACATACATATCAACCACTATTACCTCATAGATCACTCACTCTATTATCTCAACATACATATCAACCACTATTACGTCATAGATCACTCACTCTCAAATGGTCTAGTTCAATGTTTGAAGAGAGAGAGAGAGAGAGAGAGAGAGAGAGAGAGAGAGAGAGAGAGAGAGAGAGAGAGAGAGAGAGAGAGAGAGAGAGAGAGAGACACACACACACACACACACGTGTGTGTGTGTGTGTGTGTCACAACAACTAACACACTAACTTGCACACAACTACACTCTCCTTATTTGTCGTCATTTTGCTTTTGCAATTATTTAGCTTGAGTTACATCAACACTTTCCTTTTATTGGATGCGTTTTTTTATAGCAATTATTCAAAGTGAGCATGCAATCTCGCCTGATGAGGTGAACGGTCCAAGGGTGGCAGCTCCATGCACGTTCACCTCAAGGGCCACAAGAAACAACCCTTCAAATTAGAATGTCACTTTTGATATTTCTTTTGAGATTGTTCCAATAAATAAAAAATAATTGGACAACATTTTCATTTCATTTGGACAAACTTTCTGAATGGAAGGTTCATACAGGAGTTATGTTGATATTGTAACTATCAAGTGATGCCATATGTACAAAGCAAAACCGAAGAAATGACATTGCTACATTCAAAATTTTTCCAATTGATATCAGTCATAGAAATAAGGTTAATGATTGCCTTGCCCCTTAACACGTCATAAGTGAATTCTAGGCTATTACAAGTTTATTCAAAGTCTATGGCCAAGAAATCTGACATAATGTGAGGTAGAACTAGCATTCTTTTAAGGGTATTAACTTCCAAAGAACCAAAAAGTGGTTTTCTATTTCGATAGGAAGTTTTGTGTTTAAATCAAGATCATTAATAATAGCCTATTTTATTTAAGAATCTAAAGAAAATTTTCACATCACAAATTTATTTCTCCTAAGAGTCCAAATTTTACACAATACTTGTACAAGCTGCATCTTGCCAATACAATGTCAGGTTATGAACTTATAACCTACTTCATGCTGGAATTTATGATACTATGATTTTTTGCAATAATCTTTAGTTACAATAGGTATATATTTAGCTCATTCAAGTGCATGGATTTAAGCGCCAATTCCCACTAAACTTTATGTTAACTTCAAAATTATGTATTTTAACTAGAATCTTTAAGTTCATTTAACAATGAAGTCAAATTGCATTCACATGATTCTTGAATTAGCATCCTAGAATAAATAATTCGTTTAGATTATAGTCACACATGTTACTTTTATATTACATATAAGATAAAGTTTATGATTTAAGGTTATAATGACACCAACCTTTATTTCTTGTTCAAAAATCAATGCAAAGGTTAACTTTAACATGACATTCACACTAGCATCCTTTAGTTGAGAAGCCATACGAGAGGGCAACAACAACTTACTTGCCATCAAATCTTTCAACATATACCACTATCATGAAATGATGAACTAATTATATGATAAAGAATTCTTGATGTTATTAGTTGGCTACTATACCTCCAACTAGACTCTCAAAATATGCATAAGACAAATATGCTTTTACAAGTCTCCTTACAAATCGCCTTTCTTTATAGTCATCTTAACACTTTCACTTCCTACAACATTGTTGATTTTTGTACTAGGAAAGAACACTATTGAACGATATATATACTTTGTGTTTCAATCCAGTCACAAAGCAAATATTGTTCACCCAATAGTGCATGCACTCAAACAAGCATGAGAGAGAGAGAGAAGGCTTTTACAAGTCTCCTTATAAATCATCTTTCTTTATAGCCATCTTAACACTTTCACTTCCTACAACGTCGTTGATTTTTTGTACTAGGAAAGAAGACTATTGAACGATATATATACTTTGTGTTTCAATCCAGTCACAAAGCAAATATTGTTCACCCAATCGTGTATGCACTCAAACAAGCATGAGAGAGAGAGAGAGAGAGAGAGAGAGAGAGAGAGAGAGAGAGAGAGAGAGAGAGAGAGAGAGAGAGAGAGAGAGAGAGAGAGAGAGAGAGAGAGAGAGAGAGAGAGAGAGAGAGAGAGAGAGAGAGAGAGAGAGAGAGTTAAAGAAAAGTATGAAAATTATGGGTGCCTCTTCATATTTTTTTAGAATATTGTTTTTCCAATCATGACTAAGGGTGCAGGTACACCACTCTCATCCAACGATCCAAAATGTTTGAAATGTTTGCGTCATGATCTATCCATCACAATGGAGCAATCTTCGCCTTTGGATGAGGGTGGGGCATTGGCTATACTCTCAATCATAGGAATACATATTTCTAAAATTGAACTATTTTTCTAAATATCCACATTCCTTGAGTTTTCTTGATTTAAGGATAATCTTGTGTGTTTCACCAACATTAAGGTTAATATGCTAATTAAGTAGAAGAATTGGATATTTTAAAGGAAATGTGTGTGAATCTACACTATTTTAAGTTAGAAAGATTGTGAATTGTTTTTTGATTGATACTTTAAGGAACTTGTCTTTAGATTGATACTTTAAAGAACTTTGATTCAACAAAAAGACTTGTTTAAAGGCCAATACACAGTGCACCTTAGAAGACAACACTTTTTAAAAATTGACAAACCTTAGAAAAATGCAAGATTTTGGAGTTAATTATAAAGTTTCTCGAACAATTGTTCAAAGTGATTGTCATTTGGAATGAAAATACCTTCTATGTGAAAAAAAAGTAATTTTTAGAATTAAAAAACAAATCACATAATCACCAGTCCCAAATTCCATGCTATTTCTATCTAACCAAATGTTACAAAGTGTAGTAACTCTAATAAATTGCCAGAAAGCATGTGGGATGCTATTGACTATCAGCAAGAACGATCTCAACAAAGGAAGAGATAGAAAATGTCAAATAGGATCACAGCTCATGCGTCGAAGATCGCTGAAATAGTTTCATACTCAAACGACTTTTGAGATTTGAGTACATTCCAATTACTATCAATCAGTTTGAAAGCAAAGTTCAATCCAAAATACAATGCAGTAGTGTAGAAAGATAGGGTTCGTTCCTCGAGCGTCGGTGACAACCGTCGTCTGATTCAAACTTAGGAGTCGAAGACGTCCGTGATTCGATCAGATTGAGTGAACGAGCTAAGAAAAGCAATTGAGGAGAATGTAATCAATCACAACACACACATATCGGGATTAAACACTGATGGTGGAAGGTGTTGTTGATATTATACACTGAATGCTTAACATGAGAGCGTTTGCTCAATATGGAGCATGAACAACACAAGCTACAACCTAAATGGCGTAACTTGATTGTTGAATATTTTGCTCTGTTGCACCTGTTGGTGAAGATGAGTCAAGGTCAAAATCCTAGCCACATCAATCTTCAACATGAGGATTTCATATGATTGGAGTCGTTAGGACAAGGTCAATATTAACAAATCACTTTAATCTCCATGATCATCACCTTGAACAACAAGCATTGATGATAGTTGAAGAAAGACCTAGTAAAATAGTGGTTAGGAAAGGTATCACCAATGGGCTTCACATTCGAAGCATAGATTTTGATAAACAATGACAAACCACCCCCTGCCCCGCAACCTTTTTTCTAGTGTTTGGAGTAAGAGGCTTAATAGTATTAGGAACATCAACAAACCAACAAAAATCCAAGTTTTGCCTTAAGAATTCTCCAATAGTCTCTAGCCTTAAATTTTAATTACAAAGATAGACTAATAGAACATGTAGTGACTCTCAAATTGAAGTGCAAAGAAAGTTTAGATATACTTTAATATTAGCAACAATATTACTTTGACTTTTGTAGTGAGATTAGTAGCCAGAGTGAGACTTTTGATCCCCAGTAGTGAATTATTGGTGTGAGATTTATTTTAAGATAAACCTATTTTTGTGTGGACTATGTAAATTCACATGAGGTTACTAGTCAAAGTAATTTTTGGGGAAAAAGAAATGTAGCTCACATAACTCTAAGGTGAAAAAGGAGGTCTTCGTTGTAATCCTTTTCACTTGGAAAGATTTTTCTAGTCACATTTCCACTAGGTGCAATGACCATACATTTATGGCCTAGCCCAATTGCCTCGCCATGAATTCATAGTTGCTTCATTCCATGAAATGCTAGCTCAAGCCGTATATGAACATCCACTAGAAAACTTACTCGAACCACCACCACTAAAGGTCTCTATAAAAGCCACTCTTCATACACAAAAGATGGTGAGGCTCGAGCACTTTGCATGTTTTATTCTAAACCACAATTCGTGACTTTATATGGAATGCAATATGCTTCTAAAAAAATCTATGGTCTTCAATATCCATAGAATGACATTGGTTTCATCGTAATTTTGTCTTACGTAATTTGAACTTTAATCTTTTACATGCATTTCATGAAAATCTCTTTCCTCAAATCAACAATGGTGGGTGAAATTTGTATGCTTTTTTCAAACTAAGTTGTAATTGATAGATTTTATGAGTGGTCTTGTTTTTCCTTCAATTAATATTTCTCTACTATAACACAAAGTAAAGACTAAATTTGTGGGGAGGGTCATTTATAAAGTTATTCTAAGCCCTACAAAGTGAGAAGTAATATTGAAAACTCCTAGAACCTCCACTAAAGGTAATTGGAAAGTCCCTTTTCTTATGTACAAGTTGTTTAAAAAATGTCATTACTTCTCACACCATAGTAGAGTTGGACTATAGTGTTCCTTGCAATGATTGAAAGTAGGCTTGAATCTTGATTTGGCTGTAGAGAAGATATGTATCAACTAATAAGGCTATTCCATCTTGCAAATGTTGTGAATATCAGCTCCAAGTAGTTGAACAAAGTTACGTTAAAAACAAAAATCCTTACTATTACACAAAACTAGTGTAGGTTTCCATGAAAGAAAACTCAATCATCATCTCTCTCAAAGTGATAAATTTCTACCAAAGCTACGAAATATCTTTATGGGAGCATAAAACAAATGTAAGAAAAATCTATTCCAAACCTTTAGTACGATTGATAGATTACGTTTTGAATGTTCCTATTTGTCCCTTAGTGCTTGTACATCTAGATTTAAACTTGGGCCCCAAGCACCATAGCAACCACTCTTATTGAGATAGAAGGATTATAGATGACTTTAGATAAGTTATCACATAATGAAAATATCTTTAAGCTTCAATCTAAACTCTACTTGTGCCTATGCATGGCCCACCTTATTAAAGTTTTGGATGTGGACTCATACATGGGGGGCTTGCAACATACACTCTTTAGAATTGTGCCTTGGCCCCTAATATTTTAAGAGCAGCATATACGCGACTAAGGGTACAAGCAAAGCCCCACCCTCATCCATTTGTTGATGATCTTATTTAATGTTGGGGAAATCATGATGGCAACTGTCAAGCATACTCCACCATTGGATGATGGTGGGATCGTGGTCTCAGTTGACTATAAGTATATACTCCTTTCCTAGATTACATCACCTTTAATTTCTTTTTATTAAAATAAGACTAAAACTATACACATTTGTAAAAATATGTGAACCATAGGAACATTTCTATCTGATATGTCCAAATTTGGATGATGGCCAAAAAAAACTATAATGACTATTGCCTCTCCTAGAATTATGTGTAGCACTTCAATTCTAAACATCTTTAAAAATGTTGTCAAGATGAATTTAGGCTCCTATGCCCTCTTTCTTTATCCTCGATCACTCAAACAGTACTTTATGTCAACTTCCATTTGCACATAAGTATCATGACAGATTGAATTTTGTAACGACCTTAGTCAAATCTAGATTTAAACATTGGATAATGTTTTTTCTAACAAAGATTGCTTCATTTCCAGACTTCCATTTGATAATCAATGCAGTCAATCTTATAATGTGGCAAGCTTTTTCCTTGGTCTTAACTAAATCAAAAAGGATTTTCTATAGCAAATAGTTGACTTTTTTTTTTTTCCTACCATTTATATTATGTCAATAGAATAATTGTGTTACTTCACCAACATGTGGAGATGATAGTTTATGCGATTGTTCCATATAGTGCACATTCATAGTCTATATGAAAGAGGTCACTCAACCCAATTATGTTGCCAATCCATGGTTCAAAATTCTCCAACAGGATAACTTTAACTTGCCCATCTTTATATTCCCTATAGTATCAAATCTTTCCACAAGGGAGTCTAAGGAGCTTCCCTCTTTCTTTTATTGTTGAGATCAACCATATATGCCCCTTTCAATGGACAATTCCTTGTTATGATTGAAGAGACCCATTCTATTGTCTTGGTAGCCCTTGTATACCTTGATGTATGCTAGCAGTGTGCATTACTTTGCTATGAGTCATGTGAATGTCTCTAGATTGTTGTTTTGCAATTGTTTCAAACAAGAACTATGCTATTATATTAGATCCCACACACCCAAAATCAACTCTCCACACTAATGTCAGGCTTACCACCCCAAACCCAGAACATCAAACATCTCCATAGTGTCTCATAATAGTAACCTAGTGCAAATTATTGTTGGTCATAAGTAACACCTGGCACTTTGGGACTTCCACATGTGTGGATTGTTGTGCTTGGCAATAAAACTTTTAGTGATTAAATTAAACATTTAAGTTTATTGAATTACTACTTGAGACTATGTAAAACTAGTCAATGGCATGCGATTTCGATAGTAGGAACATCATCACCATTCATTCCACTACTTTGAAAATAGCATCATGCATTACAAAACATAAATCAATGATAATACCATACTTGTGATACATAAAACAAAATGTAAGTTATGAAAATATTACCAATGATAATGGATTTTTGTGCAAAGCATTAGGACCATATTTTAGGTCCTCTTAGGACCCTTGGCATGCCCATTAGGAGTTCCATGCCACTATGCATGCCAAGCTTAAAACATATTGAGGCCGCAAGATACAAGCATAGAGTCCATGTAATCCTTATATAAAAAGGATATCAAGTCATTCCCTTGGTTATGGGACAAGATTCAATTCATTCAAGCTCATGTAGTCTATCTGACCAGTAGTTGCCTAGGCCCAACGCCTCGAACTACTTAATTACCACTTTTAGGACCTACATCTTTAGGCCACAAGATACACGCATAGAATTCATTGATTCCTTATGTATAAAAAATACCAAGTGACTCCCTTGCTTATAAGATAATTCCAATCATATTTCTCATGGTAAGTTTATCTACACACTTGGTTATGGGTTTGAACCCAAGTATGGACATAACACCTTCCAAGTAAGTCATGACAAGATTTTTGTTGTAGTAGAATACATGTGCACACATTTGAACATGTGTGCGCATATGCATCCTTTAATCTTCTCCATCTCAGCTCTCACTTCTTGGCTCTCATTTTCATCAACAATGACAAACAACTTCTATCCATTACAACGATGTCCTTACAAATACATCTCAAATTTCCAATAAGAGTTGAAATTTACTTTTCTTTCAAAAGACATGCTTAACTTATATTGCCACTTACAAGATTTACTTGTAAGAAGATCTAAGCTAAATTTTTGCCCCCCAAAAATTACGTTAAGATGGACCAACTTTTACAACAAAACTTTACCACTTTGAATATATTGCAAGTAGATACGTGAATACAAGCTTATCTACCACTTGAAGGTCTCAGTGTAATCAACATTGTATACCTGAGAAAATCCTCTGGCTACAAGTCGTGCCTTTCTTTGTTGATGCTTCCATCTGCGTTGTACTTGACTTTGAAAATCCATTTGCAATCAACTACGTTTAGGTAATTCGACAATCGTCCACGTCTGGTTCTTGATACGAGATGAATATTCTTTATCCATAGCTTTTTTCCAGAGATCTGAATCAGGCGCCCTGAGTCGCAACCCGCATTCCTCTATAGTATTGGTGGGATTCGCCACCTCCCCTCAAACCAAGTACTCTACCCAGGCTGGTAAAGCACATTTTCTCTCTCTAAAATTTATTGATCCCCGAGCTTCCTTCAATCATGCCTAGATCGTGTGAGGTGATTGCACATCAATCTGAGCTCTCTGGACTTCTCTAGAACCGATTTAGCCATAGGAACTTGGCATCGGCTAAATTCTGGTCACAGTGGCGCCAGCACCGGTGGCGCCAGGAGTAGCAACGGCCGGTGGCGCCAGGAGTAGCAACGGCACTGCTGGCGCCAGTGGCACGGAAGTAAAGCTTGTAAAGGTAGCTTTACAACACCCATACAAATCCACCATCATGAGTTTAGGCCTGCAACCATTAATTATGACCTTATACACATAAGGGCCCCAATTCCTTTATAGTCACAAATAACTTACGGGTTGTTGGTCTACTGATCCCTAGCGTGGACACGCTACCCGAGACCAGTCGTGGGCGTCTCATGTGCCCAATCCACATGAATCTCATCCCCATTTTGTATTGATTTGCTTCCATCCCTTCAAATATGTTGCTCTATTTGTGATTTGAATTTCATGGCTGTATCGACATGAATGCTACGTCGTTCTCTTGATTGTGGCTCTAATTTTATTATTATGGCTATTTGATTGAGTTTGGCTATGATATCACAAATGTCATGTGCCAAACCCAATCAAATAGGTAGAAGAGAAGAATAAATGATTTTCATTATGACATCTTTTTTTCAATAATTAAAAAAAAAAACTATTGTATCATCCTCACTTGTGTAGGCAATTGCATTCTCACCCAAGGAGAGCAAAAAAATCCTCACCAACTCAGCTTATTGGACAACTTAACCTTGCATAAGAGCTTCTTAGTAGCATCACCTATCACTTTTTTGGTAATGAGTGCCCTTTCTTTATTGCTTGGAAAAACTTACAAATATGTATACATATCTTTTCAATGGAGATATTTTGCAAGGAACTCTAATCTTTTGGAAATTATGGTTTCAAATGGCGTTGCAATTTTAGGCATTGTGTGTGGGTTGTCTTTTGAAAAATAATATGTATAGTAGATTATCATTTGTGAAAGTGACATGTGGTAGGTTACAAAATCTTGAATTCCATAAAACTTTTCAATAATAGTTTAAGACTCATATAATGTCCATTAAAAATTTGGGAGAGCACATTTCACCTCGTACAAAGTTAGAATCTATGAGCCATAAAAATATTTTCATCTGTAATGTAAAAGGCCAAGACAGTCTTGTACGCTTGGAACAGGTCTTTTTCGTGACCTTTGCACCCAATAAAACGGCTATAAAATCAAGTCGAGGTCGTTAGGTTGAGCCAAAACGAAACAATCAATTGAACTTGGTGCAAAGGTCACTAAAAGGACCATTCCGCAATACACTACAAGTTTTTTTGTCCAACATAGTATCCACAGTTTATTATACCTTTCCATGTGAGACTTGATATGATCATTTTAACCACTTTGAGTGTGAGAGTTGATATGATCAATCATCATTCTACTACTTTGGGCAAATGTTAAAATAGAAATGTCTGTCTATGGAAAGGAAAATTGGGTGAGAGAGTAGATTAGAGTCTATGGAAAGGAAAATTGGGTGAGAGAGTAGAGTAGTGTAGTGAGAGAGTAGAGTGTAGAGTGGAGACGAGAAGAAGACTCCAAAGCATCAAGCATCTACATGTTCCTCGTTTGTCTGTGGGTGGTGGACTACGGCCTCTGGACTCTGGAGCATTGCGCTTTGTCCATTCCCTTAAGCATTGGGGGCGCCGGGAAAAAAAAAATGAAGGACTGGGGCCTTGCACACTGTGATTCTACTGGGAGCTGCCAAGTCCATCCGCCAGACTGGGGAGGCTGGGTGCAAGGTGGGTTTATGGGACCTACCTATGTAGCCCTGAAGGCCTGAGGCGGCCGCCCATGTTCTTCTTGGCCATAGGCAGCGCTGCAGCTGCTGCATAGGACTTCCGACTGGGGTTACTGGACTCAGCTGGAGGCTGCTGGCGCTCTAGGTTGGACGTCAAAGCATTCATTTCTGAATAAAAGATGCGTTCTCTTTATTTAGTATTCGATGCCTGCTTCGCTTTCACTCCTCAGTCCTGACTCCTCAGTCCTCAGTGCTCAGACTCAGAGGCTGACTACTGACTCCTGAGCATGGAGAGTAGTCTTAGAGATACGGTAGAGCGTTGGAGTCGGGGATTGTAATTGGCTAGGAGGCAAAGCACTGATTTGAAGAACTAGAAGGCTGCTTGGATTTATTGATCGCTCGTGCGTGGGCATTCCTCCCAAGGCAAGGCAAAGCCTCTGAAAATCTTCATGGACATAGGAAATTACCTTAATGATCTTGCCTCTTTTTGAGGTTATCAAGTTCTATATATTGCTGTTCGTTGATTGAAATTATATTTTTTAGACCAATCAGTTTTTTATTGGAATAGCCTAGAACACGTCATTTGCTGTTAATGCCCCGAGAAGGGCACTGAGCCCATAAAATTATGTGAGAAAAAAATTAACAAAGACCATCTATTGAAGGCCCCAAGGAGTGGGCTTTATGTCCCGTTCAGGAATGTTTTGAGAACTTAACTCTACACAAAAAGTTTAATAGGTTAACAGTTAAGAGGTGGAATACTCATTAATAAATTTGAATCCAAAAGAAATGTATAAGCATTATTGCTTCCAGCATTGCCCACATATTATAGGTCATGACTCATATGTCAAATGCATACATGACAAGACTGAAGTTTAAAAAAATTCAAAAGATTATTTAATCGAGACCAATAAATCGGAGGCACTGAAAAGTTTGATGCTAAAATGTTATGGCTATCTTTGTTAAACATAAAAATTATCACCTAAGAAAACAAGAATCAATTTTTAATAAGTCAGCATTAAGATACATAGTTGCATTCCCATATCATGCCAATTCTCCAGAGCACATTCAAAGATAGTTCCATTCTCATAATATGCCGATTTTCCAGACTCCAGACTGCAGAGCACAACTCCCAGGCTCTGGAATGGAGTCAGGGTTCCGCGGACAATAGTGCTGTTGGACTGATCACGGCTGACTTGTCGCAACGCCAAAAAGAAAAAAGTAAAGCGGCCAGGCCGCCAACAGGTATGCATCTACTATCTACCTTTAAGTTTTAACATTCACCTTATTGTTTAAAATTGAATTCTGACAAATGACAACAATTCAATATATTGACGCAATCTTAGTTCACATTGCTCAAGGTACCAACATAACAACGACCTTGGCAACTTACCAGTTCATTTTGTAGCTTCTCAATACATTATAACAAGCAGAAAGCTCTCAAATGTGAATGTGGCTTGCCAATCTCGAGTCTCACCACGAGTACCGTGACAGTTTCATTTCTCAGAGTCAGACTATGTATGATGTACTATCTCATATTTAAAGACGGATGTGGTTTTCTGTAAACAAATGGTACAAAAAGCACAGGCACATGATTGTTGTTGAAAGGTACATATATATGTAAGTCATTGTACCGAAAACAATACGTATTTCATGCTACTGCCAATGGCAAGATCAAACGTTGAACGGTTGAACCCATCTCGAGATAAAATGCATCCACCAGTGACTTACTATGCATGACACCTTCATAGAACTGCAGTTTTGTGTACTTTGTACGTGGGTGAGAGCGCTGGGCAGATTACGGATAAAACCTGGAAATGGGTTGAAAATTTGATGTCCGTTTTGCCTGTCACAAATTTGTTTAAACTTTAAACTTAATAAATCGTTCTTTCAATGTCAATAGCAATGGCCAAAATTTTGTTTTTGACGGGCAACTTGAATGATGCAGGTAAGCTAGTTCTAAGAATCCATTGACAAATGTAAAACATGTAGATTGGTTCTATTTGAAAGATTTTAAATAGGCTTTTGCAAGCCAATGGTAATCCTGTTGGAAAAGAAGTAGCATTGAGGTGACCTCGATCAACTTCCCTTGAAGATGCCATGTCAAGTGACAAGAATGCCTCAAACTACAAGATGATCTTCCCAACAATAAATTTAAATTTTTCCTTGCAATATCAAGATTCAAGTTGAAAGAATGATTGATTTTGTTCCTCTCGAAAGGCTTAACCATGAAAAAAAAATGAAGGTTTCTTGGATGCAATTGCCCTCACGGTTTAGGGTTTAGGGTTTAGACAAAAACGAGTCAGAAATTTTCCAAAGTTCTCAGAAGCTTCTTTGAACATCCATTTGGCATTGCAGGCATCACGGACAACTCAATGGTTACAAAGATATCAGTTACGAATTCATCTGAATGAATTCTAACCAGGAAATTAATAACCAGTATTAAGCAATTATTTACAGGGATTACCAAAATCCTAACTGCAAAATATATTTCCCGATCACACTTACTACCACTGATGTCCACTCTTCTTCCCTCCTTAGAATTTTCAGTTCCCTGAAAGTCTATTTCAGCTAAGGTACCAAGAAGATGTAATGACATTAGTAAATGTTTAAAAACTAATTACTCTAGGAAAAAATCCAAAACAATTTCATTTCTGTCCTAAACCTGGGTTGAATATCTGATATATCAAAAATCATTTACTAGTATATGAAACAGTACTAGTCTGATCTTTTGAATATAATCTTGCAATCAGAACAATTCCAAAATTTGCCAATTTTACTCACAAAACTGCAAAACTTCAGATGATCATAACTTTGGCTACAGGACACCAAATTGGGTGCTGTAAAGCTCAGTACAGAGGGAGACCAAGTGAACAAGATGCTTGCCATGTCATTTTGCCACCTAAGCTTCACACGTGCAAGACCAGAGCTACCAGAAATCTGTAGTAGGGCGCACTTCCACAAGAAGGAATCATGCAAAAACGTGCAAACACCTCCCCAAGCTCAAAATTGATGCTACCAACAGTCTTAAACCATCAATTAGACTTCCATGAAGCATTCATACTGATCCTAAGATGTAGTATAGGCTGAGAATGAAGATTTCTTGATTTGTAGAAGTCAAAATAGCTTCAAACTTGATGGAGATGGTGCATAAGCCACCGGCCATCAATTCATAGGTCTGATAGCTTGTTGGGAAGGTAAAAATGAATGCTAATCATGTTGTAATTAATTCCAAAATGATATCCTTATGGATTTGGAGAGATCCATCCCCCAAAAATCACAAAAAATGGTCAATTTTTGAACTTTTTTGACTTCCTACAAGTTCAATTTCTGAAATTCTTGGTTCTAACTTCAGGGAAAGCTTCAAAAGACTTTGGTTCACCTACTTACAAGCTCTACATGGTGTTTTACAGCCACCTCCTATCCAACTTTATGAAAAAACAAGCAAAAATGATGATTTTTGGCTATTTTCCGGTTTTTTCATCACCATAAAGTGGAAATTCAAGACATACAACTCTTTCTCTAACACATGCAAACCAATTTACAGAATTACAACCATCTAATTGATCTGATCTTGCTGTATTTTGGTTCTTACTATCTATTTTGTGCCAAAAAGCATGAAAAACCAAGCAATTTTGACCAAAACATAGCCTAGAATCCTAAATCATTGGAGAGAACCGGCACGCATCATTAATTTCATCATTAATGAATCCTAAAACGAAAGTACACTTGCTGGAAAATTCAGATCTACCAAAGATCTGATCTACACAAGAAAAAACTCCAGAAAAGCATCACAAATTGGCCTTCAAGGACAATTCTCCATAAAACCACAAAGAACTATGGAGTAACCACCCAACCAAGTAGAAGCAACTAATCAACTCTAGAAGCTTCACCCCCAAGCCAAGGAACAAGAGGCATGAATGCAGAGTGAAACCCTGGCAATGAATCCATGATCACAATGAGGAGTAGGACGAGTTTGGCCTCTTTTTATGGAGCCATAAGCATCCTGGGCACATAGCCATGCATAGCCCTAACTTCCCTATACATAGATTCACCTAGAATAGAGTCCCAAGCATGGACCACCTATTCATAGAATTACATGCATACACTGTCTCAAACCTTGTCTAAACTCGATTTAGTGTGTTTTGGGCCTCACAAGGATATTAGTTACTTTCGGGTCACATCCGGTATGACGTGGCATAACTAATAGCTTGATTTATTGGAGTACCATTTATCCAAGTCTAGGAGTATACTGAATCCTACTTACTGGTCATGGACATAACAGAGATGACCAGTCCTCTTACGGTATTTGCAGAATAGCTTCTGCATTGGCTGGAATGATGAAGATCCTGATGTTGAGGGTGTGTTTGATACATGCTGCTGCATGTTGCTCCTCTTGTCAGTGTAATTTGACTTTGTAGATCTCTTGGATCTAAACTTCTGATTTTTCTTTGTGTATAGAGCTTGTGGATCCGATTCTGATCCGGAAGAGGAAGCATTCCTTCTAATCTCCTCTTTTAGTGGCATCGAGATTACTCTTGATAGAGTGAGATGCTGCTGGGTTGAAATAGCCATAACCCAAGTTTCATAGGCATCAGGGAGACTCGATAATAGAGTCATTACTACATCTGAATCTTCAATGACTGATCTTGTTGCAGTCATCTGCTTCATAAGGTTCTTGAAGGTGTTGAGATGGCTCGAAACACTATCTGCATCAAGAGTGAAGAATTTCTTCCTCAGATGAAGCTTGGATGTGATGACTCTGATATCATAGAGAGTTGCTAGGATGTCCCATGCATCCTTAGCAGTCTGAACAACATGTATGTGACTGATTTGAGAGTCCTTGATATTGAGAGTGATCAAGGCAAATGCCTTGCCATCTCTTTGTCTCCATTTGGTGATGCTGGATGCATCAGCCTCTAGTGTGACCTCAGTGCCATCGACGATGTCCCACAATTCTTTGGCAAGTAGAAATACTCTCATCTTGAATTTTCAGAAATGGTAGTTCTCTCCGTCGAGCTTGTCAATCATAAATGAACTAGAAGATGAATCCATTCTGGTGTAGAGATCACTGGTAGAAATAACGATGTCTTAATATTGTTGGCTATGCACTTGCTATTATGAATTCTTGGTAGAAAAAAGATTGATAACCTGCAATAGAAATGCAAATTCCTGAGCCACCCGCTCTGATACCATGTTGAAAAAAATGGTAAGATAGCAGCAGAAGTCTAATATCAGATGGATTGTGGATCGGTAATGTAGCAGTTACTAGCAAAACGATAGTCAAGATGAAAACTGAGTAGCAATGCAAAAGAAATGAAGTAGAAGTGAGACATTGATTTTTAAAACTTGGCTAACTGATAGGAACTTAGTTACTTAACTAGAATACAGCCTCACCAATTTGGCAAGAGTGTTGACGCTATACATTGATGATTGCATGTCAGTGCTCAGTGCATTGGGAGCATAAAATCTTCACTACTTAATGTACTATAGCCATTATGCATTAGATGGCCATCTTCTCTAACTGTAAACGTATGTACAAATTAGGTGGATTGTCAGAGATGTACTTGAAGTCATCTGAAAGTTCATGGGTCGACTTTTCCCTGATAAAGAAGAAGTCGACGAAGTCGAGTTAGTTGGTAGTTGGTGAGAAGTCGGTGACGTGGGGTAAGTCGTTGAGTCCAGACATGTCGACAAATTCGGTTGATGGGTATATACATGAGAAGTCGAAGCTGATGGAATGAAGTAAGTCAGCTACTTCGAACACTTCGATGTCAGGTACCTTGGTGAAGTAAGTTGAGTATAGACATTGAGAAGTCGATGACTTCGATGTTGAACACTTCGGAGGTTAACTTTGTTTATACACATGGAGAAGTTGAAGTCGATGAAGTCAGACCTCGGACTTTGGTGACTTCAAAGTCGATGGAGTCAGCTCAATGGAAATGGTCCAAAGCATTGAAATCCAACAAGTTGGTCTTCCATTTTCTGTGATGCCGAGACCGTGTTGGGATAAAAAAATAGAGGTGGCAAAATGTTGTCCCATTTGGTGGGAACCCACAATAGAAGTTCTATGTCCTGGACAAATTTGGTTGCTGTGCGAACTGTTGGATCGAGGTACTTGATATATCGTCTGAAAAATTGGACCGGAGCTCTTTTGGCATCTACATCCGTGCCCCACCCGTGCTTTGAGTAGATCTTTGGCTAGTTGAATGTGTTGATGGTTATCTGGTCCAAAGGGGTTCAACATTCTACCCATTTGTATCATCGTGGAATGGGGACAAAATGTGGATTGACCCGTAGCTAAGTTCAGATTAGTCACATAAGTTTTCATGGTTGACATATCTTTTTTGAAAGTGCGTTGTTGCCATGTAGGTTGCGGAGCCAGTGCCGAAAGGCACGCGATTTTATTGCCTTTGATGTCTTTGGAGAAGGAGATCTACCAACCACCGCATGAGGATTCATATGAAAATTGAACTAGGAACTCATTAATTTCATCCTCCGCGTCTTTTGGTTCACGAAATACACAACTGGCAGATATGGATTAAGAGCCCTGGGAGGTTGATGCTTGTTGTTCTTCCTCTGCTCTTTCTAGACTCTGTCCTGCGCCTTGGTTAGTCTCGAGGCCTTGGTCTTGGTAATAATGACATGGAGAATAACTTCAATTTTCCTTGAGAGTCTGTTCATCATAGATCTCACACGATTGTTCATAGATCTAGAGAAACTTGATAGGATCTGTTGATCCATCATATTTTGGCATTTCAAGATGAGGTGCCCTCAGTAGGTACGGGTTGATCCATTGGGTCCATTGCTGCTGGTCCTGCCTCTGCTTCAATCTGCGTGGTTGCAACTCAGGAAAGGTTTGGTATTTGATTTTTTGCTCTTTTGGATAATCATTGTCTTGATCTCATATTCATTCGTCAAAGAAGTCCAAGGTTACTGGATCTTGATGGATGTAGGAAAAACAATTTGGATCTGATCAGTTTTGATGGCTATTAGTGTGATTTTAGCTCCTTTTTCGGTGGTTTTTTCTTGATTTCTCTCTGATCTTTGCTTTGATTGGCCTAAGATTTCCACAATAGATAGATCTGAGGCAAATTTTGCTACTTATCCTATCTGCGAAGGTTACTCATGCAAGGGTTGGCTATGTGAGAGTTCTTTGTACTATTTTTCAATAAATTTTTTTGACATATCATGATCTTCTAGAAACCAACTCTCGTCCTCTTAACTAAAGTTGGATCTGGTATGGATCTGGCTCTGTATATAGTGGCAAAGGTTAACTCTTGCAGACCTGAAAGTTATTGACGTCTGATGATGTTTTTGGGCACTTTTTAGCCTACAGATTCATCAACATTTCATACTATCTCTCACAGACTTGATCACTGATGAAACAAGTAATTCTAAACTCATTAAACCATGCAACAAGAGTACTTGTGCGAGGGTTCCCCTTTTTTTTTCCACTTTTTTCAGCACTCAGAACCTTTTTATAGCTTACTAGAAGAAGATGAACTCTCACAGAGCCGTCTATGAGCTTATTTCAGTGAGATTTAGCTACAGGAGGTCTGGTGAGAGCTAGTTGCCACAAAAACTACAAACAATACTGTCTGCGATGGTTCTGACTTCAATTTGGCTCTTTTGGGACTTGAGAACTCTCATAGAGAGTCTTAAACTATAAAGTAACTCTCACAGACTCATCTGTGAGCTTGTCTCAATGAGATCTAGCTGCAGGAGGTCTGGCAAAGGTTATTGAGTAGTTTTGAATTTTTTTTTTGGTTTTACAAGGATTTTGAACTTTTATGGTTTTTCGTACTTTTTTCAAAATCTGATGGGAACTAACTCTCACAAGCTTTTATGTGGGGCTGGGACAATGTCCTTAGGCTGCTGCTAGTCATGCAAGATTTCTTATCAACTGGATAGGGAGAAATAAAATCTGATGGATTTTTAGCTCACTTTTTCCCTCCAAAAATACAAATTTGTTGGTTTTTTGAGGTTTTTGATGGGTATGATGATATGTTAAGCCCTTAGAGGCTTTTTCAAGTCTCTACTACCTCCAAACACCTCCTCCGCTAGCTTCCAACAGATCAGTCACACAAAAATAAGCAAAAACATGTCTACACTACCCCAAAACTATCTAAAACTCACTAAAATAGACAAAAACAACTAAAATGACAATTAAACTAGTTAGTAAAGGCCTCATTCTAAGTTTACTAATGACAAGAAAATTTGACACTAGACTGGTAACATTGAATACACCCCCAGCTGCCAATTCAAGCTGGTTTTTTTTTATGTGTCCAAAACTTCAGGTACACTATCACTATCACTAAATGTGTCACTAGCGCAATCAACCAACGAGTGGACTATCATTTTCAAAGACATTTTACTTATCAAGTACAAGGATCCACACAACAAAGACTTTAGTTTCAGTAAACAATGCTTACAATTCAAACTAAAAAGCACATATCTAAAATGTACTTGACATGAACCACTTCTCATTCATAAACAAACTAGTAAAAGATCCTACTAATGGTTAGCAACACATTAACTAACAAAGGAAAATGGGATTCCCACCAGTGACCATTGTAGGTTATATTCATTTAATCAATAGGTGTCCACTACTGTATCATTAGAGTTATCCCTTCCTCAATGTTCATCCAAAATGCATAACATCTTACAAATTCTATCAATTTTAATTCAAAGTGTGGAGCTTAGATGAGGTTTATGGTGGACCATTGAAGCGAGCAAAGGAGATGGTGGAATGGAAGAATTTGGAAGTTATGAAGTTAGATTGGCCTATATGCATCAAAAGTAATCCTAAAAGTTTTATTGGAATAATTTAGCTACAAATCTTGAGAGAGATATTCTCTAAGCTATCTATATGACTACGTTTCATTGGAAAGCTTCTTCAAATCAACACACAGGTACTAGAACACCTATTCTTGAAGATTTTTGTGACCTATTCTACTAAGCAACAACACATTTAGACCCAACATCTATCTGCCCCCATGGAAAATACATGAATCCTTCTAAAAAAAAAGTGCATGTTTCTTTCGAACCTCATCTTAACAGCTTTTGGGAATGTCTTAGAGTGATATCTTTATGGAACATTTGGCTTGATAGAAATAGTTGAGAATATAGAGGCTACTAATGTACTTTCGTATAAGAATTTTAATTCACGGTTAACCCTTTTGAAAAAAAAAGACATTATCTGAATTCATTTGATGTTCTCCATTAGGTAGGATGTTGAAGAGATCTGTGATTAAAGGGAGACCATGATATCTCTATTTTTGCCACTATACCCACAAGCCTTTGCTAGTATTGGGGATAATGAATCTAGTGGGTGCTCCAAATAGGCCATCAACAAATTATTAGAAAAGTGAAAAAATCACTACATGCATTAATGGCTCTAAGGAAATCTCATTTTGATTTTTCAAAAAGGTTTCAAGATATTTCATTTCTTCATTGATGTAAACAATGAACAAGTTGAGTTGATGAGCTACTTTTGAAACTATTGTACTTCCTTCTATCTCATACATGTAATGACACCGAACACATATGTGGTATGTTTGATTGCTTAAATGAGGTGGCATACAACATAAGAGTGCTACGCAATCAATATTTCTACCATGATATTTTTTTAGATTTGAAAGCACCCTAAAAAAGTATGTGCCACTAGCTCATAGTTTTTAGCACATATGATTGTGGTTCTTGGGAATCTAAACTCAAGAAATATTTTGCAAATGTGCTCTGTAATCATGTACATGCTTTTCTTGAGATAATGATAAAATATCAACACCTAAGATATCATACTTTTCCTCTAATAGGTAGTCATGATAACAATTAACAACATACATAGGTTTTCTCTGGTCATTTATACTTGTATTTTTTTGTCATTCTTGTATTTTGGACTTTTTCCTTTTTTGTCATTGAATGTGTAGGCATTAACTTTAAGACAATAAAGTGCAATACACAACATGGGGGTATCATATGTTATGCATATTACAGATTACTTTCACCTATGACTTGTAATATTAACCATTATCACATGTTCTTCCAACTATGAATGTTAATGAGGATTTCTCATTTTAGCATAAAAATGTTTCTTGATACAAAAAGAAGTTTCTTATACATAAAAATACTTGCTTCCATTATACGTTACTAGAATAGTTGAATATCTTTAGACATAAGATCACACATCAACAATCACACAAGTTTTTAATCTAGTTTTTGAATGAAAAAGAAAAACTAGTACATACTGAACAATCCTTAAATCGAATGTTAGATAATACCAAAGCAAAGTGATGTATAGAAATATTATCTAGAGAATGTAGATGCTAGATGAAAATTCTAATTACTAGAACTACTAAAAGTAGAAGCACAAGCCACCAAAAGAGAAAAACCACAATACTTCTCTTAGAGAGAAAAAGCACAATAAACAACTAAATCTAAGTGAGCTAATAATAGCTTAGTTCACATGTATAGTCTTGGTACTTAGCTAGTCAACAGTCAAGATAAAGCTATACAATGTAAGGTGAACATTGTATTTCCAACACTCCTCCTCAATGATCAATTTACATTCTACTAATCTTGTGGTGCATGAAAATTTTCAAATTTACTTCCACTTGAAGATTTTGTAAATTTACTACTTGATAATGTAATTGACAAAAATTTAATACTAGATTTATATCTTTCTCTTGTAACTTTTTTCGAACAAAATGATAATGAATCTCAATGTATTTTGTTCTAGCATGAAGCACAAGATTTTCAACTAAATTAAGGTGACTATGAGTATCACAAGATATCAAGGAAGGATGCTCTTGATTTTGTCCAAAATCATCAAATAAGCACCTCAACCATGTATCTTCTTGTGTTGTAAGACTCAATGCCCAATACTCAACTTTTGAATGTTTTTGGCTCTTCAACAATTTGCATTACATTTATCAAGGTTAAATTTATGTCATACCCGTCAAGTTGTCTTTGTTCTCTTGTTGACCTATGAGACATTTTTTTTAAATCATTTTCCATCTCAAATATCCTTTGGCTTTTCATCCTTCATCACCTTCAAATACCACTTAGTTGTCTTTTTCAGTGTCTCTAATGTAGGGGTGTCTTTATTAATATCTTCATGATCAATTGATGATCCATTCAAGTCTGCATTTCTAGTGTGGCCATCAAGCTCATCAAAAACAATATCATAACTGACGATAAGCTTTTAGTGCCTTGATCACACAATTAAATCTTTATCTAAAAAAAATACACTTAGTAAATTTTGCACTAGATTCCTTCCTGTCATTTTTTAAAATATGTGCATAAGCTTTACAACCAAATACTAAAAAATGAGAGACCTTTGATTTGAACCTTGTGAAGGCTTCTTTGGGTGTTTTGAACTCCACCACTTTCATTGGACATCTACTCAGTACTTGAAGATACATGATAAAGATCTACTTCTTAAATTTTTTTTGACTAACAACTATCCATATTAGACTTATTAGAGATAGAGGTACGATGTTTTTCTTGACAAGCAAAAGTTGCATCTACTCCTTATTGACCTATAAACTTAACATAGTGCTAAACCAAGATCTTTCAATTTTTTTTTTGGTTAAGTGCTATCTTGATCTTACCAATTGAGAGAGAGAGAGAGAGAGAGAGAGAGAGAGAGAGAGAGAGAGAGAGAGAGAGAGAGAGAGAGAGAGAGAGAGAGAGAGAGAGAGAGAGAGAGAGAGAGAGAGAGAGAGAGAGAGAGAGAGAGAGAGAGAGAGAGAGACATTTCACATAGTCTCTCTTGACAAAGCAAGACCAAACCTTTTGTTTTATAGCATAACATGTAATAAAGAAGCTGTATGAAATCTTACAGTAGAAAAGTACTTTAAAGTGAGATGCCCACCTGCCATCATCTCACAACGCAAAATTGTACAAGTTAGTATGTGAGGAAGATAGGTGTCGTAACTGAGCATCAGTTGTTATCCATGTCGTAACTAAGCATCAATTGTTATCTATGTCCGAAACAAGATTCACCACATGACAACTTGAATAGCAAAGTATATTACTTAGTCCAATCTTCCTTCAAAATCATATTAACCAGTTTAAGAATCTCTTGCAACAAATGGTTGCTGTCGGATCAGTCATAGACGATCAAGACACAATTGTGACATTGCTTTCAAGCTTGCCCTCTACATATAAGAATTGGGTGATGATCATCACGACACACTCAAATTTAACTCTTACCAGAGTTATCACTATATTGCTACAAGAAGATAATCGAAGAAGTCAAGACACTTCGTCTACCTCTTCATCTCATGCTCTATATGTCAACAAGGGCTCGAAATGACAGAAGCAGAAAAGCTCCAAGTAGTCTACATCAAATTAGAAATAGACTCAAAGTCAAGGACAATCATTAAATCATTCGTCGAAGAAGAAGATGTTTTGCAGGTATTGCAAATGCAATAACCATGAGATCCAGGACTGCCGAATTCTCATAGCGAAGAATGCAACCAGGCAACCTGATCAATAGACAAATACAGTTTCAGCATCTCCTGAAGTTGAAATGGACAGGCACTTTTACGGTCAAAGACAAATACGCGAAGTCGGATGATTCGTGGTTTTTGGATACGGGAGCTACTCAACATATGACCAATCATCGTGAGATTTTTCATTTCTATATGCCTTACAACACAAATAAATATGTTCATCTTGGTGATGATAGCACTCACAATATCAAAGGTGAAGGTACTGTAAGATTGAGGTTCCAGCATGACCAATTCAAACTATTGTCAAAAGTTATTATTGTTTATGTTATTTTCTCTCTCTCATTGACACTCTTTTAATTTTTTTTCATCAGAGTTAAAGCTTTTCAAAAGCTTGAGGTAAAGCTATTTAAAAGCTTGTAAACCTTTTCGAAGAGAACATAAGAAAGCTTCTCAAAGGGAATAAAGTTATTTAAAAGGGTGTAAAGCTTGGAGTAGGGCTTGGAGTAAAGTAAGTTTTTTGAAAACCTTGATGACACTCTATCCTTTTATCTCTCTCATTGACACTCTTTTGTTTCCCTTTCATTAGAGTTAAAGCAGTTTGAGTAAAGCTCTCTCTCTCTCTCTCTCTCTCTCTCTCTCTCTCTCTCTCTCTCTCTCTCTCTCTCTCTCTCTCTCTCTCTCTCTCTCTCTCTCTCTCTCTCTCTCTCTCTCTCTCTCTCTCTCTCTCTCTCATTGACACTCTTTTTCCTCACTTTTATCACAATATCCTCAGTTTGGAGTAAAGTTTCTTGGGGTAAAGCTTTTGAAACAAAGCTTTTGGAGACAAGGCCACATTGTTTACTGTGAATCTTGTTTCTTTGTTTTGTTGAGATATTTTTGTTTTTGTTTTGTTAAAACATTGTTGCTTTGTTTGTGGGTATTTTCTTTCAATTGAAACTTAGACCAATTAACTTACCTACAGTGGGACATCAAAGACCTGAACACATTTGTACAAAAGATTAAAGATCTATTTATTTCCTTGCAGAATTCTGGTGTAGAAAATACAATTTCTAAGGAAAAACAGCTTAGTTATTTTCTTCGAGCCCTACCAAGGTCATTCCACACAACTCGAACCTTATTGGCGAAAGATGCAACAATAAAACTTGAAAAGGCAATAGACACAGTTGAGGAAGTAGAAGCTCGTGAACCCTATGACGACAATGGTGATTTAGAGAATGCTCTATTTACTCAGAAGAATAAATCTTCTAAGAAGTCTGTGGGGGCCGGAATACAAGGCTCAAGGGGCATTTTCATGGAGCTCGGGAGAACTCAGGAAAGTAGTACCTTACAGGGATGAAGCTAATGTAAATATCAATTTTGCATAATTAATGGCCCAAGCATGGCATCCTGTGCGTATAAGCCCATCTTGAAGAGCTGTCAGTAGATAAGTTGCATTAGGCCCCAAGTATGGCACCATGCGTGCATAAGTCCAACTTGTAGTGCCATTAGTCATTAGGGGACAAGAAACCACTTTTTGCAAGTCTCAAGGTTTAAACTTAGACTTAAAAAAGTATGCAAAAGTCAATGTCAAGATTCTAAAAAAGAACTTGCATTCTATATTGAGATTGGAAATTCCTAGTCCCATACACTCCACAAGCTTCAATAAAAAGAAGACCTTTCTATGTAATTTCCATCCTTAATGCAAGAGAGCTAAGTGCTACCATTTTGGGTCCACTTGTGCTAATTTTGGAAGGTGGAACCCTTCTACTTCTTGACAACATTGGCGTCGTTGCCGAGGAGCCAAATGCTTGCTAACTTTTGTTGGTTTTCATTTTTTTCTACTTGCTTTGTTGTAGGGACTGGTCACTAGTTTTTAGTGGTTACTTTGCAAAAAAAAATTATGACTGTTATGCTTGTGGTTTGGGTGTTTTAAGCATATGTATGTGAAGGAACTATCATGAAACTATCATTCCCCCACAAGACAGTGCAAAAAGCAGCCTTCAAACAGATTTTAAAACTATCATGAATTTGCCTCCCCAAATCTGACTGTGGCAACTTCACAAAATTGCCAAATAGGGTCTTGAATCCCCAACTGATGTCTGGAGGCCTAAATTTTGACAACTTGCCTTGCCCTCTTAAATGAAGATAAAACAGAGTTTAAACTACCATCTATCAGAGGGGTGAGCCTAAACAGTAAGTTCTGAAAATTTTACTCAGAAAAAATACCTTGGACCTGTTTTGGTTTCCCAGAGCTCCAAAACAACTCATTTTGGCTCGCCTAGCTCAAAGAGGCAATTACTTGTTGAAGACTGTATCAAAAGGGCGAGCCAAGAGCTTGCACCATTGTCGAGATATCTGACTTCAAAGTTTTTGAGAAACTTGCCTCTACAGCCTCAGTAAAAACCCATCTTGGTTCGCCTCCTTCACCATTGATAGATCTCATTAAGCCCAGTACACTATCCAAAGGGCGAACCAAGAGCCCAAGTACCCATCAGTTTACATTGAAAAGTGTGAAAATCCTGATTTTTAAACTTTCTGGGATCCCAAACAACCTATCAACTGGGATTCAAGATTTGTACAATCCCAAAGTGTCATGTCTCACTACTCTCTCAATGTATCGGTTTGCCTATTTGCAGGCTGCATTACCCAGTCAAGAAGAGCTTAATTTTAGTCAGGAGAGCCAAGGCACCCAAAGAATCAACCAGAAAGTCGAAAAATCCAATATTTACTAGTTTTGGCCTAAATTCTTCATTTTTGGATATGTTGGTTTGCCTCTTTCACCATTGATAGATCTCATTGAGTTTAGTACATTGTCCAGCGGGCAAACCAAGAGCCCGAGCACCCATAATGTTGCATTGAAAAGTGTGAAAATCCTGATTTTTGCACTTTTTGAGATCCCCAATCTGATAGACTTTTTGTGAGTGTCATATCTCATTGTTCCCTAAAGGTCATGGTTTGCCTATTTGCAAGTGGCATCCTCTACTTGTAAAGAAGCTAATTTGAGTCAGGAGAACCAATATACCCACAAGATTGGCCAGAACCAGAGAAAATCCAAAATTAACTATTTTTGGTCTACAAGCTTCAATTTTGAATATTTTGACTCACCTTTTTTAGATATAAGAGATCTAATACATGTGTTGACATCCCTGGAAGGGCAAGCCATACCTCCCAAAGGATCCATAGATTTGGACTTTTTTCACTCCTAGCTTTCTACAATCCCAAAATCACCCGAGGACTCCAAAATTTAATATCTGGACTCTCCCCTAGGGTATAACCTACATCCATCCACCCTTTATCACTGACCAAAGAGGAGATCCAAAAATCTCATCCTGTCTCCAACCATCGCACTTTTTGTTTTCACCCAGCTACATTGCTAGAATTGCCTTCCCATTTTGGGATCCCAAATTTGCAAGACTTTTTGTGAATCCCAAATCTACAATCCCCAATTCTCCAAATTCCCATATTCACGTTTCCCATTCCCATTTTAAATCCCTAGATTTGCTTCCCTCATTCACTCTTCAACAATCCCCAAATCCACATGTCTTGAGACTTGTTACAAATCCTAGATCTGCATACCCCAAATCCCAACACCAAAATTTTGGGATCCCAAAAATTCCTGGAATCCCCAATTCCCCCCCCCAGATCTCATTCCCCAATTCCAGATTCCAAAGCTTACATTCGTACATCACATTCCCAGAGTTTGATTCTTGGATCCCTAAACAGGATACTTTTCTTAGCTGCGAACTTAGACAAGATCTTTTGTTTGGATGCAACTAAGATCAGGTCGAAGGACTAAATCTAGAATCTCAAGAGAGAAAGGAAGTTCACTTGGAGACCGTGAACCATCGACTACCCATCCCCAACCCCATAATCTCCAAGAGCAGTTCGACATGGCTGCCAATAATTCAAACCAACCTCAAGAGAATCCAATACCACCTGAGGCACCAAGATCCCAAAGGATCTCGAACCCGTTAGCCTTTGCTGTACCATTACCAGGAGCCATTCCACATAATCGGCGAGCTCCTAGACTCGATCTGCCACGATATGATGGTCCTACCGACCCAGCATGCTACCTTCAAATTTATGAGGAAGCATGTGAAGTCTATGGAGGGACAACTCCAGAAGAAAAACTCCGACTCTTTAGTATGACCCTCACTGATGTCGCTCGTGAGTGATATTTCAACGATTGGGAATCACTCAAGGACTCCTTCGTCAAGAGGTTCAAATCATCTAGATTCCTTGAAAGCCCATTTTTATTGCTTAGTAAGATCAAAATGAGAAAGGATGAGAGGGTACGCGATTACATTAAACAACTTAAACATCTTAAGACTGATTTAAAAATTTGTACAATTTGACTCACACACCCAATTTGAGAGATTTTTAGTGCAAAATCAAGCATTTTTTATAGAGATTCTAATCCTTTGATTAGTTCTTGGATTAGATCAGCCAAAAAATTAAAACTGAAGCTTGAATTAGGAGCATTAAATTATTTTCTCTGATTTTTTGAGTGTATGTTGAAGTTGAAGAGAGATATGGCTAAAAATCATAGATTAAGGAGTGATTTTGCAAGTTTGAGACTAGAATCTAAATTTTCATCATTCTAGATTGGTCCATGAGTGATAGGATTGTGTCTATAAGCTTTCTAATTGCTAGAAAACTTTAGGTTCAGATCTCTTAGAGAAACCATAAGAGTTTCTAGTGCTTTTCACATTCAAAAATAGCATCAATGGGTGGTTTTTTGCTTGAAGCTAGTGAAAGGCTTACATCCACTAATTATGCTACTTGGATAGTTCGAATGGAGTCTTTGCTTGTACTTTATGATCTTTATGACATTGTACTTGAGGTGGAAGTAGAACCTCAAGGAGGAGTTGAGTTGGTAAAGTACAAAAAGAGATGTAGAGTTGCATTACATTGCATAAAAATGAATGTAAGTAATGAACTTTTGAAGGAAATCTCAGTTTGTATTACATCCAAAGAGGCATGGGATTCATTAAAAGCAATTTATGGATCCAGGAATACTTCAAGGATACTCATGCTTAGGAATCAAATCCTTCAAAGCATGAAAGGAAGTAGTGAAAGTGCCCAAATTTATGTCTTTAGGATCAAATCTTTGAATAAGGAGTTGTCTTCTATAAATGATAAAATCAAAGATGATGAATTAGTTCAAATCATTTTGAATGGTTTAGGAGATGATTATTCCAATCTGGTTCATACCTTTGCTATTCAAGATTCACTTCCTAGTATTGAAAAACTCCAACTTGTAAGTGAGGAGAGTAGAATGCTTCATATCAAAAGTAGGATGAGTTCCTTATCTTTGAATGATGGTGATGAAAAAGCTAACTTTTCCTTGAAAGGCAAGAAGAAAAAGTTTCCATCCAAGAAGACTCAAGACATGGAGATGGAGAGCAAAGGCAAGAGCAAGAAGGACAAGAAGAAGCTAAAGTGTTTCTTTTGTGGAAAAAAGGGACATTTTGCATCCGAGTACTACAAGAAGAAGAATGCCCAAGAGAAGGACAATCAAGGCAATCTTGTGCTTGAGGAGGAGGAAGAAGGCAATCTATCTTTGATGGTATCCTCACCACAAACATCTAATCAAGACACTTGGTGGATTAATAGTGGGGCAAGCTCTCACATGACTCACCAAAAAGACTACTTTTCTAATCTACTTTCTTACAATAATTCTAAGAGTTTTATCTTCACTGCAAGTGATCAAGAATGTGAGATTTTAGGTGTTGTATCCATTCCTTTATGTCTAGGATCATCTAAAAAAGTAGATCTAGACCATGTTCTTTATGTACCTTCAATTACAAAGGACTTGTTGTGTGTAGGACAACTTATGGATAGTGGATTAGTACATTTCAAGCATGGAGCATGTTCTATCTTGAAAGATGAAAAATGTATTGCTAGTGGTTTCAAGCAAGGGAGGTTATTCAAATTGGATGCTAATGTGATGGTTGGAAGTGTGAACATGGTAAGGGAGGAGCTCACTCAAGTGGAATTATGGCACAAAAGGTTAGGCCATCCTAACTACAAAGCTATGGAGACCATGGTGACAAAGGAGCTAGCAAGTAGACTTCCCAAAACCATATCCAAGTGTGGCAAGCTTTGTGAAGCTAGATTTGATGAGAGCAGGACAACGGCCAATGACGATCCTATCAGCTACGAAGTTCTGGAGAGACAGTACTATGACCTGCCGCCAAAGACAGAGGGAGCAAAAGACAAACACAAAAATGAAGATTTTCGAGTAGTCTCCCATTCGAACGATGAATTTGACGAAGAAAGATTCGAGAGGCAACCTGCTGCCGCAGTTCTTGTAAACCAAGATGGTTCCGGACCGAGCAGAGCAGACAGAGGCAATGGCATAGCTATTCCAGGAGGATCTCCTAGAAGGTCGACAAGACTATGAAGAGCGCCAACAAGATATGTGCTAGGCAGCTCAGCTTCCACATTAGAAGAGTTTTGCGGATTTATTGACGAACCACAGACATTCGAGGAAGCGATTGAAAGTCCAGAAAAGGACATATGGATCCAAGCCTCAAGCTCAGATACGGACTAGATGGAAATGTCACGAAGTACAAGGCAAGACTAGTAGCGAAAGTTTTTTCTTAGAGATACGGTATTGACTACTCTGAAACCTTCTCTTTGTCGTCAAACATTCGTCCCTACGTCTGTTATTTGCATGTGCAGCAGCTTATGACTCAAAATCTACATTGTGGATGAGAAGAACTAGACGAGAGGCCTATATGGATCAACCCCCAAGATATGTCTCAAATTCACTTCCTGACTATGCATGCAGAATGCATAGAAGCATCCACGGTCTGAAACACTCAGTCTGACAATGGTACAAGAAGAAAGATCAAGCCCTGAAATCATAATTGCTGAAGTAAAGGCAGACATCTCGAAACATTTCGAGATAGTGGATCTGGGAGAAGCCAGGTGTTACCTAGACTTACAAATTGAAAGGGACTACGAGGGAAGTAAGTTATACCTTCACCAGTCCAGATACACCCAAAAGATCCTAGAGGACTTTGGGATGCTAAACTGCAAAGGAGCAAACATTCCAATGCTCGTAGGGATGGTGCTGACGAATGATGATTGTCCAAAGACTGAGGAAGAAGGAGAACAAATGCAGCTCACACCTTACAGGAAGCTGATAAGATCACTGATGTACCTTGCAGACAACACAACTCCTGATATCGCTTATGTAGTATTCAGGATGAGCAAATTTTGCACAAATCCAGGCTCAACACATTGGAATATTGCAAAACGAGTTTTGCAATATCTTCAATTAATGAGGGATTATGACTTGTGCTATTGTCGTGATGTAGATTTCAGGATGATTTCCTATAGCGATGCCAGTTGGGCATCTCTCAAGGATGATTGTAAAAGCGTCTCAGGAGGATGCACCATCGCATCAAGAGCAGCAGTTCTCTAGGTCAGCAAGAAGTAGACCTTTGTAGCCCAGTCATCCTGTGAGGCAGAGTACATTGCAACAGCAAAGATGACCAACGAGATAATCTGGCTAAGCCAGCTCATGGACGAATTGGGAGAAACAAGGAATGAGCCCCTGGTCTTGCAGATGGACAACACTTCTGCAATACACCTGACAAAAGATCCCATGTTCTATTCCAGAACGAAGCACATTGCGATCAAGTACCACTTGATCAGGGATCTAATTGAAAAGAAGAGACTACAGACCACCTTCATTGGAATGAAAGAATGGTTGCTGACATTTTCACCAAAGCCCTGGACAAAGGACTCTTTGAGAGACAAAGAAGCAGTCTCGGAATTGTAAAGCTATCATGCTTTGAGAGGGAGCTGAAGAAACAAAATGTTTCTAGCTACAAAGCCTTGCTAGCTTTCAGCCCTCGGCCTGACGAAGATGTTCACAAACACGAAAGTCAGGAGACACGAAACACAAAAAGTTTCACGAAGACGAAAGTCAAAGAAAATGAAATAGTTCGTGAACACGAAAGATTCACGAATGAGAATCTTTTGCGGTCTGGCACAAAAATCTTTTGCAGTCCAATATGAGAGAAAGGCAGACGAGCAAAACAAAACCAACGATGGAAACTGAACCAACGATGCGACACAAAAAATGTCACAAAATCCGTTACGCTCCAAAGAGTACCAGCAAAGATCACGCAAGTACCCAGAAGTACAGATATCTGATCTGATGGCATGACGTCAGTAGATACACTTTAGGTCGTGGCTAATCTGCCACTCTTGTAATTCCCTGATTAGTTCTAGATGCTTAATCACTCTAATCTTAAATTTACATAGAGCGACTATACTTACTGGATGATACTTGACATATAGATCAGCAGAGAATACACATACAAAGTAGTGTGGCAGTCTGATGCTAGTAATCAATCAAGACAAAATCACTGAATACATGTACGCCTGCGTGTGAAGACAATTTTGTGATTAGGATCCATAGAGATCCAAAAGTCCGCTAGTAAAGCGAGACGTACATCCATGAGAGAAGTCTATCTCTCTCACGCCAACGCACTGCATGGATATGCATGCAGTGCTTGAAGAAATCAGTGAAGAAAAATCAATATAGATGATTTTTCTTGTTGTGTCTAATCTTGAATGCAAATGCTTCTACTGTTATTCGTGTGTCTAAATTCCCTCTTCATTTTAATTTTGCACCTTGGTTGAGACTATGTTGAATGCTGCATTAATTTATAAACATAGATCAGCAGTGCCTGACACATTCTAGAGGATTGTAGGAGTGATTTAGCGGGCAGTGTCCAGCAATCGCATCTGAACTCCATCCAAATCGCAAGCGGATCGCGGTTGCTTTGAGAAAGCTTCGCGATTGATTCTCTCATCAGTGGCATGCAGAGCATATCACACTCTTCATCTTCAGTAGTTGTTGTTATTGACAGTGGTTCAGGTGTAAACATCATGTCATCACACATATATCGAGAGTGGGGGCAAAGTGCCTTAAAGCCTACAGGTTTTTCTATAAAACTTGCTGATCAGAGCTGTGTCAAACCCATGAAAATTGTCAAAAATGTACCTGTGAAGGTCGCTGATCTTTGCTTTGTCATTAACTTCATAATCTTAGATCTTCCGAAAACAACCTCATCTTACCGACTTATGTTAGCCAAAGTATGCCATGACTGGGATACAGATCGTATCACATTGAAGAATCGGGGTCGAGTCATGAGAGTCGATCCAAATACCTGGACCATTAAGCATGTGAGCCCATTAGAAGAAACAACTTCGTCTACTACCAATCACATGATCGACCGAAATCTAAAGAAGCGCTACAAGCCATTGGAAATTCATCAAGAGTCTGATACTGATATCATCAATTGGATTGATGCTCTAGCTATAGTCGATTGTATGAGCTCCGTAAAAGGATCCATCTCCCTACTCCAAGAAGCCAATCAAGAGTCAAAACCTGCAAACCAAAAGCATGTCACCCTTGATGATGAGATCGAAATCGAGGTGAACATAATCGAACTATCATGGCTTCCATTAGAACCACCCCCAGAACCTTGTGAAGAAAAACTTCTTCCTTGGTGCTCAGTAATCACCTTGGAAGATGATGTGGGATATTCTAACAAACAAGCGTTATTTTACTTCGATCCCCAATGTTATGGAGAAAGACGAGAAGACGTCTCTAAAATCCCATCCCTGGCTAAGGTCTCTAAAGAGCCTCGTCCCACAATTGTGTATCAATATCGGGTCAAGATAAGCCAATGGGACAATCCAGTAGAGGAAGCCATAACCAGTGTGGACACCACGTTGTGAGACCCCCTTGAGAAGACAGTTTCTCCCTCAAGCCCTCCTATCTGCTCGTGCTCTGTCAATATGGTGTCAGTAAAGAAACCAATTTCCAAAATACCTGCTAATCTGAAGGGAAAAGCTAAGATGGGTTGTGATCGTCCACAACTCATGAATACCAAAATTCAATCGATAGACGCTACATCTAAGGTCTCGAAAAGAGTCTCGACAACATCCACTTTTCCATCCCAAAATCAGGAACGACATACCAGCATACTTTCGAGACTATACCTTAGATGATGTGATCGTTGCTATGCCCCAAGCCCAACAAAACTCGACTCGAATGATGCGCCTAAAAATTTTTGTTCGTATGAGGGTCCTGTGAAAGTCCAACCTCTAGATCTAGCCGATCCTTGAGAAGGAGAGAAGATAGTCGATGTAGGTGTTCTTTCATTTCAATTTGGATAGGTGGCACTAAGGCATCGTCTTGTCTTAACAACTTGATTGCCCTTTGTAGTGTGCTGAATCATTTCATTGCACATACCATCGGATTGCGCTGCCTCCGTGTGTGAGCGTAATTGGAGCACATGGGCCCTCATTCACACGAGGAGAAGAAACAGGTTGTCATTGAGTCAGTTGGAGCAGTTGGTGTTCTGTAGAGCATATGAGCATATGCTACAGCCTGATAAAGATAAACGTTTTAAAATCATGAAAAAAGTAAGACAGTTAAAAAGGGCTTTAGTTTTTAGAGTTTAGATTAAAGGATTTATAGAAAGCATATACATGAGGACATGATATAAAGAGATTTAGGATAAAAGATTTAAATTAAAAATTAAAAAACAGTGGATCAGAGGTAAGGATTATTAGAGAGAAATTGAATAAAAAGAGGATAAGTTTATGTTTAGGTTTGTGGTTATAGTTAATTTTATGTTTTATGTTTATCATTGTTATCTTAATCGTAGTTCATTTTTAATATGCGGATGTCTGACCCTCCATCTCTTGGGTCCGATCTTTTTCCGTCTCATGAAGAGTGTATGAATTGGTTGAGTAGTGCATCTGCTAGGCAGAGAGAATAAATGGATGTTGTTCTCCAGCAGTATAGGTCCATGTTAAACTCTTCGGCGGCCTCACAGTAGGGTAGTCCTCAGAGGGCCCCCACTAGTGCACATTCACTAGTCCTCAGAGGCCCCCCACTAGTGCACATTCACCCATACCATCACAGAGGCTCTCACCACGTAAGTGTCAACCATAGCGTTTATTAAGTTCTGGTAATCAACGCTATGGTCGACACTACTAGCGTCGACCACAGAGTCGATTACTAGAAGATGAATTACGTGGTGCATCGCGGTTTCTTCCCATTTTGATTTTCGATTTTTGAGCGCGAGGAGGAGAATATTTTTGCGCCTAGCGGTGGTGGTGCTCTCTATGGCTCTTCTAATGATGCTTGATCCTTCTTATGCCTTTTTGTCATAGCCAAAGCTCTCTACCTTTTCACCATAGCCAAGGCTTGGAGAAAAAGTTGAGCATTGGACAAAAAGGTGAGCACCATAGCCAGCATTCAAAAGTTTACTAGTTTTTCTTTCATACATTTGTATTTATTGTTGTTTGTGTTCTTTTGTCACAGCCAAAGCTCTTTACCTTCTCACCATAGCCAGGGCTTGAGCAAAAAGTTGAGCATTGGACACAAAAGTAAGCACCATAGCCAGGATTCAAAAGTTTACTTGTTTTGCTTTGTTACAATTGTGTCATTTTCGCAATGGTATTGGTGATATTTTTTGCAATTTTAACCAGCAAATTTTGCTGATCTTTATTCGCAATTATTTTGGCAAAAATTGCCAAACAATTGCAAAAATTCATTTCCGCAATTTTTCTTCAAAATAGTGTATAAAAATTGCAAAAAATAGATTACTAGTTCATACATTTGATCTATTTTTTGCAATTTTTATACACTATTTTGAAGAAAAATTGCGGAAATGAATTTTCACAATTGTTTGGCAATTTTTGCCAAAATAATTGCGAATAAATATCCGCAATTTTTGCCACAACAATTGTAGAAATCAAATTACGGAAATAAGTCCGCAATTATCATGCCAAAAAATTGTGGGTGGGTTTCCGCAATTTCTTTATTGTTAATTTAGCCATAAAAATTGTGGAAAATTAGCCAAAAAAATTGCGGGACCGAATTTGTCGACTTGCCAAAAAAATTGCGGAAACCGTTTTCGCAATTTTTTTTTTGGCAAAAAATGACAAAAATTGCAAAATTTTTTGCACTTTTTGCCATTTTTTTTCGCAATTTTTGCTACATTTTCTTGTAGTGAAGTGTTTAGGCCTACAACCATTAATTATGACCATGTACACATAAGGGCCCCAAATCTCTTATAGTCACAATTAACTTACGGGTTGTCGGTCTATTGGTCCCTAGCGTGGACATGCTACCTGAGACCAGTCATGGGCATGACATTCTTCCCCCCTTATTCAAGTTTTGTCCTCAGAACTTAAAACTGGAAAAGTTCCTCCTTAAGGTTCCTTCATGTTCCTAGGAATCATCATCATCTGTACTCAAAGATGCCAAGGCTCAAGTGCAGACAAAGGGAAGCAGGTGGCCGTACATAGCATTGAAGGCACTCAAACCCATAATCTTCTCAAAACATGGGGACAAGTCCATAACAAAATCTGTCTAATTCTCTTTGATGCAGGCTCCTCTCATAATTTCATCTCTTTTAAGCTTGCACAAGAGATAGGAGTTGGTTCTTTTTCTGAATCTATGCTTAAGGCTAAAAGTGCTTTTGTTGATGGTGATGCAAACATTTATCCTATAATTGGAAAACTTAAGCTCCAAATCTCTGACTACTATGAACCTATAGAATTCATGGTCGGTCCTTTACAAGGCGTAGATGTAATCTTAGGCATGCCTTGGCACAAAATGCACAATCCTCTGGTGGACTACAATAAGCATTTGATTTCATGGAAACACAAAAGTAAAGACGTTAGTGTGCATGCAGGACAGAGTGGCGAAACAATTCCTTTGGTAAGCCATATTCAAGTATCAAAGGTACTACAGAAAGCGGTATTTTTTTATTTGATGTTTGTTCAAAGTATGGATGATGATGTTGATGGAAATGCGCATTCTTTGGACAATAATAGAAAAGATTTTTCTTTGAGATATTCTTCTTGTTTTTCTGATGAGCTACCAAAGTTCTTACCCCTTGAAAAACCTGAAGACCATACGATAGACATTATTCCTGGCAGTTCCATACCCAATAGACCTCCCTATAGGGTAAGCCATTCTCAACAAGAAGAAATTCCCAAGCAAATTAATGACTTGTTAGAGAAAGCCTTCCTCCCTCCCTTATTATTGCCAAATAGTTCATTATTCGAATTCCAACAAACCCATAACATCATAATACATGCTTCATAAAACTTCCTTACGTTATAGTCTACATCACTGTATGAGTTGCAGTTTTAATACACAAAACTATCTCAAATCCATCATTAGTATCCTAGCATACAGTAGTTAAAACAAATCATTTGCTTGTAGGGTGGCCTCCTGCAAAGAGTTATATGCTCATTTTGAGTAGAAAACCTGATCATAAATACATCAAGCATGCACAAGGCGATCATTCTTATCAACTATCATGCAGTACGCATCTATCTCCACACATTTTGATAGGCCACTGCCTGTTGTCCATTAGGTAGGCACCAGTGTATATGAGTATTTCATCACTTGAAGTGTTACAAATAGCACGTGGAAGTGCGATCCACCAACCCACGGAAATCCGTTGGCCAGCAATCCATAGATCCACCAAAACTTCCTCAAAAGTATATAGCCATCAGCGATTTCCTATCAAACATGTAATCATTTTCTAGAAGCATCATTACCAAAGTTGTTTTGAGTATCATACCTCAGCGATTGCTCAGGTATGAGGTTGAGGCAACGCCCAATCACAAGAGTTTTTTTTTGGAAGCTCAACACTCTAAACCAATCCACAATTATCATATGTATGTGAGTTATTCACAGCAAGCACAACTCATTCACTTGTTGGTAGCATTTAGCTAGTGATTATAGAGTTGAAGACATAACAACAATCTTACCTTATTTCATATCACTTCCCCTCACGACTACTCTTTCGACTGCATTCATAGGTCTCTCCTCGTCCAATTTGAATAAGGTCACAAAATAGAGAGAAGAGATGAACATAACATTATCTATAGTATTGCAACCTTCATCTGGAAATGGGGCAAAGTCTGGACTAGACAATCTTAGCAAGGCCAAATTTCTAACAACGTAGATGCACATGAAACAAGGATTATGTTGGGCCTTATCCACACCATTCACATATAGGTTGGTAGTAATCTAGTTACGCTCATCAATGACACTCTTTAATTTGTTATTTGTTATACTTTTACCATGTCATTTGGTCTTTTTAAGAAATTTGCTATGGTATTCTTGTAGATAAGGGCATGTTCCATAATAGTTTTGTGATCAATGTTCTGATATACGGGTAAAATTTTAGCCAATTTAAATCAACCTTGGTAAAGACCTCATTGATATTAGATTGACATAAAGGAATATGATTAAGCCCTTTGTTCAGGCCATTCTTTAAGAATTTGTTACTAATAATTCAAGTATCCATGGAGACAACATGCCCAAAACTCTCACAAATGAACTCTTTAAAACGTTTAGTGTTAGAGCAAATACATGATGGGATATTTATTATCAACATCGAATTCACAAAAGACTTGAAAGGATTGTACCATTTATGCTTCAAATGTGGAAAAAAAGTCCAACCAGACACAATTTGATCAAATATCTCATCAACATGACCAAAGATATGAAGTAAAGTTTCAGAATAAAATTGTTTAACATTTATCTTCTCAAATCATCTATTGTAATAATGTAAATGCAAAAACATCTTCCCTTTGTTTCTTCTAACACTAGTTGTCACCTACTAGTTGAACTGATCTCCAGTACTCTTATTTCTTCTATATCCTCCTACACATGGATCAATCACGTTAAAAATTCAGTCTTCTAATTGGAAGACCCTCTTTGCCACCACTACTTTGCCCCTCATTGCCTTTATTCGAAAATTATTTTCTCTTTTTGTTACCGCTGCCTGATATGTGTGCACTTGGATTGTTCAAATTAAAGGATCATGTTTTCTGGCTTGTATTCTGTAGGTATTTGTCCTGTAAGGTAGAGAAGCTGGGCTTTTTTAAGAGGCGTTCAATTTCGCGAACGTTTCCAACATTGCCAAGGTGTGCAAGAAGCTTAGCAGTGGGGTTATTGGAAAGTTTCTATGGCAGCATCAATCATGTGTTGTCTAATGTAAAGAAAGACAAGTTGGGCTTTGACGACATCTCTAGCAGGTCTATGCAGCCAAAGAAAAATGGCATTTAGTTGGTTTTGTAGAGAGGCACCAGGGAAGAATTTGGCAAGGCTATTCATCATATACCTGATAGCGTGATCAAACCAGATAACAGAAGAGTTGTTTTTGCATTTGTCATCGCATCTACACTTAAAGAAAGGTCTTTTCCAATTCCAAATTCTAGCTTGATGCAGGCTCGTCCTATTGAAGCCAGTGCCAAAGTGGCCCCTAGTTCTAGCACAGGTCTACTCAGAAGGACATCTCGAAGGTTCAAATCTGCTCATTTTTATGACGGTATCAAAGGCGATAGGAGTGTCAAAGGAAGGATTTTTATGCAAAGAGGCAAGCTTGTAGGCTTGGACTTCTGCACCAGTAAGATGGGTAAGAGTGATCCAAAGTTCAATAGATATGGGTGCCAAGAAGTTTACGGATGGAAGGCTCCAAAGCTTATAGGCAGTTTTGCAGATTTAAACTCAATAGTATGACCAGGTACCAAAGGTACTTGGCAACTCTTGGCTTGACATAATTCAAAGGCAGAATTGTTGGCTTCACAAATTTCTTGCGAGAAAGGCTTTAGCTGGGAAGTACTATCTTCATCAAGGTCTTCAGTAAAGATCAAAGGGTGAGGTGAAAGAGGAGGTTCAGTGTGGGTAGGGGTATCAACAGTCAAGGCACCATTTTCTTTTTTCAAATAGGTAAAAATCTTCTGAATATGTGAATTGCAAAAATTCTCTTTAGCAGCAATACGTTCAGCATAGTTAGGGAGGTCAATAAAGACTTAGCATACCAACTCCTTGGTGCTTGCTAAAGCCTATACAACTCCTTGGTGAATAAGCACACCATGGCTCGTCTTAAAATGTGTAGCCCTCAAGTTGCTCCATGTATACTTCCTCATCAAGATGTCCATTCAAAAAAAACATTAAAAACATCCATTTTTCATAGATCTCAATTAAAAAGTGTAGCAAGAGAAATGATGATTCGAATGCTTACGATCTTTGCCATGGATGCAAAGGTCTCATCACAATCGATACCATACACTTGAGTGTATCCTTTTCCCACCAACCTTTCCTTGTACTTGTTGATAGATCCATCTGTATTTGACTTTACCTTGAAAATCCACTTGCATATAATTGCCTTCTTGCCTTGTGGAAGCTTGAACAACCTCCAAATATTATTGTTTATAAGAGCTTGAAGAAGGCAATGTTTGTACCTTCTTCGACAACTTGCTTACCCTCCTCAATGCTATTAAAGTCCACTTCGGTATGTAGAGTTAATACAATGTCATTACCATAAAGCAACTATAAGATAACATGATTTCTATCAAACTTGAAGTAGAGATGATGAATATGAGTGTACAACCAGATTCTTGCTACCCTCTTTAGTACAAGGTCCAACTGCATCTTGCTCAAGCAATCATATCCACTTGTTGTCTTTCTTTCCACATGATTTTTGGAAAGCTTTGAATATAAAAATTCCCTTATGCTGCTTGGTGATTCTTCATGCTCAATCTCTTTGCTTTGAGAGCTTGCACAATATGCTGCATGGTTTTATTGTTGATGACACTTGGTGTCCATTAGTAGTAGATAAGAGTTCTTGCTCAAGGTTAGAGAATATTGCAAATAATAGACTTTTCAATCCATCTAGGAAAAAAGGATGATGAGCTCCCATAGGGACTATGGGAATTCTGATTTAAAGGTCATTTTATGTAGTACATTAGCAAACTTTATCTTATTAATGAGCTTACTGTAGTATCCATTTCTTTCCACAATTTTCTATCGTTCTTATCTTGAATATTGAGAAAAACGTTTAATTCTTTTCTTGGCATGTGTGGCTAGAAGAGACTTTATAGTAAGAACAAAAAATCATTTAAATCATGTGATGGTCAAGTCTTTATCTTTATAATATGCTTGATTAATAATAAAAAGTTATGTTAAGATAAGAATTGTAGTTGGACTTTTTTAGATTTTACATAATTACTAGCAACCACCCTCCATGTGTTTTGAATGATTGAGAATTATCATAGTATGTTCCTTGATATGCTAAACCAAGAGTCATGTCAAAAAGGCTTTGACTGTTGAGTTTTCTAATAAATTTGGTTAAATATATGTATTACATAATGTTTCTTGGATCTTAGTTTGTTGTGTAACATGCTCAAATTACACGGAGTTGACATGCATTTGTCAAGAATGTTTGTAACATGCTCAAGACCGGTCCACTGAAATTTTCATGTCTTTTAAAGTTTGTTACAAACGCACATGCTTTGAGAAAAAACCTAACTATGAACAAATAACTAGATTATGTTAGCAAGACTACTCTAGGAAGACTATGTAACTTAAATAAACAGCTAGTTTCTAGACAAAATTATTCTCTACACCAAACACTAGGGTAATCAAATGTTCGTATGGTGCTCTAAATTTTATACACATATGGCTGAAATAAGGAATTTACATGCATTATTATTGTATAGAAATTACTGTGAAATGTACATAACGAAAGAAGGTGATGTGAGATTCCAAAACTCATTACCTCTTCCATGAAAACTGATATATCCCCAAAAATTAAAATCTATCTATTTTTAGTATTCTTTTTGGAGAGCTTTGTAAATTGAAATCCAAATTCATGTACCTATGCTAATAAGTTAGTTTCCTACATTGAAAGTGGACTATGAAAGCACATTTTGCATGAAAACTTGATTGTACTATACAAAGGAAAACCATGAAACAACTAGCCATACTATAATCTATTAGCATATTATGTTTTGTGCTATTGTTCTACACATGGCATTCATATGATTGCATGTTAATGTTCAATTAAGACAATGATTGACTTTCTTATAAAGTCAAAATAAGTCGAGCTATAACTTTTATTATAATTTAGTTCAAACATAGTGTTCAAATGCAGATTCAACCACCTAATGTATGCATTCAATTAAATAATTTATGATATGGTTTACATAGTATCATATCACATGGTTCACCCTTATATACTTATAATGGTCTAGTTTGTGGTTGTCACCTTTTAAGTGCCCCATTGCAAAATAGATCCAATGACATTCTCCTATGTGATCAATGAACAAAAGGAGATCAAGCAGCTTAATCTTTACATGTACCAAATAGATGTAATTGGCAATTTGTGTACTCATTCTTAGCTTAACATAGCAACATGCAAAAGCTTCATACACTCAAGATTATAACTCAAATTGGCATAATTCATGACCATGCTTCATGGGATATTTTAAATTGATACAACAATATCTTGACTTTCCTTCCAAACCAAGAATATGTTTACTAATCAATTTCAATTCTAATATGTTGACACTTTATTGTCGTCATGAAAACTAGAAAAAAAAAAATGCAATAAAACTCCTTAGGTCCATACTTGATTATGAAGTATTGCACGTTGATAATTTTAGGCTCTCTTTAATCTCATCAAACTCGTGGTGCAATACTTGTGGAATACTTATGAAGATTGATGGTTATCAAATTTACTATTATTGACAATGTGGCTATTATTTTGGTTCTTAATAAAAATATTCCATCTTAAATGTATTATGTTATTTATTGTCTAGTAGCTTTGATATGAAAATTTTCCATTGTATTACTTGAGAATTTGTCTCAAGACTCTCATAATCATTATTTAATTCGGATGCTTTCAAATTTTTGGCCATACTTTGCCTTCCTCGCTTGGACCTTATCGGTTCTTATATTTGAAATCAGAAAGTTTTGGTTTAACTATGATCTATGACAATCCACTTCAAAATTTATTTTACATTAATTTGAACAAATCTTATTGGAGAAATGACTTCAAAATATGTAACTTATTGACTTATTTTGTTGATTTTGAAAAAACAAGAAGAAATTTAATCTTCTAGTGTTTGATATTTGAGTTATTCTATATGCTAAAATAAATATCTCATTGACAAGTTTGTTTTGAATACTAAGAACTTAAGATGATTATGACGTATTACTGTCTTTATTTTTGAAAATATGGATAATTCTTGGTTGGTAGAAATATGCTCTCTTCCTCACACAACTAAGGACTAAGGATGCTTATGATGTATTATTTTCAATTGTCTTTAGATAAGATAAGTCTTGGTTGGTAGAGTTATTATCTCCTCCTCATGAGGTCCAAACTTCACATCCTACTATGTGCATTTGACCTTCTTTGAAACTAAGCAGATTGCTAAATAGTTGTAAAAGGGTGTCATGTCTAGTTGACAAAGGTTGTTAAATAGGCTTCTTCAAGATGTGTGATGTTGAAGTGGAAATGTGGTTAGTTCTACTACAAAAGATGAAAGTTGAAGGAAAACCTCACTATTTTCTCAAAGTCAACATAAACTTCATGGCAGAGATTTTCCATTTTGAGTTTGTTTTAGACAAGTACCTCAAACATGCAATAAAAATGGATTGACCTAGCTATGATGGCTATGAGGCTAAGTGTGGAAAATGGTAAAACTTAGCTAGATAGTCTTCAATTATTTGGTGCTATCGAGAGGGGGGCTGTTTAGGAGAAAAATAATTTGAGATTATTTTGTAAAAAGTGTTTTCATGCATGTTAAAGGCCTCCTATCCGGGCAATGGGCCCTTAAACCCGTCTACTGATCGTAAAGGCCTAGGCACACAAACCCGCTTTCTTTTGTATTTCTTTGCAAATGAATAATTGTTCAATGTAAGAAAGCCCAAAGATATTTACGCTCAAGCTTTTTGGGTGTAGGGACTCTTCCACAAGAAAGCCTAGCCCAAATAGGCCAAGGCTCATTGCTTGCATGTAAGGGCCTCCTGAAATAAACTATAATCTTTACATATGTTTGAAGGGAGTTCGTTTAAACATGTTTCAACATATGTCAAAAGAAGAGGCTAACAGTGATGCTCTTTAAATTCATTTGAACCGACCTTATGCAAAGCCTACAATGCTTCAATGAAAGGCTAAAATATTATAATAAAACCTATATAGCTTTGAGATTTATAGCCAAACTTGATGGAGGTAAAAAGACCTACAAACTTTGAAGCATTGCCAATTTCAACATTGGCCTCTGAGATTCTATCGCTATTTTGTGAGCACTAGTGGAAACTTTCACATCCAAAAGGCTAGTTGACCCGTATTTAGAGCTGGACTTAGACTTTTTCAATTGTTCCATGATCTTCATACATCCAAGTGTTAGTATGTGAAATTGCATACTTTATAATGTGTTTTTCGTTAATGTCAAAAGCTAAGCATTGGAATTCAACCTCATTGTATTATGTATTAGCCTTTTTTATTTCCCTACAATCATAACAAAATACTATGTGATTATAAACAGAATGTACATTAGCCCTCAAGGGTAGAAAGTATTTACCCTCAAAGCCTTTAACTCAAAATGAAAGAGTTTTAGTCCATCAAGAAGAGGCTAAAGGGTAATCAACACCATCTTTGTTGACAATCATGTTGTACAAAGATAACAGGGACATAGTTGGGTCTACTTGTTTGATCACTACCTGCTAAGTCGTACTCTTCGATCAATGGGGATTCTTTAGGCCCTTAGAGTTGCAATCATCAGGAGAGTGCACCTTGTTCACAAGAAAAGGACTCTCTCTATCTCTTTCAGGATTTTCTAGGGGGTATACTCCACCTCTTTCTCCTATGGATCTTGTCTGACTACTTTTTCTCATAAGCATCGACTAGATCAATTTATCATGTGTCCTACCCAATGAGGGTGTTTCCCATTAATCTACATATTTTATTGTTGAAGCATATATAAATATAGGGGACAACCTCTATATTTGAGAGCTTGTACATTGGGTATGCCTTTACTCTCATGGTGTGGCCGCAACACTAGGACTAGATTTTAATTTTGTTAGTGAGGTCTCTTTGATGGAGAGTTTTTTGGTTTGTCGACTATAGCTACCATGTCAAAATTACATGAGGGCTACCCCTAAAGTCCTTGGTTGAGACTTCATAGCCATTGTATTAAGCATGATATAGGAGGTATCCTTAACCCCATGGGGATATATCCCTTAATAACATAGATTAATTAGCATGGGGTATGTTTTGACCTTTAGGTCATAACTACACTACTCCACATGTGCTAGGGATAGCCCTTATCTAAGTTGGGACCAATTCTAGCCTTTTCTAACACTCCCTGGGCACTTCCTTTGAATCATTCCTTTGCCAAGGCTCTTTCCTTATTTCATTGGTCAAGCACATGATTTTGAGTTCATTTGGGATAGTTGCCTTTTGCTCAATAAAACAAGCATAGCTTTTCGCCCCATGATGGTTGGTTTCTTGCATAAGCCAATCCATTTTTTTGGTGGAAAAAAAAAGATTCGAGCTTAAGGCCTTTACCACATACTAGATAGGGCACCTACAGAGGTTAAGGACAAGCCTTTACTATGCATACAATGCCAAGTGCTCATTATTTTTTTGTAATTTGGAGTCACCTTCACAAACATAATATAAATGTGCTTCCTCGACAATTTATGTCTTCACCAAGACTCTCAATGGACAGCCTTTGAGATAAGTAGTCCCAATGGGATGCATGAAATCATGTGACAAAATGAAACCCTGTGGCAGAATGTTATGTGGACAACCAATGAAGGATTGACACCTAAGCATCAAACTTTTTGTGAAATGTTTATGTGGACAACAAATCAATGATTGACACATCCTATACATAAAACCTTTAAACAAAATGTTCATGTGGGCAGGCAATCAACATTATCCTAGTTCCCAAAAGAAATAATCTCAAAAAGAATACTCACACTCTCACTCATGAGTCCTAGCTCCATAGCTCTAGTTCCATCATCCATGGCTCTAGCACTGGCCTTGTGGGTGTGTGACTGTGAGTGCATCACATGCAAAAGGTGAAGAACACAAAGCAACTGCTCCATGTATTTCAATTGTCTCAAATCTCCCGGCACATACCCACTGCCCGGGCTAACAAGGATCATACACACTTGCCACCATCGCAAGATCAGCACTATTATTATTTGCTCATTCACAACTTTTCAGTTATTTATGATCAGTGAAATCATGAGTGCCTTAGCATCGGATTTTGTTCGCTGTAATAACTTAGATAGTCTGCAATTCGCATCGATCCCGTGAAGAATGCTACGTCTGGTCTTCATACTGTCTTGGATTCTGAAGTCATTTATGTTCAACACCTACTTTTCAGGCTTCAATGATCACTATATGCTCGTGAATGGAATAAAGGAGGACTGTCATTTCGGTTTTATGGGCACTAAGCTAGGCAACAGCAGGAGCATCCATGATAAGGACCGATGGATCTGAAAACCATGAGTTAGTTACATACTGGCATATTTTGGTTTGTTGGAGTATGATCTATGAATGGCTTTACGTCCATAGATCTTCACTTGTAGATGACAATACATTCTACAATACCAAAAGATTGGAGCATAGTGACTAGTCTAACAAAGACGCAAAATTGATCATTGCATAGTACATAGCTTTGTTATCACATCAAAGAATAAAGCAAAAAAGTGCACCACCACTAGTTACTGAAAGTCTAAGATGACTTAAGACTTTGAAAACAATTTTGAAGTAGATGTTTGAGTAGTAATTGCCAAAAATTTATTTTACTTATTTAAATAATTTCAAAGTCAATTAGTATATCTAACATCTATTCTCAGGGTGTTTATGCTAGACATTTGCATAGCTTAGGTGTATGTCATGTAATTGATGCTCAAATTGCTTGAATATTGACAATTGGTTTTTATTTCAAAAGACTGAGAAGGTTGGACATGCTGAAAAATGAATTAGTTTAATGAAAGCTACTACTTAGAATACTTTTGAGTTTATGTCTTTCTGAGTTCAATGTGTTATGAGAACACTTTGAAGATCATCATAAATTGCTATTTTGTGTGCAGATTTTAGAAGTGAATATTTCAACTTGCTTGATGGAGGCAAGATGATCAGTTAACAAGGATTGCATTATGTTGATTGTATATGTGAAGTAGCATGGAAACCATCTTCTATACGTATTTAATTAGTGGTGGTCCAAATGACTACAACAAATATCGATATAGGTTTTCGTTAACATACTATGCTATTATAGTTGCTAGTAGCTACACTAAGCAAGCTAAAAACATACGTAGTTACTCTAGACAAGTTTAATTTTGTGGGCTTTGAAGGCAACTTACGAGAGTTTTAACTATATCAAGTTTCATGGACGAGAATTCCTAAGCCCCTAAAATCATGTAAGAAAATTCAGCTTTGCATGTACGTGAAGTGAATCTATAAACATTTTTGTACATTGTACTAGGACGATTGTGATATGAAAAACACGTAAATTCTATAAACTTTATGGTTCAATTATTTTCTATGTCATGATCAAACTGTGTGATCTTGAGCAATATCTTGCCTAGAACATGTTATGTAGATGTGAAATTGTGCACCATTTTTGGTAATGCTTGCACATTTTTCTTGCATAATGCATTTGTTCACCTTTTCAACAAGCTTTTTTTTTATTTGCTTTTGAAGTACGTTTAACATAGTTGATAAGATAGATTGATGCCAAGCAAGATTTAAGTATACATAGTGCTCTATGTAGCGTGGTTTGAACTTTGCATTCATGTTGTATGTCTGATCAAGTTTAGTGTGCATAATCGATGTAATTTGTAGCTTGTAAACCATTATTTAGGTGACCATCTAAGTTTTGTACATTTCATATACACGTTATGTTATGTAGTCACTGCTATTGTCTACACTTCGTTTCAAAAGTCTAGACTATGTACACATGTACATGTAGTCAATGCTACAATTGGGTAAAATTTCATAGAACTTTGGAAAATATATGTTAGTGTTAAACTTTAAACGAATTCTCAAATGAGAAGCGAGGTTTTAAATATTGGATTTTTTGATTAATCAAGGCACAACAATTTGTTTTGCATTTAGTGAAGAGCATGCAAACATTGCATAGATTTACTATCATTACTGAATTTAAGTGGATTGTATTTGGGTTTCAAGAGTCTTAGTCAAATTCATCAAACATTTAGTTATTAAAACAAGACTGAATATTTTGCGTAGGAAACATCAGGGTGAGAAGTTCAAGGTTCTAAATTCTGCGGCAAATTATATGCATAAAATATGAGGTTGTAGATGAAAAGCTGAAGGTTTTAGAACTATGAAAACAAATTTTATAGAAAAAGGAAGGCACATTTTATGTATAAAAAGGAATGTTGTAAATGAAAAGTTCAAGGTTCTATTGTGTAGGAAAAGTGCATTCATTTGTTTGGAAGTGTAGGAATGAAAATTTGAATTCCAAGAACTCCATATTTATACTAGATTTTGTAGGTTAAGTAGGAAGAGGTTTCTCAAGCACTGAGACTAGCATTCTATCCCAAAGAATGAGACCGTCACTTCAAGTATTCTATTACGTGCCTTCAAGTATTTTCATGCCTTGTGGTCTTGCTTGATTTCAATATTGGTATTAAAGCGTATTGAAAGTTAGAGCATTTTTTTAAAATTTTGAACTAGTTGAGTTGACATTGTGTACATTTCCCACGTGTGAGGACACAAAAATCAATGTGTTTGATCTTCTAAGGTGGGTGTGATTGCACATGAAACTATCACTTGATTGATGCTACCAATTTAACTAGACAATCTTCAAGGCAAGAGCAGACAAGCATTTATCATTGATCATTCACACTTTCTCACTCAAACCAAACACTTAGCGTGAAGAAAACTAAGTCCCAAACACATTCAAAGAGTGAGAGAGGCCCTTGCTATCGGGTAGAGAGAAAGAGAGACTTGTACTCGGATAGAGAGAGAATACATAGTGAAGGGAAAAAAACCTCCAATGTTGTTATACAAAAAACCATATGTACAATGAGAGAGCTCTTCAATATAGTATTAGCTCGAGATCTAGCATGAGGAATGCTTGAAATTGATTGGACCTCATGGATTCCACCTCTCATGATGATTGGACCTCTAGATTCCCACCTCTCTCCATGATTGGACCAACTAGCTAGAACCTCACAATATGATTGGCCAAGTGATTTGCACCTCTAAACGTGATTGGACCAAACATTTTGCACCTCATAATGTGATTGGCTTTAACATCTACACCTCTTAATTTGATTGGGCCATATTTGACTTTGAGATGTGGATTTGGTTGCATACTAGCAAAGTACCAATCCTCACATTTTGTGAATTATACCATCTAATAAAGACGGTTCTTATTGCAACTATTCCATCAAGCCAACTATGAACTTAACTTTAGGTTAGGCCCATTTGTTGGCTATATGTTTATTTTGGGATACAAAGCCAAAAAGAGAAAACCCAATATTCTAGGTTCTCATTTGGAGCGTATATACTCAAAACAAACAAGAAACAACCAAGTTTTGGAAGCTTGATGTGCAACCACTTTTCCAAAGAGTCAATTGCTGAAAAAACGAAATCCAATATCTAGAGGTAAGAGTTAAAACCTCACCTCCCTCGTGCAAGAGCAGCAACATAAGTTGGATGGTAAAAAAAATTCTACTACAACCTAATTTCCCATCCAGAGGGATTGATAACTATTCATTGTCTCTAGTTACTAATTACTGAATACAAAGAATCATTATGATATTGGATATCTACTAAATCAACCCCAAAAACTAGTACATTCAATTAACAAACAGTACATCTAAGTACTAGTTGGACAGTCTCATTCAACACGAAAAATATGAAATGACCATTCAACCATTTTGAAGTTCAATATAACCACATATATTTTATTAATACACTCATCAAAATAAAAGTTTTCTCCACTTGATTAGCAAGCACAAAATCAGTGCACTTCTCACCATACAAGATCACAACAAATCAGTCATACTAATTCAACTCTTACAAAAAATTTGGGCAACTGACTCAAATCAGCTCTCACCCTTAGAAATCTTATTTTCTCTGGTTGTGTACTAACATGGCTATGACAAATTCTATTCTCATCCCAACCGTGTCCAACAAATTTTGTTGAAAAGGCCTTGTTCACTAAACTCCAGACCGTCGCTGGTTCTGTAATTTTTGGTAGCATAATCCTTTTGTTCTGCAAATATTAAGTCTTTTACTTCTTTGATTTTTTGAGCATATGTTCCATTTGTATTATAGATTCCAAACTAATGGGTAGGATGTATGTATATGAATTTTTACAATTGGATAATTTGCCAGATGTCCATATCTTCTATATAGCATTTTTATTGATGAACTCATAATGTTTGTCCTTCCAACAGAAATTTCTTTTTCCATTCTATGTACAAACTGTAAAGCATAAATCATCGTATTGCCTAAAACACTTGATATCAGTAATAATTTTGAACTTCACTTTTTCTTGCAGAATGGCTCAGGCCAATATTGAAGAGACTCCAGCCTCCTAATGATGCTAATTGCCACAACTTAAAAAAATTCTAGCTCATGCACGTCCTCTGCATAAAATCATTTATTGAATAAATATTCACATTTGAGATGCACTCTATGTTTCTGTGAAAGATCCATGGAGTTGATTCATCATACAAATTTTCTTTTATTTCTTACAGTTGCTGCTCCAGTACCAGATATCTTTTTTGGACTTGTCCTTTGTGTTTGGCCTCTGTTGAATTTCTCTTGAATTTTTGCTAGCATTACTTTTGCACTAACGTCACTTTTGCAGTAACAAGCTTCTACAGAATTTTCCTCAATTTCTTTGAGCTTCTTTTGAGCCATTTAAAATTCTTGCATCTTCTGCTTCAAGTTAGTCTCAAAGCCCATTACTGTGGTGTGCGTCCCAACCACTGCATTTCCTCTCTCATGGGGCTTTTCCTGTACTCTCGGCCTTCTGACTTTTCAGCTGCAAAATGTCACCGAGAAGAGCTTATTTTTGTCAATTATGGCTACCAGTTTCTATGGGACATTTTACAGCAGTGTAGAAGTCGCTCAAGCATTCAGTCCTAGCCTTGAAATCCCCACGTCCCTGGTGCTTGAAATATTGTTAAGTTGTGTCTGGAGTATGGCGTTCTCACAGGACAATTTGTCCAGGCCAAACTTATTCTGTACACTCACCCTTCTCCCTTCTGTGACCTTAATCAAATAGAAAAAAGTTTGTTACTTCCAGATTAAGATTTGTTGCTGCAACTAATTCTACTTTACTATCACCCTAGTCCCTTTCTTTAGGAACTCTCCAACTTTGTATTGAATTCTTCTATCTTAGCCATGTTGGCTTGTTATGATTGCAACTGATAATTTACTCAGTTATACATAGTATTCCAATACAAACCCTAATGCTCTACAAACTAGTATTGTCCTATAAAATTTAGTCTCCAAGTATTGCTTCTGAAACTCCCACAGTGCCTCATCATATGAAACTGCCCCCTCAAACAAATATCCTTGTTAATCTTGCCTTGGCTGCCCTGACCACTGTTCTTGCTGAGGGCTGCTCTGCAAACTCCCTTTTCCATTTTGTTATTCTTGTGAGCTGTTGCTGCATTCTGGTTGGCTTCCATCATTTATTGCTACCGATTTTATAAGACTGCCTCCTGGTGAAGCGGCCCGTGGTGTCAAGCTCGTTTGGTCTTGGTCATGGTCATCTTGTACTGCAAACTGCCTAATTGACAATATTGACATTTCTCCAACCCCCTCCCATGTTTATCTTTGTAATGCCTAAGTTTCTTCATCCGTTAGCTTCCCCATTGCTCAAATATTATTGGGATATATGCATTCCAAGTGACATGCTTTTCTTTCATCTTCAAAATGGTTAAACACTAGTGTGGGTGAAAATACCAAGTAATTCAAATTGGGGCTATGGATACTGCCAAAATGAGAAAAAAAAATGGGAAACTTGTAGAAGTTGAAAATGTTCAACTCGTCCATAATTTACAACTCCACTTCATTGATCTTGATCCATCGAGCAATTTTGCAAATTCAAATTTTCTCTTCTTTGTTCCTCTTGCGTAAGGAGTCTGCCTAATTCATTATAGGTCAACATGCTTTTCTTTCATCTTCAAAATGGTTAAACACTAGTGTGGGTGAAATCACCAAATGATTCAAATTGGGGCTATGGATATGCCAAAATGAGAAAAACAATGGCAAATTTGTAAAAGTTGAAAACCTTCAACTCGTCCATAACCCACAGCTCTGCTTAATTGAGCTTGATCCATCGAGCAACTTTGGGAATTCAAATTTTCTCTTCTTTGTTCCTCTTGAATAAGAAGTTTGCCTATCTCATTATAGGTCAACAATCTCTTTCTCATGGCAACACTTGGCCTGAATGTCTGATATGTATCATGAATCTAACAAACTACTGAATGTTAGTTGAACTATCTCCACTTGATCTTTAATTTTCTTGATCCTTAGCAAATGCTCAGCAATTGTGGTACCTTCATCCATTCTCAACAGTGTTGAACTTTGACTTGAGGAACAAGACCTATAATGTATTCACATTTTTCAATTGTAACCCCAATGTATCCCATGCTTTCAGTGGTCTCCGAACATCATTGATATAGGGAATGATTGAATCCTTCACTAACAAGTCGGTGAAAGTCTTGGCACACCGGTATCTCTTGTCAAATGTCCTGAGATCCTCATTCGCAAGAGGCCTAGTCTTGTCTCCAATCATCATATTGCATGCCAATTCATAAACAAGCTGAGATTGAACAATGGACTACTACATCATTCCAAAAGGTTTGATATTCCCTAGAAAAAGTCCCTTGCCCTGTTATTCTTATTGATCAAAAGGATGGCAGCACAGGATTGTGCATCGACTACCAAGACAATTCCCATGCACTTAGTTTCACATAGATGACCAATTTTATAAGGCCTGTTTTTTCTTGGACTGAACTCAAATCAAATAATCATCAAATTCATATACACATTGCTAATAATCGCTTTTCATACCATTACAAGTCTATAGGAATTCAGTCAAGAAAGGCCGATTCCTAAAATGACATAACCCATTGATCTGCTGAACAGTATGAAGCATCCAAAAGTAAGAGTCCCTTGAGCAACTCTCCACACAAGCATCAGCACACTGTATTGATTAATTGACAAGAGTAATAATCACAAGTTAAGTACCTGATAGGGCTTAGTAGACAATAACACATCAGTCTAGAGCCTAGAGAGAGAAATTAGAGCTGTAAAAGAAATGGTCAATGTTTGTTGTTTTAACTCTCTCCCTCAAACATTAACGTTTTTACAGAAAAAATGATAATCACATCCATGATAGCATAACATCTAGACATAGCAATACCTTACACCAAAGTGTCACATACAATGAAAAGGTAGGTTTTTCCCTCACAACTTTGTCCTTCAGGACATGTGGTGGTAAGATAAATTTAACTCCCAACTAGCTGACGAAATAAAGTAGCATCAACTAGACCACTATCATCAAAGCGAGAAATTTCTTACTGACTTCACACAGTGCAATAGATGGCTTACATCAAGCATGTGAAACCTCTTCAGGGTGTCATAAACATATTTGCTTTGACAAAGCCTAATGTCACCTACATTATGCCATGCCTTTACTCGTAAGCAATAGAGCATGAGATCAAGATTTGTCATCTCAAACTACTTGCTTAGATTAGCCTTTATGGTATGAATGAGATCTTCATCATTTCCAGTAATAATGATGTCATCGACATACAGTACAACCAAAGCAATATAATCATCACTCATGAATCATATAGATTGGGATCAAACTTGGTTCTCACAAACTTATGGAGAAAGTAGTTGTTGATGTGTTTATACCACGCTCGTGGTGCTTGCTTAAGGCCATAAAGTGCCTTTCATAGCTTGCACACTTTATCTTCGTGCCCTTCAACAGCGAAGCCTTGCAATTAGACCATATATACCTTGCAAGCTTGATCCTGGTTGATTCATCTTCGCATCCTTCATGATGATTTCGTACCACTTAGGTACCTTCGGTTTAGGTGACACACTTCTTGGCGAAGAAGTGTCCCAAGGAGTATTTGGATACCATCTTTTTGCTCCCAACAGGTTTCACCTTCTTGGCTACAGTCGACAAATACCTCAACCTTAGATCTTGAATTGGTGGAGTTCGATCATGATCATCCATCCGATCATAGTCTTCGTGCTCAATTTCCTGTGGTATGAGATCCTCAACTTTTTCCAAGATGGTGGGAAGCCTTCTATTGTCGCCATCTCCGTCAATGCCATCACTCTCATCAAATCTATCATCAAAGAACGCATCCTTACTAATGTGAATTTTTCGCATTATAGGATCAAAACACCTATATGCCTTTGTCTTGTGATCGTATCCAACAAAAACACACTTTATGGACTTCTCATTAAGCTTCTTTCATCCTTTGGCATGTTCACATAAGTCTTGCACCCAAAAAATGTGAAACTTTTCAATCTTAGGCTTCATACCTATGAGCGCCTCTTCGGGAGTCACATTGGAAACTACGATAGTGGAACTCCCGTTTTGCAAGAAAGTTGCAGTGTTACAAGCCTTTGACCAATAGAACCCCATCGCTACTCCATTGCTATGCGACGCATGTGCTTGAGTGAACTACCTCTTTATTCCATGTTCCTTGCAAAAGGCTTCAAATCCTCCTTATTTGTATTCGCCCCCTCTATCTGATCTTAGCACTTTGATATGTTCCTCCAACTGGCTCTCCACCAAAGCTTTGAACTCCTTGAAGCAAGCCAATGCATCCAATTTACTTTTCAAGAAGTAAATCCACATCCTTCTGGAGTAACTATCTATGAAAGACTTACCAACTTTAACTTGTCCATCAAACGCAAGCTACCATAATTCAGATGGCCCATTCTGTGATGCTAGAGCTTAGATTGAGTTAAACCATACTCACCAGGTTCGTCCCTAGCTTGTAAAGACCACAATTGTTGGCGTGATTCCCTGTCGCAACCACCATCCATGTCTTTCATCAAGCATCCATCCCTGACAAACTCAACCTTCAAACATTGATTTGCCATGACCCCAACTAAAAGCAAGCTTTTCTTTAGCCCTGGCACATAAAGTACATTGAAAATGTTCTTTACTTTCCATTTGGAAACTGCACTGGTGCATTGCCCACTCCTTGAATCTAGCACTCTTGCTCATTGGCTCGTGTGACCTTTTCCCCATCATTGATTGGTGAAAAGATTTTATACGAATCCCTTTGTCTAGTCATGTGCCTAGTAGCACCCGAGTCAATGAACCACCTTGCGCCATCATCAATCTGTGATGCCAATGCTAGACATGATCAAGAAACCTTGTAGCAGACAAAAGACGCTTCGAATGATTTTCCTTATAGTCTGTGTCATATTAGGGGGAAGGATATGATACTGTTCTCATAGCCCAGCTAACAATACCTTACAACAAGAGGACGAAGATGTCAGATTTCTTAAGGAGTTGGCTTTGTTAACAATTGAGAAGGTTGTAATGTAAGGAACCTCTGGATGATTAACAATGTGAATTAATATCGGGCCATGGGAGAACAAATACATTTCATAATTAGATACTATTTTTATGATGATGTCTTGAAAGTTGATGCAATGATGGAATGCAATTTACAGATTGTATGTTGCACCATTATATAAATTTTTATTGCTGTTCAGGAAAATTTTCAGTCCCTGAGAACACAGCAACAAAAATGGACCTCCATGTCATCATAGTAATATATAATAAAGACATCTACAAACATATATGTATTATGAACTTAGATTACAGAAAAAATTACACGCGATACAAACAAAATAGAAAATGAGTATTTTATTTCTATAGGCGGCAATACTGTATGAGCATAATATATATAAGGTAACTCTGGGTTTTGTTTTCTAACTTTTATTTGCCTTTGCAGAAGATGTGATAATTGGGAACATGGAAACACTTGTTCACATCTCTTGAGAACTTGTTCCACATTCCGAGTGGTCACATTCCCAAATAGGCCTTCCAAGATCTGGAAACTTGGGAACCCATGGAAATGTCTAAAGTGCCATGTGCCTGGTCACTGGAAAAAGTACCGGAGATCTGCAGAGGCTCAAGTTAGAAGGTATGTTACAGCAACCACAGTGAGACTGCAAGAAAAAGGGAGACAGGAACTCACATGGTACAAAACACTGACTGAATCTTCTGCTCTATTCAAATTTCTTTCCGCACCTTCATCATCTTCCAAAGCTGGCTCTAGTTCATCTCGAGTCTTTGAAAGAACTCCAAGGAATACCATTTTCCACCTAGGACAAAACAGGAAAGGCAATAACCACAAATGGCATTTAGACAAAGTAGACTCTAGTATAAGAAAGATGACGACCACAAAAGTCATGTGTTTCAAACAAAGTGGACTCTAAGATATCAAACTACTGCAATAACATAATTCGTCTGGTACACCTGCAAAGAGTCGACTAAAACGTTCATGCAACTTCCTGCTGATTTAGAGCACACGCAAATAGGCACTGCTTATACGTCCAGTAAGTAGAGTCAGATTTGTAAAGTGGCTTATTGTGGCTTATTAAGGAAGTAACCTGTGCACTCAGTTATAAAGAAAAGCAAAAAAATACTACTTTATAAGATTTTATGATGTTGTTGACAACAATTTCATTGACCTAACAGTAGTTTTGGCACTAAGCATGCGATTTTACTACAGAAAACTGTGCAGAGCTCTCCCTCAGGAAAAGGACAAATATGTTTGGATTACTCAAGCTACTGGATACTCGCAATTAACCTTACAAGTAAAACTCTTAGGAAAAGACCAGCATTAGCTAACAACAACAATGCTCTATGCCCAGCTCATTTTGGTGCTCGAAATTAGTGACAAGTCAATTAGAATCAAACTCACTATGCTTCATGATCAATCAATAGAATCTACTTTGGCACCATGAGAGCAATTACCTTGGGTTTCAATTTCCCAAGTTTTGGACCAATGGAAAGGACCCCTATCTTGTGCCCCTTTTCCTAGACGCTTGCACAACAACTTCATATGGGGGAAGCTACGCACCCAAGACCATTCAATCCCTACATGGGAAGCTATGTTGTAGGAGTCATTCAGGACTTTGCCTTGTTGTTGGTTAAGTTATGTGATATGCTTGTTGGCTTTATGCTAAGTTGGTTATGCTAAGTTGGTTACATGAATAATGTGATATATGGCTAGGCCAATTATCTTTTGAGTTGGCATTGCACAAAAGTGTGTTTGTTGGATAGGTAAGTAAAGCAATAAACTTGGGAATCCAGTCTAAGTCCAACAACCTAGAGGTGCCAATACAACACATAGTGCACACAAGTATACCATCTATGACATTCACATCTAAAAATGAAATCCTCGATGAGACTGAAAGGTAACAGATACTCCTTTAACATCTACTTACAAGCACAACAAGGCGTGTACTCCTAGCCAAATAGGATCCAAGAGGATCCATTCCCAAATATTGAGCTAGTCACTGATCACATTGAGCTTAGTGTCTTGGCTTTGAGTCATTGGTGTCCCATCACAGGAGCACACAAGCCTCACTCCAAATAATGCAGTGATGCATATCACTTCCCCTCCAAAATTGCCTAATTAGCCCATCAACTCCTGTGTATACTCAAAGTATAAACACTACGATGCAAACACTCAAAGTCCATGCCAATACAAGAATGAATCACCAAACAAACTTGTCAATAACTCTAAGTTGCAATCGTATCATAACCTCATGTTGAGAACTTATGAAGTTAACAAATTCCCCAACTCTTCCTTGTCCTTCAAACTCATCCTCAAAGGAGCACCATATCAAACTTGCCTCTAAAGTGAACTCAATCCTGAGCAACATACTTCTCGTGGACGACAACTAAGAATGTCAAAGAGAAAACATCCTTCAAAACTCAGAATGAATATCTCCCGCTCTCTAAATGGACCTAAAAACTTCCTAAAACATTGTCCAGGAATAGGAAGCCCACCTACACAGAACATACAACATGCTTGGTTACATTCACGGAGCCCGAAGTAGCATCATTAACATTCAAGATCACAATACTCAAGACAATGCTAGACTTATTGCATAAGAAAGATGGTAGAAAGCAAAAAGGCTCTCTCTTCCCCAAATAAACATCTGCTTACGGTGGAATCAGCAACATCTTGACAACTACTTTACGTCAAAATGGATAACTAAGAATAACTCTAAAAGATCCTTTCCATGTGAGGCCTTACTGCGACCAGATGAAACTAAAACCTCCTTGCCCCACTTGACGGAGTTCTCAAAAGTTTGGAAAGTGGATATCACTTGTTCTTTGTTTTCAAAAGCAGCCTATATTCAAAATGTTGTCCTCATATAAGATATAAAGAAAATTACAAGTTCCTTCCCAGTCAAAATTCAATGATTATTTTTTAGCCAAGTGAATTATTTTTCAAACAGATGGTTCTTTCACTGTCTTACAACTAGTAAGGACTCTAAAAGATCATCATATAGAACTAACAGGCAAAAAATCGCCCTATGATAATGTAAACAACCCATCTACTATATTGCATCGCCAATGGTAAATGACGATATGTCTGTTTAGTAGCCGAAACTATCTTGCCGTGCATCCATGGGAGTAGTAGACCTTCACGTTACTTTTCTTACTACTTCCTGAAGTTCTCAAACAGAACAAAAAATTTCTAACTAATCAACTAACATTTGCTATAGCAGTAGATGTAATGGTACTGCAAATATTCTAATTTTTAAAACAAAATGGGAAATCGGCATCAAATGAAACATCATGGATATCTTAGTATAGGTTCCCCCTGACGTGGATCTTTGGTGCCAAAAGTTCGGTGAAGAAGTAAGTCCGGTAAAAAAACTGCAAATATATCTGAGTCCAGAGTTTTCCTTTTACCTCCTGTTCAAATGGGTCTTCTTGCTTCCTTCTTCCTTGCCCAGACATGATCAAGTCAAAACGGAAGGAGTTGTTTGTGCCAGTTGTTGCTACCCAATTCACAATGACCAAGCTTGATCAACAAGACTCTAAACAAATCATCAAGATGATGATGAAGGCTTGCTAATCTTTCTCACAGCCAACCACGGATCCACGCAATCCCGCACAAGCTTTCAGTCATAATGTAGAGCGCGAGGTCAAGGGATCCTTTTTATTAGATATCAAATCTTCTATAGAAGGAAGCTACAAGCTCACAAATCACTCAAGGGATTCATTTTGCTTATACGAAATATAAAGCTCGTGGTTTTGCATGTTTTTACCCATTTAAGTAGTCACTTCATTTTTTAAGGAAATCATGATGAATTTGCACTAGGTTCGTGATCTCAATTCTGTATCGACAATGACCCTCTACAACCTCTTGATAATGTCTTTCCAAATGTATTGCAATGTGTTGTTTGAATTGATGAGCTGCAATTTTGTTTTGTTGAGCACTCGTTTTGGGCACTGGGTTCAATAGCTAAGCAAAATCATATAAGTAAAAAAATTTAGCTCCTTTACAACCTACTACTTTTTTGAAAATTAGTATCAACTCAATTTATATTATTATCTCTATCTGTATTTTTTTATATTTCCGTTCATTCATCCATCATCATTAAAGAACTTTCTTGATTTACTTTATTGATGATACAAAATTTAATAAAACATTCAAGCTGTGACTTCCAGAAACCAATTTATTTGTTGACACTTGCTTGAATATTCAAAATATTTGTTTGTGCAGTTTATAGTTTTTTTTATTGAAACATGTTCAAATTTTGTGCGTATCTTCACACACGTGTAATAGCTAGGTAACAAAAGATTTCTATCACAAAAGTTCTAGAAATACTTCACATAAATGAGTAAAAATCTACTAAAATGAAACTTTTTTTTAGAATGTTGATGCAACATAATACTAGGGACAATGTGTGTCACAAAACCAACTTAACAAAGAGAGTAGAATCAACCTAATATCTACTATGTTGGTAAAATAATACTTAGAACAAAAAACTTGGACTTGATTATATCAAGATATTCAAGATTGCATGCCATTTGATCTTTGGCCAAAATGGAAAGCACATCTAGCATCACTAACAATGTAGAAATATTGCATCTACTACACATAGAAAATGCAAACTCAACAAGAACTTGTCAAAATCACTTATGTAAGTTAATTTACTGGCCCAGTCCATACAAAACCCGTACAACAACAGTTTTCACACGTGGGAACTCATACATATAAGAAAAATAGTTAAGACTATCCTACCACGAGGGGATACCATCCCCCCATACATTATTCATCGTCCTGGTAAAGCACCTTTATTTCCTATTTTGAGTACGCCTGCTCCTGCTCCATCTCCATCGCCATCTTCAGGAGGTGTTTTTGGTAGTACGTTTGGTCTCCCTTCATATAGTGCTAGTCCTTATGGGTCTCTTTTCGGGTCTTCTGTACCACCACCTAGATTTCCCTCCACACCACAAGGATTTTCTTCTCCTGCTTTTTCAAGTAATCCTGAGCCTCATTTTGCTCGTGATTTTCGTCGCATCCAGCTTACTACTTATTCTGGTTCCTGATAGGAATATCTTGGAAAATTGGTTTTCTAAGTTAAAGACCTATTCTTTTATGTATTCCAAGATTGAAACCCAAAAAGTGCAGTTGGTTGCGTTACATTTAGATGGTCGAGCTCAGACTTGGTGGCGTGTCTATCGCTCTGAGCCTACTCGTGAGGGATTACATATATGGCCTACTTTTCATCATGATCTCCGTATGACTATGATTGACCCACAGTGGTTGGTTCACCAACATGATCTTTTTCGTAGCCTTCGCCATACTAGTAATTTGACTGCTTATATTGATCAGTTTATTAAGCTTTCCTACCTTTTTACTGATCTTCATCCTACATAACTTATTTCACGTTTTATTGTTGGTCTTAGAGGCTCCTTACGATATGATGTTTTCTCTTTTCGGCCTCCTACTCTCTTAGATGCTATCTCCTTGGCTATTACCCTACAACATAAGTATCCTAAGTTGTCCACTTCTTCTCGTTTTTCTCGCTCTCTTTCCACTGCTTCTTCTACTTTGGCTTCTTCTACTATTGTTCCTCCTCGCCCTTCTACACCTTGTCCTACCTTATGTTCACCGTTATTCAACCGCAGAGTTCGTTGAGATTCAACAGAAGCGCCTCTATTATCGCTGTAAGAGTCCAGATCATCTAGCCCGTGATTGTCGACAGTCTCTTGGTCTTCCTACCGCTGTTTTTACCATGAGGCTCTTACTCCTGATGATTCTGATGTTTATATCCAGATTCTTGATACTCCTGACCCACATTCTATTGATGAGTCGGCTGACCCGCTTCCTGATGATCCTGCTTCTGCCGCTTGCCATGCGCAGCTTGCTTATGCTACTTGGGCTGGGCGTCCTGGTCCTCATTGTATTCGGTTACGTGTTTGCATATTGGGAATAGAGTATATTGCTTTGGTGGATACTAGCAGTACACACTCATTTATTAGCAGTTACATTTCCACCAGGGTTCGTGCTACACCTATTTCTGCTACACAGTCTCTCAATGTCGAGGTTGCTAGCTCACATACTTTTATCAGCTCTCAAATGTTTCAAGGCTTGGACTATAGCATTGGTGATTTCTCTGGACAGGTAGATTTCTATATTATTCCTCTAGAGTGCTATGACATTATTCTTGGTGCAGATTAGTTTTCATCACTTGGTACTGTTGCTGTAGATCTTTCTCAGCAGACATTGTCTTTTACACATGTTGGTCGGCATCATTTACTTTCTGGTATTGATTCCCAGGGTGACTATCAGTTGGTTATCGGGAAGTAGTTTATGGTAGTCTGCCAAAGGCTCAAGGTGCAGCTCTTTTTATCATTCAGAGTACATCAGTTGCTCCTCCTCCTGCTCCATCCATGGGTCCTCTTCCTCAGGTGATTTCAGACTTATTGCATCAGTATTTTGTTGTCTTTTCAGAACGTATTTTGGATGTACAACTGTTGATGGGCACTGCATATCATTCTATTGTTGATGGAGAGACTAAGGTCCTTAATCGGATCCTTGAGGATTACCTTTGACATTTTGTTTCTCCTTCCGAGAAGGATTGGGGTCAGTATTTATGTTTGGTAGAGTACAACTATAATAGATCTGTTAGAACCAACATTGGAGTTTCACCTTTCTTATTGGCTCATGGGTATGCTCCACTTTTGTCAGGGGTGCATCTTCCTCCTGATGATACACCAGTTACCATTGCTTCTTTTTTATCCGGTGCTCGCGAGCTTATTGATAGGGCTACTACTCACTTACAACAGGTTTAGCAACGCTATCAGACTTCTGTTGATCATCATCACCGTCATGTTGAGTTTCAGGTTGGTGATATGGTTTATCATCAAATTATGCTTTGCACTTCATCACTTTGTTCAAGGTCATGCTTCTACTGAGAAGCTTGCACCATGCTATTATGGGCTTACTGTATCTTGGATCGCCTCAGCCCTGTTACATACCGATTACAGTTGCCTGATTCTACACGAGTCTGTGATATCTTTCATGTTAGCCTTTTACGAGCTGCCATTGAGGATGATGCTCCTCACGATCTCACATTTCCTACAGAGCCAGAGCTGTTCCCTTTCTTGCCAACTACCATCCATCAGGTTCGCCTTCATTATAGTCGACGTCGCAAGCAGGTTCAGTTTTTAGTCCAGTGGGATGGTCGTCATCTTGAGGAGACCACTTGGGAGCCTATTGATGTCTTTTATTATACACCATTATTGGCAAAGTAGGCTTGAGCCCTCATGACTTTAGTTCTCTCCTCTACTACAGATATTATTGTAGATGTTCCCTCTACTTCATGATTCGGCTAGCTATGACTATTCTTTTATGTTTTGCTTGTAGTATTCGCTTAGTACTTGATTTACACAGTTATGATACTTTTGGGGTATCTGTTGTGACGACTTATGTCCTCTCCATCAATTTTTCCATTAGTTCATGATTTTTCAGTATCTAGCATGTTTACCTTATTGTTCTAGATAGTGAATATGCTTGTTAGCCAGTGGAGGGCTTTGTTTTTCTGCAAGGGAGAGTTGTGGACTTGGCTCATTACATTCGCCGCATCCATTCTTTTATTCATGCATAAGCAGGTCTAAGGGCCCTTTTTTATTCATATACGGACCTTGGGCCCTATTTGGTCATATTTTTAGGACTTGGTCACGTTGATTTGGAGTGGGGGTCCTCCTATTGGGAGGGTGCACTATTTTTCCTCCAAATCCTTTTTCCCTCCCTTTTTTGAATCTTCTATTTGATTCAGGGAGAGGGTATATGTAGGGCAACATTGTATTCCTTTATTCAGTTTATGATGATTGCTCCTCTTTAGCCTCCTTAAGCATTCTCTCTTCCTACTTTCTAGCTTAAGTCATGCTTTCTAGCATAGCTAGTGAATCTTAGCTTGTAACTTTAGTAGACTTTACATAAGTGATTTTGACAAGTTCTTGTTGAGTTTACATCTTCTATGTGTAGTAGATGTAATATTTCTACATTGTTAATGATGCTAGATGTGCTTTCCATTGTGGCCAAAGATCAAAGGGCATAATTAGGTCTTTGTGATCTAATTTTCTTCACATGATATCAGAGGTTTGTTTCAAGCTATTAGTGGAGGAGAAGCCATTTCTAGTGAGTGATTTGGAGGTATCACCAATTCTAGAGTGCTAGAGTGATTCCTTGTAAAAATCAAGTAGTTTCATGTGTAGAATGGGGATTTTTGTAATCCAAAACTCAATTTAGGTCAAAATACTTGTTTTAGGCTGATTTCTCCCCCTACTAGTTGGATTGTGGCAATTTTTAGTGCATAAGAAAGGTAAAATATCATTCTTCAAGATTCTATATCAAGTTTCTAGCTTTTGCATGTAGAATGTGAATGATTCAATTTGTGTACTTTTGCGGAAATTCTAAAATTGATTGGATCTCTTGTGTTTGAAGTTGCTGGAATTTTCAAGAGTGTGTTTCAATCTTAGAGAGTGCAAAATTTTATAATATTGTAGGTTGATCAAGTGTCATCAATTCTATGTGTTGGATTTGCTAGTTTGTGTTGAAGAAAGAGATTTGAGAGGTTCCATATCTTTATGATTTCTTCTTGAATTCATTTGTTGACTTTCAAGAGAGTGCTAAGTGCATTGGAATAGGTTGAAAGAGAAGATCAAGTCACTGCAACATGGCTACAAATGGAGGTTTCATGTTGGAAAGCAATGATAGGCTTACCTCAAGCAACTATTCAACTTGGAAGGTGAGAATGGAGTCCCTCCTTGAGATGAATGAGTTGATGGATATTGTTTTAGGTGTTGAAGAAAGACCTTTGGAACCTCAAGAACAATTGAGGTATGATATGGGGGCAGAGAAAGCTCTTCATGCTATAAAGATGAGTGTGACTAATGAACTTCTCAAGGAAGTTGGTAAGTGCACTACATCTAGTGAGGCTTGGAAATTTTTAAAGAAGGTATATGAGTCCAAGTCTACATCAAGGGTCCTAACCCTTAGGAGTCAAATCTTTCAAAGCTTGAAAAAAAAGGATGAAAGTGCTCATGCTTTTGTTTCGAGGCTTAAAGCATTCAGTGATGAATTAGCATGTATTGATGAAAGCATTAAGGAGATAGAACTTGTTCAAGTAGTTCTTAATGGCTTGTTGGATGATCATGCTAATCTTGTTCAAAGATTTTCTATTCAAAAAACATTGCCAAGTATGGAGGAATTTTAAGATATCTTGGTGAATGAGGAGTTTAGGCTTCTATCAAGAGGAGGATCTACTTCCATATCTCAAGTTGGAGAGGAGGAGGCTATGTTCTCAAAGGGCAAGTTCAAGCTGAGAGTCACCATCGTTGTGAACGACTAAGTATAGAGGAATCTACCAAGAGGAGACTTCAAAATCTTCTCCAATCAAGTGGTCTAAAGGGCAAGATCAATCTGACCTTCTACTTTTGTTGGCAAGAGGAAAGATAGATCTAAGCTAAAATGTTTCTATTGTGGAGTTAAAGGACATTTTGCTAGTGAGTACTTCAAGAAGAAGAGAGAGAGATCAAGGTGATAAGCAAGAAAATCTAACTCTTGTTGAAGATGGGATGTGACCTTCTACTTTTGTTGGCAAGAGGAAAGATAGATCTAAGCTAAAATGTTTCTATTGTGGAGTCAAAGGACATTTTGCTAGTGAGTGCTTCAAGAAGAAGAGAGATCAAGGTGATAAGCAATTAAATCTAACTCTTGATGAAGATGGTGTTGGTGATCAAAACTCTAATGGTGATGCTTTTGTGATGTCTTCATGTTTGATTGCTTTTGATGGAGATATTGATCCTTGGTGGATTGATAATGGAGCAAGCTCACACATGACCGTTCACAAAGAGTATTTTTCATCTTTGTTGGCATATGAAGGTGACAAGAGGGTGATCTACACGGCCAATGATGATGAGTGTGCAATCAAAGGGATTGGCACAATTCCTATTTCTCTATCTACAAATAGGAATGTTCATTTGAAGGATGTTTTGTTCATTCTATCTATTACTGAGAACCTTCTTAGTAGTAAAATGCTAAATAAGGGTCTTAAGGTGGAGTTTGATGGTGATTCATGCTTGATCAAGAAGAAAAATATTGTGATTGCAAAAGGGAAGAGGCAAGGTAAATTGTTCAAACCTAATGCTTGTGTTGTTGCTAACCAAGTTGAATGTATGGCAAAGGAGCAATTGTCAATGCAAGAGGTATGGCACAAGATAATGGGACATCTCAAGTTCAAGTCATTGGAGGTAATGGCAAATAGGCAAGTTGTGTTTGGTCTTCCAAATTCTCTAACTAGCATGAATCATGTTTGTGAGCAATCTAACCATCACAAGACCTGATCTAAGATATTGTGTTGGTAGATTAAGTCAATTCATGCATGAACCTAGTGTGGAGCATTGGAAGCTAGGCAAGAGAGTATTAAGATACATCTCGGGTTCTAGAGACTTGGCATTGTTTATAGAGGATCATCTTTTAACTTGTTTGGATTTTCAGATTCAGACTTTGTAGGAGATCATATGGATAGGATATCCATTAGTGCTCGTGCCATTTTTATAGGTAATGGAGCTATCTCATGGATGTCAAAGAAACAAGAAACAATCTCTCTATCATCGAGTACAAAGCCTTGACTTCATGCACCAAGGATACTATGGATCAAAAGGATAATAATGGATCTTAACTTGCTGGATTTTAAAAAGTGTCCAATCATCTTTTGTGATATAGCCTCTCAACTCAAAGCTTCACAAGTAATCCTATCTTTCATGCAAGGAGAAAACATGTTGAAGTGGTTTATCATTTTGTGAGAGAACAAGTCATGGCAAAGGAAGCGGAGCTTCAACATGTCTCATCAAGGGAGTGTGTGGCTGATATCTTCATCAAAGCATTAGGAAAGGACTTGTTTATGAAACATAGAACTCAACTTGGAGTACTATCTAAATCTATGCTAAAACTAGTTGAAGAGGGAGTGTGAAAAATTGTCAACTAGTTTAAGATTTCATGTTGAGTTTATTTGGCAATTTTAAGGCCAATATGCATTTTAAACTTAGAGATAGACTTTAAAAAGTTAATAAAGGACTAAGAATAGTGGATTTATTATTTTTGGCAACTTAGGCATGTCGATAAGGTCGGTGGCTTATTCATGTTCATTGAATCTAGTCATTTTAGATATAGGGTTTTGAAGAGATCTAGAACCTTCCATAAGTTGATAAGCTTGAGCAAGAGCATCGACATGACGCAAAGGGCTGTTATAAATAGGCTACAAGCATGGGAGCAAGAACACGATCAATACAATTCTCAAGATGATCCATGCGAGAATCAATATGTGTAAAATGATCATCTAAAGAGCTCTGTGGAGGGTCTTCTGATGAAGAAGTTGCCATAGGGACTATGAAAGAGACAAAAACCTGAGAGAGAGGACGTTTGTTGTCACCCCAACTTAGTCTAACTTTCAAAATCACCAAAAATGGCACTAAACAATCAATCAAGATGGATAATAATCAGAAAATAAGGGGCTGAGAAGGTAGATTAATGGACAGTAGATGTGCAAGGCCAATATATAGAAGGGTTCTAACAAAATGAAAAAAAGGAAGAGGAGGGTGTGAGGTAGCAAATATGAACATGAATAGGGGGCTGGAAAAGAGCAGAAGGTGAGTAGAAAGATAGCAAGTAGGTGCAAAAAAGAAGTGCAAAAGGACGCAAGCAATACCTGGGTGGGTGCTGATCTGTTGTCCACTCAGTAATGCCAACAAAGAGAGGTAACAACTGAAGATAATAGGGCACTGGGCAGCAACTACCAAGATCCACAATATGCCGAAGAATAGGCTGAAAAAGGTGCTGAAGTAAGGGGCCGAACAGCCTCCAATCAATAGCCGAAATGGACAGCAAGTTGGTGAAGAGAACTACTGAAAATGAGACAATAGTAGGGTGCTGGACAACAACTACCAATCTGAAAAAAAGAGCGAAAAATACTAGTGATGTAGGGCGTTGAACAACCTCCAATCAATATAAAAAATGGACAGCAAATCGGTGACGAAAAGTGTCGAAATGATGAGGTAGTAAGGTGCTAGATAGTAGCTACCAAATATGCAAAAACCATGAAAATATGTCGAAAAAATCGATGAAAGTGATGGGTTAGCAAGGCGCTGGACAGCCTCCACCAAAACTGCAAAGAATGATGAAGAAATCGTTGATGGGTAGTAGGGCGCTGGACAGCCACCACTAATATGCAAAAAATGACAGAGAAAATCGATGATGGGTGGTAGGGCGCTGGACAGCCTCCACCAATCTGTAGGAAAGTGCTCTGATACCAAGTTACAAGCTAAGATTCACTAGCTATGCCAGAAAGCAGGACTTAAGCTAGAAAGCAGGAAGAGAGAATGCTTAAGGAGGCTAAAGAGGAGCAATCATCATAAACTGAATAAAGGAATACAATGGTGCCCTACATATACCCTCTCCTGAATCAAATAGAGAATTCAAAAAAGGGTGGGAAAAAGGATTTGGAGGGAAAATAGTGCGCCCTCCCAATAGGAGGACCCCCACTCCAAATCAACGTGACCAAGTCCTAAAAATATGACCAAATAGGGCCCAAGGCCAGTATATGAATAAAAAGGGCCCTTAGGCCTGCTTATGCATGAAAAAAAATGGACGCGGCGAATGTAATGAGCCAAGTCCATAACTACTAAACCCACTATTCTCAGGCCTTATTAACTTCTTAAAGTCTATCTCAAAGTTTAAAATGCATCTTGACCTTAAAATTGCCAAATAAATTCAACATGTAAACTAGTTGACAATTTTTCACACAATCACCTATTTTAGTCACCCTTATGAACTTTTATCTAGCCAATCAAGTCAAATTATCGATGGATTAATCCCAAGTTACATGAGTTGTTTTATATTTGTCAAAAAATGTCTACATCCTGATGATTAAGCCAAAAAAACCAATACTTCATAAAGTGTGGAAGCTTTGACGATGAAAGATAACATTGCCAAGAGTACAACCATGGTAATATTCAAACATATAGTCACTTATTTTTGTTGCCTTTATAAAATTTTATTTAAACAAAAAAGTCATCCAATCAAAACATTGATCCACAAATTATTAAAGTTGATAATGCATTCATCACATAATGTCTGCATCCTATTACCAAAGTAGTAATGGTCTAGCCAAAGGAACCAATACGTAAAGTTTGTTACGCTTGTACAATCCCTTAAAAGTTAATCAAAACAAGTTCAAACTAGTAATGCAAAGTTATAACCTACTAAAATAGCTTGTCCTACCCATATTAGCTTGGTAATCCATCTGAAAATTTGTTATAGAATATGGTCTTTTTTGCTATAGGAAGTAAATGTGACAAGAGTTACTTCCTTGCACCAACACAACCACGTAACTCTTCTGCATTCTTGCAATCTTTTTTATTCTGCCTTGGCCCATGTAGAGTTCCATGAAGTCAAGCTTATCATAGCCCAAATTATGTTGGTGAAGTTGAGGGTCAAAGAAATGGCATTTGCCACATTAATAATGTACTCACAATGATCTCCAAGACCATAAGGCTGCACCCCAAAATCATTCACATACACTCCTTCCTGAATAAATCCTTGCTCTTGATTTTGTATTCTCGAAGTGGCATTGCAAGCTTCTACATGTATGTATGTTGATAAGCTAAGAGAATCATCCACACTTATACAAATATATATTGTCAAAGTCACTACAATAATAATAATTATATAATAAGCAACCTGATGATTGAAGGTGGTTACATACTATACACTTGGAGTTGACAACCCGAGTTTGATAGACTCCACAATTGTTGCACAAGGTATTGCATGCCATTAAGGCCAAACATAATGTAGACAACACTCATATATTGTTTTCATGTAATGGCCATTGATTGCCTGCGCCATACACATACATATTTCACCATAATTGTGGATCCAAGAGTCAAAAAAGGGGTCAACAACAATCTCTATTAGTTCATGCATTACTATCCCCACCATTGAATCTAGGGCCCCATCTGGAGAGATACTATGATGTGGAAGACATTCAAATTTCTCTCACCATTTGTCATCTTGAGAGAGAAGAATCTCCTTCTGAGGTGTATCTTGGAAGCTACGTCCTTCACATTGTACAATGTGATCAAGATGTCCCATAATTCCTTGGAGGTTTGACCTTTAGACACATGGCAATTTGTGTGTCTAACATGTTGAGGATGATCAGCGCGAAAGCCTTTCCATCCTTTACCTTCCATCAGAAGATTGCAGCGTCATCTACTTTGGGTCTTGCCTTTGCACTTGTGACAACATCATACAACTCCTTAGCCATTACCACAATTTTCATCTTAAATTTCAACAAATGGTAATTGGATCCATCGAGCTTGTCCACAATGGGACTGGCTTTTCCTTGGGAATCCATGTAGAAGTTAGTCTAAGTGACAGTAATAAATATCAGTGACTTAAGAATGAAAATCTAATGCTATCTACAGAACAAGAAAACAATTATTCTATTGGCTGATAGAATCAGGTTTTGTGGGAAGCTTATCAAGCTATAAAGATAGCTCTAATATAAAATAGCTTTTGATACACTGTAGGTATCAGGTGAAGGAATCAGAATAGCTTTGATACCATGTCGAGATCCTCTATGCGTGCACTACAACAACAATAGGCGAACACAAGAGCAGAGCTTAATTGCACGATTGTTTGTGGAAGCAGAAGAGTAGACAATCAGACAAAGCAATAAGAAAGTCAGACAATAAATGAAATAGTTAAACATACAATTTTGATAAGCACTCTGAACGCAATAAGAGACAATGATTGACTCAGATTAATGTATAGAAATACAAGTCAGATTGATGCTATGAGCACAAGACAATAGCGGGTGAAACTGCATGCTCAGGAAGCTAGCTCCGATCTATAAAAGCTATGAGCTTACTATTGACAATAAGTCTGAAAGAAAGAATCAATGCATGAAAGCATCTACTGTGTCACTCTCATTGGTACCATCTTGATTAGATTTACAATGGTCATCTATATACAATTTACATTTGTGCAGATGAGTGTACATGAAGATGGCGTGGAGCCATTGTGCCATCTGGAGTAGATCGTGGCGGCTACTGCTATCATTGTCAAGTAGTTGCACAATACAGGAAGTGAACGTGAGAAGGATTTAACTATTCAGATTCGAGTATGTCGCTACCGATGGTCGATAAAGTCGGAACAGTTTGGTCTTTTGATAGTCGGGCGAGTCGAACAAGTAGGACCTCCCGATAAGTTGGACAAGTTGACGATTCAGATGAGTCAGATGATCTTTCAAGCCTGTCTCCAATAATAAAGTATTTCTGCAGACTGTGCGACAATGCATGTAAAACTGTAGGGATATGAATGGAACTAGATTAACATGGGATTTAGGAGAGTAGAGGAATAAATCCAACACAAAACTGGGTCATATTGGGTGTCGTTGGAAAGTCGAGGGCTTTCTAATGGCACCATAATCTTTTCAATCTAAGCTGTCATTCAAAAGTTACACTATTTTTGGTTGAGTTGCAAAATGTACTACAGATAAAATGGCTTATTTACGGGCTGCCCCCGATGCAAAATTACAGTTCAATAGAAAATTAACTTGAAGGAGCTACATTACATAGATTTCAAATTTGAATGTTTTGATTGGTCCATGTGGAAGAAACTTTTGAGGGAAAAAAATAAAAGGCTTCTTTTGTAAAGACCCCTTTTGTGCTCAAATCTTCTCTAATGATAAAGTCATTACCCATAGTTGATATTTTGAAATAATTTTGTGAATGAATAACAAGACAAGTCTAGCCTTGGGCGTGTGTGAGCCAATAGTTGGCATGTCATGATAAAAAAATGAAATTTTATTTGGGCAAAAATCCTTCCTGTGAGGAGAAAATTCTCCCTTGGTATGTGCACCATCATGCTTGAGGACAATGTTGAGTATACAAATCGTGTAGGTTTTGTGTTAATTCATATCCCTTCAACACAAACACAAAAAACTAGCAATTGTTGATGGGCATTTGGCAGGAACCATGCACATAATTCGGTGTAGTTAGAAAAATAAGTGCAAGGGCTCTGGTACCTTACAGGTGTACGTCCAACCCAATCATGCACATAGTTGCTTTATTTTTTAACTTAGAAATAAAAAGACTTCAAACAATAGTGCTAATTAGATTGGATATGTATTTGCCACCTTATATTTGAATTTGAGTATTAAGAAATGCAAAGATTAGCCAATAGCAAGAAGGGTCCAATGCCATTAACACATCATTTCTATGTTCGATCAAGAGGAGGAGAGTTTACTACTTTGAAATTTGGACATCCTCTTGTGTCTCTACTTCTCTCTCATCTTACTTATGTTTTTTGTGTATGATTTGTTTTGCTATTCTTGCTATTTTTGAAGAGAGGAGAAGGGAGAGAAAGAATTAAGTTGCCTCCCTTGAATTTTTGTTATGGATGGTCAATGTGGTCAATCATGATTAATATTGTAGTAAGTGACTAGGAATCCATAAAAGCTTGCTAATCAACTCAAGAATATCCCATCAGAATGACAATAAAGGTCAGATAGGCTTCTAAATCTACTTACATCTCATCATGACAACCACATGACAATAAAAGAGCAACTAGCCTCCTAAATATTCTTACATCTCATCATCTTATCTAGAAAGCAGAATCATAGGAAGATTGGGGTGTGTTTCTTTGTACACCATTAGATCTTTTGTGTTTCTTTGGAAGGTCTAGGATTGCAATCAAAACATATGGCTATATGCGTGATGCTAGCCATTTACAACATTTTATAGTAGTTCATTCCATAATCTATTTTCAACACCCTCGACTTTTTTGCGAAAAGTTCGTGAAGAGAGAGAAAATTTCTGAAGGTCATCTATTTTTCATGTTGAACTGTTTTAAAAACACACTCGCCTTTTTAAGGGCACCTTCGCCTTTTTCACAAAATCCCAAAGAGAGAGGAAAATGCTGAAGGTCATCTACTTTGAATGAGGAACGTTCCCAACCACTTCCCAAAGTGAGAGAAAGCCGCTTCCCTTATAAAGCGAAGTGAGAGAATTTGCAACACCCTCGTCCACGTCAACATTCTCTATGGGTTGACAGTATACACTATGTATAGTTGTCACAGAAGCCATATACTTAAAGTTTATGTTATGACTACACGGGTCAATATGGGTGGATGGCCCTGATACCACTAATTTCTTAGTATATGTAAAGTACACTACATGAACATGTATTGTTTGGAATAAGGGTATATTAGAGTTAGGGCTTGGTAGGTTTGAACATCATGGATATTCCTAGACACTATAACATAGATGTGGAATTGCCCAATATTGCTGTGGTAGACCAAAGGCCAAAATGACATTGATTTGTTCTTATATACCTACATGAATGTCCAAATCATGCTTATTTCTTATTTGTAAAGGATGAGTGTTAATATGTACTAGTCATAAGCTTTGATACACACATGTATGGTAATAATATGATGTCATGTCCTAAAATTGATTAGAATGGCTTGTGCCTAGATATGGTTTCGTTAGGGTATGCCCTATCACAAAGGCTGGACATGTGAATTGTAGGGGAGGTTGGACCGTATATGTTGAATGCTATTTATGTTATTAAGTAGTAAATCTTGTTTCGAACATGGATAACAATTGATGCTCAGCTATGACACATGTCTTCCTCACTATAGTAACTCATGCGATTTGTCATGGTGAGATGGTGATAGGTAACAAACAAGTGTCTTGAAATTTGGTTTGTTTTATGTAGCTATTTTACTACAAGATCTTCTCAGCTTTATGTACCTTTGTAATGCTATGAATAAAAAGTTCAAAGGGTTTAGTTTTGAATTGTCGAGAGTGACTATCTGATGTGTTGGGTATTCTCTCTCTCTCTCTCTCTCTCTCTCTCTCTCTCTCTCTCTCTCTCTCTCTCTCTCTCTCTCTCTCTCTCTCTCTCTCTCTCTCTCTCTCTCTCTCTCTCTCTCTCTCCATCCTTTGGAGTAAAACTTGAAGTCTTTGTTTTGAAATAGAAACATTGTCCTCATATAATAGATTTTAACCATTAGTGATATTGGTGATGTTCATTTGTTTTTTGACTAGAAACATCCAAACATTTTTGCTTTGTTTATTTGATAATATGATTCATGTGATGGTGAAAATTCTATTATGCTTTAATTTTGATTATTATCATAGCAGTGCAATATATTTATATGCACTAATTGTCAATACTAGTTTATGTTAACTTATATAAACACAACAATCGTACTATTAATCAGTCAATAGAGAGAGAGAGAGAGAGAGAGAGAGAGAGAGAGAGAGAGAGAGAGAGAGAGAGAGAGAGAGAGAGAGAGAGAGAGAGAGAGAGAGAGAGAGAGAGAGAGAGAGAGAGAGAGATCAGTCTAAACTTACTTCAAAATCCATGGGACACAAAATAAATGATACCAAAATTTGATCTTTGTCAGCAATGTCACCTATCGACATGAAAGTTTAATTTAAGAAGTCACCAATCGACATGAAAGTTTAATTTCAAGAAGTCACCTATCGACATGAAAGTTTAATTTCAAGAAGTTTTCCCAATATATCTAGCAAGTTTTTACTATCATGTATACACTTAATACATAACCATTGACAAAAATTCTAAAATTTGGAATTGTTGGTGATTCTATGAAATATACAATTTGACAAAAAATATTTTAATTGTTCGTTTTTTCTATTTGAGTATTTTGATTTATGATAGTACAAATCATATTGTAATTAGAATCTAGATGACAATTTTGTTAGATGAGAACTAATTTTTTCATAAAACTTACAGTAATAATTTCATATCTTAGCTTTGACGACTTTATACGTAGTAAGCAAATTAAATCGTTTGTAGATTCATTATTGGTTGATCTATTGTAAATAGTTGGAACATTTGCAATTTTAAATTCTAATAAATACATGATCTGAAACTCAAAAAAAAAAAAGGAACTTGTTTGATTAATTAACAACTATTCAAAAAATGGTTCTAATATGAAAATATGAGTGTACCTTATTTTTAAAGGCACATTTTGACTTATCTTGTCAATATTTAGATGTACATTGTCAAATGAAGCGAGTTGATAAATGTCAATGTTTTTAGTATGATTTTTTCTAATGCGATGCATAAAAACTATCAACAAATACTACGTACTTTCAAGCTATCTTATTTAAAAATTCAAATAATTTTTGTGCTATTATACTTTTAAAAAATACCACCATGCTATCCATGTGAATGTGTTACATTCATTTGGTTTGATTTTCAATAATTTGCCTTCATATAAATATTATAACAATGTGTCTTTCCACAAGAATAGATGATAATATTTACATAAATTAACTTAAAATATAAAATAAGTCACATTAGTCTTGATTTGGACATTAACAAATCTCTACTCTTCTATGTCTTGAAAAGGCAATGGCAATGTCTTCACAGCTCTATATTTTCCAACATTGTTCAAGTGCTCGTTCTCAATCCTGATGATACATTACATACACAAGGACAAAAAATGATAACATCAGTTAGAAATTGTATCATTTCAATAGATTTATTGAGTAAATAAACCAATCTAAATATACCTTTAAAAACAACAAATAAAAATGATAAAATGTCATCAAAATATAAAAAGACAAAGACAAACATGAAAATATTCAAAAACATATCTCATGAGAAAGTTATGCCCAAGATGAAAAAAACAAAAGACCATGTCTTTTGATCATAAAAGAAGCAAACCTCATGATGCATGAAAATTTCAGTTACATGCAGCCAACCACAAAATAGTAACAACTGTAACACAAATCTGGTATTTATCTATCATATGCTTATTGAGCCTCCCACATCAAGTTATAATAAAAAAAAAAATCTAGTCATTTCAAAAACAAAGTTGTCCAAAGTCATGGAAAGTGTTTTCTAAAAACTCTCCAAAAAAAAAAAAATGGAACAAGAAATATGTATACAACTCATAGTAGTAGAAGTACCAAACACACACACACACACACACACCACACACACACACACACACACACACACACATCTATCTATCTATCTATGTGTCTATCTATTATCAATCATTATATAGAAATAATTTTGAATAGCACTTGATAATTATAATTTTTTCATTAATAAGAATACCTTCTATAAATGTGTTGATTTAAATTTCACAAAAGAGTGTCAAAAAATAGAATGACTCATTTGTAACTCATGTTCACGATACGATATTAGCACTTAAATGAAAATTCTCAAGTAATTAAATTCAATCATTTAGGATGTGTAAAAATGAATGGTAACCAATCATACGTATAATATGATGCACTTCCACATACAAAAAAATTCCAAAATTAATGAAGTTTTTTCTTTAATAAACTCCATGGTACACACACACACACACACACACACACACACACACAATGATCATAATGAACGAACTGTCTTGAGTTCTCTTGATCAGACTTCATACAACACTCTTAATGTTAACAATGAAAAAATTCGTGTGAACAGTCTTCTAATCTCATCAATCACTACTTTCAGGTGGAATGTGCATGTGGACAGCCAATGATAGGCTACCACATAGCACACGCACATTATGAAATGTGTGTGTGCTATGTGGCAGTCCGTCATTGGCTGTCCACATGCACATTCCACCAGAAAGCTCAAAATTGACAAAAATGTAAAAAAATTTGCATTAGAAATGCATAAAAAAAACAAAAAACGTCCACACTCGGTGTCGTACGGCCGTACCGTAGGCCCCCCCCCAACACATTGACATTACGCAGGGGAATGACCTCTTCCTCTCGGCCGTTCTGCCCTGCTCGGGCACAAGCCCTCGGGCTCCCGCCCTCGGGCATTGGACCCTCCCAGAGCGGAACACCCTCGAGGGAAGTCCCCCCACGTAATGCCAAGTGCTCAGGTTTCCTTTGTATTTTGGACGCACCTCCACAATGTTCAGGTGGATTTTACAACCAAAATTTAAGGTGATCATTCTTCTCATAATCAGCCAATGAAATGTTGACACATAGCACATGAGCTTTCGTGTAGAATGTTCATGTGGACAGCCGAGGACGGGCTGCCACATAGCACACATGCACATTATGTTGAAATGTGTGTGTGCTATGTGGCAGCCTGTCATTGGCTGTCCACATGCACATATTAGTGATTGGGATTAGGTGGAAAAATTAGGGTTTTGTGAACTGCGATGCGATTGTAGCAGATTTTCAAGAGAGAATTTGGATTACAATGAAATGTTTCTAATTCTCAAGCGAGATTTGAAAAGATGTAGATGTTGCTATGCATGCGCTGCTATAGATTTTCGCGGCCTTTCTTGCACGTACTCCGTGGCCAGATTCTAGTGTTCTTGATCTAACCAATTTCTTATTGTTTTCTCATTATTCTGATTCTGCACACTGTTGGATTTCTTTGATGCAGTGCATTTTCGCAGCAGTTAGGGTTTGAGACCAATGTCTGCCATGCTAAAGGTTCTGTTCATGAAACTTTGTTAAAAATGTAGATCCTGATATGAGTGAGAGAGCTATTATCTTAAAAGCATACTGTTTTAGGATTAATATAGCGGATTTAAACGTTAAGGGAGGGTGGTCCCCAAGCAGCCGTTTGATCGAAGCATTTGTGATCATCGCTCTACCGGTGGAATGTCAGCAGTGATATACAAAACGGGTTTTGCATATTTTCATTTATGAGTAGCTGAAAGTGAGTAGAGATGGGGATGAAGAGCAAAGACGTGCATTTTAAAGAGAGAACATGAAGCATGGCATTACAGCAGGGGAGGAGCAAAAGAAGACGGAAACAGATAGCGCGAGGGAGATCGAGGATATGGATGATGATGCGGCAGTCCGATTGAAAGAAGAGCGAGAGCTGGAGAGAGAGCCACAGATATATATGGTATGGCCATATATGGTGGGAGAGAGACGGGTGAGAAGAGAGGGATGGGTGAGAAGAGAGAATGTAGGCTGTTAGGGTGTTATGGAGAAAACGCGTTTCACAATCTTTTCATTGGTTCACGTTTGATTAGGGTGATCACCAACGAGGTGTTTTTATGAACACGTGTATTTAAATTTATCTCGCAACATAATGCTATTTTGATTTAAACCCTATATATACCATGGGTGTTCTGAAATTTTGCAAAAGATGAAAAGCCGACAAGTTTTGGTTTCTTTGAGATTAGGGTTCGGGGGAAGAGAAATAGTCATGCAAAGAGAGAGTGCGCATTTTTTTAGGGTTCTTAGGCAAAAAATAGCAATAATGTGATGTGAATTGAGAGAGAATCTTTCGTCATGTTATACTTGGTATCATTTGTATCCAGAAATGGATTATTTATGTTCACACCGGGTAACAGAACGCATTAAATTGAGCAAAGATCAGCATTCCTCTGGAATACTGGGGCTGCAGCGAGGTTTGACGATTTCGGGGATGCTTTTTTCAAAAAGTTTTAAACAAGAAACTGTAGAGAACGGCTGCAAAGCAGATTATGACGATCTAAAGATACATGTTGGCACATCATGAACCTTGAAGTCCAGTAACGTTTGCAGAAGCAGATTTTGGCCCATAAAAAGTGTGTAAAAAAGTTAGAGGTGGATATTAATGCCTAATAAAAATGGAAAATGGTGAAATAAAAAAGTTTGACTATGAAGGAAAGTGCCTTGCCAATTTCTTATGCTTGGGAGATGATTTTTAATTTTCTTTCCACAGTTTTGAACTTGCTTTCATTAGAGAGTGCACCTCAGAGGCACCTGCAATGCCTTTGGTGCACAGGTCCACACCATCCAAGGGGAGAGATGTATTTTTTTTTCATTAACTCCATCCACCGCCCTTCGATGGAGTGGGGCCAGCAGTGCAGGTGCCCATGGAGTGCACTACTTAAGCATTCCCCAAATCAAAACACGGTGCATTTATGACTCTGCCCAATGCCCTCCCCATAATTTAGCATTTCTAATTGTCTGTTCCCTAATATGTAAAATTATGGCAACTTCGTTAGCTCTAATGTTATGATCTTGTTCCCCATTGGAAAGATCAGGAAGGGAATCCCTTCGGACCTTCCCCCTTGGCACTCACAAGAGGTAAACATTTGATACCCTTTCTACCGCATAATAGGACCGTAAAATCATGGCAACACGGTTAGGCTGAGTTATAATGGAACGACCGTTACCAAGCGTGAGAGATCTAGGGACTCTATTTTAGGTTTTATTTTATTTTTGCCCCACACGTTTTAACTTACTAGAAGCTGAAGTAGCTGCTTTTGACTTCTTTATGGACTTATTGGGCCATAATTTGCTTTTGAAATTTTTTAATGGATTCAAGATTCACAGTCTACTGGCATGTCGCTTTCAAAAGTTATAATCTGCCTGATCTTTGTTTTGCAAAATTATGTTCAAAAAGTTGAAAAACTTCAGGCTGGCTGAACAGAACGTGAGTGCACATGAGCAGGCACTGCATCCTGTAAAGTTTTTTGGAGCGACAACTTTTGCAGAATTCAGTACACTTCAAGGATGACCGGTAAAATATCGTGCTCAGTATATAGGGCTTTTCAATGTGGATTTAGCTAGTGGGGTTGTCTTTTTAGGGTTAGGGCTTTGAGGGGTTTTAAAATATTAAGAGAGCTCTGAGAGAGAGAGAGAGAGAGAGAGAGAGAGAGAGAGAGAGAGAGAGAGAGATCGATCATCTTCACTACAGAATCTGATAGGAATGAACCTGTAAAAGTTCCATTGGCCTCTTCGGATAACCTCCAAAGCTGATAATATGAGGGTGGTAACTTGAGTGTTCAGGTCGTTAAATTGCACGTGTGTCACAGATTGCAACCATGCTAACCGCAGCACCAAATTTAGTGCCTGCATTGCTCCATCCAAGTGAAATAACATAGAGTCAATGAGAGTTAAGTAGAAAGGCTATTTCTTTAGGTAAGAAAGGTTAAATTTTACCTTTCTCAAACGAATGCTGAAAATAGAATGAAGTGCCACCTATCGTGGATTAAGTATCAGCAAGTGTAAATTACACTATTCAGAGTGGCAGCAATATGATTTATCCATTCTAGAAAGCTTGTCCTGCTGAAAATCTTCTCTGCTTTGGCGTAAGTAGAGCACTAACATTATCATTAGCCATAAACTATGAACTTTTACATGTCGATGCCTAGATCTGTTCAAGCATACACAAGCCAGTCTTTACAGGATATTGGAATGTTCTCCCTAAATTTCACATGTTTCAAACATACGTGGTTTTGTTGCATGCTACATATATCAATGATTTGGCTTCAAGACCAAACTTGGAAGTTTGGCTATTTCTATTGCTGTAAAATATTGTCCTATTTGAAGTAAGCAAATTTTAAAAGATTGCAACCAGTTTTTTGCTGATTACATACATGTTACTGGGTATCAACAGAAAGCTGGGTTTATCTGCAGTAAGGGCTTTGTCAATCACTATTGCTCGTTAATATTTCAAACGGTAAGTGATTGGTTGAAATTCCAACGATTACATAACTAACTTGTGACCATATGGTTAGAATAGCAGGCATTAGTGCCGTATAGCCAGAAGATGGCTTTTTTGGCAATGGGCAGTCTACTTTCCTGGCAAGCGTATAGGACAACAAGTAATACTTTTTGCCTATTTGTGTTCATCATTGGATTGCAAGCTGTGAATGTGTGTTTTGTCAATTATATCTTTCATTGTGTTGCTGTAATTCACATATATGCAATGTAGTGCTTTCACCTGTTACAGAGCTTTAAGATCTCCCAGGAAGTGTTTTCCTGTTTTTTTTGGAAAGAGCGTACTGTTTTCACGTTAGGCTTTTGAAGGCACAATATTAGCACAAATTATATACTGTTGGCTTTCTCTTCTACTGTGCTCGACACCTACAACCACAACATGAAAAAAGGGGATCGATAGATTCTACGTTACCATGGAGATGAAATATACAATCTTGTGCTTCAGAATAAGTCGATCTCTGAGCCATTTATGCACAGAATAGGGCTGCAGTAAACCCCAGTCGATTACAAGATCCCAGTATGACTGGTATATTGTTGCAACTGTTGAAGTGATTATTAGCATCACAAACCAGGCAACAGATTGATCCTTGGTATATTTTAGCTTTACTGTAACAGCTACCATTGCCGACAGATACTTGCCCCCGTTTGCAACATGTGCTCTATCATGTTCATCAATCCACCGCCTGAAACACTGGTAGCAAAAAGATGTATGAGATTGGCCAATCTATATACATTCAACATTTGTCACAGCCTACAGGTTTCTAGTTAAAAACAAGCAGCCAATTACTGTAACTTTTACTGCAGAAGAAGAGGGCAAGTATGCCCAATCTTCACCTCTAGCAAAAAAAAAGATTTCTCAAGGCTTATTTAGCATTCCTCAATACATCAGATTGTTACCATACCTGAATATTTTGCCTCTATTCATTTTGTCAGGCATAGTGATGCATTGGGAAGGCCTCATATTAATCAATTATCCAGATATTTGCCTATTTAACGTGCATAAGACAGTTCAAGACACCAGGATGGAAATTCTATCTTGCACAGGAATGGTTATGCTAGGCTAAAACTGGGATGAGCTGGTACCTGCATGAGACGAAACCAATATGGCATCACTGAGATGACGTATGCCAAGTTCTTATAGTGTAAGTTGTTGGTACAAGCATATGAATTATGGGATCTGAAGTGGCCTCCTATGTAGTAGCATGCCACATACTCCATGTTCCGCAACATTGGTACCTGAAAACAAGTGAAACCCTGTAAATAACTGTAGCAACTAATGTATATGACTGATTGGACCACATAGACACACAATTTCAGCTTTGCTTTCTCTGATCAATCGGTTGAAAAAGATACTTGTGAGTCGAGATCAATCACAAAAGTTTATTACTGCCTTGCGCTACAGGTTTGTTGGAATCGGCAGGTCATGAACATATTAATTCCTCTGGAAATTTTGCTATTAATTAATTCTTCTGGTTCTCCAGGTTGTGTTTTGTTTTGGAGTATCTCTAATCCTATTCATGACTTGAAATAATACCTATTTCTTACTTCTGGTCTATTGAGGTTCCAAAGCCTTTAGATGTACGGCATGACAAGAGTGTATCTTTTGTTCAAATTCTGATTGATTTAGACACGTTCTTTTAGGGGTAAGGCCTCTTGTGTTCTTGAAGACGATATTTCGGTGTGGCTAATCTAAACATGTGCTGATCTTTGTTGATGAGCAATCCGGCTGCTAATGTAGGGACTTGTAAAGGATTTGTTGAGACTCAAACCAAGAACTTGTGGGGGCCGCGATGGAAGACAAAAATGTTTCTACGTAATGATAAGCTTGATAGCTGTATATAGCTATAATCAATTTTGTGGCAGACTTAGGTTGTCAAGTTACATGGTCGGGTATTGCCAAGAATTTCCTAAACCCAATGGTCCACACAGAGTGTATACCATCAATGTTGATAATGAGACTGTATCATTGTAAAGGCTAGTGGTGTGTGTATGAGCTCCTCTCTCTAGTGTGTCTTTCTTGCTTTTGCTATAGGTATTGATTGATTGTGTGATTGCTATCAGAGTAGGAGATGATGTTGGATGATTACAGGATGAATGGATTCTGTATCTGCACCATTCCTATAGGTTGGTACTAGTGGAGAAAATCGGAAAAATATTTGAGAAGCTATGACTGCCTGTTTGGGAGCTATAGAGCTCCGTTTCATGCATGTGAAGGCTTTATGGTGCTCATGGATCAGGAAAGATTGATAGTAGCATCGGACGGAATCGATTTTTGTTATGTGAAGAGAAAATAGCATCCAAAAATTTGATTTAAGCGGGATTTTTACATCCTAGACACACTTGGTTCACCCCCTTGTTTCTCAGTAGAATGCTCTCAAACTTTGTCAGCAAATAGGTGATTATATTGCTAAGCAGTGATAGCATCAGACAACATAGAAAACGATTCACCAGAGTGCAAGACTCTTGTTATTAGAGATTCTGCATGAGTGTGAGTAGGGGGACCGACCAAAAAACGGTCTAGAATTATTGTTTCTCTGCAATCATTTGAGGGAAGTCACGGACAGAGCCCATACATTAGGGCACTATCAGAGACAACATCAAATAGCCCCTGAAATGTGTTAATGTGTTTTTGAGACATAAGGCCATTTTTAAAGTTTTCAAATTCGGAGAGCTTGAAAAATATCAAATCTCAACCATTTTCAGAAATTAAGTGATGGCTGAACCAGTGGAGGTAGAATGGCACAAAATAATAGAACTTTTAAAAAGAAAATTCAAACTGAAATTCAAGTTGAGTCTATAGCCTAAACCCAAGGTAGAAATTGTTTTTGGCCTTTTCTAGTTTGTGGAGCCCGCCATGAAACGTAACTTGGCCAAATTTGACCCAAATTCAGTGAATTTTGGGCAACTGACGCCACATTTTTTTTCCAGCCTGCATTTCCCTGCGTAGAACTCCACAATAGACTGATTACAAAGATTAGGCGCCACATCGCTTTGCTGAAGTTATTTTACCATTGTGGATTGCGGAGCCCTTGCCAAGTTCTACGCAGTGATGTTGGATTTTGGTGGAAAGCATCTACTGATGGAGAAAAGTGTACTTGAAGCTTGTAGCAATCAGTGGCAAGTCAAAACTCAGCATCTTTAGCACTCAGAGGTGTGTGGAGGTGAAATTCTCGCAAAATACAATGTTTTGATAAAGAATCAGCCATTTTAGAGTCGATTGATCCTTTTTACTAGCACTTTTTCAAATTGGCATAACTTATCTTGCATTGTACATCAGTGTAAATAGCTTAATTTTTCGTGCTTTATGAAATGGTAGAGTGAGATTGGACATTACTCTTACTAGACACAAGCAAATTGGATGGAAGAACTATTGTGAGATGCTTGGAAAATAGTGACCAAACAAGAGAAGTGTCCTCCAATGGACATGTTTCAATTTGAGACAGAAGAAGACATGTGAAAGAGGGTTTGAGAAACTCTTTAGCAACTAGTTGGATGATCAAAGTTCTTTATGGTTCTAGAGGTTTGGTCATCTCAACTATGGGAACTTAAAGCAATTGCATGAGCAAGTGATGGCCAAGGGCACACCTAAGATCGTCACCTACTCAGGTTTGTGGAAAGCTTGGGCATTGGGTTAGCAATCACATCAATCTTTCGGTACTAGTTTATAGAGAGCGAAAGATGGGGGAGGGGGGTATCTTTATTTCTACCCTTCTATCATGGGGAAAGCAAGTACTTTTTTAGTGTTTAGGCAATGTAGATTATAAGCAATCAACAATCAATTGTGAATCTTGACGCGAGAGGTGAAACTCTTGAGTCCCACCTAATAGCTATTGTCATAATCCATACTACATAGTACATATGGTTTTAAACGGGAAAGAATTGTCGTAATGATTTTAGGGTTTATTTTTGGGGTGGATTTTACTCCTAGCCTTCTATTATGGCAAAAACATTTGTTTTTTTTAGGCAATGTAGGTTACGATTAATCAACGATCGGAATGATCAATCTTGAATCCTAAATTGAGAATCGGAACTCTTGAGCCCCACCTAATACCTATTATCATGATCCATACTACATAGTACATACATTGATGGTTTGAAACAGGAAAGAATTGGCAAACTTTGAGAAAAAATTGATGGAACGGTCAAGGTTTTTAACTTAATTTAATTTAATTTTGGATTTTATTTCTAGCCTTATATTATCGTAAAAACACACTAATCTAAGCTTTAATGCTTATCTTAAACTAACATTACACTAACTTTTGAGTTTTCTACGTGACAAGAATTTCAGCTAAGTACACACCTGGCTTGTTAGTTGATCGGCAAGGAAGAAGTCTGCCAGTACAACCTGCGTTGAGCAACACCGTGATTGAGAGGCCACACCAAAGAACTTAGAAACAAAGTATTGTGGTAGACATAAACTTGTCCATTGATGTTCTTTCAGACTGTTGATCACTTCTGATTTTGCTGGTAGGGAGGAGCTAAGCACATTTTGTAGTATTATTTTGCTTCTATACTGTTGGGCTTCAAATCAAACTAAGCTAACAATTTTGCAATTTAGTAACTGGCTAAGGGTGACCTTGGTCTAGTAAATAGTGACCAGGTCTGAAATCATTTTGCAATCTGGTTTGGATTTTGAGTGCTTGTGGGAGAGCCTTGGTGCAGGGTTCTTGTGTAGTGGGACACTTCATAACATTCTATAGCAATAAATAGTTCTGGGTTTGTTTGTAAGAGTTGCTTTCTTGTGCTCTTTATGCTATGATGCGATTGTGTTCATAACTTTCAACAGGGCAGGCAATCGGATGGTTGTTTACAAAGCTAGCAACTCAACATGTTCTGATTCTAGTCCTGGGTTTCTACAAATTGTTCAAGAGTGGGTCGAAAACACGAGTTTTTAGGATGACTATTTAGCTTTACAGGTGTTTATCATTTCAAATCATGATTTATGTGGAAGGTAAAATGTGCAGAGAAAAAGTTTGTAACATTGACTCCAGACCAGAGTAAATCATGACGTTTTCTTAAGCAATGTAAAATATGCTGGGTGACCGATCATACCTTATAGAATGGAGAGAATATGATGTGTAGCATGCACCGCAGAAAGAAGTAACGACTCGATCGATATAGGATCTTAAAAGGGCAGATAAGTATTCCAAAGAAGACCTATTTCAGCAACGTAGTGGAGCAACTCAGTAATCTTTGAACAATATTGCTGAGTGCTATTCTGGAAAGATATATTCCAGCTCAAAAATAGAGACATTTATATTACTAATGAGTAGTTTCAATGTTAATAAAGACGCAATACGGTTTCTTGTTGAAAACTACCTAATGTACAACTTTTTGAGCTTTATGCTATGCTTAGCATAGCATTCTGCTAGAAGCAGGAAACTCAATTCATTTGCATGATTGCCATTTAAAAGACTTCATGTGGCTGAAAGAGAACAGTGATCAGTAAGCGATCTGTGTTGGATCAAAGAGCATGATGCAAGGCTTTGTCACATACCATCAATATCGCTAGAGGAATGAGGTCAATGTATATATTGGAATTTTCTTTCATATATGCCGCAAGATGAATCACCATAGCGCCCACAGCAAGTGTTGTAAGCCCCGTGCAGACCAGAAGAATTTCACGACATTGTAGCTCCGTTCGAGTTTTAAATTCAAATATGAATGCATAGTTGATGTGAACTTGCCTCCATGCATATACATTCAAGCCGTACATATACATGTGGAGAAGTATCAAGCAGAGGACGCTGAAATCATAAAAGTCACTACACTTTGAGTGCTACAGATAGATTATCTGTGAATTTAAAAAAAGAAAGGACTACAAAAGCCAATGATTGCCTAAGCTTTGCCTCAATATTTCTTATCCAAAGATGCATGCAAATATTCGATTGTAAGGCTTTTTGTTTTGATTTAAAAATATAAATTACAGAGTGTAGCTGAAGTTTTGCTGATTTTAAATCTTTGCCACCCTCTTGAATATGATAATTGAGGATTTTACCTGAAAACAGGAAAAGTTGTCTCTATATATGTTTTCTGCTCGTTTTCGGGTCCTTTTGCAGACATATATCTTTCACTTATTCGAATAATCATGGAAAGCACAACAAACAGAGCCATAATGCATCCAGTGAAAAGACCTGCGTGTTGCAAGAGCTTTGTTAGTTTCCTTCAAAAAGTTCTATACAAGTGGAAGGAGAGATTCTTGAGAATATTACTATGAGATTAAAGGTCTCTTACCCAGCTTTCCAGCAGTACAGAGCATGCAATTCTGTGAGTTTTTGCAGCAATAAGATTAAGAGAATTGCATCAAAGATTTAATGCTCCTTATTGCAATTCTCTGAGTTTTTGAGCAATAAGGAGATTGATCTGACAAAGTTCTCAAAAGAGATCAGGAACAACTCTTTGGCAGTTTTCATATCTTTTATGTGAAATGATTCTTGCAGGTCCTTTATTTTCCACCTTTGAGAAAAGCTATACACGTCACCAACATCAACAATTTCTTTCCAAAACATGTTATCAGCTGTGTGTTTTTTAATGTTGTCAGGGCACCACCACCACCCTTCTCATCTGATCCTACTGTTACATTCTCAGAAAAGGCTTCTTTTATTTTTCTGAAGAAAATTGCACAAGGATTAGAGCTTTGATACTAGACACTCTAAAGGCACAACGAGGATCAAGACATATATTTAGAAGTACGGAAATACTACACGACAGAATGCTTTTTTTCTTTCTTCCCTTTGCTCATAAAAATTCTTTCTTTCTTCCCTTAATAAAACTGTCTCTTCTATATTTGTTTTCTCAATTTTCTAATTGGATAAGTCTGATGATACTGTAAACATCATCTTGTCTCCTGGTTTGGGATAATGTTTTGTTCAAGGAACTCTTGCTATTCTATTTTTGTTGCCAGCGTAAAAAGTCAACTTGTTCAAGGGCTATTTGTGATATTTTCAATTAGCAAGTTACATGAAAATGTTTCAAATGCGCATATAGCAACTAAGTTGTATCGGAACACACTCCGGATTCTCCATCATCCTAGAATGTCTACGTTCCATACTTTGGATACAGAGCAGTGTAGAATGACCAAAAACTTTGAGATTTTTCTGTAAGTAGCCAATCAGGGCCTCGTTCTTCCTCTGAGAGAGAATGTAGGCTGTTCTAGAGAAAAAGCGATTCCCCCGTTCTCGTTGGGCCACGTCTGCCCTAAAATGTCTTTGAAGGGCAGTTGAAAAGCACTTGAACTGAGAGAACACGTAGAACACATGCTTTTAGAAGAGAAACTTCTAGAAAGAGAAGTTTCTAGAGAAAGAGAGAATTTTCTAGAGAGAGAGAGAACAGGTATAAAATAGGATGCCAAGAGAGTGAAAGAGGGGCACAATTTTTTAAGTTTTAGGATGAGAAATAGCAATAAAGTGAGAGAGAGAGAGAGAGAGAGAGAGAGAGAGAGAGAGAGAGAGAGAGAGAGAGAGAGAGAGAGAGAGAGAGAGAGAGGCTTTTGTTTTTGTGAGTGAGGGCTCTAAGTGAAGTTAGCAACATGCATATAGCAATCTGCCAACATAAGATTTGCATCTTGGTGATTGTGGAGAGATAAAACAATGAATAAATGGCTGGGACAAGTTTAAGGCTGATTTTTTCTTTGCATTTCTGGAGGCTACATGCATCCATTTTCACCAAGATCCACAACATAAGAGCCAATAGAGTTTTCAACAGGTTTATGAAGGTGCTTGCTTCTTTGTGCACTTGGGGTGTTTCACGGGGTTTCTGCTATACCTCATCACTGCACTCTTTTGCCATGCCAATCTGGGCAGGGTATGTGGGAGGAGGTAGAGTTGCTGAATGAGGATTATGTGCCCTTTTGTGTATTGGGAGCATGGAGATGGTGGTGCCTCTATTGCAGCAGCACTTACTTGAATACCTTCACAAGGTTCAGGTTGTATTTGTTGAATGGTAGGACACAGGGCATTGCCTTATGCACGGTGATCATTAAGGAGGAGTGGAACCTCTGAAGGCTTCTATTGCCTTTAGTGCTTTACAAAACTTGCCGATGTTGCATTCACCTCTAGTATATTCGGTTGCACCTCTAGGCCATCAATATCATCACCATCGGAGGTGGGGCCTTCCCAATCTGCTTCAGCAGCTGTGGGCCCCGTGAGGGGTTTCTCGTGAACATTAGGGCCATACAGGCATGGATCTTCATCTAGCACAGAGCATGGGGTAGATGCTTTGGGTGTAGGGACTTCCAGGCTTTATATACAACTGCTTTTGAGAGAGATGCTCTGTTCAGCCATAGACACATGCAGAGGGAGAGGGACAGGAAGGCATCGATGTTGAGCTAGATTCAAAGTGGAGCTGTTTGTACACCTAACCAGTGCAGCCAGGCATTTTTTAAGCACTGCATTTCACCTCCCAGACATTCCTTAAATAGCACCTCTGCCAAAAATTTCTTTTTCTCTATAATCCTAAACGAAATGAAAAACAGGGAGCATTTCAGTGCAAATGTTCAGTATGCAACCTAACAGAATGCTGTGTGCAGCTAAGAAGCACAGTGATGGCTGAGATGTCATGAATAATAAAGACAGTGGCTGTAGGCTTTTGGGTGCCAGTATTCGTAGGTAATACTTGGAAATTGCTAATTTACCAAGTCATGAATATTTCTTGCAGGATTGATTTGGACTGATCTAAACAAGAACATTTTTTGTGTCTATTTACTTGACAGTTTTCGGGCCAAGAGCTCTTGTAAGTGGATCTACTTTGCTGTTGCATGATCCAGAATGTATTCACTATCGATCATCTGCTACTCAGTTCTTTTACAAAATTCTGATGTAATCTGCTATTCAAGCTCAATTGAGCAGCAAGAGGATTTATTCCAATGAAGGATTTTAGTGTCTGTATTTTCTGAAAACTACTTGGGTACTGGCTCTCAGCTGCCAAAGGAGCATGATTTGACATCAAAGTGCTATTATATAATTGCAAGCTAGAATAATCAAGTATTTCCAAAGCTATTATATAATTGCAAGCAAGCATCAAAGAAGAGTTCCATTACATGCATGTGGCATTTGCATATTGAGATGTTTGTTTTAATTTTTATTCAGCTTGCACTGATCAGCACTTTAACAATCAAAGGATAGACATACCAAGGAAGAAAGTAATGTGATGAGATGCCTTCTGTTGTGTTGGCCACAAATAAGCCATGGCTTCTCTCCTGTTTTTGGTGAAATGTTTGGCAAATAGCGATTCTACATTGTCCATAAGCTGTTCAACCTGTTTCATATTCACAAGGTACACAGTTACAATCATCACTAATTTACTGATGAAGCGATGGTCTCTTGGATTTGTTAAATGACTGTTCTTGGCATATGGGTTTGTGAATATGAAATGTAGGCCATAATTTTTGAATCACTAAATAGCATGGTACTACGCTTTACCTTCAAAATACTGGTTGCAACTCAAAATGTTTCAATGACAATATCTATAGTACTTGCGTTAAGGGAGTAGATTTGCCTTACTTTATCGGAGCTGTTGAAGCAGGACTGTTCCACTACTCTTAAGTATGTGAGCGAAGCATTCCTGCCAGTGACCTTCAAGATAAACACAAATATTGACATTATACCGAAGGCACTTACAATCAGTGGAGATGGAATGACTCAGTATAAAATGCATGATCAAAGAGATCAAATGCAATTCAACCATTCATGCTATGTGCTCTGTGGGGGTTTGTCCTTTGAGTACCCTTCTCATATTTCAGACAGAGGAAAACATAAAACTATGGAAAGAGTAAGGTTGTCAAGAAGTCTGCATGCTATAGGATTTGAGATCCAGATGAGCGATAAGTCTAGAAGGGTGGATGTACTCTCATGTACATTATGTGCGTGTATTGTATAACAGAATGTAGTGAGATTTGAGTGGATGTGTTATAATGTCATTCTTACAAATGCAAACTTCCCACAAGCTTTTGTCAGGGAAAAGGAAAAGGATCAAGCAACAAGATTTCCGGCATTTCTTCTGCATGTAATTGATGGTGCTTGATGAAATTGTTAAAAGTAGCTGGGATATACTATGCTGAATGGTGGCTTTTGAGAATGTGCAAAACTCGATAAGTTAAGGTGTTAAGTTAAAGTACAGCAGGAAACATCAGCTTGTATTCCATCCTTGGTGAAGCAGATTGCTGTCGTTAAGTCCGTGCTTAAGCTTTTAGCATATGGTCAATAAGCTGTTAACTATTGTAATTTTCGCATCACTTGAGTGAAATGAGTAGGTAAAAGAAGATTAGTCATTGTTTCACTCATCTTAATGCTTCTACTACTAGTCTAGGTACGTGAAACCAAAGGATTGAACTAGAGAAGGGAAGGAGTCTGAGGGGCATGAAAAAGATGTAGTAAAGTGGCACCAGGAGAGATGTATGTTCTCTTCTTGCTATCTTGTTTGTTGGTGCATGTGAAAGAGATTGATGGAGAATACAAATGGACTGACATAGAGGTGTCTTTACTTCTCTGGCTTGAGAGTGGGTGCCAAGTCAAAGAAGAGGGAAATGGCAGTTTCAGAGTCTATCCTGCTAGACTTTGTGCCAACTTTGATTGAAGGCCCGAAGAAAATTAGGACGATCTGGCTTGAGAGTGGGTGCCAATCAAAGAAGAGGGAAATGGCAGTTTCAGAGTCTATACTGTCTGGATTTTTTTACATTTTATGTTTAATTTTGCTTTAGGACTAGCAGACAGTCTGCAACATTTGTAAACGTAGTCATATATGAGCAAAAGGTAGTTGAGTGGTAAGTATTGTTGAAATTATACTCATGTGCCGCAATACATTTCAAGGCATTGCTAATTTTGCTCATCAATTTTTTTGTTAGCTCTGTGTTGCAGTTTTTTAGTTATTAACTGTTGTAATTTTGACATTCTCTTGTGAAATGAGTAGATGAAAGAAAATTATTATTTAAATGTTTTGAAAAACAGGCTTGTTCAAGTTGTGGACGTGTAAATAGACTGTAAAACTGTCACAGACAGTATCCGGGGTCTCCATTTCTTTGGAGGACTTATACACTAGTTCATTTGTTGGGAGGGCTGCCCACCATCATATTCCTTATTCTAGGTTTTATCGTGATCTTTGTAGAGGATCGTTAGAAGATCATTAGTTTGTTGTTCAGTTTTGTTTATATGATGTGCTATGCTTGATTTTGTTCACAACTTGGTAGTAGGGCACATTCTTAACACTTTAGGTTATGTGCACTAATTTTGATTTGTGTTAGTTTTTGGCAAAATGCTGACTTTTTTTTTTCAATGGGCTGTAGGTTAGATTATTATTCTTTTTAAGTGACTCGTCTTCTTTTACTGAATTATTAGCAGTTTCAATAAGAATAGAAATTGGTTCAAAATCTCGCATATTAAATTTATCTTAGCATGTCTTGGGCATATTTTGCAATATTTAATTGTCCTTCCTAATTTCAATGCCTAAAGACTAGTGTAATAACTAAGAACCCAAGATCACTATTTCAAACTCTTTACATAAATCTTTCTTTAGATGAGCTATTAAACCCGTGTTGGTACCTGTAAGTGTTAGAAATCATGGTAAATTTCATTGTTATTGTTTACGAGGTACTTTTACTGTTGTCAGCTGTCATTAGCTGTAGGCTAGTCTATTAGTCAAGTCCTAGGTTTTTCTCTCTATTAAGGTTTATTGTATACATGACATTCAGTTAATGTTAGTGATTGTGTATGATGAATGTATGCTATTGCTTATCTGATTATTGACATGGTATCAGAGCCCTATAATCCTGTGTACTTGATCAGTGAATACACCTTTTCACTGGCTTCGCAATGAAGTGAGAAAATCTTTCATAGGAGGTGAAAGCTTGAAGAGGCAAAAGCTTAAAGAAATCTGCTTTTGCCAAAATCATTAGTGGGAAACGAAGATACAATTCCGGAGGCATCAGAAAAGTCAGGGAGCATCGAACAGATCCGAAATTCGTTCAGTGGTAGCAAAATAGTGAAGTTTTGTATTTTTTTTGTCACTTTTTGGGAAATCTCAAACTGTTGGAGGTCAAAATTATCGTTTCTCATTGGATTTGAGTGCTGTGAAGTGCTAGACCAGGGTTTTCAGAACCCACATGACTATTGGTAGCTTCAGAAAGATGCAATGATGGAACAAAAGTGAGAAAACAGTCAATAAATATTGTTTTCTGTAGAGAGAGAAAAGACATAACAAAGGTAGCTTCAAAATTAGTCACTTCTTGACCAAAATGCATCATCTGAAGCTTGAATGGAGCAATGGAATTAGGGCAACCTAGGAGCAACAATCACCTTGAAGAAATATTGAGCAAGTTGTGAGAAAAGCTTGAAAGAAGGCTAATTAGTCAAAAACAACAGCCTGCTGGAAAAATGTGTAGGGTGTACCATTGGAGGCAAGATTTTCAGATTGCCATAGCCTCATATCTCTCTTTTTTTCTCTCTCTCTCTCACGTCGCGGGCAGGTTCGTGGGCCAACGCGATTGGGTTGTTTGCTTAAAAAGGTGTGTAGTGTCTCCAAGAATCTTTTTTGGCGCACGGAAATGCTACAAATTGTCCGATGACAATCTTGTTGAGATCAACAGTGGATATCTCCTGGTCGTGGATCCAGATCAACGGCCGACAATTGTTGGGCCCTTAAATTTAATTTTTTAGAAATTTCAAGTGTTTGAAGTTTGGTTACCAAAGGACTGAAGGGCAGAAAAAATATTGTTTCATAAAAAAATTTCATCTTGAAGGGTTCGAACTCTTGTGACCTTAAGCTGAGGACCGTCCCTTTCACTTTAGGGCCCTATCCATTAGTGTTTTTGGCAGAAAAGCAGAAAACAGAGTGCTAATTGAGCATGGAGAACACAACTATTTTGCAGATTTGACGAGACGAGAGCTATCCTTGTGCAATTGCCTATGCGCTGATATAAAAATCTTCAAAATCAAAGATATGTGTGGGACGAAATTTTTTTTCAAAAAAGGCAGTTTTGTCATAATTGCCATTTTTTCAGGCTTAAGGACAATTTTAAGCCATTTTGAGGCCAAATACTTCAAATTGGCATAACTTTCTATTCATAGCTTGCATTGAAAAGTAGTCAGAGTCGTCATTTGTCAATTTTGCAGCAAATTTTTCATTTTTGCATTCATTTTTGCGATCTGGACTCATCTAAGTGCAGTAATGGCAACTCTAAGTGAAAGTGTCCTCAATGAGTGAAACAAATTGGAAGGAGTCGACAACTATGCAGTTCGAAATTTTAAATTGACGAATGTTTGATGGAAAAGGAGCTATGGGAGATCATGACAGGTGAAGAGACAAGGCCAGTAATTGAAGAAGATCAGTGGACCTTTGACAAGAGAAAACGGAAAGCACAGAATGTCATCAACTTATCAGTTAGAGATGCGATTATTCCCTACATTTCGGATTCAGAAGGACCAAAAGAGACTTGGGATACATTGAAGGCATTGTCTGAAACCACAAACACATCTCGAGTGCTATTTCTGAAGACGAAGTTGCACACATTACGAATGGATGAACTTATTTATTACGACACCAATGACAAGTGATGAAGCCAAGCATACCTAGTACATCGACAGTGGAGCGTCCAATCACATGATTTCAAGGAATGAGTGGTTTTCGAAATTCAAGAAAATCCACAATGGTGATGAAATTGGACTAGCTGATAGCTAGTTGTTACCTGTTAAAGGATTTGGAGTGGTACCAGTGAAGCTAGCGGGATGATAAAGCGGATAAGAAATGTGCAATATGTACCTGACTTAACTAACAATCTACTATCGGTTGGGACGATGGCTGATCAACAACTCAAGGTTGAGTTTGATAGCAACAATGTCTCGTCAAGGACATCAAGAATCACTACAAAGTGATTGCTATAGGAGCTAGAGTCAACGGAAATCGACTTTATAAATTGAATGCAAGATCTTTTGATCAAGCCACGGTAAGCATTGTTGATAGTTGAAGTGATCTTTGGCATCAACGATTTGTTCATATTAACGCTCAAAGTTTACAGATTCTCAAAAGAGGTAATCTCGTTATTGGATTGCCTGATATTTCTTTTGAAAGAAAAATTTGTGAAGGCTATATTTTGGGATGCTTATCTGTACACTGGCAGCTGGTGGGTAGTTTGATTTACTTGACACACATTCGACTTGATATTTCTTATGTTGTTAGTGTTGTAAGTCAATTTATGCAAGATCTAGTCAACAAGTACACTGGAAGTTTGCTAAACGTATTCTCAGGTACATTCGAGGAACATTGAATTTTGGTTTGAAGTATGATCAACCTGAAGCGCTAATGTTGGTAAGATGCTGATTGGGCATGTAATATTGATGATAGAAGATCTACCAGTGGTCATACATTATGGTACAACTGCAGTTTCATGGAACAACAAAAAGCAACCTACAGTTTATCTTCGACGGAAGCTGAATATTGTGCACTCAACAATGCTACACATAAAGCGGTATGGCTACGAAGATTGCTTGTTGATTTAGGTCAACACAGGTGGATGCGACTACTATATCTGCGACAATCAAAGTTGCATTCACCTTGCCAAAAATCTAGTTTTACATGCTCGAACCAAGCACATCGAAATACATTATTACTTTGTTTGAGAGAAAATTCTTGATGGAGCCATTGATCTTGTTTTTTGTAAATCTAAAGATCAAGTGACATGTATTTTTACTTAGTCATTAGGTAGATGTAAATTTGAAAATTTTTACACTCTATTAGGAATAGAAGAGTGCCCCGTAACAATTGGCAACAATAAAAGTAACAGTAAAGGTAACAACTAATAGGGGTGCCTCTGAGATGAGCTATTAAACCCCTATTGGTACTTGTAAGAACATTATTTACATGCAATACAACCACTTAGATATGTTGCTACTGTTGGTTAATGTAAAAGCTAGCCATGGTTTGATGTCTTTAGCTTGACATGCTCATCGATTTTACTATACCATGGCCTTGGTGCTTGTTTCAATTTATACAACGCTTTCTTAAGTTTCCACACTAGACGCTCTTTACTCTTATCTTCAAAGCTTTGTGATTGTTCTATATATATTTCTTTTAGAAATACACTTATTAACACCCATTTGTCATAGGTCCCAACTAAAGTTTGCAAGCCATGCAAGTATGATCCTAGTTGTAGGCATCTTAGCCACAAGAGCAAAGGTTTCCTTGTAGTCCAACCCCTCTCGTTGGTCTAATCTCTTAATTTGTTGACAATAAAATTTGCAGTAATCTTAGTTCGATAGACCCATTTGCAACCAATAGGCCTTGAGGCAATTCTATTAATTTCCATTTTTATGTTTGGGTTTTAGTTTTCAATTCAACTTCCATTGCCCTTGGCCATTTTTCTTTGATAGGCTCTTCATGTGATTGCGTCTTAGGTGTTTGAACAATTTATTAGCCACATCCCCCATCAAACATAGACTCATTGAATCCAATTTCACTTTGTGGTTGGCAATAGCTCAAACAAAAATCAAGTTTTGGGCTGGCTTGCAAAGCATGTTATATAGAGATTTTCTCACAATCATGCATCATTATTGATACCCTATCGATTTAATTTGAGAATAGTTTTTTCTTGAGCGCACTTTTTGGCCATTTGATTGTTCAAAAAATTGGATAAGCAAGTGGTGTTGTATTGTGAAAGCTATGTATTGGCCTCCCTTACTATCAAATCTCCCAATGCAATTGAAAACGCAATAATGCCCCCTTTACTCTTGTTTGTGCTTTCAACAAACTAACCACTTTGTTTCTTACCAGATTTTTTTTGACAACACTGCTTTTCTTGACTCTAAAATGTAAAGTGGCCATACTTACTAGACTATGTACAATTTTTTTGAAGCTAGCCTTGAACTGGATTTTATGAATTATGAAATTGGCCTTGAGTTTATTGAGGATATTAATTATGAAACTGGCCTTGAATTGGAATTTATTTGAGGTGTAATTAGTAGTTCGAGAGGCGATCGACCATTTCAAAAATTACTCTAGATCCTCTGGATTGGACATGGACAGAACATTCTTTTTCCCTTAAACAAGTTTCGTCTTAGAACATGAAAGAAAAAAATCAAGGAAACCATTCCTTGAGCTTTTAAATTTTACCAAAGAATCATTAGCCTCGTTTTGACTTTTTCATTTTAAATATAGTTCAATTCTTTCCACAATTTCCCATAGACAATTTACAATGCTTGTTAGTATGAATACTTTTGAATATCCAAACATTCTAATGAATTACGGTTCAACCATCTAAAATCTCTAGGAAATCCGTCAAGATATAATCCTTACTCAATCTCGGGTATTTTAGATACTCTCATGAATTAATTGCCCCATTTCTAGCATCTCATGCAAGAAATCAGCAACTATTTGAATCTTAATAGATTTGACTATCTCCTTAACAACAAGAGATCCAGGTCAAAAATTGCACACAAGCACTTATAGACTACAATCTGTAGCAGAATGTCGTCCACCAAGATATAGCAAGCCATCTTCAAGAAGAGACAATCTTCTCAATGATAATGCTTGTGAGATACAAAAGTTCTCAATATATCTGTTGGAGCAAAGAGAATTAAATTTTATGCACCGATCTAATTTCTTGTCTCAATCAAGAATCAAGAATCACTCATCATTTCATATGAATCATTACATTTCTACACAATTCTCTAATAAAAATCTTGTACCAATCTATGATTCATCAACCATAAGCACTTACGAGTCTTATTATTTTGGCAATCATAATTTAATAGAAGAAAACGACCTAAGAAATCATAAAAAAACAACCTTTTTGAGTGTTTTTATGGTGTATATCTTTTGATTAGTTCTTCAATGCATGCATTATAAGAATTTTAAAATAGATTGGTTAAATTTGACACTATAGAAATTTTTTTCCAATCAAATATAGGTCTTTTCATAAAGCTCATACATTTCACTCTATGATTTAAATTGCTATGAGATTAGGAGTACACATTGTCATTAGTTACTTCATGAATAAAAGTCCAAAAAGCACCATGCAATTTCTTTGTAATACTATTTCTTTGGTTTGACATAGATAAATCTCATTATAGTCTTGATAAATGTATGAAAGAAGTAAAATTTTGGATAGAAGTAACAAATGAGCATGTGCAATGTTGTACATTAGGTAATTTGTAGTTGAAAATAAAAAAGGTTTGGATCAAACCTTAAGAATTTGGGGATTGATCCTTGGTTTCTATCCTTGGGATAGCACTGCATCTGATTTTTTTTGGAAACCAAAAAACATATATCAACTACAATGCCTGAAGTTCTTTAAAAAAATAATTGATCCTTGAGATCAATCTCAAGTAGAGTTTTCATTAACATGCAATTTAAGATATAGAATGTCGACTCAAATTTTCATGGTATGTTTGCTTAAAAATGAAAGTGTCATGTAAAGTATACTCATATTTGAGTATGTTTAGCATGAAACTAGAGAATGTCTAAAGAGTTGCTCTTTTTAGATTAGTTTACTAAGTGTCTATTCTTGAAAATCAGATTAGGCCTTTTATTTGAAAGTCCAATCTTTGGCTAAAAGTTTACAACTTCATAACTCCATGATTTTGATCCAATTGCTTCTACATATTGTCTTGTGAGCTCATGTTTTTGAACATGCAAAGGCATGGCAATTATGAGTGGAATCTTGGGAATATCCGAAATAGTTCTTGTTTGCAAGAAATATCACATATTTCATGTCGCAGTGCTATATTTGTTTTGCAGTCTTATATTTTGTGTATTATGCTAGCTTTATTATTTAGCATTTATGTGTGACTCTTCCTTTGATTGCGTATGGGCATACGAGCAGGACCAATGAAGATGGTGTTTTGGGCCTTCAAATGGCTCCTTAGTCATTCATGTAGTCATCTACTAAGTTGGTGGACCCATGGGCCATACTTTTGTTTATTAGTGGAAAAGTTGAGGCATCCTGGCCAATGACCAAGTCGTAGGGCACAGACTCTCTTGAAACTTTGTACCCAAATTTACTAGCTTCCAAGATGATCTTCTTCAGTATGGACCTTCAGATAAGTATAGTAACTTGTATGCATCTCATAGTTGACATGGTTAGCTGAAGCTCTTTGTAGGATGTGCATACATTAGTTCTATTGTAGGAGGGCTGTAGGCTAGCATATTGTTGATTGTATTGTGATCTTTGTAGGAATTTGTGATGTGATCGTTAGCTTGTCGTTCGAGCTTGTGCTAGGAGCTGCTATTGGGCTTCCTAGCTAGCGTATGAATGGCCGCCACATAGGGAAGTTGAGTATGTAAAAAAACAAATCTGATTTTGGGAGAGAGCATTACATGCTCCTCTGAGTCAAATTTTTGTTTCACCATTCCAACCCTTAGCATTTTCCTAGGTAGCTCAAGGCCTCTTCTTTTGCCAAGAAGAGGGGCACAAGCCCTTGCAGTGCTTGGCAAGATGCATGGTATGATGAGATTTAGAAATTTGGGTCTTTAGTTTGTATCAATGTGGCATTTAGGGAAATAGAAAAATGAGAGTGAACAAAATGCATTAGATTATCTACCCAAAAAGAGAGAAAATTCTATAGGCCAAGGATTGTTATATATAGTTTATCCAAGTAACACAACAAAGATGGAATGTTAAAATAAAGTTACCCTTAAGTTGACTTATTTTCTCTTCTAATCTTTTTATGCATTTGCTCATTTGATGCTTGATCTTGTTCATAGCTGTATGTCCATAGAAGACCCTTGGGATAACTTGAAATTAATACCCGAGACCTCCAAACAATACATGGCCTTGGTTCCAGCAAAATACGAAGTCTTCAAGATTTAAAAAAAGGTCAATAGGGATAAAGAAAAAATTGTCTCCTAGGCAGAGAGCTAGGGTTTACTAAGAAAAGAGACCATGATATGTAGGCAAAAATCAAAACTATGATACTGAGGGAGATCTTACCCGCTACACCTTTATAATAGCTAAATCACTTCAGAAATTGGAGTTCCGAATACAGTGCTACAGAAATTGGGAGATAATCATTGGATGTTGCAGGCTCTAGAATGTCTTCCATAACTTTATTTTTGGAAGGCAGGTGCATTCAAGTGTTCAAAAGGCGCTTTGTCTGGCAGAGTTGGCTTTGTACTTATGTAGGCTTTTGACTTTGAGTTCAGCTCCTTGGACTTTTTGAAGAGCCTGCAAATTTCAGGTTTCTGGGATGTTGAGTTGAGAGGTTGGAAGCAGACTTCAGGATCGTGCGGCAAAGAAAAGCTGAAGCTATATACTTCGATATTGTATTATACAACTGCGTTAAGCTTCGGAAAGCATTGAATTTTGTTGAAGCTTAGTTGCCAAACTCCTTCAGCAACACACTTCTGCAGGGGTTAATTATACTGTATGGGTTTGTCTCTTGATGACCATATAAAATGAAAAGACGGCCGTTCAAATATTTCAAAAGACTGGAAATTTCATTACTGACTCAATGACTATAACTCAATGGCTATAACTCAATGAAAAGACGGCCGTTCAAATATTTCAAAAGACTGGATTTTCATTACCGACTCAATGGCTATGACTCCATTACTCGGAGGGGTTGGCTCAGTTGGTTAGCTTGACATCCAAAATTTCTTTGGTCTCAGGTTCGAGGCTCCCCTTGGAAACCAAGAAGCATTACTCTAGAGTTTTTCTTTTGAGCCTAGGCCCTACACTGAATTATCTAGATGTTTCATGTCTCACACCATGTATTTTAATTATGATTTTATTCTTCAATATAGGAAATATGGAGTAGGAAAACATGTCATTATCATGGTGTTTGACCAGTCAAAAAGTGCACTATCTACCACCCTTTTTTGTGGTTTGTCTATAGCAAGTTGCAGTTTGAGCCCTTGTTAAGGTTAAAGGATGGAGGGTCAAACCTGACAATGGGTAAAAAACACCAAAATATACCAGTATATTAAACTAATTCAAATGTATTAGTTTGAGATCAGGGAGCGCGGATGAGATTGAAGTATAAATAAAGTAGCTTTACGTGAGCTCGAGTTCATTCATCATGATATAACTTAGGAAATATATGCACATATATCTAAATATGACTATCAATGCAGCGATGAACTGATGGATGTTGTGTATGGTTTTTGTTCAACAGATCACTACACAAAACTCTCGTGAAGCTATACGTATATTTTGTTGTAGATACCTCGGTTTGCGTTTCTGGATGAGTACACACAATATAAATTCAAATTTAATATGTTTCTTGCCCACAAGTTTTTGGGTATGTTTCAGATTTGAAGTTCAGTTTATTGGGAGTGGTGGGATATCTACTGGAATTTTATCTCTTAATATATACATATAGTAAATATGTATCTCTATCCCATGGATTTCAGCCATGAGCGATAACATTTTAAGCATATAATGTTAAATCGTCGTAAAATCTATCTGCTCATACTTTTATCCCACACATCTTACTCTGCTGCAGTTGACCAGGATTTTAGTGGATGAGAGAAATGTTGCGTGCTACAGCCAGAAGCTTAGCTCCTTGAGCATTGTGTACTGCAGTCAAGAGGACTCACTTGCACAATTGTAAAGTTCATGAGAGTTGATGAACAGAAGGTTTCAGGGTTTTGTGTATATGTAAGCATCCTTAAGCAAGGTTTGAAACATAGAGATGTAATTTGCGAAGCTTTGATAGAGATTCATTTAACTTGGACATGAGGGCTTCTTATGTCCTTGGAACACTGTGAGAGCAGATCGGAGGCTAAAGATTGCTAGAAATTGATTATGCATAACAAGCTTCTACTTTGGAAGTTCAAAGACTGCAATACATCCACTATATTTCATGAAGGTTTGCCATAGATCTGTAATGTACTGGGTAGACAGCAAAGCTTGAACTTACCTTTTCATATTTCTTTAAAATCTTTGCAAAAGCTTCCATGTTGAGTGAGCTGTGGCAATGACGACAAATCATGTGAGTATTTTAGTTATTTTCATACTATTAGAGAGTTCAAATCACAAACACAAAATATGCAGAGCATACTAATTGATGGAAGCTGTACTAGAATGATAAAATGGGCAGAAAATTTGCAGGTTGCAGAAAAGTGGAAATGCCTGTAGCTCTTGAGGAAGCTAAGTCCACGATAAAACTCGACATATGCCTTGCGTAACATTTTCTCTGCCTGATGCACCTGTTCTCTGTTTACAGTGAGATCATTCTTCCTAGTAGCATCAACTTTTAGGAATTGGGCACTGTTACATCCTAAAATACTTGGTAATCTTGTGATCGCATAAGGTTTCAATGGTATTTGTATCATGACTTTGTTAGACTCAGGAATGCTGTTTGTGTCGCCAATAACTTCTATGCTGTTTATACCTTTCATGCAGTTTTGTCCAGTCTCAAGATCTTTGGTGGATAAAACAACTTTTTCATCATTACCCTGACATTGAGCTAATTCTTGACAAAAAACTGGAAAACCTGCTACTGGAATATCTACTTTTTGAAGGAACTCTTCTTCCTCTGCACCTGAAGCATCTGGATCTTGAAATACTGAAGCTTTTTCTCCTGCATCGCGTAGTCATATGCACGAAGTGAATTTTTCTGAAGGGATTCGACTTATCAGCTCCAACCTGATTCACAAAAGATTGCAATAATAGCCTAGAGCTTACCATACTTGCTGTTCAGCAGGGATAATCTAAAATGGTCTATGCCTGAAAGTTAGTGCACTATACCAGAGAAGGTACCTGATGTGAAGTGAAAAGAGGACAAGTAAATCTTCCTGCATTTATCATGTGTTGTTTCTAAATTTCAAAGAGAGGAGCCTATGACACATTTTCTGCCAGTGTTTTGGCATTTTGAAACTTTATGGCTTAGGTAGTGCATGCAAAATGTTGAAATCTCAATTTTGTGCATAACGAACTGTCACGACGAAGTCGTTAACATTTCACTTTCTTTCTTTACTTAAAAAATATGAGTTCCGGTCGTTTTATTTTACTGGATAGTAGACTGGGTTTAAAGAAAGAAGTAAAGCTGGTGGGGAATTCAGAACCCTTTTCAACTATAAAATTACTCTGCTGATAAAGCAATCTCTCTATTCTTTTTCTGGGTGCCACTGGAAATGCTGAATAATCACAAGAACCACAAAAACATTTATGAGGGAGCAAGCAAATAAATGGGTAGCAGAATAATTTTTTTAGGGATGTGCGCTTTGAAATCTTGCAAATCAAAATTTAGTATTCAATGTTACAGCTTCAAAACTGAGACTCTAGTTAGCTAAAAGGTTATAATTTTCTGAGCTAGGAAAGTTTAATGTAATACTAGGGAACCACTGGATTATCCAATGACTTTCAACTGGATTTGGCCATAAAAATATTGCGAGCCCGAACCATACTTTTATGGCCAAATTTGTTGGTTGAAAGGTCACTAGATAATCCATTCACCTTCTTAAAGGATGAGGGAGAGAGTGGCCATGTTGTATAGACTTGGACCACTGTTACACGCTAACTCTCTCTCTCTCTCTCTCTCTCTCTCTCTCTCTCTCTCTTAGCCGTAGGCTTCCAAGTGCAGGCAAGAAAGGCGTTTCTATGAAAACTTGAAGCCATAAATTCAACCCATGAATGCATTTGTTTTCTATATTCTGCTTCTCAAACCACTTTCGCCAGAAAATAAGATTCTTCTGAGATGATTGGGCAGCAGAAATCTTTTTATGATATGTCTACTAGCCTTTTATGTACTCAATGAGGAATCTTGACACCAACACATTAGAGAAGAGTGTCCTGGAAGTTTCACAAATTGGCAACTCATCCGATAGTGATCTCAAGGTCAGTCAGAAAAAGAGAGGTCCTTTTCAGAAAATGTGGTATTGATATGGTAATCTGTTACATCCTCGATTTCTGGAACAACATAATTGAGGAAATGAAACATTATAAAATGAGACAAGAGATAGGACCGTGGTAACTCATGTGAAGCAAAGAACTTAACAGGTGACAAGCTTCATCACTTTTTACTTTGTGGCCAACTTGGCACAATCCATCTGGCTCAAAAAAAGCTAGAGAAGTTTTATAGGACACAATACTGTGCAACAAATTTTTCAGCCAGCATCAAGAATTACGATGCAGCACAAGAGCTTTTGAATGTTTTTCAGAAAATCATAGCTTCTGATGATGATATCAGCTTTGATTGATACAGTCAAGTAACAAATGGTTTGAAAATCCATCACTTGTAGCCTGACTATTGCTACACGATTGAGCATGAATTGCCGATTGAGATCAGGTTTGATCATGCGACAACACTTAAATACTTGAGACTCACTAATCAATTATGACAATGATATAATTATCTGATCACCTCTATGTGGATATTAATCTCACTATTCAGCCGGCTAATTTAGCAAGGATCCCATCTTATGTACTGCAATTCAAGCCGTATGGAAACTTAAGTCATAAACATGGCAGCTAAGTTAAAAAGGAAGCCAAACACTAAACAAATAGCGGCTCCTAAACTGAAAAAGACGTTGTCTCCTTTAAAGTTCATTCATGACCACTTTTGCAGAATGGGGATGTTGCTTTTTAATAAAGAGGGCGATGAGGATTTGACTTAGATTCGCTTTTCAAAAGATTGATGGAGCAACGTTTTTCACAGATTGGATTTGCAACGTTGAAGAATAAGTTCCTGCTGAATATCAGCCACGCTGAACAATCAGAAATAGTGAACATGTTCAAGGCTTCATGTACTGGCTGAGTTACAATTTTTCCAATTCAACCGTGCAAACATTGGTCCCAGGTTTACCGTCACAGTATTCTTTATGCAGTAAGTTTGGTTGGAAGTGCATGTATATTATATTTTAAGATTGCAAGTTTCAACCAGGACAACATGTGACAAAGTCCAGAAATATAATGATTGACGGCTCCTTTCTTCACCTCGAGGAGATGCATGCACATCTATTAATGTACAAAATTAAAAAAATGATGACGAGCGAGCACCTGTTTGATGCGCCAGTAGGCTTCGCATTCTTTTGAAAGCCTTCATCTGCTTATGCAAAGCCTTCCCTCGTTTCAAGAATTCATGCTCTTTCTGTTTATAAAATTGGTTAACTTTGTTGAGCTCAATGTCGAGCTGGACGAAGAAGTTTCTTTCATGCTCCGCTTCAACAATGGGCTCGAAAAGCTCTGTTTCATAGATTTCTTCATTTGCATTTCGTTGATGAACCTGTTTGAAGGTCACTAGAATGAATCAATTCACAAGCTGACAGGCTTAACAAGTCCGCCTGTTATCTAGAGTTGGGAATAACATTATGAAATGACCCTCATCTGAGGCTGCTGCACTTTACGAAGGGTTTACGCCGTAGTATTCATACACTCCTAACTCCGTATATGACTGTCGAAACAAATGAAAGAAAGATAACTTTTGTATTTTTGTCAATAAAGTCTTGAATATTATCTGACACAACGAATGATTTTTTTTTCTCGAAGAACAATCACGTGGTGCTTTTACGTGTAAATGTAGAAGCCTTTTCACAAATTAAATTACTTTCGCAAACTTGTACGCGAGGTTGAGCTGTGTGATATAACTTTAACGCTAGCTTTTCGTATGCTATCACATAGGGTGCATAAATAAAAGATAACCTCTGCCTCACCAAAATGCCAAAGGTAAACAGGATCTATATTATAGCTACGGACAGTGGAAAAATTATACTTCATTCTTCTTCAAATTTATGTGCAACATAGTCTAAAGAGAGTGCTTCATTCATACCACGATCACGTCGTTATTACGAGCCCATGCACTTCCTAAATGGCGGGCGAGTCCGCCAAAAGTTGTTTTAAATGGTGAATTAAGTATTCCCCTGGGGCTGCTCGAACATTCGCTATATGGACTTTTTGCATGCAGCATCACCTGTTTCAGAATTTTTTTCAACTGCCAATAGTTGCAATATGCAGGTTTCCATTCTGGCACAATCTGTACTTCCAGCTGCTTCGAAAATTTAACCATTTCTAGTCACCAATTTGATTGTGGGAGAGAACACCGCTTCTGATGGGGAAACAAAAACTGTTCCTTCGTCAATCAACGTTCAATATGTACACTAAACCTCAACAATAGACTAGACCGAGGGTCAACAAAATGTTCGTTCAAATGCTATCAACAATTGCAATGTAATTCACCGATACTAAGATGCTTTAGAAAGACGAACAAGAAACAGGTCTGGAAATGGTATATCCACTCAGCTGGGCAGCCTGAACTTCCTAGGATTATCGTCAGCGATCACACTCAGAACGTCAATCTATGTTCAGCTTGACGATTAGAGAAAGCACTACCGGTTATATTGTCTGTTAACCAGACCCCCTCTGCAGAGATAAGATTCTCTGATTATGGAATCAAGCAGCTATTCTAGATTGATGCTCGTCTCCCAGCGAGTGATTGATCTGGTGATTATATGCCAAAATTTGTGCGGCACGGAAAAATACGCTACCAGATTTCTGTTGACCAATCTTTCTATCAGATTGACAATGACATAATATAGCACATGCAGTTCTTTGCTGGTAAAGCGTAAACTGAAAAACGAACAATGTGCGATCATGCTGACTGCAGCTAATTCGATAAATGCGCACAGTAGATCCGTATATCCTACTATCCTTAACGCTTACAAAAGCAACAAGATATCTTTAACAATTGGTAGCTATAATTACAGTGAAAATGAAAATAACAATATGTGGCCTGTTATAAAGTATTATTCCTTCTACAATAGTATAGTTCTCAACAATAACACTCTCACTTATTTGCCTCCTTTTCTCCTCACGTTTTCACTGTCATCATCAGATAGTCTCTTTTCTTAATCAGACAGTAGTAGCTGCATTTCTGCTCATAACAGACCACAAATGTTTTTATATAAAATCTTTCAATTCATCCATCCATGCTGATTGATTGATTGATTGATGCCTTCACCTTTTGGCACGTTCAATGTTTTGTGAGAAAGGAGAGGCATGAAAATGAAGGGAGAGATGGGCGATGGGTGCATGGCATGCTTTGGATCAACGAAAAAGAAAATTGAGGATATACTGACGATGACGGATGAGAGCGAGATAAAGGCGACCCCGCACTTTGTCGGGGTTTTCTAATTCTAAATGTTTTGCGTGTGTTTTTGCGCTTGTCACGCGGCATTCCTAAGTGCGCTCTCCAATTCTATACTATTGCGCTAAAAAAAGTAGAAAAAAATAAAAGCGAAACTTCAAAAGCAAAGGTGGAGAGAGTGAGATGCCACATGGATGTTGGGGGATAGGAGAGAGAGTGAGAAGCCAACCATGGATGTTGGTAATAGACCCTCATAGGGCATTCAGCCCCACACAAGACGAGGAGCCATTCCCCAGGTGAGGTCCCCCTTAGAAAGGCCCAAGGAAAGGACCTTCTGCAATGAATTTTTGGCCTTGTCTTGCAAAGGCTATTAATACTATGTGTTGAGGCTGAAATTGTGGTGGTGGTCAGACCTTGGTGGAGGGCTAAAATAGTGTGTATGGATGTTTTGAGATATTCTTTGCATGAGCAAGTTGGCTTTTTAGGCATGCAAACTTCATTACCTGCATCTTCTTTGATGACGTTACTTTGCATGTTTACTCCAAACATAATGTAGACTGTATAGGGTATAGCCAGAGTAAATGTTAGGATTTATAGGGCCTCTTGCATAGCCAATCCCCAGTAAGGGCCGCCCAGAAACGAAAGGATGACAGCTCCGTAAGCAGCCTGTATTTCAATTGAGAAGGATTTTAGCAGATCTATAGCAACGAAAGGAGGTAGGCAAGCGGAGGCGTGAGCAACACAAAGGGAATGAATTCTCAAAAACCATGTCAGACAAAGTTGGATTTGTAGAAGCAGGGGTGCTTGCTATAGGGTTTATAGAAACCCATAATCATGCCATATCCCCATGCCTCCGCAAAATCTAATCTGCTTCTTGCAAACTTGGTAATTGGCATTGCATGAGGCTGAGCCACTACCTTGATGAGATGTTGGATCAATACCTGCTAGTCTGTATTGGATATTGTGAGCAGAAATGGAGAGATCTATAATGGATTGAAAGCTAATAGGGATCCAACCATTGATTAGATGCGAATATGTACACTTTTTTGAATTATGAATATAAACTTTTGTATTTGACCATCTCTATCTCATTATGTATGGATTATTGTTTATGTTTTTCTATTTCATCTTGTATAAATTTGTTGTAAATATATACAAACAATAAAAAACAAACAAAAACATCAATGTAAGATGATAAAAACATACCTCATCTATTGTTTGGATGATCTTTAATTCCTTCTAAGATGCATCTCTTTTTTTCTCTATAAAAGCAAACAATGAAAACCAAATCATTGTTAGATTACAAATCAATCAACAAAATGATAATTGTCAGAATACAAATCAAAGAATCATTGTTAAATTAAAAATCATTAATCATTGTTACATCAATCCCACCATGTTGAAGGTACTATAAAAATGCACTTGATGACTCGAATGTAATCTAACAAAATTTAGAATGCATAATATACCTCATGAATAAACAATGAAAAACTAACAAACAAAACTCTCTCTCTCTCTCTCTCTCTCTCTCTCTCTCTCTCTCTCTCTCTCTCTCTCTCTCTCTCTCTCTCTCTCTCTCTCTCTCTCTCTCTCTCTCTCAAAAGCTTTTCTTCAAAATTTAGAATGCCTAACATACCTTATGCATTTGCTTGGATTGTCTCCTTTCCTTCAAAATTGCATAGCTTTTTTCTACAAAAGCCAACAATAAACAATCATTCACTAATCAGTCAATAAACAAATCAATAAACAATGAAAAACTAACAAACAAAACTCTCTCTCTCTCTCTCTCTCTCTCTCTCTCTCTCTCTCTCTCTCTCTCTCTCTCTCTCTCTCTCTCTCTCTCTCTCTCTCTCTCTCTCTCTCTCTCTCTCCCCAAAGCTTTTCTTTCAAAAGCTTTTCTTCACGAAATCTATTTGCAAATGCAGTCGAGGCCCCCAGTTTTTCCATTTCGCGGGTTTTTTTTTTGTTAGAATATTTCTTCGTGGCACTGCCACGCCCTAAGAAAAAATTCCAGAAAGATTGCCATGGCATGGCATATTTTTGCTTGCTGGAAAAATTTGCCACGCGTGGCAAACTTCAAAAATAATTTCAAGAATTTTGCCACGCGTGGCAAAATTTAACATTCTGGAAAAAAAAATGCCACGCGTGGCACTATCACTCGTGGCAGTGCCACACGGATTTAAAATTTAAATTGCTTCGAGCCCCCCCCTCCCCCCCCCCCAAAAAAAAAAAAAAAAAAAAAATTTGTTCGGAAGAACAGCCGGTGACGGAAAACTTTCACGGCGTGGCAGTGCCACATAGTTTGCCACGGACATTGCCACGCGAGGGCCGTCGGGTCAAATCTGGTCCCCATATTATGTGCGTGGCAATGGGCGTGGCAATGGGCCCATATTTGTAGTTGTGAATTCGGCTTACTACACTGTGTTTAATTGGCTATACAAGCTACTTAGGTGTTTTGCTCTTTCCAATAAGAATTGTAGCTGGCTTTGACTAAAGCAAGATACAGTCGAATCTAGTTTCAATCATTATCTACTAACATTCTCAGTGAGCTAAATAGCCAGTGCTGATTGAATTCCTAGATGGTGCTGCATGGAGTTGTTATAAGATTCTAGTGAAGATTCTTCTAACCGATTCCAGCTATCACAAGGGCATAAAGGATATTAGAAAGTGGAGTCAAGCCATCAAACTACAAATGAAAGCGTCGACAAATCATAGATAAAGGAGATCCATAATCTACAACAACAGCAACATACAGTCTTTCACACGTGTGGAATCAAGTACAACAAGAAAAATCACATTATATACACTAGAAATCAAGATATCTTGAGAAATATGCAAGAGATGGACATAGAATCAAAAGAGGTAAATTCTCCATAGAGAAAGAGACTACCAAAATAATTTCTCCAACTGGTACTACTATTTATGGCTTCCAAAATGTCGTTTGGCCACTTGCCCTACACTAGCCTTAAAATAGCAACTTCTAGGTGACAAAATTTCCAGAATTCACACGTGTGGGGAATGTCCACAAGAGTGACTGATCTTAATTAAGCTTCGTGATTGGCACTATAACCTGATTCTAGATTGATCAACAAAATCTAGTTCAGAAGAAATGGCTAATCCACAATCTAGCATGCTAATCAACAGAATATAATAGCAATGAATCAAAGAATGAATAAAAATACAAGATTTCAATGTATGAGCATTAGCCTCAACACGAGTTATAGAGAGATATCTAGAGAGATAACAAGCAATATTTGTTTAGATCCAAAATGGCATGAGATAGCTACAAAACTCTGGTTCATCATCATTGATTGTGTGGAGAGCTACACATATTTATGGAGATTGAGGTAGCTCGAGGTAGAACCATATCTATCCATTCCAAAATGACATCTAAAGTGACATCTAGAGTCTATGTGACATTTGTCACTTGTCATGCATGAAATTCTACCAACTTTTTACAAGTGTACTAGTTAACCAAGTTGAGCTAGTTCAAGTCATACTCAATGGATTGAGAGATGACTATGATAATCTTGTTCAGTCTTTTGCTATTAAGGAGGAGTTACCTAATCTAGAAACTCTCCAAGGAATTCTTATTTCTGAAGAATCTAGACAAAGCTATAAACTCTCCAGGATGAACACACTTGAATATGGTGGAAGTGACAAAGCCCTCTTTGTCAAAGGCAAGCAGAAAGGAAGGAGTAAGAACCAATTCTCTCAAGCATACAACAAAGACAAAGCCAAAGATCGAGATCAAGATGGTGAAGAGGATGAAACATCTCATCCCTCTAACTCAAAAACCAAGAAGAAGAAAGTGAAGTGCTTCTTCTGTGGCAAAAAGGGGCACTATGCCTCTAATTGCTTTAAGAAGAAAAACCAACTCAAGCAAGCTAATCTCTCCAAAGAGATTGAAGAAGATTCTATTGCAAGTGATGGAGAAGGATCACTTATGGTGTCCAGTTTTTCTTCATCACCTTTCAAGAAAGATGGAGCTTGGTACATAGACAGTGGAGCCTCTTCACATATGTGCTGTTCAAAGGAGTCATTTGACTCAATCTTACCTTTCAAAGGACTCAAGAGATCTATTTACACAGCTAATGATCATGAGTGTCTAATAGAAGGAATTGGCAACATTCCATTGAAACTTGCTTCTTCAAAAGTTCTTGCACTTTCTAATGTTCTTTTCATTCCAAAACTTACAAAGAACTTAATTAGTGTGAGAAAGTTGCTTGATAATGGTTGTGATGTAAAGTTCAACTCCAGTACTTGTTTTATCAAGAGAAAAGATGAGATCCTTGTTGATGGAACTAGATGTGGTGGAATTTTTAAGTTGAATTCTTATGAGAATGCAAACCTTTGTGAAGTTGCTTTGTTATCTAAGGAGGAGCTGTGGCATAGAAGGTTGGGACATCCTAACTTTACATCTATGTCTTCTATGGTTAAGAAGGAGAAGGCTATTGGTCTTCCAAAATCTCTTTCTAAAGATTTCAAGCCTTGTGAGGCTTGTGCCATTGCAAAGTCACACAGAAAGCCATATCAGAGAATGCTAGTACAGCTCCAATATCAACATGATGCAAAACAATGTAACTAGTTTCACCATATCTTGACAATTTGCACACATTCACATGAAATTGCTCAAATATGAAATAGAACAAGTAAACTTGAAAAACACTTCCTTGGTGCTCCCTTGACCTTACTTGAGTCTTCAAACACCTGCAAAAATAGATCCAAAGTATCTACCCACTTGACTTCCCTTTGATGCTCTTGACTAGTTCCAAATTGCCACCTTTCCTTTTGTGTTGTTGAAGCCCTTTAAGTTCAACCTCTTGATCTTCCACTCCAGCATCAAAGCCATTGAACAATTTTTTTTTTTTCCAGATCCATTAGTTGCATCCATTCCATGAAAACCACCATCCACTTGCATAGCATCATTTACACAAGAAGATTCACCAAAATATGTGAGAAGTGCAAAATGAGTAACTTCCACTTGCTTACCATTCTCATCATATGTGAGCATTAAAGGTTGTTGTCTTTTCTTGATGTCCTCCTTGGATTTTGACTTGAAGAAGGCTCTTCACTATCAACAACCAAACTGTCATCAATATTCTCATCAACATAAAAAATGTTAGATCCAATCACCACATCACCACTTGAAGAAACCTTTGGAAGGTTTCCTTCATGAAAAATGAAATCTTTTCCTATGACCACTTTCTTAGTTGAAGGAATATAGACTTTATAAGCCTTGCTCACTTCACTATAACCAGAAATATACCTTTCCTTGAAGATGGATCCTCCTTTGTCCTATCATCAAGAGTAATGTTGATATAGCAAATGCATTCAAAAGTTTTGAAAAACTTGACACTTGGCCTTCTACCAAAGAAGACCTCAAAAGGTGTTTTCCCATCCAATACAACACTCGGCCATCTATTGCATAGAAAATTGGCACACAACAAAGCTTGATTCCAAAAGATTTAGAAAATTTTGCACCTAACCTCATTATATTCTTCCTCTCGGCCACTCCATGTTGTGGTGTTCTTGGACTTGTGTACTCCCTCTTGATCCCATTTGTATCACAAAATGCTTTGAACTTGGTAGAAATGTACTCACCACCATTGTCACTCCTCAAGCACTTGATCTTGGTAGAGAATTGGACCTCCCTTGCAATCTTGAACTTGACAAAGACATCAAACACTTCATCCTTGCTCTTTAGTAGATACACCCAACAAAATCTACTAAAATCATTCTATACACTAGAAATCAAGATATCTTGAGAAATATGCAAGAGATGGACATAGAATCAAAAAAGATAAATTCTCCATATAGAAAGAGAATACAAAGATAATTTCTCCACGCTGGTAGTACTATTTGTAGCTGCCAAAATGTCATTTAGACACGTGCCCTAAATCAATCCTAAATAGCAACTTCTAGAAACTTCATCAAAAACCTAGATTTTAGTGACTAAATGCAATGTATTCAGATTAGCCAATTAGAATGGGTCCAAATCTGACATCGTCCACAAATGTACTTGCCAAAAATAGTACAAACACTATTTAGACCTTTATTGACATAATCTATCTTAAGTTGAAACTCCATGTTGGCCTCAAAATTGCCAAAAATCAAGTTTATGCAGATTATCCTCATAAAAAATGATATCTCTAGAAACCACAAACTTGTTGGAAGATTGAATGTATACCTTATATCCCTTGCTTGCTTTGCCATACCCGAGCATAATACCTTTGATTGATGATAGCTCTTCCTTGCTCCTTTTGTCCAAAGGTGTACGCACATAGCAAATGCATCCAAACACCTTTAAGTCCTTGAGATTTGGCTTCCTCCCATACAAGACTTCAAAGGGTGTTTTTCCTTCAATAGAGCAACATGTAACTCTATTCATCAAATGGTTAGCACAAATGAGAGCTTCTCCCCAAAAGGCTTTTGATAAACATGCATCAATCCTTAAGGCTTTAGAACATTCACACAATGTCTTATTCCTCCTCTCGGCTACCCCATTTTGTTGAGGGGTGTAGGGACAAGATAATTCTTTTTTAATCCCTTCTTGATCACAAAAATCTTTAAAAGCATTGGAGATATATTCTATACCATTGTCACTTCTAAAAGTTTTGATCTTGTGATCAAGATGCTTCTCAACAAATGCTTTGAACTTAAGAAAGCTTTCAAATACTTGTGCTTTAGATGAAAGTAAGAATACCCAACAAAACCTTGAGTAATCATCTATGAATGTAACAAATATGGTGGCACCTCCATTGGACATTGTACTTGCAAAGTGTACATCCGAGTGGATCAACTCAAGTTGATGAGTTGTCTTTGTGATTGAACTTGAGAAAGGCTTCTTATGTGCTTTGGAGAGAGCACATGCTTCACATACTTTTTCCTCTTTTGCCAAGGATCTTGGAAGTTCTAAGACAAGCTCCTCCTTGCACATGACCTCCATGGACTTTGAGTTGATGTGACCAAGTCTTTTGTGCCAAAGACTATGGTTGGATAGTTTGGTCTCCTCGGCTAGCATCACAATATTAGCATCCACATAGGCATCTAATTTGAATAATCTTCCAAATCTTATGCCTCTAGCAATGATCTTGCCATCCCTCTTGATGTTACATGCATTTGTGGTTGTTTGCAGGGAAAAAGACCCCTTTTTCAAGCTATTTTCGATGAAAAATCATCACCACACGCTATTACGCTGACGCGGAACTCTTAAAAAACGACGCGTAAATGGCCCATGATGGCCGATTGCATTGCTATTAAAATAATGTTCATTTGCTAATTTACGTTATATGAAAATTCCATGTATGCGGCCTATGCCTTTAGTCTTTGGGTTTGTCAGGACTAGGAGGTGCCAAGTATTTTCGCAATACAGTTTTAGTAATTAAAAACTTGGCCGTGAACCCATTAAAACTGAAACCGTAAGTAGAGCCCAACTTGACTTTGAAATTGCAAGTTGAGGCCTAGTTAGGTGTTAAAAACGAATTTGGAACAGTGCCCTATTTTTAGAGGCAGTTTTTTGAAAAGTCATAAGGAGGTGCCCCATTTCTTGAAGGTGTGCACCTCCAACCCATTGAGCCCCCACGTATAGGGAGGGGTGTGGGACAACATTGCCATTGTTCATTGTCATCTTCTTGGAGAGAGAGAAGGAGAACTTGTGTGGAGAAGCTTGGAGAGAAAGGGTAGGAGTAGAAGTTGTTTTGCTTGGTGCCTTCCATCTCTTCCACTTCCAATTTGTGCTCAATCCCACAGAGACATGGAGGAGGAAAGGAGAAGAGGCTGATTTGCCTGGTGCCTTCCACTCTAATTTCTTTGTTGGATCTTTGCTGCAAACTGCTTATACTTCATTGTTATTGCTCTGTTTCTCAGCCTTTAGAATTGTGTTTATTTCTTGGACCATTGTTTATTGAATCAGATTTGATGCCATTTGTTGTGCTGCCTCTAACCTTGTGGTTGCAGGCCCTGACATTCTGAGGATTGTACTTGTATATCTTTCCTATCTCTGACATTTGCTTGCAGGCTTGTGAAAAAGTTGGAAGCTTTGTTGTCTCATTGGCAGGGATTTTAGCCTGAAAGATTGATCATTTATTGTTATCTACTTGTTAGTAGTATTGTCATTTCTGTGTGTGCTTGAATCATGATTGTTTGCAAGCATTGACAATTTATTTGAAGAGACTTCTTTGAAAGCATTCATAAAGTATTTGCTGTGTGCTTTTGGAAAACATCTGAAGGAGTTTGAAAACTGATTATGAGTTTAAAGGGTGTTTCATTTCTTTGGAGATCACTACCCTATAGGTTGCTAAAGAAGAACCATTCTGTAGCCTGGTTAATCGTTGGTTTGTGTTTAGTTGACCAACCAACTCTGCAAATTTATAGATAGTGTAGCGCAGGCATCCCAAAGGGAGCCGGGAATTACGACTTAGCTTCCCAGCCTTCAACTCTTGCCATTCAAACCCACTTGATATACAAGTAGCCAACTCGCCAACAAAGATCAGACTTAACCAACTTGAAGTTCCGAAACCAACATTGAGATCCAACCTGGGGCCATGCCAGATCGGGAGTCCCGATGTGGGTGACTTTCCTCCGCGCCAGCCGCATGACATACATCAAACTTAACTAACTCGAAGCTTCGTTACAAACGAGTAACATCCATTCCAAGCAAGCGGTCTGACTTACATCAGACTTAACAAACTGAAAGCTTCGCCATGAGCGCTGGAAGCTAACCTGTCGCCACGCGAGACTGGACAACCATAAACAAGTAACTTCCACCCAAGCAAGCCATCCAACTCAGCCGACAGAGTAGAGCCCGTTCCCCAAGAGCTTAACCCATTCACGTTCATGCAAGGAACAATCAGAACCACAAGCCGCGACAGATATGGAGACAACCAGTTCCTGGACCAAATGGTCCCGACAGCATACCGCCGTCGCCACGGACCGAATGGTCCCGACGGCATACCGCTGGCGTCCCGGGATACGACCCTCAGCTATGTGCCAAATTAAAAAGTTTGAAGCAGCCTTACAATTGGCGCTTTTATCGAACACTGAAACCCAGAAGGTAATCAGAGTCAGTTTGAGGAAAATCCCACTTTATTGATAAATCTGAAAAGGTTACATTTCACGTGTGTGACTGACCCTAGTCTCCGGGGCGCTGGCCAAGACAACATTCCAGCAAGGGAGGCTGAGACTTGGTTGGAGCTCGCCCTGAGTCGCAACCCGCACTTCCCTATAGTATTGGTGGGATTCACCACCTCCCCTCATACCAAGTACTCTACCCAGGCTTGTAAAGCACGTATTCTCTCTCTAGAAAGTCATTTTCTCTCTCTAGAATTTATTGATCCCCAGGCTTCCTTTAACCATGCCTAGATCATGTGAGGTGATTGCACATCGATCTGAGCTCTCTGGACTTCACTAAAACCGATCAAAGATTTTCAGCAATAGGAACTTGGCGCCGGCTGGATTCTGGTCACAGCGACGTCGGGAGCGACAGGGGTGCTGCCGGCGCCGGGGACAATGCTGGCACCGGTGGCGCCGGAAGTAAAGCTTGTAAAGGTAACTTTACAACAGATAGTGAGCCATTCCTCTGGCTGCTTTGAAAGCCATTGGCAAACTCTATCTGTAATATGTTTTGACAGTCATTGGTTAGATTGTCACATTCACTGAGTCTAATCATAGTTCTGTCACATAGAAGTTTGTTGTGTAGATCGCAGAGGACAGGAAGCCCGATCTGTGGGCCGTTGCACTCCCTGCTATGGGCAATACATGCATGATCCAGTCCCTCCGTGTGTGAACCAGCCCTGAAATCCAACTGTTAAACCTCATTGCTATCTAGGCATATGTCAAGCTTAAAGCCCATGTATGTGCCTGCGTTGTCTCTATAAAAGATCCTAGAAAGCTTGCCTGCCTGCGATTTCTGTCCCGTGCTTTGCTAACCTACGATCTGCCTGCGTGTGCTATAAAGCCCTGGCCACGCCCTCTTCGCTACCCTATTTGCATGGGTTTCCCCTTCTGCCCATCTTCTCGTTGAGGCCTCCTGCCTGCGGACTCTTCCATCCCCTGCCTGCCTACGGTTCACTCCCTGCTAACGGCCATCACCCATCTGCCATCCCCTGCCCGCCTGCGGTTCACTCCCTGCTAACGGCCATCACCCATCTGCCATCCCTGCTGCCGCGACCCTGCCTACGAGCTGTTTTTGCCTGAGGTCTGTTCTTTGCTACGGCCCTGCTGGAAAGCCTATGACCCATTCCAGACCTGCCTGCAGCCTAGCTCGTTGGCTGATCCAATCCAGTCCTGTGGCTCGCTGCCTTGCCTAACCTCTGTCTTGAGGCTTTGTGTGGGTTCTATTGCCTTACCTTTTATTCTTTGTTCTGCTTGTGGCCAGATCTGCCTAGCCTCTGTACTCAACCTACCTGTGATATTGTCATAGCCTACAACCATTTAACAATTTGCTTTCTTCCCATCCCTGTCTTGATCGGTTGGAAATTGCCTGTAGGCCGTTTGAGTCCCTGCTAAACACTGATAGGTAGTGAGTGTCATTATCTTTTAGAAGCATTTTGGATGTTTGTCCATTACAAGCCATTCGTTAGCATCTCAAAGTCTCTCCTCATTTGATCTAATATGGATTGTACCTTGTTATTAAACACCAATCTTGAAAGACTATTGAAAATACGTGTTCCACATGTTAAAACCCTAAACGGAATGTGGAGCCTTGAGTCGGATTAAAGGGCACGGTAAAACTGGTAGCTTGGACCATTTGCCCCAAATTGGATTCATACAGGGTGATGTTGCATGCCTTTTTTTTTTACTCCATGCCCAATGGTGCTTGAACTGCCTGTTTCTTAAACTATCATAAGTCTATGCAAAACCTGTTCGGTTTAACTATTCCAGGGAAAGCAGAGGAATCTACAAGGCCAGTTGCATTGTCGCCAAGGAAAACACTAAACATGTATCCCTTCTTGCATTGCTCTAATAATCATTACTTATTCACTTCATTTATAAATGAACATGCAATAGTGGAAGGTGATGTTTAAAATCTATAAAGAACTATATTGCTATCTAATTGCTGAACAAAAACTTTGTAAACATTCGCTTTGGCTATTAAGAACTTCTAACGAACGAGGTAAAAGCCTATTGATTGGGGGAAATCCTAGTAGCCATTTTGTAGCCCATTTAGCTATCTGAAAGCCATGGCTTTCTATAGCGGGATGGTTCTTGACCATTTCAGAGTTCCGTTAGGAATTGTCGATAGACCGTTAGAAATTTGCCTTGCCGATTGCCATTGGAAGTGCCTGTGATCATGAACGGCCTTATTTTTGACTCCATACCCAATGGAGCTTGAGCTATAATTATGGTATAGAACGACTTCCGTTAGCATTTCCTTAGATTGGCAGTCTATGTGGGGGTCGTTTTATAAACTTCAGTGGTGAATTCCACAATCAAACCATTGTCAAGCAATTGTCCTATACTAAGCAAATTCTTAGTGATACTAGGAATGTAAAGTACTCCATCAATCTTGATCTTCCTTGAAGATCCCAAGCATAAAGGTATGGATCCTATGCCTTCTACCTTACAAGCATAATCATTTACTGTAAAAATTGACTTGATAGGTCCATCATAGGTAGATAAGTTTGAGAAATACTCCCTCTTACTTGTCATGTGGGAGCTAGCCCCACTATCTATCCACCAAGGGTCTTCACCTCTTATGCTTGAAGATGAGAAACTTGACATCATGATTGAATCTTCATGAGAGCTCTCCTCTTCCTCTTGGCCTAGGTTTGCTTGACTTGAGATTGCTTCTTATTCAAGCACTCCGAGGCCTAGTGTCCCATCTTGCCACAAAAGTAGCATTTGATCTTCGATTTATCCTTCTTTGGCTTGCTCGAGCTTGGACTTGAAGATCCTTCTTGATCTTCACCTTTGACTTGATTCTTCTTGAATGCAGCACCCTTGCCTTTGGATTTTCTCTTGCTCTTGGTGAAAAGAGCCTTGTTATCTCCATCATTGAGGGAGAGCTTCTCCATCCTTGACTTGATGTGAGTTCTCCTACTCTCCTCGGCCATGAGGACTCCTTGGAGATCTTCAAGTGAGGGCAACTTGCCCATAATTGCATAGCCTTGCACTAGGTTAGCAATATCCACACTCAAACCATTCAAGATTAGTTGAACAAGTTCACTTTCCTTAATGGAATCTCCTATGTAAGCAAGCTCCTTGTTTAAGTCCTTAACTCTCAACACATATGAATGTCCACTCCCTCCTTTAGCTTGAAAACATTGAAGGATTTGATTATTCAAGGATAGCAACCTTGAAGTATTCTTGGATTCATATATCTTTTGAAGAGTTTCCCATGCTTCTTGAGCCGAGGTGCAAGCACCTACCTCCTTAAGAAGCTCATTAGCTACATTCATTTTTATACAATGGAGAGCAACCTTGCACCTCCTATTGTATTTTGTAGCTTCTTGAGGGTGAATGGGCTCATCCTCTTCACCACTCACTATATCCATTAGATCTTGTAAAATAAGAATTGATTCGATTCTTAGCTTCCAATTTGAATAATTAGAAGCATTCAATCTATCATGTGAATCCAAAAAACAAGATCTTGATCACAAGAATAGATGCAAAATAGAAATGATTGAAAGAATAGCTTTCCCACTACCTAGGGACTTGAGAAAGCTCAATACTCGACCTCTCAATAAGATCCTATCTGATCTTAAGCCAAATCAAATCTATGAATGTCAACAAGAATGGAAACCAGCTTGAATTTGCATAAAAAAGGGATCTAGGATTGCCTCCTCCTTGACCTTAACTTCACAAGGATATAAGATTCACCTAACCTGAACTAAAAGGAATCATATGCACATAAATGCCTCTTCAAATCATTCCTACAAGATCAGGTTGAATCATCATGCAATAATCAATCCAAACTATCTCACAAATCCGATGAGAAGAGTAGCGTTCGCAATCACAAAACAGTCGCGAAAGCGAAACAATGCGATTCGGATGGAGTTCAGATGTGGTCGCTGGACACTGCCGGCTGAATCACTCCTACAGTGCTCCAGAATGTAGTCAGACACTGCTTATCTACGTTTTGTAAATTAATGCAGCATTCAACATGGGTTCAGGGTCCATTTGTACATTTTACATTCAGTACGCTATAGTGTGATAGAGTGATAGTGCGTGTTCTTCTTTCGTCTTCTTGTGGTGATTGCTTATGGTGAATGTTTAATGATTACATATCTGATTATTGACATGGTATCAGAGCTGCCACAGTCCTGCATGTCTGATCAATGGATACAGCTTGTCACAGGCTCCGCAATGAAGTGAGAAAGTCCTTCACGGGAGGTGAAAGCTTGGAGAGACAAAAACGGCTGGAAGAAATCCTTTTTTGGTGTATTTTGTAGGTTTGGAGCTCAAAATCATCAGTGGAGAATGAAGACACAGTCCCGGAGGCATCAGAAAGGCCAGGGCTGCATCAGATAGATTTAAATTCTGTTGAGTGGAGGGATTTTTACAATACTTCCTAGTTGTTGTGAAAAGCACAGTCCCGGAGGCATCAGAAAGGCATGGGCAACATTAGACAGATTGAAAATCTATTGAGTGGGAGAGATTTTTTACAATACTTCATAGTTGTTGTGAAAAGTGTCATTTGTGTGAGAGCTTTGCCAAGAAATCTCTCATTTGTTTATTTAGAATACCACAAATCACACTAGACAGTGTCTAGTACTGCTATTCAGATTCAGGAGGCTTCATACTTTTCACACTACTGATCTCTATCTTTTAAATGATCACACATTTCAAAATCTTTGCAAAGAGGAGGAGGCGTAGCCGCCGCGCCGAAGTGGAAAATCTAGAATATTCCCTCTACTTTTCATCTTGTCCGTACCAATATCGGATAGATGCGCCAGAGGTAAAGAAAACCAAGAGCAGTCGTACATCCACACGTCATACCGATATCGCATATCAATACCAATATCGGATCGACACGCCAAAGATAAAGAAAATCCAGAGCAGTCATACACCGCGTGTCACACCGATATCGCATATCCGTACCAATATCGGATCCACGTGTGCGAGCTAAAGAGAATCTTGAGCAGTTGTGCACTTGCGCATGGTCGTACTGATATCAGGTGTACAACCAAAAATATACAATTCTGTGGTGTAATAAATTTCGTAATCCAAACTCATCTATCCAGTAATGGCTACTCTAAGCAAGAGTGTCCTTAATGAGTCAAGCAAATTGGAAGGAGCTGGCAACTATGCAGTTTGGAAATTCAAACTGAAGAACATTTTGATGGAAAAGAAGCTATGGGATATCGTGACAAGGCCAATGATTGAAGAAGATCAGCGGGCATTTGATAGGAGAAAATGAAAAGCACAAAATGTCATCAACTTATCAGTTAGAGATGCAATGATTTCCTACATTTCCGATTCAGAAGGACCAAAAGAAACATGGGATACATTGAAGGCATTGTTGTTGGGTGAAAGAGGGTGTGTGAGTGTGAGAAACTAAATAGCTCTAAAAAAAATGGACACGAAAAGAAGCGAACTCCAAACTCGAAAGAGAAACGAACTCGAACAAGAAGTGTTCGTGCACAGCGGAATGAGCTATCTCACTCTTTCCCTAAGCATGACTACTCCTATAAAAAATGAACAGAACGTTAGTGATTGAAATCATGGTCGATTTGATTACGTAGCCAAACATTAGACAACAAAACATTAGAAATATAATTTGTCGCGAATGATTCACAAAGAGCTAGACTGAGCTAGACTGATAATCAGTCGCAAATTAATCACGAACAACTAGACTAATAATAATTTGCTAAGAATAGACTACCAGATTGAGCAATAAGAGAGTCAAACAAAATGTAGAAAAGCATAGCAAAATTGACACAAATTTGAATGCAGAACAAAACAGAGCTGTTATCAAATTAAGTATAGCAAAATATATAGGTCAATAATGTTGTTGAGCACAAGACAATAGCGGGCAAAACCGCGTGCTCTACAAAGCTAATCTAATATGTAAAAGGAATAAACCTATTACTGGCAATACAAAGAATCGATGCACGAAAGCATATACTTCGTCTATCTCTGATAAGATCCTAATGCAATTATTTTTCGCACACTTTGGGATACGCAAATGGTATCCAACATATATACATTGTCGTGGATATTTCCTGCACAATAATAAACAAGTGGGTCACACCACTTGAAATACTGTTGGCCAAGCCTTTCCTAGTGGGCCCCGCCATAGTACATTGTACAATTAGAATGATAAGTGCGAGGGCACCCAGTGACCACGTAAATAAGATAAATAGAACTTGAATAAAAGGACTTTGGGCCTTAGTAGAAAAAATTAATTAAAAAGCCCAAAGTCAAGTTCATAAGCTCTCAAAATCACATGAATCATGTGAGTTTGGCCCTTTTCCTAATGAACCATTAGATTGAAGTTCAATTAGTTTGAAGGGCTAGGATGCCATTGTAAATAGGCCAATGAGAGGCAAGATGGCCCTCCCTCCTCAACTATATAAGGAGGCCATTTTTCATTGTACATATCTTCATTTTTTTCAATAAAGCTCTCTCCTTCTCTCTCTCTCTCTCTAATCTCTCCTCTCTCTCCTCTCTCCTCTCTCTCATCACTCCTTCTATCTCTCTACCTCTCTCTATCTCCCTTCTCTCTCTCTTGCTATGCAGGTGTGCATGGGCGGCTCCCAGTGAATGGACCCCTATACTACAATCGACTACAATAGGCGCCGTTGCCGGGGAGCGCCAACGTTGCTCACCGCATAGCTGCTTCTCTTTCTCCACTCTTCTCCACTCTTTTCTGCTTCCTCCCCCTCACCTCCTCTTTTTCCCATTCTCTGAAATCTTTCATTTCCATGAAAAAAAACCAAGCTATCAAAGGACTAGCTTTTGTTTTTTAAGTTATATATTGTGTAGTTAATTTTGATTAAGATTTTTTCAAATTATGACTTTAGTTCATGCTTTTTTTCTGAAAAAAAAACTTTCCTTTTTTAAAAAGTGTTTTTTGTTTCGTATTACCGTAATCTTAGTTTTGCTTGTTTTAAAAAATATATATATATAATTCCCTTTCTAAACCCCTCTTAACCTTGTTTTCAAAAAAAAAAAAAAAAAAATCTCTCTCTTCCCTCCTCCTTCCCTACCCCCTTCTAGCTCCCTCCCTCTCCCCCTCGCCCCCTTCTCGCTCGCTTCCTCTCTCTCTTGCTTGCTCGCTGCTGCTCCCCCTTCTCGCTCTCATCACTCCTCCCTCCTTTCTCGCTCTCTCTCGCTTGCTCACTGTTGCTCCCCCTTCTCGCTCTCATCGCTCCTCCCTCCTTTCTCGCTCTCATCGCTCGCTGCTTGCTGCTCCTTCCTTCCCGCTCCACCTCCCTTCTCTGCTTCCCCCTCTCCTCCGCTCTATGTTCTCCCTGCTGCTCTCTCCCCACCCTCCTTCATCGCTCCACCTTTTTCACCGCCTTGCTCACCTCCCTCTCCCTTCTCCTTCGTTCCCTGCTCTCCCTGCTGCTAATCTCTCAAACTCACATGAATCATGTGAGTTTGGTCCTTTTCCTAATGAACCATTGGATTGAAGTTCAATCAGTTTGAAGGGCTAGGATGCCATTGTAAATAGGCCAATGAGAGCCAAGATGGCCCTCCCTCCTCAACTATATAAGGAGACCATTTTCCATTGTACATATCTTCATTTTTCTCAATAAAGCTCTCTCTCTCTCTCTCTCTCTCTCTCTCTCTCTCTCTCTCTCTCTCTCTCTCTCTCTCTCTCTCTCTCTCTCTCTCTCTCTCTCTCTCTCTCTCTCTCTCTCTCTCTCTCTCTCTCTCTCTCTCTCTCTCTCTCTCTCTCTCTCTTCAAGGGTGATTGGTGCATGGCTATGGGTAGGCGCTCGAGCCCCCATAGTCCCAACCATCCTTGGTGAGATCTTTCTCTCTCTCTCTCTCTCTCTCTATTCTCTCTCTTCTCTCTCTCTCTAAACTCTCTCTCATCTCTCCTCTCTCCTCTCTCATCACTCCTTCTATCTCTCTACCTCTCTCTATCTCCCTTCTCTCTCTCTTGCTATGCAGGTGTGCACGGGCGGCTCCCAGTGAACAGACCCCTATACTACAATCGACTACATACATAATTTTACAGGTGTGCAGATGAAGAAAGTACAAAGTGGATGTGCTGTCTGTGGGAGATCGTGGGTGGCTGCTGTCGTTGTCAATTCTGTTAGCAAAGCTGCATGGGATAAGCGTGAGAAGGCCTTGTCAGCCTTCGTTGAAATGAATGTTGGTGAAGATGCGAAAAGTGCGACACTCTGACAAATGCCTTAAAATTTGATTTACAAGTTGCCTTTGTTTATTTGTAAGGGCACCAGAAGCTCGAATTGTCGTGTCAATGGTAGGTGCTGAAGTTTCTCCTGGAGCAATATCCTTGTCTTTGATGTCGACAAACTGATACTCGATAAAGACTGTATCCCAGCTATACAAGATTTGCTGGGTATCAGGATCGTACAGCTTGTATGTATTATCAGATGAAGTATCTCCAATCAGGATGGTCTTGAGACCTTGAAAGTCCAATTTCTTCCTCGTATCTTTTGGGATTTAGGCGTAGGCAACACATCGGAACACTCTTAGGTTCTTCACAGAAGGCTTAGAGCCTATCCATACCTCGTGGGGTGTCTTGCTTGAGAGGGCCTTGGTTGAACATCTGTTCTGGACGTAAGCTGCAGTAGAGACAGCTTTGGCCCAGAATTTCTTGGACAACGATGCATGCGCTAGCATACATTTGGCTGATTCAACTAGGGTACGGTTCTTCCTCTTGGCTAAGCCATTTGTTGTGCATATTTCCTACACAATAATAAACAAGTGGGTCCCACCACTTAAAATACTATTGTCCAAGACTTAACTAGTGGGCCCCGCCATAGTACAGTGTACAGTAGAATAATAAGTGCAAGAGCTCTGGCATCCTGCATGTGTAAGCCCAACCCAATGAGCACACTAGCTAAATAGATTAAGTTGTGTTCTAGTGACTTGGGCCCTAGGTGTAAATAAATAAGTTTGAGACCCAAGTTGACAAAGTCAAGTTGAAACATAAGGAATCTAAGTTGCACAAAGTAGAACTCACATGAATCATGTGAGTGCCCTTGTGATTTCTTAGTTCCATTAGATTTAAGTTGTGTTTATTTCAAAGGCTTGGATTAGAATCCTTGCCCCAATGAAGTGGCCAATGAGAGTGAAGGAGACTCACCTCTAAACTCTATAAGAGGGAGCCATTTCCTTTGTATTGTACCATCTTCCATTCTCATTCTAATAAAACTCTCTTGGTTTCTCCATCTCCATCTCTCTCTCTGTCTCTCTCTCTCTCTCTCTCTCTCTCTCTCTCTCTCTCTCTCTCTCTCTCTCTCTCTCTCTCTCTCTCTCTCTCTCTCTCTCTCTCTCTCTCTCTCTCTCTCTCTCTCTCTCTCTCTCTCTCTCTCTCTCCCTACGTTGGGATAGAATAGCTTTGGGTAGGCGCTCGAACCCCCAAAGCCTTTCTCACCCTAGGCATTCTCTCTCTCCAATTTCTTTCTCCTCTTTCTCCTCTCTCTCCTCTCCCTCTCTCTTCTTGATATACAAGTGAAGGTGAGGTTGTCGTTCCCAATGACAGACCCCTATGCTACATCGACGACACAACAGTGGTGCCTTTGCTGGAGAGCGCCACACTCTCATCTCACCACATAGCATCTTCTCTCTCTCTTTCTCCCTCTTTTTCTCTCCACGCTTTCATTTTCACCAAAAAAATTGGATTTTAGGGGTAGAATAGTGTGAGTAGTATTAGTTTTTGCCATTTTTTTGTGATTTTTTTTTGTTTCCAATGCAGGAGATTGTGGGGTGGGAGGATCAGTTCCAAGCACCCAATCCCTTCCAATAATCCAAAAAATCTCATAAAAGTTCAAAAAAACACTCAAAATCTATCTTTGGAGGGAAAAAGAGAGGCAAAATCTCATCAGATTTTGATTTCTCAACAACCAGCAAGAACTAACCTTCGCATGACTGGTTGTCCCAGACCTGCATAGAATCCTGCGAAGGTTACCTCCCAATAGATTTTGAAAAAACAAAGAGAAACCCATAAAAATTAAAAAATCCCTTGTAAAAATTAAAAAAAAAAAAATCAAAACTCAAAACTAACCTTCACAGAGCTCTCTAAAGTTCCATCTCACTGAGACAAGGACACAGAGCAGTCGGCGAGAGTTAGATCCCAGAAAAAAATACCCCTGTGAAGGTTCCCAAGAGCAAAAAGTGGCCTAGAACCTTTTCAGACAACAAATTTATGAGTTTTTTTGGGAAATAACTCTTGCAGCTTGGTAGGAAGGTGTATCTGACTCAGATACAAGTACATACCAGCCTGCGAAGATTAGTTTCCAGAAAATCTCAAAATTTGGCCAAAAACCTTAAAAAAATGTATTTCTTTAAAGATTTTTTGGGTTTTCTTGGGAATAACTCTTGCAGCTTGGTGAGGAGGTGAATCTAACTCAGATACAAGTGCATACCAGTCTGCAAGGGTTTGTTCCCATAAAATCTTAAAATTTTGCAAAAAAACCACAAAAAATGCACTTTTTTAAAGATTTTTTTAGTTTCCTTGGGAAGTAACTCTTGCAGCTTGGTGAGCAGGTGAATTTGACTCAGATACAAGTGCATACTAGTCTGTGAGGGTTTGTTTCCAAAAAATCTTAAAATTTTGCAAAAAACCACAAAAGAATACACTTTTTTCAAGATTGTTTGAGTTTCCTCAGGAAATAACTCTCGCAGCTTGGTGAGCAGATGAATATGACTCAGATACAAGTACATACCAGTCTGCAAGAGTTCATTCCCAGAAAACCTTAAAATTTTGCAAAAAAACCCCCAAAAATGCACTTTTTTCAAGATTTTTTAAGTTTCCTTGAGAAGTAACTCTCGCAGCTGGGTGAGCAAATGAATATGACTCAGATACAAGTGTATGCCAGTCTACGAGGATTTTTTCCCAAAAAAATCTTAAAATTTTGCAAAAAAACCTCAAAAAATGCACTTTTTCCATGGTTTTTTGAGATCTGTTGAGAAGTAGCTCTCGCAGATTGTTGTGTAGTTAGATCTAATCTAGATCTGGCTACTATAACATGTTTGTGAAGATCCAATGGACAGATCTAGAAATATCTAAAAAAAAGTGCTGAAAAGTTTCCAAAAAATGAGTTTTTTCAAGATCCTGACAACTCTGTCCATCAAGAACTTTTGCAAAACTCGCATTGTCTAGAAATGGTCTAGATACAGCTAGTGTCAGGAAGGTTGAAGATTAGATTCACTCAGATCTGAAAAAGTCTTTAAAAAAAAAAGAAACCACAAAAAACCAAGCAAAAGGGCTAAAATCACGCTATTAGCCAACTGAAATTGATCAGATCTTGTCAAATCTAGGTTGCAGTCACATTATCCATCAAGATCCAACATCCCTGGACTGAATCAAGTGAATGAACTTCAGATCAAGACGATCAGTTCCCTCCACATCAACCACTATCCATCCATCATTTTTCTATCCCATCTCTATTCTATCTTCTATCCTAAATAAATCCAGTTTTGTCTCTATTTCCATCCATACTGATCCACCGTTTATCGATTCTCTTTTCTTATTCTTCTTCTTCTTCTCCATCTCCCCCCCCCAAAAAAAAGATTGGAATACCAGAGTCACTGAGCAAACCTTGAAGCAATTCACCAACCAGCTACTTTGCGACATTCTAGTGTTGAACTACGAAGACCGCCCTTGTAGGATTATCGAAATTAAAAAAGTTCCCTGATGAAACAATCCGAGACTACACCTATCAGATCTATCATCTAGTGAAGGATTGTGAACCCCCGATTCTCCAACAGATCATCATGGCAAAATACTATGCCGGACAGATCTGGTATGGAAGAGTTAGCATCCACAACCATGTAAGGATGCTGCCTTGATGGAAATCTTACTCGGAAAGAAGGATTTTCCCTATCTAGATGGGAAATCAGAGGAACAAAGGGCGACAACGAGCGATGATCCAACAAGAATGGAATCCAATGCAAGGCAACAAAGTGCAGCAGGGTCAAGCAGATCAAGTGCAGCGGAAGTCCAAGAATCTTGCACTTCAAGCTGTCAACAAGCTTATGCTCACTCTATTAAGTTTCTCGAAAAGGACGAATGTACATTCTGCTTTGGAGATCATCCAAGTACCAGGTGTCTAATCAAGAATCCGTACTTATCAAAAGGACAAAATACAGAGCAACAAGTTTTTCGACAACAAGATCCAGCGGTTCAACGGTTAGAAGCTGAATTAAGCCAGCAAGGAGCTCACCAGAAGGATGGATGTCAGATTGGTCCATCTAAATCACAAGTTTCTTCAACAAATAGTGGCAAGGTAGAAATTTTGGTTATATCCTCTTGCATGTCACCGAACTCAATGGAGGACCATAATAGCCTACCAGTCTATTTTGTGGAAGATCCTAAGGGGAATATGTTACCAGTGTATGCCTATCAACTTAGAGGCAATGACATACTACACTCAGTGAGGTGCTATGGATGCGGAGGAAAACATCGTCGTGCTGAATGTCCACATTGAGGGGATCCATCAACATTTGATCCCTCGTGCTCACAATGCGGAGTTAATCATCCATGCCGAGATTGCTCGATGAGAAACTCACAAATAGCCATGAGGCATTTGGCCTATGTAGACTGACATGCAAATGTGCTGGACCTTCCACCTCGAACGCACTATAAAAGAAAAATCTTGGTGCCATCGGGTTATAAAACGAGTGACGAAGAAGACAATCTGGAAAAAGTCCCAAAGTACGCAAAGATACCCTCAGGCAAACAAGTAAAACCATCACAGAAGACAGAGATGGTAGAATCCATCACTGTGAAAGATTCAACTAGTTTCATCACATTTTGCAATATTTTCATATTTGGCATATTGAGGCCAAAACTTGTTTTAGACTTAGAGGTTGACTTTTCAAAGTTCATTAGTCTAAATTTCATTTGAATAAACACTTTTTAAAAATGTGGAAAAAGTTAGAATGCGAGTTTGAGTAGATTCAATTTGAATAGTTGGGTACATTGAATCTAGACCCAAAATTAGTAGGGTTAGCATTTTGGTGGGAAAGCCAAGTGGCCAAATAGGGTTTGGACCTATTATAAAAGGATGTAACTCGTGGAGAGAGTAATCTTCTCTCTTCTCTATCTCATTTCATGCTTATACATGGTTCTCTTGGGTTCTACTATCCATTGGTGCACTCTCTTGGTGATTGCTTGCAATTCTATGTGTAGAATGGTCTATATTTGTTATTTTTGGATCCACACGTGTGAAATATGGTGTTTTTCTGGTTTTGTACGGACAAGAATAGTATTTTTTCATTTCATTCAAGTTTGATCAAGTTCTATTGGTGTTTGCATCTAATTTTGTGTGTAGATGCTGATTTTTCTACATTGGTGAGATTGGTAGTGTATTTCTCTTTCTAACCAAAGATCATTCAAGTAGATTGGATCTTAAGGATCTAAAATCTTTCACATGGTATTAGAGCTTGTGTTTCAGGTTATGAAGGAGGAAATTAGATCTATCAATGATTTGGTGAAGATATCAAGTCTAGAGCATGCTAGAGAGGATTCTACACCAAAATCAAATTTTTTGCTTTTGTAGATTGGATTTTTTGTAGATCAAAACATTAAATAGGTCAATATACTTGATCAGTTCCAGATTTTGAATTCACACACTGTATTTGGCCGATTTTTGGATCATTGGATCAGCCTAAGTGGTGGCTTATAGATTGCATATCAAATTTTCAACATTTGCATGTAGATTTGAAATAGTCAATTTTTTTTGTGATTTTGTCAAAACTCTAATTTTAATTGGATCTCTAGATAGTGAGGTTTCTGGACTTCATTTGAGTGTGTTCCAATCTTAGGAAGTGGCAAAAGTCATTAGATTGAGGATAGATCATAGGTTGATCAAGATTCCATGATTCTATGTGTTGATTTGCTTGGATAAGTGCTTGAGAGTATTTGTGAGATAGTTTCAAATCTTGATGATTTCTTTTGAAAGTATTTGTTGTTGTTCAAAGGAGTGCTTTGTGCATTGAAGCAGGTTGAAAGAGAAGATCAGGTCATTGCTACATGGCAACCTAAATTGGAGTCACGTTGGAAGCCAATGATAGGCTTTTCAAAGGGCAATTTCAAGGGCAAAACCAAAAGTGAATGGTCTAAAGGACAAGATCAAGTGGATGCTTCTTCAAGTGGCAAAAAGAAGGATAGATCAAAGCTCAAGTGCTTCTATTGTGGCATCAAAGGACACTTTGCAAGTGAGTGCTACAAGAAGAAGAGAGATCAAGGAGACAAGCAAGGTAATCTTACTCTTGATGAGGATGGTTTGGATGTTCAAGATGCAAATGATGATGCTTTTGTGATGTTTTCATGTATGCTTGCTAATGATGGAGATCTAGATCCTTGGTGGATTGATAGTGGAGCAAGCTCACACATGACCTTTCACAAAGAGTACTTCACTTCTTTGTTGGCATATGGAGATGACAAGAGGGTGATCTACATGGCCAATGATGGTGAGTGTGCAATCAAAGGGATTGGCACAATTCCTATTTATCTCTCTACAAATAGGAATGTGTCAAGGATCTTACTGGTGTTGGGGGTATTCCCAACAAAGTGTAAATAAATAAAATCATCTAATAAAATGTGTTGCGAGGGCATGGCATCCTGTGTGTATAAGCCGATGGCCCAATGAGCATGCAAATAAAGTTGTAAATAAAATAAACATGACTTGGGCCTTGGAATTAAAATAAAACTAGAGGCCCAATGTCATTCTTGAACTTAGAGATCACTTTTTAGAGTTGGGTCCAAACTGGGACTCACATGAATCTTGTGATTTCTAAAGTACTTTTTGTGGACCCTTGGATCAAGTTGGGTCTAAGATGAATGGATAGGATCATTGTAAATAGTAGCCAATAGGATTGAGGGGCAAGGGCCTTCCCCATTTCATAAAAAGACACCATTTGTACACTATTTCCATGCTTAATAAGAAGGAAAAAACTCTATCATTTTTGGAAGAGAAGCATTCTCATTTGCTATTCATTACTTGCTAATGCTCGTGATTGTGTTTTCCATTGCATTCTATTTCCATGTTTATTGTTTGCCATAGTGAATGCTTTTCCATTAGCAAGCATAAAGAGCATTTGAGCTAACCTCCACCCTCACTCTCTATCTCTCTCTCTTTCTCTCTTCTCTTTTCAATTTCTTCTTTTCTATCCCTTTCCTTCACCCAAATCATGATGAATGTCAGTGTAGAGGAGGAGAGTGAAAGGAGAATAGTGTTAGTGGTGATTAGAGTTAAGGGAGAAAGTAGGAAATTAACTAAAAGTAGCATTTATGCATAGTTAGGTACCTATCTAGTAATCTAACCCTTGTTGATAGGCGGGAGGGCTATACAACGCGAGATCTTTGACCCTACAGTGGCGTCGTTGTCAAGGATAGGTTTTCACTAACTAGTTTAGCTGCATTTTAGCTATTTTCTTGCTTTTTAGAGTAGTTTTAGGTAGATTTTTGGGTGTTTAGAGTTAGTTTTCTGTATTTTTTTGTGTTTGGACTGTTCACAGCTAGCGGAGGAGGTGTGACAGGGTAGAGGAGGCCCTCAACATCCTCTAAGGGCTTGAAACCCAAACCAACCAGCCAAAAAACCCAAAAAACACACCAATCTACATTTTGGAGGGAAAAAGAGCTTAAAATCTCATCAGATTTTTATATCTCCGAAATCAGTGAGAATTAACCCTTGCATGACTAGCAACAGCTCTAGGGTATTGTCCCAGACCTGTATAAAAGTCTGCGAGAGTTAGTTCCAAGCAGATTGTAAAAATTAGAGAAAAATAATAAAAAATTCAAAAAGCCCTTGAAAAAATGCACACTGGGTACAGAAAGCACAAGCAGAGGAAAAAGAGAAAGAAAGAGACCATCCCACGGAACCTCCAGACGGTGTCGAACGGGAACCGCAAACGGGCTCATCACTGCGCACTGATCAGAATGATCGGTTGCATCAACATGAACCACCTTTTCACATGGTGGAGCCCGAGGAACCACGCACTGAAAGGCTCACACTTTTACTGTCAAGCCATATTAGTTTACCACTCGAGGAACTACTACGGATTGCACCACAAGCGAAAAGCCTTCTAGCTAAATGGGCCAAAGTGGATGAGGAGCCAGCTGCGCCTGAGCCCATATATTGTGCGGGCTATGATGAAACAAATAATGTCCTCTCTTGTGTTTGCCAATCAGACACAAGAGATATGAGGACGAGGCGGCAGTGGTAGATGGAGGATCGGGTGTCAATATGATCTCCACTACTTTATATGAAAAATGAGGTCTACAAGGATTGAAGTCAGCAAGATTTGTCATCAAGCTAGCAGATCAATCCTGTGTGAAACCAAAAGGTGTAGTTGCCGATATCCCTGTCAAGATTGCAGACATCCAGTTTGTGATTACTTTTGTAGTCATAGATATATCTGAATCTCCATATGCATACTGAGTCTTACCGAGAAGACCATGGTTGAGGACTGCTCAAGTAGTATACAGCTGGGGTACATGGAAACTCACCTTCGAGAACAGAGAACAGGCTATAAAGGTTGATCCAGCCACATGGGCGGTGAAACCTATTGCACCCAAGGCTGATGACGGATCATCCACAACATATCATACGATTGATCGGCCAAGGCCAGCCAAGGGAGGTCACTATCATTTAGAGATGGATGTCATGAGATGGACAGATGCATTAGCAACTATTGACTGCCAGGCATGCCAATATGAATCAGATCCAAAGCTTGGTACATCTTCACCCAAATGTTACACTATGGACACACTAATCACATTTGGGGTGAATATGATAAACGTAGCATATGAGAACCCTAATAACATATGGACGCACTAATAACTATGGACACACTAATAACATATGGGGTGAATATGTCAGCGGAGCCTATTGAGAACCCAGTGGATGATGATCTAGTCCCTTGGCAACATGGTCTAACTTATAATAAGGAAATTGAGCTGACTGATGAACAGGTCCTACACCACATGGACCCAGATCGTTACGGAACCAAGAAGGTACCAGCTCAACCACCACAAAAGTCTGCTATGGCGAAAGTCTCAAGGATCGATCCACCCAAGGCATTTGTAAATAAGAAGAATCAGTTGAAGCAATGCTACAACCAGGTGATCCGATGGAGTGACCTACCCGAAGAGGCGATAACTATAGTAGACATTGATATTCGCAACCATGAGACGAATGTCACAGCAGTCCCGAAGAAAGACAACAAGGATGAACCCACCAAAATGACAAAAAAGGGCAAAAAGAAGGTGTTGAATTCCTTGAAGTCACTCCAGGTGGACTCAGACACAGCGTCATCTTCTACACAAGTGACGGAAAAACAAAAAATGACCAGTTGGGCCAAGATGAATATGTTGAAAGATGAATCTTGACAAGCTCCCATTCACGAGATGCCTGATACTTTCAAGAATTATACTTTGGACAATGTGCTAATTATGATGTCGCAAGCCCAACGAGAATCTGATCAAAGTCAGGCACCAGCGGAACAAGTCTTCAAGGGACCTGTGTGAACACAACCAATGAATCTTGCGAAGCCAGGAGAAGAAGAAAGGATAGTGCATGTGGGAGAGCAGTTAACACCCACGCAGTTCAAGAGACTACGATCCTTGTTGATGGAATATAAAGACTGTTTTGCCTGGAGCTATAGTGATCTAAAGGGCATTCTGCCAACAGTAGTCCAACAGACCATACCTCTGGTGGACTGAGCAGTCCCCAAGGTGAGCCGTTACTACCGCTGCAGCCTGAACTATACAGAACTGATCAAGCAAGAGTTGCAAAAGCTGATGGACGCAGATTTCATTTATGAGATCGAGCACACAGAATGGGTATCACCAATAGTTATAGTACCCAAGAAGAATGGCAAAATGCGGATCTGTGTGAATATGAAGGCACTAAATGCAGTCACCAAAAAGGACCATTTTCTTTTACCATTTAAAGAAAGTGTCCTTGATAGAGTAGCTAGCACCGAAGCCTACAGTCTTTGGACGACTTCAGCGGCTACAACCAAGTGAAAATAGCCCCCCAGGACCAGCACAAGACAACATTTGCCACGAAATGGAGAACCTATGCCTATAAAGTGATGCCATTCGGACTTTGCAATGCCCCAAGCACTTTCCAGCGAGCCATACAGGCGGCATTCAAAGATTATTTCTGAAAATTTTCTTGGACGATCTGTGTGTGCATGGACCAGATTCAGAACACTTATCCAATGTGGAGAAGGTGTTACAAAAATGCCGCGACTACTAGATCTCTCTAAATCCAGAAAAATGTCAATTCTGGATGACACATGGCTTGATACTCGGCCATATAGTATCAAGACACGGGGTCGCCACAGATCTATCAAATATCAGGATCATTATTGATCTACCACCACCGGGGACGATCCGCGAGGTCTACATTTTCATGGGTCATGCTAACTATTATAGGATCTTCATTCTTGATTTTGCGGAGTTAGCCAGACCAATCTACAAACTCACAACGGATCCACATTGGAATGAGAAAGCCCTAAAAGCTTTCCAAAAGCTTAAGGATGCAATGGTTTTGGCACCAATCTTACGGCCACCCAATTGCTCCATTGAGTTTCACATGCATACGGACGCATCGAAGTATGAAGTTGGAGCAGTCTTAACCCAGCCAGGTGAACACAAAAAAGATTTTTCAATTCGGTTTGCAAGCCGACAACTCAGTGTACCGAAATAAACTATTCAACCACAGAGTGGGAAGCATTGGTAATGATCTATGTGGTTAAGAAATTTCGACATTACTTGATGGCCACACATTTTGCTTTTTATACGAACCATCAACCCTTGCTCTATCTTGTTAATAAAACTTGCAACTCCGGAAGAATCACCAGATGGCTACTTCTGTTGTTGGAGTTTGATTTTCGGATAGTAGTTCACAAGGGAAAACAACACTACATGGCAGATCATGTGTCACGAATCAAGGGAAAGGAGATTGCCACCCAACTTGATGATGAGTTAGCAGATGCTGCTTATTTTACGTGGACACAGTACCAGAATGGGCTGTCGACATTGTTGAATATCTAATGCGTGGCCAACCAGACAAATCACTACCAAAGGCGGAACAACGGAAATTGATTTTGAAGGCTAGACCTTATTAGCTGATTGCTGTCCAGTTGTATCGAAGAGGTCAAAATGGAATTCTTCGGCGGTGTATTCTTCTTCATGACACCGCCCAGATCATTTCGCTTTCACATGAAGGCATGGGTGGAAGTTATTTTGCATTTGTTCGCAAGATTGTGCAATCAGGATGTTGGTGGCCAACGATTCATAAAGATACGGAGGAATACTTGAAAAAGTGCAATGTGTGCCAAAGGGCAAGGAGACCAACGAAATTGAACTATGATCTACTGCACCTAGTTCTAGCCCAAGCACCGTTCGAAAAATGGGGATTGGATTATATTGGTCCAATTCACCCTACAGCAAGGAGTTCCCAGGCTCGATACATAATCGTAGCCACAGACTAACTCACCAAATGGGTCGAAGCCAAGGCAGTAAGAGTAGTTGATGATAGGACCACTGCCAAGTTCCTTTATGAAAATATCACATGCGCTTCGGATGCCCAGTGGAACTAGTTAGTGATCGCGGAAGCCATTTCATCAACGAGACCATCAAGGTCCTATTGGAGAAATTCTTTGTGATCCACAGGACCAATACGCCCTGTTATCCTCGTGGTAATGGGTAAGCAGAATCATCCAATAAGATCATGTGTGGTGTGCTCACGAAAACAGTTGAAGCTAGCAGATCAGATTGGGAACACAAGTTGCATGCTGCACTGTAAGAATTGAGGACAACATATAAAGGGAGCACTGATCAAACACCCTTCCAATTGGTATATGGTCAGGATGCTGTGATGTCATTAGAGTTTTTAGTTCCTTCACTAACGATTGCCACCGCGCAATGTCTTAATGAGTCCAAATCTCTATAGCTACGTCACGAAGCTCTGCATAAACTCTGTGAAACACGCTTACTAGCTGTGCATGCACTGGCAGTTGAAAAGGAAAGACGCAAAGCTTGGCATGATCGCAGATTACAAAAGAAGGATCTTCGTTCAGGAGATCTGGTCCTGATGTATAAAACCAAGGCGATCAAGGGGAAGTTAAAATTCACTGGCGAAGGTCCTTATAGGATCAAGGAAATTCTTAATCATGGAGCCGTGAACTTAGAAAAGCTAGATGGGACGCCATTCGACGCACCCATCAATGGTAGCCGGTTGCACAAGTACTGGCCACCACAGTGAGACAGATCCAGATTGGGAGTGGCACATTACAAAAAGCTAATCTGCTCAACCATCACCACTAGATCTAAGGAGATCAAGCCAAATCAGGCTAAATCCATCAAGATTCAGCCAAATTTGGCAAGATCGAAAAAATCCATCAGAATCCAAGGAGGTTCCAAATCCTGATAGGATAAAAAATGAAGCAGATCATCAGATTGACTGATGGATCTCGTCAAACAACACTTTGAATGAGAACTATTTTCATGATTTTTTGAGATCCCCTGGGAGATAACTCTTGAAAATTGGACAGTCACCAGATCTGACCTAGATGCATCCATGAAAATTTCTGCGAGAGTTCCTAATGGAGGAATCATCATTTTTTAGTGTATGCGAGAGTTTCCAGAAGTTGAATTTTCAGAACCCTCGCAGAGCATCAAGATCATCTTACCAACCCTTGCAAGTGCCTAAATGGAATCAAAGCAGTGAAATTAGCCTGCCTACATGGTCTGATCTTGAAAATCCAATCACAGGAACAAGTTGTGTGAGAAATCATTTCCTGCGAGAGTTGAACCCTCCTAGACAGTCTGAACCCTTGTAGAACCTTCGCATAGTAGTCAAATCACCTTCTGAACTCTCGCAGACTTCCCTGAGGTCTTAGAATTTTGTGAAGAAGGTGTCTGCCAAAATTTGGGTAGAACTGAACAAGGTAAAATGAGTTTCACCTAATATGCACTCTAAATTCCGCTATATAAGGGCTGAATTTGAGTCATTTGTCACCTTTGCTAGCGAAGCTCTACCAAAATTTACTCTGAAATTACCAAGTTCTCCGTTTGCAACCAAACTTCCTACTAGCTGTCATATGATATTATCGAACACCGATCTGCGCTCTGAACTACACTCCTTGTCTTCCAACACTCATTATTCTCAGTTTTCTATCGTTTTCACATCTTTTTCCAATCTCCACCGTTTTTCTTACTTTTTTGACCTCTAATCATCACTGCTAACATGGCCTCCTCATCCTCTGAAGACTCTGGCGCCAAACAGGTGATCCAGCGTGACATTCTTGAGGCCACATAGATTTGGCCTCTATCCTCTGACACTCTAATCCAACCATGGCTACAGACAGCCAGCTCACTTCTAGCGGCAATGGGTTTTTACCCGGCGCTCTTCCATTCTGAGATTAACATGGGCCTCGCCCTTCACGCTTACGCCACCTGGGATGAGGACAAGGCTTGTTTTCACTTCCTGTACCAAGGTACCATGTACAAGTTCAGGATTAACGCCAACTCGATGGTCACCATTGGCATTATGTCCGGTGATCATCAACCCATCTCCCATCGCCACGCCAAGGCTCTGATCAAACCATTCATCACCCAAACCACACCAGAAATTCCCATCCAGACTAACAATGGTTACTTGATAGAAGCTATCACGGAACCCGTCATTCAAGCGGCTGCGCATCTGTTGAATAACTTTCTGGTTATTTCAACATTTCACAAGGACATAATCCAGTCTACGCTGCTGAGTCAGATAGTGAAATCCTTTCTGGAATTTCCTAACCCCTCTGTTGTGCCATACGACTGGCATAGCTTTCTTATTTGAGAACTAACCAACTCCATCAAACCCAACAACCATGAGCGAATCACAACAGGCCCCATGTTGTGTAACTTTGCTTGTGCACTTCTTGAGGCAAAAGTGCACGGTTTCCAACACTCATCCCTCCTGTCTACCCTTGTGCCAGGGCATGGCATCCTACGTGTATAAGCCCGTGGCCCAATGAGCACGCAAATAAAGTTGTAAATAAAATAAACATGACTTGGGCCTTGGAATTAAAATAAAACTAGAGGCCCAATGTCATTTTTGAACTTAGAGATCACTTTTTAGAGTTGGGTCCAAATTGGGACTCACATGAATCTTGTGATTTCTAATGTACTTTTTGTGGACCCTTGGATCAAGTTGGGTCCAAGATAAATGGATAGGATCAGCCAAATTGGATGAGGAGCCAGTAGCGCCTGAGCTCATATATTGTGCGGGCTATGATGAAACAAATCACGTCCTCCACATCGGAGCAACATGGGAAAGTGAGGAACACAACATCACTTTGCCAATCAAACACAAGAGATACGAGGACGAGGCGAGAGTGGTAGATGGAGGATCGGGTGTCAATCTGATCTCCACTACTTTATATGAAATATGGGGCTTGCAAGGATTGAAGCCAGCAAGATTCGCCATCAAGCTTGCAGACCAATCCTGTGTAAAACCAAAGGTGTAGTTGCCGATATCCCCATCAAGATAGCATGCATGCAGTTTGTGATTACTGTTGTAGTCATGGATATATCTGAATCTCCATCTGCATACCGTGTCTCACTAGGAAGACCTTGGTTGAGGACTGCGCAAGTAGTACACAACTGGAGTATAGGGAAACTCACCTTCGAAAACAGAGAACAGGCTGTAAAGGTTGATCCAACCACATGGGCGGTGAAACCTATTGGATCCAAGGCTAATGACGGATCATCTACGACAGATCATACGATTGATCGCCCAAGGCCAGCCAGGGGAGATCACTATCATTTAGAGACGGATGTCATGAGATGGACAGATGCATTAGCAACTATTGACTGCCAGGCATGCCAATATGAATCAGATCCAAATCCTGGTACATCTTCACCCAAATGTTACACTATGGACACACTAATCACATTTGGGGTGAATATGATAAACGTAGCATGGCTGTCAGCGGAGCCTATTGAGAACCCAGTGGACAATGATCTAGTCCATTGGCAACATGCTCTAGCTTATAATAAAGAGATTGAGCTGACTGATGAACAGGTCCTACACCACATGGACCCAGATCGTTATGGAACCAAGAAGGAACCAGCTCAACCACCACAAAAGTCTGCTATGGCGAAAGTCTCAAGGATCGATCCACCCAAGGCACTTGTGAATAAGAAGAATCAGTTGAAGCAATGCTACAACCAGGTGATCCAATGGAATGACCTACCCAAAGAGGCAATAGCTACAATAGACGTTGATATTTGCAACTATGAGGCGAATGTCACAATAGTCCCGAACAAAGGCAACAAGGATGAACCCACCAAAATGACAAAAAAGGGCAAAAAGAAGGTGTTGGATTCCTTAAAGTCAATCCAGTTGGACTCAGATACAGCGTCATCTTCTACACATGTGACAGAAAATAAAAAAAGGACCAGTCGAGCCAAGATCAATATGCTGAAAGAGGAATCTCGATGAGCTCCCGTTCACGAGATGCCTGATACTTTCAAGAATTATACTTTGGACGACGTATAATCATGATGCTACAAGCCCAGCGAGAACCTGATCAAAGTCAGGCACTAGCGGAACAAGTCTTCGAGGGACCTGCGCGGACACAGCCAATGAATCTTGCGGAGCCAGGAGAAGAAGAAAAGATAGTGCATGTGGGAGAGCAGTTAACACCCACACAGTTTAAGAGACTATGATCCTTGTTGGTGGAATATAAAGACTGTTTTGCTTGGAGCTATAGTGATTTAAAGGGCATTCTGCCAACAGTAGTCCAACATACCATACCCTTGGTGGACGGAGCAGTCCCCAAGGTGAGCCGTTACTATCGCTGCAACCCGAATTATACAAAACTGATCAAGCAGGAGCTGCAAAAGCTGATGGATACAGACTTCATTTACGAGATCGAGCACACGGAATGGGTATCGCCGATAGTTATAGTACCCAAGAAAAATGGCAAAATGCGGATCTATGTGAATCTGAAGGCGCTAAATGCAGTCACCAAAAAGGACCATTTTCTTTTGCCATTTACGGAAAGTGTCCTCGACAGGGTAGCTGGCGCCAAAGCCTAAGTTTTCTGGGCGGCTTCAGCGGCTACAACCAAGTGAAAATAGCCCCCCAGGACCAGCACAAGACAACATTTGCCACGGAATGGGGAACCTATGCCTATAAAGTGATGCCATTCGAACTTTGGAATGCCCCAAGCACTTTCCAGTGAGTCATGCAGGTGGCATTCGAAGATTATTTGCAAAAAAATTTGGAAATTTTCTTGGACGATCTGTGCGTGCATGGACCAGATTCAGAATACTTATCCAATTTGGAGAAGGTGTTACAAAAATGCTGCGAATACCAGATCTCCCTGAATCCAGAAGAATGTCAATTTTGGGTGACACATGGCTTGATTCTCGGCCATATAGTGTCAAGACACGGGATCGCCACAGATCTATCAAAGATCAGGATCGTTATTGATCTACCACCATTAGGGACGATCCGCGAGGTCTACATTTTCATGGGTCATGCTAACTATTATAGGATCTTCATTCTTGATTTTGTGGAGTTAGCCAGACCAATCTACAAACTCACAATGGATCCACATTGGAATGAGGAGGTCCTAAAGGCTTTCCAAAAGCTTAAGGCTGCATTGGTTTCAGCACCAATCTTACGCCCACCCAATTGGTCCATTGAGTTTCACGTGCATATGGATGCATGGAAGTATGCAGTTGGAGCAGTCTTAACCCAGCCAGGTGAACACAAAAAGGATTTTCTAATCCGGTTTGCAAGCTGACAGTTTAGTGATACCGAAATGAACTATTCAACTACAGAGCGGGAAGCACTTGCAATGATCTATGCGGTTAAGAAATTTTGACATTACTTGATGGCACACATTTTGCTTTTTATACGGACCATCAGCCCTTGATCTATCTCGTTAATAAAACTTGCAACACCAGAAGAATCACCAGATGACTACTTTTGTTGTTGGAGTTTGATTTTCGGATAGTAGTTTGCAAGGGAAAACAACACTGCATGGTAGATCATGTATCACGAATCAAGGGAAAGGAGATTGCAACCCAACCCGACGATGAGTTGGAAGATGATGCCTTATTTTACATGGACACAGTACCAGAATGGGCTGCCGACATTGTTGAATATCTAATGCGGGGCCAACCAGACAAATCACTACCAAAGGCTAAACAACAGAAATTGATCTTGAAGGCTAGACCTTATCAGCTGATTGCTGGCCAGTTGTACCAAAGAGGTCTTGATGGAATTCTTCGGCGGTGTATTCTTCCTCATGAGACCACCCAGATCATTTCACTTTCATATGAAGGCATGAGTGGGGGTCATTTTGCTTCTGAAATTATAGTTCGCAAGATTGTGCAATCAGGATGTTGGTGGCCAACGATTTATAAAGATACGAAGGAATACTTGAAAAAGTGCGAAGTGTGCCAAAGGGAAAGGAAACCAACGAGATAGAACTATGACCTACTGCACCCAGTCTTAGCCCAAGCACCATTCGAAAAATAGGGATTGGATTATATTGGTCCAATTCACCCTGCAGCAAGGAGTTCCCAGGATCGATACATAATCGTAGCCACAGACTACCTCACCAAATGGGTCGAAGCCAAGGCAGTAAGAGTAGCTGACGCTAGGACCACTGCCAAGTTCCTTTATGAAAATATCACATGCGCTTCGGATGCCCAGTGGAACTAGTTAGTGATCGGGGAAGCCATTTTATCAACGAGACCATCAAGGTCCTATTGGAGGAATTCTTCATGATCCACAAAACCAGTACGTCTTATTATCCTCGTGGTAATGGACAAGCAGAATCATCCAATAAGATCCTGTGTAGCGTGCTCACGAAAACAATTGAAGCTAGCAGATCAGATTGGGAACACAAGTTGCATGCTGCACTGTGGGCATTCAGAACAACATATAAAGGGAGCACTGATCAAACACCCTTCCAATTGGTATATGGTCAGGATGTTGTGATGCCAGTAGAGTTTTAGTTCCTTCATTAAGGATTGCCACTGCGCAACATCTTAATGAGTCCAAATCTCTACAGCTATGCCACGAAGCTCTGCATAGACTCTGTGAAACACGCTTACTAGCTGTGCATGCACTGGTAGCTGAAAAGGAAAGACGCAAGGCTTGACATGATCGTAGATTACAAAAGAAGGATCTTCGTTAAGGAGATCTGGTCCTGATGTATAAAACCAAGGTGATCAAGGGGAAGTTAAAATTCACTGGCGAAGGTCCTTATAGGATCAAGGAAATTCCTAATCATGGAGCCGTGAACTTAGAAAAGCTAGATGGGATGCCATTCGACACACCCATCAACGGTAGCCGGTTGCACAAGTACTGGCCACCACAGTGAGACAGATCCAGATTGGGGGTGGCATGTTACAAAAAGCTAATCTGCTCAACCATCACCGCTAGGTCTAAGGAGATCAAGCCAAATTAAACTATATCCATCAAGATTCAGCTAGATCTGGCAAGATCGGAGAAATCCATCAGAATCCAAGTTGGATTCAAATGTAGATAGTTTAAAAAAGGAAGCAGATCATCAGATTGACTGATGGATCTACTACCAACAATCCATCAGACCTTCCAGAAAATCACCAACAGTCAGATCAAGCCTGGGTGAAGCTGATTACCAGTTTACAAAAGTTAAAAATTAGAAAATCTCGAGATCTCGTAAAAAAAACACTCTAAAGAGCACTTTTTTCATGATTTTTTGAGATCCCCTAGGAGATAGCTCTTGAAAATTGGACAATCACCAGATCTGACCTAGATGCATCCATGAAAATCTCTACAAGTGTTTCCGATGGAGGAATCATCATTTTTTAGTGTATGCGAGAGTTCCCAGAAGTTGATTTTCAGAACCCTCGCCACCTGGGAGGACGAGGACAAGGCTCGTTTCCACTTCCTGTACCAAGGTACCACGTACAAGGTCAGGATTAATGCCAACTCGATGGTCACCATTGGCATTATGTCCGGTGATCGTCAACCCATCTCCCATCGCCACGCCAAAGCTTTGATCAAACCGTTCGTCACCCAAACCACACCAGAAATCCTGATATGTAAAATTGATGTAAGAAATAGTGAAGCATCCAATGTGGACACTGTTCTCTATATCAATTATGGAAGTTACTATAAAACTATAGAAAGGAGGTCTATACTTAGGATGGAGATCATTCTTAAGATGGATCAAAGTAGTGTGGTTAAATCTATACTAAAACTAGTTGAAGAGGGAGTGTGAAGATTGTCAACTAGTTTTGACATTTTATTTGGCAATTTTGAGGCCAACTTGAAATCTCAACTTAGAGATAGTTTCATATTTGTCAATAAGGGCCTAAATAGTGTTTGTACTATTATTGGAAAGTAGACAAGTGGATGAGGTCAAGTTTGGACCCATTCTAATCTGCTATAAAAAGACAATAAAAGGACTTTAGGCCTTTTTGCGGGACTTTTAATGTCGCAGGACCTAAATGTCAAGTTAGTAAAGAAAGTCGGGTTTCCCTCCAATTTGGATGGTTCCCACTCTTTTTTAAATTTGAATAATTAGGGAGACAAAAATGGACCAATAGGATTCAGAGGCCAGGGTCCTCCTCTCTATTATAATAAGGGATCAACTCGAGTTTCCTACACATGTTTCATTTCAATAAAACATATTGGTTCTCTTGTGAAATGGATTGATAAATGTCCTTGCTGGAAGGTTAGCTTGCATTAGGCATCTTGTCGTTGCATGAATAGTATTAGATCTACATATTGGTACATTGCATATCGTCATGTCGATTCCTCTTCGTTTTTTCCTACTAACAGCTTCAAGTGACCTACTTTCAAATTCTCATTTGCTAAACTTTTTCATATGACAGACCCGAGCAATCTTTGATTGAAACTAGCCATCCTTGAAAAGCAAAGAGATTTTTCTAAAAGTCAAAATATTTTTGCGTACATCAAAATGGTGCTTGACATTGCCGACATTTTACTTTTGGGCCAATTCTAAGGCTATAAAAACTTTGATTAGCCACATTCGGGCGGGGAGACACAAAATTTTAGATAAACCAACATTTTTTCGTTCGTTATACAAAAAAAGACATTTGCCTAATACTTTTTGATGGTTCTTGAAACCATTATAGGTCTAGTTTCTACTATCAAATTTTTTTTTAACCACTTTAAGGGTTGGAAAATAATTCTTTCTTTGAAGGCAAATCAAGAAAAGGAAATTCTATTTCTTCTTGATTGAAATGATGGATACCATTCATATTTTTAGTGGTTTTGATTCATAGCAATACAATAACCAAGATAACAAGGTCTTCAAGTCTAAACTTGGTGTTTTTTAAAACCTCTAGTTAATTACACATGCTACTTGTAAGATTAGGCCCCTAGAACTGAGCATATGGACTAAAAAATGAATTGGAATTTGGAAATCCAATGTGTTTCTCTCTCCTACATATCATTTGTTATAAGGCCCTTTTGGAGTTTGAAATTCCTCTAAATGTGGGTTCTAGTTAGATAATATTAACTAGGAGCCAGCCCCCCCCCCCCCCCCCCCCCCCCCCAATTCCCCCATGAACCATAACTTGTGTACATCAATTCTATTCATAAATTGGTGGCTTCATCCTTGTTGATACTATATACATTTATATGATAAATACTAAAAAAGTAGACAATACATGTCTATGTATTGAATATATAACTATTTTATGTATGCCAAAATTAAGCTTGTTACAAGCTCATTATGTAATAAATTAGTGACCCAACTACAATGTAGTATGCTACTAGTCATTGACTAGACGAAAGTAGTGCTAACATATGATGATATAATGAATGAACTTTTTGGCTATTTCAAATTTTAACTAGTTGACTATAACTGATTATAGAAAATCTAGGCTCATCCAATCTAGCTCAGAATGTTATTTTTATTTTCAATTTCTCAAAAACTTGTTAGAATTGGAACATTATTCTCAAAAGTGAACAAGAAGCTAAAAAGAAATGATAGTCTATGCACCATAGAAAATGTTTTGATGTTATAATTATCATATGTTATAATAATGAGAGCTATCCCCACCAAGCTAAGTGGACCTACATTACACAAAAACTTAGTAGATTAACCAACAAGAAATTGGATGGAAGCTTGGTCAAGCCAACTTGAATGTCTTCCTCTCATAGTAGCCAAAATCTTCTCTCTTTCTTGGGGGTTCAAAGGATAGAGTTTGTGATGTTTATATTCTTGAAAAAGCCAAATTTTGCCATTTATTGAATCGATAGAAATAGTTGTATTAATCTTCAAAATTTTAAGGACTTCCATTAGATTCTTTTGTTAGAAATAAAAACCTCTTGGTGAAGCTAGTAAGTAGAGGTGTCAAACCAAGGAAAAAACAAAGAGAATTCTAGATAAATGAAATTTTAGTGCCAGTTGAAGGAAAACATTTGTGGCTTAAAAATGAAGTTAGTGTGCAAATGACAACCTTATTACTTGAAAGAGAACATAGAACACACACACGTGGGTGCACATGCACGTGAGTGTGCACATACAAACACATATCTATAAATCTTATAGCAAAGTGATCTTCAGTCGGTTTGTAAAACACATGGCATGGATCTGAAAATATATACCCAGCTAAAATAAGAGATTTTCTCATAATGTGCTTATATACATGCACAAATGAAAAGAATTTGGTGCACGTGCACCCTCATTGATGGTGCATACAAAATAAGTTGAGTCAAAGACATAAAGATGAGAACACACGTTGCTTCACTAGGACAAGCATTAATGGATCTAATATTGGAATATTTGTGAATCATGATAGAAATCGGTTCTTTTTCCAATATCTATGAGGTCATCAATCATTGAATGTATTTTGTTAGATTTAGCATATTGTAAATCATGAAAGATGACCACATGGAAGTCAACCATTATACAAAAAGGTTTTATATAAATATTCAATTTGAAAAGCTTATCGCACTTTGAAAAATTTGAAGATAAGCTGAGAGTATATTCGAAAAATATACTCAACAAGCATCTACCCTTAGACATACAAAAAAGGCCACTAATAAATGCTTGTGACAAGTCTTTGATGCTTGTCAAAAGTGCTCTTACCAAAATTCTAGCCCAACATTTCTACAATCTTTTTCTTTTGAAGTGGAAAGTGCTTTGCCACACCCCCCATACAATAGGTGTTCTCTACCTTAATTAAACCTAGATTATGAAATATAAATGTTCTACCATATAACTATTGTATTTATGATATATTGTCTCAAATAGTAGTATTTTTCAAGTCTTTTAAAAGATAATGCTTTATCTTTTTTTCATTCCAAATGGTACATTTGTGTAATATGCTTCAACTTGATACACTAGCTCTAGAATTCTATGTTTGGTCGGTTGCAATATATGATTATTGAACAATAAGAAGAATATATTAAAGACATGATTGTACCATGCTTCATTTTTATATCTTGAAGTAATGCTAGTTTTATCTATATATTTTATAGCAAAAGAGCTAGAGATAATCACTTAGCTTTGTAGAGGAGCTTTGTTGTATTCCACTTTATACGAGGGGGGGAGAGAGAGAGAGAGAGAGAGAGAGAGAGAGAGAGAGAGAGAGAGAGAGAGAGAGAGAGAGAGAGAGAGAGAGAGAGAGAGAGAGAGAGAGAGAGAGAGAGAGAGAGAGAGAGAGAGAGAGAGAGAGAGAGAGAGAGAGAGAGAGAGAGAGAGAGAGAGAGAGAGAGAGAGAGAGAGAGAGAGAGAGAGAGAGAGAGAGCCAAAATTGAACATTACCTATTCAATCTTGACAAATCAAGATCAAATTTCTTACAACTCTTTTCAAAACTAAACATATGTTAACTGAAGGATAATTTGAGTAAGCATAGGACAAAAAGTCATAAAAGAAAACCAAATCTAGGATATATGGCAAATACCTATTACCATCTTATCATAACAAACCACACAAGTTTGTACATTGGCAAGGTCACACTATAGGAAGTGAGGATAAATGAATCGGTTCTACCTATGGTGCCATAGAGGTGGTATAAAGTTTTATTGAGAAGGAGATAGGTGTGATAGTTGGAAGCTAGTTGTTATTGTGTCACATTTTTGAGCCTTGTTCAATTTAAAAATTGCCTAGGGCTTGAACTTTCAAATAAGAAGAACCTTGCTTGATATTAATCTGAAACACTTATTTTAACCAAAAATTTGCTCTCTGTCTACAATAAACAGAATTTAACAATTTTCTCGTCATAAGACATTCATAACATCCTAACATCTTATTTATTCACAAACTTTAGGTTTACATGGTAAAAGCAAGAATTCAAGAAATAAGTCAAGAATCAAGAAACTAGACAATGGAGAAGAAGCCTGACCAAATATGACAATGATGTGAAATTTTCACACGTGTGGGAATGCTACAAAGTATGTTTTGATCTCCTAAGGATTTGTGATTGCACCTAAATCAAGTGTAGATTGATAATCAAGATCAAACACTCAATTCTATGGCAAGAGCACTATTCTACATGCATCAAACTATCATTCAAGCACTTTCACACGTGTGGAGAAGTACACATGAAAAAACTAAGTATGGAAAATAGGTTGCTCTCAAGTAGAGAGAGAAAGTGCCAATCAAGCCTCGAGTAGAGAGAGAATCCAATAATTACTAGAATCACCAAATCTCATATTGATCTCAGAAAACTTAGTACATAATGAATGGATTCATCCTACTAGTAGAAACTCGAGGTAGTCCATGCTCAATTCCTATTGGATCCCTTTTCTAGCACCTCTCAAATTCTATAACTGAATGAATGATTTATGGCCCTCCAAATTTGATTGAACCCTTCTGATGAAATTCTCACTTATAATTGGACCCTTGTCCTCATGCCAACACTTTAAATTGGGTCACTTCGAATCTAATCTTGACACTTTGTAGTGAGCCTAACTAGCTCGAGCTACATTATAAATGACTTTTGGCCTAATGATGGAAATACATGTGTACTTGACTAATTTTCCTCTGAAGCCATAAATGGCATAATCAACTTCCTACACATAGATGATTGATGGAAAAACTTGATGAAAGCCCTAAAGTCAACATAGATATATTTTTGTATTTTTCACACTCCTAAAAAGTTATCTATTCTAGAAAAGCATGGATTTTGGAATCAATCCAAGATTAGATCTAAGCTTGATGAAGGAGCTCTTGAGTAGTGTCGTAGATCAGCAATACATGAACATGAATCAATATGCTCCAAGTGGATCTCTCCTCCAATAAGCTTCTCTCTCACAAAGTGATGTGCAACTTCGATGTGCTTGCTCCTTGCATGAAATATTGGATTGTTGGCAAGAGCTTGGGCCGAGATGTTGTCACAATAGATCAATGGTAGATCATCCTCCTTGACGCACTTTAGCTCCAATAAAATCCTCTTGATCCAAAGCACTTCTTTTGTTGTTGTGGTTAGTGCCTAATACTCGGCCTCACATGAAGAAAGAGAGATAGTATGTTGCTTTTTGGAAAGCCAAGATATGAGATTTCCTCCAAAAAATATGGTGTAGGCACTTGTGGATTTTCGATCCACCTTGTCACTTGCAAAATCCGATCCAAGTAGCCAATAATGGATAGATCTTCACTTTTATAAAGCAAACCATAATCATGAGATGAAGATATGTACCTTAGCACCCAATGGTGGATCTTGGGATCTTCCATAAATTGACTCAACTTGTGCACACAATAGCTCAAGTCGGGCCTAGTGATAGTCAACCAAATTAAGAAGCCAATAAGACTCCTAAAAAAGGTGATGTCCTCGAAGGATCTTTCATCTCCCTTGTTAGGATCTTTTACAATATGCTCCATTGTAGGAGTAAATATGAAAAACGTTCAGCAATCACTTATGCTCAACATCACTCAAGATTTGAGAACCGTTTAGATTATGGAAGAATAAAAATTAAAAAGGACTTAAATTCAAGAAATATAAGTGCTCATCTATGCTCAACATATAAGACATACAAAAGAAATCAAAATGTGGGACTTAATAAAAATAATACATGTAAGAGAGATGCTCATGCTCACAACATAGACTAGTAGTAGATAGAGATTATTAAAAGTTCTTAAATAATAAATGTGATCTCGCCATGTCTTTAAATAAAATAAAATAATGTTGAAGCTCCTATCTCTAATGCTACTTGGGTACAAAGATTGAAACTTCTCCAAATTTTGTTTTTTGCGGTAGTCAACATAGATGCGAAGCTTCCTGTTCTTTACTTGGGACCACAACTATAGGTGATACCCAATCTGTATGTTCCACCTCATAGATGAAACCTGCCTCCAAGAGCTTTTGAAGTTCTTCTTTGATGCATGCTTTGTAGATCGGATTGTGACAATAAGGCCTACATCCGTCTTTAATGGGATTCTATGCACGGCAACTGAAGGATCTACCCCCTTCACGTCCTTGTAGTTCCATGCGAAGTTATGATGATACTTTCTAAGGAGCTCTCTAAGGCCCGACGTTTTTCGGTGTTGAGGTGTGCTCCAATATGGACAAACTTGTCCTCTGTCTCATCAAGCTCTTTAAGATTTAACTTTATGGTTTGAGCGGGGCCATCATATGGCTAATCCCCTTTTGGCTCCCATTGAGCTTGAGGCAGGTGGATAGTTACATCTTCAACTGTGAAGTCCTTGAAATGGTTGGGCACATCAATTTTCTCGGGGGCATACAGCTTCTTAGTCATGGCCTTAGGTGGATCTTTTGGGGTCCCAACTATGTGGCTTGTGGACCTGGAGGATTGTGCTTCTTCTGGGGTTTCTCGAGCTATCATGAAATCGTGAGGAGGCTCCACCTCTATAAATTTTTCATTTTCTCACAAATAGCTTCCTTCCTAGTTGGTTTTGTATGTGCCTTGTGAACAATGTTTCTTTGTGGCTTGGGTGCTTGAGAGACTTCTTTTAAGATTGTGTTTTCTATGGCGTAGATAGATTCATTGTCATGTATGTCCCATGTGTATACTGGTCATTTGGTGTGATGTTATCTCTTGAACCTTCTCAGGGAGTAGCCATGGAGGAATTGTGTTTATGAAGTGCAGAATGGCTACATCTGTAATATTGGCCATGTCGGAGTTAGTATCAAACTCTTGAGAGCGTAAAACACTCTCTTTGTTGATATACAAGGTTGTTGATTCGTCATGAGGAAGCCAAGCAACGTTAAACAAGTCCTCATTGTGGGGCTAAATGTCAACATAACTGACGTTGAAAATGGAAGTATCGAAGTCAGTTGGTTCCATTGCGGATTCATTATTATCAATGTGATGTGTATTGAGCTCACAATGTTTCGCATTGACACAATCGATTGTTGCCAAGCTGTGGCTCCAGTTGATTATATTTGTAGCCTTGGTATAGTGGCCCTTCTCGTCAATGTCACAGTAATTTTCAAGAATAGACTCTGTGGTAGAGGATCCATATTTGGTGAATCGTGCGGGCTTGATCTTACCAGCAGAGTCAATTGTGATGTTTCTCGATTTCCACAGTCGTGCACTACTTGCGCGTTAGAGAGCCATGGCCTACCTAGGAGCAATTCATAGGAATAGGCATTGCTAGGGATATGTAACACTACCAAATCCAGCGTGAAGCTCAAACCTCCTAGTTTCAATCTTACGTCTGGTATCAAGCCTAGTGGTTTTACCGCACTTTGATTTGCCATTCGAAGTTGACAGTTCAGTTATTTCATGGAATCTTGAACCCCATTCTTTCATCAAGGATGTTGATATGATGTTGACTCCTGATCCGCCATCTAGTACTGCCAAGACAATGTGGGAATTGCATGAGTTGCAGGAATGTGTATATTTCCCTTGTTGTTTGCAAGGTTCATGAGATGTAGGGGCACCTCAGGGAGTTCTGGTGATGTGATGTTATCTTAAATGGAGCACAACTCTTTCTGCCATTTCCCGGTGTACTTCCAGAGTACTCCAAATGGGAGGGTAACATTTTCTTGAAGCAAATATCCCCATATCTCGGCTCCTTCTACAGCACTTCATTAGAGGAGTTCTCAATATCAAAAAGACCCTTTAAGGAATGCCATGTAGGATTTACAAAAATATCAAAATAAATAAAACAATATTGTTTATTTGCTTGCCCACACCACTCCCAAGGCCTCTCCAACTCCCAATGATCTACCCACAGTGTCTATAGTCATAGTTAAGAACTGTTAATAGTTCGTAGTATAACTTGACTAAATTCAAAAATATTCCCTCCATTGGTTACGAAAAGGGCAATATTTTCACTGGATCTAGAATATGATCGCCATCCCCAAATTCGAATCAGGAAAAATTCCAAAATGTTTACATATGCATTCCTTCCACGAGAATGGACATATGAGCGCCAACTACCTATTGGAATGAAAAAATGAGCAGCATTTCGAAATTTGAATCAAGCATACAAGCATGGAGATTGGATTGATCGTTCATAATATAATATAATCAAAGATGAGTATATTGTTTTGCTTTATAGAATCTGGTCATAGTACTTTGATGCAACTGATTACTCTATTATTTTTTTGATGATGACATTATATCATCTACATGTGGATATCCCTGTTGATTTGGCACCTTTGCAGAGAAGAGGAAGCAAAGGAGTTCAAATATCTGCTGAAGATCGTTCTCGTTACAGGGCAGAAGAAAATAAAAACGTGGATTTGTGGACAGATGGAACATTATATCCACAAGATCCAAGCACTTTGACACATCCCACATCCCACATGGATATGCAATGGGCATAGTGAATTACTAGGATATTGTGAAAGATTGCAAAACCATGGAAAACAACTTTATATGAATAAAGTTCACTTTTTAGAAGGTGAGTTAATTCGGATATCCTCTTATTGTCAGAATAGAGATTGTCATCTCCAAAAGACGTTAGAAGAAAATGAACAACTTAAAAAAAATAATGAATCATTACAGAAGATAGCAATCAATATCAAATCAGAACTAGAACAAATGCAATCAGTCTTACAATCTATTTGTATTGAAAACTTACAATTACTGAAGGATGTGGATTTGGTAAAGAAGAAGGCTGAAAGTAAGAAGCGAAAGCGACAAAGTTGCAAGGATATTCAAACGCTTTCAAAAGGAGGTTATCGAAATAGGAGGATCCGTGCATAAGCATATTCTAAATTTTGTAAGTTTTTCAATGACATTTGGATTTAATTTCAGCTATGGTGATATTTTGTTAACTATCTGTTTTTTTGCAGATCTGCATTAGTAGCTCCTCGGAATATTAAAGACAATGCTTCACTAGGAATGTCATTGGGCACAATATTGACTTGCAAATCCACTGAGAGTATCATGATGAACAACAGGATTTCAATAGCAGAGTCTTTGATGGTGGACATTCAAAATATTTTAGATAAGACTATAGTTCAGGGTGCTTGTGATTTTGCAGGTATCAGGAGGGAAGCATATGCAACAATATTTAAACTAATTAGAGAAGCTTTTAAGCAAGTTCACATTAGAAAAGTCCCAATCCTTAGGACATACCACTTGAAGAAAGAGAGGGATACATTAAACATAGGTATGTATAAGATCACTGGAACTCCATTTCATATTGAGGAGGTGTATGAAACTGATGGAAAATTGATATTCTATAATTCATCAAACAATTTATTTGTTGATCTAAATTACTTGCTGAGATACATCGTCACATTCTATGATATAACCTATGAAAAGATGAATGGCAAAATAATCATAGTACTTAAGTTAGATGAGTCAGAAATTGTGAAAGGGCAGAAGATGGAAAGGGTTAGTATAACTCTCATGAATGGTGCTCTATCCCAAACAGAGAACCAAGAAGATTGCAAATTCAGTGTCCAGTCAGAAAATGATATATGGTGGTTGGCAGCGTTTCAGGTAACTAGCCTCATTATTACATTACATTCATTGAATAATATTTATACATTGTAAACTAAGTATGATTAATTCTTTGGACAGGTGCTAAAAGAGGATCATGATATATTATCATGGATATTCTCAAGGACATCTTATCTTAGGATCATCAAGGACCATATGGATGGAGGATTTCTCAATGTTCCAGGAGTTGGAGACTTCAATGGTGAATGGCACTTAGCAGGTGATTTGAAAACATTGAAATGTATGTATAATGTCTCTCACGGTGCTACATCAAAACACCCTTGTTTGTACTGCATGAAAATGGCAAAAGATGTAACTAGGAGTACAGAAATTACTAGAGAATATGCAGACCAAACTGGAAGCCTGTGCTGCCTATCCCCTTAAAAAAATGTGCATGTTTGCACTCTTCATACAGAAGTTAGACTAATAGAAAAGATCATTTATCTTCATATAGTTTTTGCTTGGAATACTAAGCCAACATCATTAGCAAAGGAAGCTATCTCTCGATTAGAAGATGTTTTCATGTTTGTATAATCATATAGGATTTTTAAGAGATGAATCTGGAACGGATTCAGATCGATAGGTCAAACAATCAGATCGAAATGGTCCTACTACTGCGCGAAAGTTGTGGACGTGCACTACTACCAAAATTCAAAAAGATGAAAAGCTTTCAGGAAAGAATGGGAACATGCCAACTAAGCCAAGCATAGGAGGAGCAAAAGCACGTCGTTTTCTATCAAATCATACTGGTAAGCTTCTAATATTCAACACTCAGTCTGGACAAATATTATTGCTGCCACTCAGGAATTCGAGAAAGACGGCAAAACCAGAGTACTAAAAGTTGATGTATGGAAAAAGCTTGATAGTATGATTGCTATTTTAAGAAAAGAAAAATACTTTGATATTGATAAGAAAGCTGTCCAAAGGACTTGTGTCGAGTTTGTTAATGCAATATCAAAAGCATGGGGAGAAGATCACATCACTCATTAGATGGTTAGTATAAAATTTTCAAAATGTTTTCAAATTTTCATATATATTTAGATCTAAACATAAGACTAATATTATGATTTTGACATATGCAGCACATACTAAGAGATCATACAACATTTTTTGCAAATACATATGGAAGCTTGAGTGTATGGTCATCACAAGGGATGGAGAAGTCACACTGGCAAGCACGAGCAACATTTCATCGAAATACACAACATGAGGAACCAATGAAAAACAAAACTACATTTGTCAATTGTTTTAGTGGTTCTACCACAGAGTTCAGATTCGACATATAACAAAGTCCACACAATACAACAAGTTTAGAAAAGCATGCAAGTTCATACAGGAAGAGAAAATTAGATGATTGCAAAGTAGAAGATCAACATTGCTGAGTAGAAGATCATCATGATGTGTTCAGAATTGCTTTGCAAATTCATTGAACAAGAGAGGAGCAATACCCAATGTAAATGTATTGACTGTATTATACAAAGTGTCAACTATTCATCATCAGATCTTGTATCAGATTCTATGGTAGTATTGTCATGAAAAAATTCTCTGCTAGCGTATGCATCTAATAGATGTGCATTATCCTTATTTCCACTAAGCTCAATATAAGTGGAATACAATGAATAATGGGAGCTCTTTAAAGGAACATTCCCATCAGTAAAGCCTAAAATATTCAAAACATAAGATCTTTTGACAAAAATGATCTTATTTGTCTTAACAAATTTATGTCCTCCTAAATAAAATGATAAAACTTTAACTGCCATAATAAGACTCTCCCCGACTGGGCTCAGTTTGGAATGAGCAATACAGATCCCACTCTTCAAGAAATGCCGAAGATAGTGGCCCAGTCCACTATCCCCCTAGAACAAGGATGCGTGTTGTTTGAAACCATCTCGTCTCGCAGCAAAATCATCTATTATGAGAGCATCCTGAAATAGGAAATATGTTAGCAAAAACACATTCAGTGATTGAAAACATTCAAATACAAGGAAGATTAAACACTTACACGTTCTTCATCATCAGCAGCAACCAGATCAGGATGATCAATATAATGACCACGTACTGAAGTGGAATCATCAGTGAAATGCATTAATAATGGACGAGGGAAGCCCATCTGGGATTGAAATGCCGTGAATTCTTCATCGGATGGTTTGCCTCGCCCATCCTCAGCTATATTTGATAAAGTCTTATTCAGGCATTCTTCACGGGTCATAAGACCCTCTTCATCATCAAAATCAATACCAGCAACAAGGTCATCTGTCTCAAAATCTACAAAGTCGGAAAATTTGGAAATTGTGCCAGATAATAAACATAGAACCTCATCCTCACGATACTCAAAAAATTTACATAAATCAGCAGTAGTAAAATATACATCGTCATTAATATAATATACAGACAAATTGAAAAGACATTTCGAATCCTCCATAGATTTGGATTCATCATCAGATGTATTTTGGCCAATGAAAGAATCCTGGAGAACATCAGTATTTAAATCAATGAAGTCACTTTCTTTATCAGGAGTGTCGATAAAAAAGTGATTGATATCCTTAATGGCTGACTGAATAGAGGAGGGTGCAAAAGGAGGGTCAGCAACAGGAAACTCATCATCATCTGGGATCTGAACTACAAGAAAAAGTACGAAACCACTCTGATATTCAACCAATCGACATTTCTTGTTGCAATACGGACACATAGAACTACTTTTGAAAAGATCAAACAATTTGGTGAACATTCTATCCAGTCTATGTCTAAAAGCTGGGAAGAAATGAACAAGATCAATATAATGCATGTATTGGAGTTGACCTATGGAGAAAACAGGCTTGCTAAGTATATCTCTGAATTTGACATAATGTTCATAAAATACGTTAGAATTTGGTTGTGCAGTCCTGAAACGATGTAGATATGGCCTGAATAGGCTATGGAAGTAGTCCATATTTTCAGTAATCCCAAATTCACTCAGAAATGAACTCAAGCCTGATTCTCGTGAGGATGATGAGGAAGAGGCCATGGTAGTAGCGTGAATATCGCACTTGTGCGTGCAGGAGAACTGAACCAAAACTAACTATCAAAATGGCGCAGAAGATGGATATGTATGGCAGACAGATACAGAATATCGCACTTGTTCGCGAGTAGGTATACTTGCAAGCAAACGGACAGCAATGAGCGCGCACAAAAGCGATATGTCGCAAATTTTGAGAACGCAAAAGGTAAAAAATTATTCGGTTTCCATGCCATTTATACTAAATTTTTGCACGTGTGGTCAACGGACTTATGACACGTGTCTACTTTCAATTCGACAACAGGCACAGGCACGTGTGAGATGACACCTGCACATGTGTGAAATGACACCTAGACATGTGTCACGTGTTCATTCGATTGCTCATAGACACATGTCGCTCTCGCATTCGATCGTACAAATCTCACACGTGTAGTGTGACAGGGTGACACGTGTCGCTCTCGCATTTGTCTGTACAACTTCCACACGTGTGACAGGACGTTCTTTCGCACGTGCGAACCCCGATATAAAATCATAAATTTTGATTAATTTTTTTCACTTTTTTTTTCGCTCCGCATATCGCATTTGTGCGTGCCCTTCACAATCAAAATTCCTCCTACTACCTTCCATGTGCACAGGTCCGATACATCTTCCTACGTGTCACCCCATATCGCACTTGTGCGTCTTTCCTCAAATCTAATCATTCTCTCTGATATTCGACTCGCAGAGGTCCGATATACCGTACATTCTGTCCGTACATAGCGGCCCTCTACGAGTTCTTTATCATCCCTTCCTTCTCATCCTAACCTTCACACACAAGTCCACTATCACATAGTTCATGCCCATGGATAGGAGAAAGCAGACAAGGAGAGACTTCTTCTCTCCTGGCTCATCCTCATCTCCTGCGGTTGCCATCACACCCCTTGCTAGACCTAGAATGCGCAACCGCAACAGGTGGCTCTCTGAGATACGCAAGTATCAGAGGTCAATAGCTCTGTTGATCCCAAGAGCTCCATTCTACCGTGTTGTCCGGAACATAACAAGAAATGATCTCGGACAGCACGTTAGATTCACACCGAGTGCTCTTCAGTGCCTTCAGGAGGCTGCTGAAGATTATATTAGCCTTTTTTTTGAGGATTCTTTTTTGCTTGCCATCATACCAAGAGGGTTACCATAATGACCAAGGATTTTTAGCTTCTGATGAGAATGAGGGATAGGTATTGTAGGTTACATGTATCTCAGCCTGCTGCTCCTAGACCAACTCCTGTAGATAGGACTCATCTTCCTACGAAGCATTCTAGGAAGCAGACAGCCCCCAAGCGTGCTCCTAAGAAAGTGAAGCCTATCCCAGAATCCATTGTAAATAATGCTGCTGTTGATAATGCTGTAAATATAGCTACCTCTGTTTTGGATGCTCCTATAATTGCTATAGATACTACACTTCCACCTCCTCCTCCTCCTCCCAATTTCTATACATATATAGATTCGGATGATTATCTTAAATTTGAGAAAGACATATCGGATGCTATAGATACAATTGGTACTCCTTTTTGTTTTAGACTAGAAGAACTTGATTTTAGTATTAATTTTAGAGTTCTAGATTGCTTGGATCTCAAAGACAAACGAGCTTCTATCAGTTATCCTGTGATAGAGTCCAGGCTGACACTCTTGCAATTTGCAAGAGATTCATCAAACGAGTTGCTAGTGCTGAGTAACTTTCTGCTCCAGGCCTTCAAGGAGAATAATGACACATTGTCACAGTGTCTGACAAGTGGGTTCACACCAGCAACAAAGTATCTGGTCATTCCTTATCATACCAAGTAAGATATATTAAGTGCTTCTTCCTGTTTTATGCATTAACATTGACATTTTCAATTTAAATAGTTCTCATAATTGTCGCTAAAGTACTTTCAATCTTATTTTGCAGTGACCACTGGAGTTTAAACCTGATCTCTATTAAGAGATCTGTAAATAATATTATTAAATGTTCTTGTATCAAGATGAATTCGGCGAGAAATACGCATAAGGATGTAGATATATCCATTCCATATCTAAGTAAATATATTCCTACAGACATTTCCCATTTCGTGGACTGGCAGATCGTCAGCTTGGAGGTAAACTCTGTCTTTCTTAATAGCATTTTGAAATCAATATTCTAATGAAATATTTTTAATCTAATTCATTCTGTTTCATAATTGATTTCTTGTGTGCTGAATTATTTTGCAGTCACCCTAGCAAATTGATTCATTCAGCTGTGGGTGGTACACATTGTACAATGCCAAGCTGTTTTTTGAGTGGTTCATCCTTCAACAAGATGCTGATATTTCTAAGGTAATAAATTCTGTTTATTCTTATTTTGGAATCATGATTAGTTTTCTATTCTGGTGATGTTATTGGCCCTTACTAATACATGGATGTTCTATTTTGTAGTTTACACTTCTTGAGTACACATCAAGCCAGGTGTACAGATTTAGACAAGAAATTATCTTGAGTATACTGGCTCGGGCAAGGCTTCAGACTCCCATTATTGATGATGGTGCAAAGGATGATGTAGTTGTACTAAATTAAGATCAGAAAAAATATAGATAGCATAGAACAAAAATACATGTATAGACTTCATAGAAAAATATACATTGATATATCAAATGCTGCTCTAGTTTATGAATTTGGGAGCACAAAATACATGTACAGATGCCCAACTTGGGCTTTCATTTATTGAATGAAAGGGTGTATACACAGATTTTTACTAAAGTTTATTTGAAACTATTGTTCTCCCACAATGGTGATTGTTGTAGGTAGATCTTTGCAGCACGTTATCAGCTCCTGTCTTTTTCGCATCTGTGACATGGCAAATATTAATGAATGTGCAATTGTAAATGATGACATTTTCTTTTATTTTGTTCTATTTTGAAATGGCAATAAACATAAAGTACTTACGAGTCTTCCGTTGATGATAAATCTGAAATATGTTGGTAGATTGGTTTGTAATAGCATGAGCTATGTTCTGATAAAATTAAGCTTCCAGTGCTCTTCCACCTCAACCATAGTCAAATATTTCTCATTGTAGATAATGCCTATCTCCATTCGGTTTTTGTGACCATTTAGTTCAAAGTCTTGATCCAGTGGTAGCCATGTACCTTCAATTTTCTTGTATCTCTGATAGCTAAATGTGAGACTGAGCATTTGCTTTTCGATATGATAACGAAAGATCATTGAGAAATTTTTAATCCTACATTCTATGTCATTATTTGTTTTACTATCCCAGCCTTGATCCATGAGATCTGACAAAGTCTCATCTGATAGTGATTGTGTGGGCTCCCATTCAATTATGCATGATGGATATAAATCTGAAAGAAAAAAACAATGTTGAGGCATTTAAATCATAATCTGAAGAGCATCAATAAAGGAAATCACCTATGATTGTTGTAGAGTGCATATGTTTTGATATACTTACAATTACATTTTTGATGATCATGATGATATCATGTACTTTGATTTCTGAATGCATATATACATGTTGCACTAAGACTTCTGATATCGATTGACCTCCTGGGGTAGTCTTAAACTCCAAAATTTTTGCTTTCCAAAAAGATTTGTAGGTCATTTTTGCTCTTTTCTTTTGTCAAAAATTGCCTTTTGATGATGGATGCAGCAATACCCATGAGTTCTTCGTATATTTTGTTGGCTTCCAGTTATCAGCTTCATCTTTCTCATTGTAAAGAATCACAGAATCGATTGTAGATCTGGGTCTCCTCGCCATTGCTATTTTCAAAGCTTGGGCGCCAAAAATCTCTCTAATATGTTACTTGATTTTAATTTTTTGTATCACATTTAATCTAATGTGAATGCCAACATAGTCACAGTTACTGCGTATACCATATTTTATCATACTATATTTCTATAACTGTAACTAGTATAGTTAGTAAATTTCATTATTTTAACCAATATAGCAAAGTAAATTTAACTTGAGATATTGAGGTCGGGCATATTAGCACATGTCGGGCAGGAAAAAGAAACCAATGGGATACGTCCATGCCGCCCGGACACAAATTTCAAAGTTTTCTATATTGCATTTCTATTTTTTAAGTTAATTTGAACTACGTTACGTAGATTTCAAATCTGTGCATTTTGATTGGGCCTAGTGACGGTCGAAACTAAAGAAAAAAAATAAAAGTATCTCTACAAAGGGTCTTTTTGATATTAAGAACTCCTCTAATGGGAGACTTCATTCGATTAATGACTCATTTGACTGGTCTTTCGATTGGTGCCTTTGATTGATTCTTCGGCTAGAATCCCTTGGTTGAAATATTCGGTTGGACCCTTTGGTGGGATCTCAACCGAGATATTCAGCTGAAGTCGATGTGATTGTAGCACTCAGTCAGAGCACTCGATTGGAGTCCTTGGGTAGAACATTTGGTTGAGTGATCGATTGAAAAACTCGGTTAAAGCACGTTCGAGATTCAGCTCGGCTGAAGTTGAGTTCAGAATCAAGCAAATGACTTGGCTTTGTTAAAAATTTTGGTTTTTGACCAAATTTCGACTACATTTTCACAATGTCATTTTGGGTTTGATCTTTAGGAGCTATTGCAGTCTCATGCTTATTATCAGCTTCATGGATGAGCTCTTGATATTTGTCTCTCAGATGGATCTCCTCGTTGAGATTAGGATAGTCAATTGGTGTGGTTCTATCACTGGACGGAGCGGGCGGAGGCATACTGGTTCGTCTTGTTGCAACTTCACTAGCTTGCCTGTGTTGGGCTCTAGTCATGACCCTAGCTGGGATTGTCTCTACTTGGATAGAGTTAACAGGGACAATCTTTGGTATGGTGTTCTATGCCACAGTTGTCACAAAGAGGTGGATATTGTAATTTATTAGGGCAACAAATGCTAGGATGTCGTCCCGCACACACAAAGCAACCACGTGAAACTGGCATCGGTTGCGCAGCATATGCTATTGGTTGTAGATGATACAGAGTTTGATTAGGGTCATATCCAGGCTGTGCCATCTCATAGGAGTAACTCGCCTCTACTTGATAAACATTGGCATTTGGATCCTCTACATAGTAGGTAGCAGGATCGACATAGGTAGTATCAACTATGTGAGATTGACTTAGAATTTGCTTTGCATAGGAACACAAATCATGCTACACAGTAACACAGACAGAAAATCACTCTCCTCAGCAAGCTCGCATAGCAACTGTATTTCTCAAAATGAAATTACACTATACATATAGTTGTTCACTCAGGCAACCCATGCATGACCCAGGTTGCCGTTGGCGGGATGCGTGTCCCGTCGACTTGCCTCGTGGCAAGGCCAATTGATCCTTATCCACTGACAGGACCCACTTACAGTCACACAGTGATTCTAACTTTAATTCTAACTCTCTCCCTTAAAGTAGAGTCACTTTTTATACAGTCATATACATAGCTTTAAAGTCAACAAACTTTAAATACAAAAAGTTTTGATCTAAACTTATCAAACTTTTCTCCAGTAAGTGGCTTAGTGAAAATATCAGCTAGTTGTTCTTCTGTGCTACAATGAACAACATGAATTTCACGACTTAGCAGTCTTTCACGTATGAAGTGACATTGAATCTCAATGTGTTTAGTTCTCACATGGAACACTAGATTCTTTACTAGCTGAATGCCACTCTGACTGTCGCTATGTAAAGTTGTGGGATTTTTCTGCTTCATGCCAATCTCTTCCAAGATTTGTCTCAACCATATAGCTTCTTGTGCAGCACTACACATTGCCTTATACTCTGCTTTTGTGGTGGAAAGAGCAATTGTACTTTGCTTTTTACTAGACCAGAAAAAGCAATTACCACAAAACTGGAATATATATCCTGTGCTGGATCTACGATCATCATAGTCACCTCCCCAGTCCGCATCCACATAGCCACACAACTCAGGTAAACCATCATGATTCCTGTAAATCAAGCCATACTCTGATGTGCCTTTCACATAACGCAAAATGCGTTTAGCTGCTTTCCAATCCGTTTTTGTAGGTGCTGCCATAAACTGACTTACAATGCCAACAACATAGCATATATCTGGTCTAGTTATGGTAAGGTAAATCAAGCTCCCTACCAAGTGTCTATATAGCATAGCATCAAATGATTGTGATTCATCAAGCTTAGAAAGCTTTTTACCTGGTTCAATAGGAGTGTTTACTGGTTTGCAATCCTGCAACCTAACCTGTGTAGTAACTCTTTGACATATTTCACCTGTGTTAAACCCACTTCATGTCCTTTTTGTCACACTTCTACTCCAAGGTAGTAATGCATCAGGCTGAGATCCGTCATCTCAAATTGTTCCATGAGGTCTTTCTTGATTATGTCTATCATCTCTTGATTATTTCCCGTAATAATCAAGTCATCAACATAAAGAGCAATCAAAGCAACCATACCATTAAAGCATAAGACATATAGATTTGGATCAGATCCAAAGATTCGCAAGTGGTTCACCTTTGGCTTCTTCTTTGTGAATGCTTCCTCAGGTGTAATTTTTGGTATGGCAATGGTAGGACTTCTATTTTGAAGATAGACTGCCGTGCTACATGCTTCTGACCAAAAATCTTTTGGTAATTTCATCTCACCTAGCATAGATTTGGCACTTTCCACAATTGTACGATTTTTGTGCTCAGCTACATCATTGAGAGCAGGAGTATGAGCTTGCATAAATTGTCTTTTAATCCCACATTGATCACAAAGATCATTGAAGTCATTAGACTTATACTCACCTCCACTATCTGATCTTAGGACTTTGATCTTCTTACCTGTCTGATTTTCGACCAAGTTTTTGAAGTTCTTGAAGTTATCAAAAGCATCTGATTTCTTCTTCAAGAAGTAGATCCACATCTTACGTGACATATCATCAATAAAGATCATGAAATAGAAGGCTTTTCCTAAGGATATGGTCCTCATGGGCCCAAATAAATCTTTGTGGATTAAATCCAGGATGTTCTTTGCTCTTGCAACACCTCCTTTATTGAACTTCTCTCGATGCTGCTTCCCATATATACAAGATTCGCACATCGATTTCAAGTGATCTTCTATTGTAGGCAGTCCTGTTACCATCTCCAATTTTCTCATCAAACTGAGGCTTCCTAAGTTTAAGTGACCAAGCCTCTTGTGCCACAACTCAGTTTGCAAAGGAATGGATGACACAAGTCCGTGTTGCCCCTTGATTGTGGCATTCAACCTGTACAATTTTGTATTGGGCTCTCTTACTCCATTCGCAATAACTTTGAACTTTTGGTTTGCTTCCTTCACAAAGCAACGATCATGGATGAATTCTACTTTCAACTTTTGATCAGTAATGACTCCAACAGAAAGTAGATTTTTCTTCAAACCTGGTACGTAAAGTACCTCCCTGATTATCCTGCTTTTGCCGTCAGGCAGTTGGATTGAAACTGTGCCTATCCCCTTGATCATGCACACCTCACCATTTTCTTGTGAAACAGATGTTCCATTATCCAATGCCTTCAAACTACTGAACTAGTTCTTGTTACCTGTCATGTGTCTTGTGGCTCTTGAGTCAATATACCATGCTTGATCATCTTGATTAGATGATAATGCAGATATGAAGATGCTAGAGTCTTCAATCTCACCTTCATCGACAAGGTTGCTTGCTTGTTTTGGTTTTCCCTTGTCTTGTTCTACCAGGAATTTGCGACATTCACTCTTCCAGTGGCCCTTTTTACCAAAATAGAAGCAGTTGTCTTTCTTCTTAGTTTTGTTGGAAGATCCCTCATCCTCCTGAGACTTGGCAAATTGTTGTTTAGTCTTCTTCTTGCCCTTGCCCTTGCCTTGTTTTTGGTGTGTTGCAAGAGCCTGATCATCAGTATTTTGACGTCCAGCTTTCACCATTTCTCGTCGTTGCTCTTCCTGCATCAAGATTCATGTGCACTCGTCAAAGATTGGCAATCTTTTCTTGATACTATTCCGCTCACAAACATCTGATAGGATTCTACAATGTCGTACCATGCATTGTGCACCAACTCCACGTCACGTGTGCGCTCACCAATAGAATGCAGTTCATCCCTCATTGTCTTGATTCATTGTCTTGATTATTGACAGATTTGACGTCTCAAACTACTCCTTTAGCACATCCCATGCCTGTCTGGGTGTAATAGCATCACAAATGTGGGTAATAATGTGATCCTTCACTGACAAGTTAATGAAGGTCAAAGCTTTCCTCATCTTTTTGTCGAACACTTTGATGTCTGCTTCATTTGGCGACCTTCTCTCATCACTTGTGACGACTTCCCACACATCTCTCTCCATCAGTATGTTTTTCATTTTGAATTTCCACACTGCATAGTTGGAAATCCCGTCCAATTTGCTACTTTCACTCAAAATGGACTCTCCCATGTTTGCCATCGCAAAACTGCTTAAAACTTCTGCCTTAGGCTAAGAACAGTATGTCGAGGCCAACAGTGATGTCAGAAGTTGAAAATAATGACCTGCACTTTTTTTCTTACCAGGCCACTCGCCGCTTTTCCACCAATTTGAAAGCCAAATCAGCGTCGCCTTCTGAAATGCACTCAGTCGTCAATTCCCAACAACGTGCCCAGTGGAATGGTGAAACCACTTTTGGCATACTCCGAACACTTTCTCTGCTGCAACCGCTCTATTTTGTTGTACCGTACTTGTAGGTACAGTCCGGGTGCCCTTCGTTTGGAGGTTATAGCCTTTCGTTTGGGTCAAAACGGGCAAAGGACCCAAAAATAGGGACTTTTCTAGCTTTTGAACTGTTTCTTCACTTTGAAGAAACTTCACTCTTCACTTGTAAAGGGACCCAACTCAACTTTCAGTATGAAAGTTTTTAATGAAGTGGAAGGCCAGAATGCACTTCAATTCTTCAGGACCCTGTTTAAAGCTCATCCAATGGCTGAACCAAATCTTGTGGTTCAAATTTCTCTCCCATCACAGAAACTAGACCGTTGATTCACTTGACACCTCATCTACAGGTTCAAAGTACATCTTGGCATCGAACCCAACTCCTGCATATGCTAAGAACTTCGATACACTAAGTTCTTCATCGCGTTGGGCGCGTGAACTGCCCGCGACTTCCCTGCCTGCGGCCGCGCCTCCCTTCTCTCAAAAAGATCAGATCAAGCTCTCCTGTGGATTGTTTTGAGCACGATTTGAGGCCTGGAGCAGGGTCGCCCTACTGAATCCATGACTATAGAATGTTCAGACAGGAAATTCCGTGGAGAAACGGTGATTTTAGCTCAACTTGACAAAGTGGCTTTTTCACCTTTTTACCGCAAATCTGCTAGGTTAATTGTCTGGAGACAAATCTCTGACATAAACCTCAGAATCTCTCCATGGCTGATTGACAGTGTGATTAGCTTCCTTCCTGTCCTTACGACATCCAAAACGGTGCACAAACAGCGAAAAAATCACCAGTTATGTATAAAAACCGTAACCCCAAGTCCGGTTTCAAGGCGGGTCTATCGAAAAGTGGTGTGCAGAAGATAGGTCTAGCTCGAAAGGGAACGAATAGAAATAATCCGTGTGTCTAAGAAAAAAAAGCTTTCGAGCATGGCAGAATAAACTATCTTCATCATTTCCAATGCATGAATACGCCTATCAATTTCAAACAAGACAATAGATAGAAATCACGTTTGACCTTAAAATAACTAACTTTGAAATCACCAATACTACAGTGATTACATAGCCAAACAATTAAGCATCGAAAAATCATCAGACAAATAATTAGTCACGAATTGTTCACGAATTAGTCACAAAGAAAAACAGAAACGCATATATTCTGAAACAAAAACTGAACACAATGAAGGATAATATTGATTCAGTATGTAACAGAAGTAAATGAGTACAATAAGTTGCGGATCGAAGCCGCGTACTCTATGCTATCTCTGAGCAGCTAAAATGGAAGTCTGAATTAAGCGTAATGCTGATAAGCAGTGGTGTAATAGCAATCTCTAAAATGACTCTAAGAAGTGAGCTAGAATACTCAAGAGTGTTCAAGCTCGCAGGCTTGAGAGAGAGAGAGAGAGAGAGAGAGAGCTAACTATTCAAATGCTTCTGATAATTCTGATTTTCAATGAATTTCCGATTATTAAAATTGTATGAATATGAACAGCTATTTATACTAAGAAATTAGGACGTCAATTGCGATCGCCAGATGGCTGGTGATCTGTTGGCATCCATTTGGTCCTTGTCATTGATTGTTGATAAGCGGTGAAATTGGCCGTAAACATTCTGTCTGCATAAATGAACCAAAATTGTTGCTCTGCAGAAATGAACTAAAACAGCCACATGCGACATTGTCGGATTTTTCGCGAAAAAGATGAAAAAGATGAAGGTGCCCTTCAATCTCATTTAGGGTTGTCCCACACTTTGCCAGAGTCATTTCCTTAACATTTGAGGCTCTTTGAAAAAAAGTGAAAAATGTGACACTGTGATTTTACACGAGATGTTTGTTAGGCGAAAAGTCCGACAATGTCGTAAACTCCGTGTAATTCTGCAGACTGTATAAAAACACTTGTAATTCTGCAGACTACTGTGTAAACACCCGGGAAAATCCGTAGAACTGGATAAACAATGGATGAAGATTAAAACCGATTAGTCGATTGGTAAGAAGGAGAATAATCCAACACTCCTCCTTAATCTGAATCCTTGAATGCCTTGACCTTCAAACTTAGTTCCATGCTTTTTCATTTTTTTTGCCACGCGTGGCAATGAAAAAATCTCTGTCTCTGGAATATTGCCACGTGTGGCAAAAAAATGAATGGGCGTGGCACTGCCACGTAGTTTTTTTTTTTTGGGAAAAAAAAGTCGCGGAAACAGACCCACACCGTTTTTTTGAGATAAAACGAGAGTGGAAGCTAAACATTTCTCATTTTTTGTTTAGAGAATGAGATGAAGGAAAATAATTCAATTTCTCTCACATGTAGAGGTGGTAGTACCAACTAAGAGTCATGTTAGATAGTTGCTACATCTTGGATGTAGATGCCACATAATTTCCACCACCTCACACCTAAAGCCCTTGTGATGTTAATTTTACAGTTGGTAATTTTAGATGTAAATGCCTCATAGAACTTACACCACTTGACTCTTGAAGCCTTGTGATGCCAATCTTGCAATTGGTTCTCCATGTAAGTGTTCTTCTTCTCTAAGACCCCCTCATGCACCTCCCCAAAAGAGTCATCCGACTAGCATATGCCCTCCTCTTGGCTTCTTGTCCCATCTCCAACTAATACATTATGAGTTGTTCTAGCAAATTTTCCCATAATTCTCTACCTTTGAAAAAAAAAAACAATTGTTTCTAGAGTCGAAAACCAGAGATCTGTGAATTAACATCATGCAAGAGTTCTTTATGAGAAGATTGAGAGAGATGATGAGAAGATTGAGAGAGAAGAAAGTGAAGAGATTGAATGTGAGAGTGAATGAGAAGAAGTGAAGAGTGAATGAGTTTGAAAAATAGAAAGAAATATAGATAGAAAGAGAGAGATTGATTAAAATGTGAGTTGATATTTTCATAGATTGTATGTAAAAGACTGTATGATAATGAATGTTACATTTGTATTTGTGATTACAGTTTTCTTATGGATTGTAAATGTTTTAAAGTTATGTGCATTTAGGATTGTAATTCATAGATGTATTTAAGATTTATTTTTTGAAGCTAAATATATGTTGGATCTATTAGATTTAGATTGATAATGAAAAACATTTTGTAACCAATGTGCATATTGTAACTAATGTGAGTTGATGTTTTTTTAGATTGTATGATAGAGAATGTTACTTTTGTTTTTTTAATTTGTAATTAATACATTACTTAACTTACTAACTATTGCATGTTGGTGTTGGTGTTGGTGTTGATGTTGATAGGCCATCAAAAGAAGATCAATCACAAGTATCAACAATCATCAAGGGAGACAATGAGGTATGTTTCAATATGCTCATAAATAAATCATTGTTTGTTTGATTCATTAATTGCTTGATATCAAAGAAAATCATATACAAAATTGATACAAAGACAATCATGTACAAAATTACAAAAATCTTTTATATTAATGATAAAGAAAGAGTACATAGATTCGAAAATGGGGTATCAAAAGCCCCAACTTATCTATCACATTACATATGAGGCTAAATAGATACTTAATTATCTTCAATGGAATTTGCATCTTCATCTTCATCTTCATCTTCCTCTTGCTCTTCCTCCCCTTGATCCAATGGAAGGTTTTCATCCTCGGCCTCTGCGCTTGGTGCGCTTGATGTGGATCCTCTCTACAAATTTCAAAAAATACAAGCATTAGATTAAACATACCAATGGCAATATCCCTTTTTCTTTCATGTGATCCACCAAAGCCGAGTATCCTTGTTGTTTAGATTTTAGTTCAGTGAGTTTTATTTGAATGGTATTGGACCTATTAGAATCGTTTAATATACTAACTTAAAATCTGCATCGGAGTAGCTCTTATGTCAGTTTTCATAAAACAACTAAACCAAGTGAATGCTCAAGTAAATTTTGAATGCAGTTGGCATACAAACCTATTCAAGAAACTTCTTCTTCAAGTTCACATTTTGAAATGATCTGAAGCATAATTTTGGGTGACGTATGAAGCAACAACTTTTAAGACTCAGAAATTGTCAACCCTACTTAAGGATCAATCTTTAGACTGTGGTAGAAGATTGCTAGGATGAAATTTGAAAATTTTCAAGTCTTAATCCTTGGGCATAGTCCTACACAAAGTCCTACGAGCTTGAGGGCATGTTTTTCAAGAAACCCCTCTAGCTATGCTTTCACAAGTTTATGAGTATCTATCAAAATACAATTGAGAACTCATGACAAAGTTATGGAGGCCTTGCTAGAATACATCTTGTTGGAGTACTTGTATAAAAAAGACAGACTTGCAATTATTGTAGTATGGTTTGTTTCAAGAAGAAGGATTATGACAATCTATCTTCCAATCTGTGAGATTTGGTGACATATTCAATTGAGCATAGATGGTTTTGACAATGTTTTCAATAAGGCTTGACCAAATGCCTCTTGTTGCAATTACCTATGTGAACAAGCTATTACAAACTATGCTGAACTGTGATTTGTTGCTTGATTGCAAGGAGAATTGTAGCACATTTACACACTATGAGTGGCAACTGATTAAAAGCAACTTGGCAAATTCGAAGTAGAGCTTACAACATACTCACAAAAAAAGTTCCAGTAAAAAAATAATTTTTTCCTATGATAGAAAACAATTGTATTTTGGATGGTGTTCAACGTTCTATTGCACCTATGGCTTACAGCTTCAATAAATGTGTTAAAAATCTATTAAAAGTGGAAAAGACACGCAATTTGATAGGTATTTAAAAAGCCTCCTAAAATAGCTTGGTTGCCTACTTGATTGTATATGTGTGTTATACATGTATAACACAATCTAAAGGTGACTTTTGCAAACTATACAAAATTTCAATGCTATTATTCTTGGACTCTAGTGATGCTTGTTGCAAACATGTAGAATAGAGTGGCCAGTCCTTGAATGTTTTGTTGGCTCAATTTGACCTAGAAGTTCAATGCCTTGTCTAATTTTGCTGAAACTAGAATACAAGAGAGGTCAATGCCAAAGTGTTCGAGGCTTTACATGTTGCAAAAAATAGCCTTGAGAGTGCAAGGTTTTCTACTTATTGAACCCACAATGCCCAACACCTCAATTGGGCATGAACATCACCTAAAACATTTTTTTAGCATTGTAAAATTATAAGGGTATTTGTGCACAAAAAGCTTTGCCACGTTGCTAACGACTTTATTGCAATAACTCAGTCATTTAGATACACTTCTATATGCAAGTCGTAAATAGCAAAAAAGTCACGTCCCTCTCTTTCTTCTTGCATGCTTGCCCAAGCTTTGGATGCCCTGTTATATGCAAGCCTTAAATAGCAAAAATTTCACGTTCTTGTTTTTTTCTTGCATGCATCCCTAGGCTCTTAACGTGCATGACGCACCAACATCATCAAGATTCACCAACAATAATAAAATAAAGACTATCTACTTGTTTCATATATGTTATTTTATTATTGTCATATCTCACTCATGCACACAGTTTGAATCAAAGTTCAATCCTTGAGGTAATAAAAGAAAATGATAACCATGATGCCAAAGGTTCAAGACAACTGGGATCTAGTAATAACTAATTACCTTGCATTCAATCTTTGACAACAATCACATTTTTTATTCAATAAATCCATGGCAATGCCTCTATGGTGTATACCACAAGTTACACAACCTTCTTGTTTTCATGTTAGCTTGCATGTGACGATTTTGAAAATGTAATGCATTCAATGTTCTTGGGGATAGAATATGAACATACCAGCTTGACATTGTTTAGCCATGAGTTTCCATCCTTAACACAACCAGGAAATCAAGCCCTCTCGAATCAAATTTAAGCAAGGCTGAAAATCTTTTGGACATGACAATTTCTATACACCTCACACTCTGATATCTGCTGTGGATCATAACAGGACACGAGCCCATTTCCCTTTGACTAGATCAGCTGACGCTAGATCCTAGAAACCCAACTGCAACAACTAGTAACAAGCCCACATCATAAAAGATCTATGCCCACTCTAACTTGATGCCTAGCTGATAGGCTGTTGGATTAAAGTCAAAGAATGGTGAATCGAGGTCCAATGAGTGCAAGCTCAAACTATCTTCTTGCTAACAACAGATCTAGCAGTAAAGAATACAAAAAGATAGCAAATTTTCAATTATGTTGCTTCGGCAGAACTATACAATTTGCATCAGGTTAGAAGTTCCAAAATGAGCAATGTTGCCAATGAAGAGAGATTAAATTGGAATGGAGTGGAGGAAGGTTGTCTCTGGATGACAACCAGCTTTCATTCATCCTTATTTCATATACCTATATGGACAAATCCTCTCCTTTCCATTTTAGCTGGAATGTACTGTACGAATTTATTTTCTCAGATATTACTTATTATTCCCGAAGCAGCATCAGAGAAAAGCTGCTCAATAATGTCATAGCTTAAAAGGGAAATTTGGTATCCACCGAAAAATTTTAAGGGATCATATGATTTTTGGAGTCAATGGCTCCGACACTAACTCTTTCCTGGATCTCTTCGTCTTCTGATAATATTTGGCAACTGAATACCAGATGCCACCAAAGGTATTAATAATAAGGCCAGTCACATTGAGAGCGTGAACCTCAACTCCCCCAAGTAAAACAAAACCGAATAGCTGCCAAAAGAGAAGCACTTCATGGTGTTATACGGGGGTTGATTATCTGTTGAACAAACATAGCCAAACATAGAAAGCTCTCCTAAATCGTAGCATTTTGGTATTAGCCAATTTGAAGCGGCTCCGTATTCCTTAACCTTTCTACTACGTTGTAGCAAATGCTTTCCAGGATAGAAGAAATCTTACCGTTGATCCAACTCCTTTCAGGACACCAACGATGGTAGTAGTCAAAGCAGAATTTACTATAGTGCAGAAGAACATTGTGAAGTTAAGGACGATTCCCATCACTAGAGATAGCAAAACAGTCACTAGGAAGTCCAAAGATTTTATCTGTAAGAAAAAGGAAATATCATCATATTAGAAACGGGGTAGTATTACAAAATTCAAACAGACGTAATTGCATCATGCATCCATCTGAGGAAATTGAAAGTACTTGCCTAACCTCCTAAAGTGATCCATGTTAATTCTCCTTGCAGGATCCAATTTTATCCAAATCCACAGCTTTAAGATGCAATGTTAGTAATACCAAAGCTAATGCTGCAAGAAAACACCAAACATACTGAAAACTTTTTAAACAAAACATCAAAATTATGACCGTAAATCCCCAGTCAGCAAGTATCATTATGTTGTCTGTTTGGTTTGTTTGACCTAGAACCAATACCTACACAGGGGATTCTTAGTAGCCAAATGCTTCATGTAAAGCCTTAGAATAGGAAGGCAAAATGCAATGAAACAGATCATGGTCTTCGAGTTTCTAATCCCAAATATGGAATATTTCATATTTTATTCTGACTGAAATTTATACAACAGGATTGGATTATATGCCACATACTAAGCATAGGGACAACAATATGGACCATGTGTTCACACTTCAATAAAATGCCATTTAGACCATATGCTTACAAGTTTTAATAGGTGGCTCTATCATTTATAATTGAGTTATTGAACATTATGAAAAAACCCTTATGGATTATTTGGCTATTATTGGGCCATACATACATGCTTTGACCCTAGCCCTCATTCAGGCCCTCGTAGATTATCATAGGCCTATTGGCCTCATCATTAACAGTTGATTGATTGTAGAACAGCCTTGTTGCAATCAACAAGACAAAATAGAACAAAATTTCAATTTACTGATCAAAAAATGATTACCCAAAGAAGGAGAATTTCTTGCTAGTTTTCATTAGCCTATTATGCCATAGTAACAAATTGATACCGTACCTACACAAGGCTCACCCTTTTATTTCCTCAGCACCCCATAACCATGACATTCTTAAGCTAAGATGGGGCACATTCCTACCAGACACTAGCTCATGCTTGGCAATAGGATGATCCAAAACCTATTAGCACGTCTCTTGTATGATGTACCTTATGTCTCGCACAATATAGGATGATTGTAAGTTTGAACAATCTAGTCCTTTTAGGGGGCCAATCCAACATACTCATACTGAAGCAAGATACAAAACAGGACCTTTTTACAGTTCTCTTACAATTTACATTTTACGAATAGTAATTTTTCTTTTTTACATTCAGACAAAGTTGAAATAGTGTATGGCATCACTTCCCCCTCAATTTACACCAACCTGAGTCAAAATCAAGGTATTTGCATACATATGTTGCTCAATCTCCCAAGTAGCATCACTAAGAGGTATACCACCATGCCATGTGACTCACTAAGAGGTATACCACCATGCCATGTGACCAAAAACTAATAAGTAGGTTCAGTCCAATACTCAAGCAGGTAAGTTTCCCATGCAACTGCAAAAGAACAATGCCATTACATGACAAATCATCTTCATTATGTGAAACCCTTCTCAAACGAGAACCATAAAAACATGATGAAATTCACAGTCCTGACTCCGGAGGTCATTCTTTCTATAATACCCCTTTCCTTGAACTTTCTCAGTGTGCAATTCTAATCATCATGTGTTAGCTTGATCCTTCATTGTCCTCACATAAGACTTGGCCATCCCAAACATATTTCAGCTATATTTAAAACTCAACAGCACTAACAATTTATCAAGGAATGCCTATCCTAGTCGAACTAGCTCGCCCAAAACCATAATTTAGCTCAAGTAGAATCATTTTGTGGATATAATATTTCTTTTCTAACAGGAAAACCCCAGGGCCCAAAGTGGTAGATATCATTCCCACTGTGTTTTCTTAACACTCATATGACACAAGTCCTACAACAAAAGAGCACCACTAAGAACTTCCTATAAAAACAGTCATAGACATTAGAATCATAAGTTGTCAAATGACTCATAGAGATCCTATTTGTACCAGTGTGGAGGCTCCAAAAGGAACCTTCTAAGAAGCTATTGTAGGATTAGGGCTAAGATCCCCCAACCATAGGCGCATTGCATTATGGGATGCTCGTTTGGAAATGTTCCTGGGTTCTAGATTGGAACACTCAAAGTGATTGGAGTTTTTTTTTACTCTAATGGTTTGATTTGGAGAGTTGGCAAACCAGTGATCATGCGGAATCAAATAGCTTTATGAAGCTACATTCAAGGATACTGGAGGGAGAGATGGTTAAAGCCAAAATTATCTCATTTATGTTAATGTCATGCATATGTACTATTTTGAATGATGGTCAACTGTGAAACTTTTATAGCATTATCATTCTACATGTGCGCATAATGTATTTTGAAATGATTTGTAATGACTTAGGCAAGTATAGAATTTTTCTAGAGTGCAAAGCATACATGTAGGACTACTTGTTGAATGACTTAGTAAACAGTGGTCAATTTAACTTGTAAGGCAGTGATGGACCATCTATGGTACTTAATCCAGGGTTTAAGTACCTTAGTAACTAAGTTTAGTACTAAAAGGTGACATGAGTTGGGCCTACTCTTTTTTAATGAGGTTTACAATATGCTTAATGAAGGTGTGAGCAGTTATCATTTTTTTGATAATGATTGGAACATGCCATCGTTGATAATAACATATCCGATGGTGACATCTAAGTATGATTTGTTAGTTGGTGTTTGAAAGGACAAGTTGGGAATGCTTTTGGAGGTCTAACTGACAAAGCCACTCCTCTCGTGGGGTACCCTGGAAGCGTCCAGTCTCAATCGGCAACTGGTGTGAGGACACTCGGAACTGGCCCAGAATAAATCGGAGCCCATGAGATAGTCCTGAGGTGAGATAGTGTGGCAAAACTGGAAATCCAACTGTGTCTAGCTCCAAAAAGTGTACCGCCCTGGTACCGCGGGTACCACGTGCCACTATGATATATATATATATATATATATTGTTGGCGTGACACATGCCATGTTGACCAGTCAACTACTACTTTCTAGGAGCTCAGTCTAGCCACTCCTAATTTATGGCCCAATACCTAAACCAAAGCTTACCATGCGACTTTGAGGTCCAGTAGCTCTAATTACAGTTTATTAACAATTTACTTACAAAGATCACCACAGGCCGGTGACTTTTAATAATTACAATAAAAGTTGTAACAATTCCATCCTAGATGAAATTAATCGTAAGTTACTGGCGAAGCACTAGAGTTAAGTTTTCCTGTAACAAGTTGCAAGTGCACAAGTTCAATTTTTAAAGAGGGTTTGCATGATGAAGTGCATCCATCTATGGTTATTAGTACCTAATTATGGACTACATGTGTGGACCACAGGATATAGCGCTACTGGGTCCATATACGACATGGATTTCAAGACTTATATTCATATTCATTCAGTTGTTAGTTACTTATATTCATGTTATTGGCCATGAGCCTATTTTATTCATGTAAAAAGCCTAAACCTTCTATGCATTTATATTTAGGAGTCTTATAGGGACCATTCTATTTATAGCGCACTACTACTATATTAGGTTCTATTTAGTACTTAGAAATTCATCTTGGGACTTTACCCAATATAGGTAGTAATTATAGCGATTAGCTTTTGCCCTTTTGCTATTTGCTTTAGGCTATTAGCTTTTCTCATTGATTAGAGAAACTATTTAAGTAGGCCGGCGCCCCACCACAATCATTCCAATATGCTAGAGCATTGCTCAATTCTTCTATAATCTGAATTCTCTCTATGCTTGGTTTTGTGTGAAAGCTAGTAGGACTAGTAACTCCATCTAGAATTTGTTTCACAAATTCTGACATGGTATCAGAGCAGGCTTTTTGGTGAGAGAGAGAGAGAGAGATTTATTTTTGCAGGGTTGCAAGAAGAAGATTGGAGGAGCTGAAGCTGCATGTGGAGTCAACGCTGGTGGACAAGAGTAGGAGCTCGTTGAGATCAGCAAAGCCATCACTGAGCACAAGAGAATTTTCAGTAGGTCGCTGCTAGACAGGTTGCTACTGAACAGGTCATTACTAGACAGGTTGCAGCTGGACAGATCACTGGACAGGTTGCAGCAGGACAGATCGTTGCTGGACAGGTTGCTGCTGGACAGGTTGTTGCATGACAGAACAGGTTACTGCAGGACAGATCACTTTGCTGGACAGGTTACTGCTTGGACAGATAGCTACTGAGACTGTTAGACAGGTTGTTGCTGGACAGATAGCTACTGAGGCAGGGAAATCTTGATTAAATTTGAAGAGACACTGATTGCTGAAAAATCAGGCTATAAAGATCAAGATGCAGAATATTCTCCAGGATAGAGAATATTGGGAGATCGTCACAGGTGTTGAGATACCTCCTACCACCACTGACAGGGAGTTGCGGGAGTATCAGAGACGTAGAAGAAAAGCTCATCACATCATCAACTTGTCAGTTAGAGATATGATTATACCTCATATCAGATATGCTGCTGGACACAAGGCGGCTTGGGATATTTTGAAGAACTTGTATGAAACGGTAAATCAATCACGAATCTTATTCTTGACTAATAAGCTTCATACATTGAAGATGGGTGTAGGTGAATCAGTAGGTAATGTGCGCACCAAGGCTGAATTTGGAGCGCCAAGCTGGCCTTAGAAGAAGGGTTCGCAAAAGTCTGGCCAAGCTGGTCAGAAAGGCATTTTGCAGAAGGATCCTATGCAGATGCAGCAAACTTTGAAGTGCAAGGCGGGATCTCCTATGGCTCGTCGTGCTTACGACAAGTCTCTCCTTAGTCCTGAGCAAAAGGAGAAGGCCAAGAAAGACGGATTATGTTTTTTCTGTCTTGGCAAGCATCTTTTCAAAGATTGTCCTCGACGTACGGGCAAGAAGCTCCATGTTATGCAACATCAAGATGAGGGCAAGGATGAGGAAATTTTGGATGACTTGTTGGTAAGTGATGATGAGGACGCTCGTCGTGTCATGACAATTTCAGTGCGGAAGCTTGTTCCAGAGGCACCAGTTTGTTATTTGTCCACCAAGGCGCGTGAAGCTTATCAATTTCCAAAAAGTGCACTGATACGCATGAGGGAGAAGCTGGAAGGTCATAACGTGCTCGTCTTGTTTGACACCGGTTCCTCGCATAATATTATCAATTCTCACGTGGTGATGAAGTTTCGCTTAGTTACTATTCCATTTGATTACCGGTATACTGTTGAGATGCCAGATGGTAAGCGAATAGAGGTTTGGGATGAAAGAATCTCTCGGGCGTCTTTGTCTATTCAAACGTATACTGAGAAGTTAGATTTTGAAATTACTAAACAAGCTAAGTTTGATATTGTACTTGGTAAGCGGTGGCATGCAAGTAAGCAGCCCGCTATAGATATTAAGTCACATGTGTATAAGTTTGGGCATGAGGGTATGTCTCATTTCTTAAAGGGGGAGAGACCATATGTTGAGGGTCCTCTTGTTACTTGTATGCAAATAAAGAGAATGGAGAATCAGTATTTGTGGTTGTATTATGTGAATGTTGATTCTAGTTTTGATTCTTATGTTGATAATAATCAGATAAGCACACTCACTAATAAACCACAAGAAGCTTCATTTACTTTTGCATCCCCTAGTGCACATGCATTTTCATTACAGCCTAGATGTGACCCAGCAAGTGAGCTGGAGAAGTCCATCCGCACTCAGTTTAAACACGTGCTAATTAGTAGTATGCCAGAGGGATTGCCGCCTAGTCGGAACGTTGATCATTGTATTGAGCTCGTTCCAGGGGCAAGTCTGGTATGTAGGCCTCCTTATAGGATGAGCCTATAAGAGGAAGAGGAAGTCAAAAAGATGTTGGAGGAGTATCTCAAGCTGGGGTACATCCGTCCAAGTTATTCACCTTTCGCCTCTCCTATTTGTTAAAAATTCACAATTCTAGCTTGACTAGTTTTGGTCATATGACTTGTATATAGTTAGATGGTCATGATGTGGCTTGTCACACATGCCAAATAGCATAGGATTCCATTCATAAGGATGTTCTCAAGTAGACCTAAGTGTTAGAACCTTTGGAATGAGTCCAAATTCTGCTTAGATACAAGAGAGAAAAAATAGGAGCTATTTTTGGTAATTTTTGCATTGTTGAGGGATCTCCAAGATTCCAACCCTAACTTGGTAGGGATGAAAGATCCACCAAAATTAGCATTAGGGATAGGTTTAGGGCTACTCATACCTGCCCAAAACCGTGATGGATCATGTATATATAGGTGATGATATCTCACCAAAATCAATCAAGCAATTTCATGATTTTTCTCTCATAATGGTGCAATTGCTCTCTATGTTCATAATTGTTTGAGTACTTGTGATTACTAATGATTATAGGATTGAATGTAGGTCTGGTGTACAGTACTCAGACTGTGGGAGGCCGTACTTTCACACGTGTGAAGCCTTCTTCAAGGATTTGGGCCATTTAGTGAGGTTCAAGCATAGATTTTTGATGGATTTTGATGGTTCAACTTGTGCTAATCTTATGAAATCATAATCTATTGTTTCCCTCATCATTTCAAGTGTTTTAGGATTCTTATTTGCTGTAATTTTCACATTTTACTTGTCAAGAAAAAGGATGGTAGCTTCCGGATGTGTGTAGATTACAGGGGTCTAATAAGATCACTGTAAAGCACAAGTATCCAATGATGAAGACGTCCAGAAGACGGCCTTCCGATTATGAGTTTTTGGTTATGCCATTTGGGTTTACCAACGTCCCAGCCATGTTCATGATGCTCATGAACGATGTCTTGCGAGACTATATGGGCAAGTTTGTCGTCAATTTTATTGACAATATATTGGTTTTTAGTAAAGCGGTCGAGGAGCATGAGGTTCATCTCAAGACCGTATTTGGCAAGTTACAAGCTTTTGTCTTGTATGCCAATGCTCAGAAGACAGAGTTGTGTAAGACTCGTGTTGTTAGCAAACTGAAGAAATGTTTGCACGATGGCGATAGCCTGGTGGAAGGTCTAGCGTCTCTAGAGGAGAAAGACACCACAAGTTATGGGCCAGAAAGAATCCAAGATCGAAGGGAGCGACATTGCAGAATCGTCTCCTTCAAGAGTATCTAGTAACCTGGAAAGGGTGTCCGTTGTCAGATGCTACTTGGGAGAGACGACAGGCGTTGCAGAATTCTTACCCGGAGTTTTTCATTGAGGACCGATGACTTGCCAGAGGAGAGAAGGATTGTTAGAGCCCAGTTATGGCTCTATCATGATCTCGGCATGGCCGGTTACCAAAGGGCCTGAGGCCTAGTATTGGCAAGGGTCGGTGACCGACGAGGACATCTGTCCCAGGTAGGGACCGGTTCGTCACGAGCAGTGATCCAGTGTGGCCGCCTGACAAGCTGTCAGAGATGTGGTGTGTCTTGACCGTCGGGACCCTAGCCGACAAGTAGTCGGGGTGACCAAGCGGGTCACAGGTCTTTGGTGGGGCACGGGGGTGGTACCCTATGAGTCACTCAATATTCACAGGTCACAGGGGCCAGGCATGCCAAGTGGACTGATCACCCACCGGTGGATGCCATGTGCCAGTGACAGGAATAGCAGGTAGAAGGACTCAAGGAGGGGGTGCCTATGGTTGGGAGGTTCATTCTACACACCGGCCTTCTAGGATTCACGAGCTTGGAGAGATTTGCTAGTGACATTCTTGGTGTTACGGATTGCTTGGAACATTGGTATATCTCTATCAACTCTCTTACCTATTACTACATGGCATGCTTGGTTGACGTGGATATCTTGGGATCTTTACCTTTATTTGATATAGCGGAAGCATGGTGGTCCAATGATACCTCATTTGGTATGATTTCCTTGGGCTATATCTTTTGAGTCCTTTTCTACCACTACTTCTAGTTATTCAAGCCCCCTTTGAATAGCTTAGGTTGTCGTTGTTTCCATCTCTAAGGCTACTCAACATGCTTGATCAGTACGTCTAGTTTGGGCTCAAATGTTTTCTACTCATCCTTGGCCTATATGAGTGCCTTGGAGGTATTCTTACATATGATGGCATTATTGGTCCATTTGGCTGAGGTGGTCTATTGATGTTGGCATTTGTGGATTCTACCTTTATATATGATAGTTGTTTTTGTTGCACTATCTACTACTATCGGAGGAGATCCATTGTAGCAACTTTTTATTCTAGCCAAGTTCCTTTTTGTAACACTTTTTAGGCTCCTTAGTATCCTTTGGTCTTGAGAGGTCTACTTACATGTTGATAACATATACAAAGATGTCCTATTTGGTTCATGCCTAGCAGATTTCATGTTGGATATCGGTTCCTTTGGTCTTGTATGATTTCTTGAGTGCTCCTCAGGTGGAAGGCTTGGTCTATCCAGTTGCTTTCAGGTATGCCTACTAGCATAATGCTATCGATTCCTACAATCCAATGGCATTCTGGAACTATCGGATCGGCATAGGACTTCATTATTTGCAAATTTCACAATTACGCATTTATTACTTGCTTTGGGTTGGAAAGATTGTAGTATTTCCTTTTATCCATCAATGTTAGGGCATCAAACTTCCTTTCCATTGTGCTTCTAGATGGCTTTATGTGGTACTATTGCTGCCTTGATCAAAGGGCTTTCTTGTTTGGACTACCTTATCGTCCAATCTTCACCTTGCTCTAATTACTTTCTTGTGGCTTGTGTCGCAATGTGACATTTTCTACTCCATATAGTGCTCATTTCAAACAGGTCTCTTATTCTTTTCCTGATTTTCCTTTAGGTTGGCTATTTTATGGCTATGAGCTTTATTTCCATATTCTTGCTACGACTTCCATTTTTCCCTCTCTTGTTTTATGGCTATGAGCTTTATTTCCATATTCTTTTGTTGAGTGTCATGCTTGGCATGCCGGTTGCCTTTCTTATCCTTGTTATGTCAATGGGTACTAGGGAAAAGATGAGATCATGGGTTCAATACCCCATTCCCTCCATTGGCATAAAGCAAAAAGGCATGATGTTGTTTTATACATACCCACATTAAGGGGAATGTAGTTTTCATGTGGGAGTGTCACAAACATCTTGTCCATATTAGTAACCTTTGTTATGGAAATCCTATCCATGTGGATGCTTGTTTTATGCACATGTTGGCCATGTGGCCTAAAGGCCCTCATTATTCATTCATTTATTTTATGTTGGCCCCGACTATTACTAGTTGATTAACTGAGCAAGTGACCTGGAAAAGGGTGTACTTTTCTCTCTCCACATTTCAAATGTGAAACCTTATCACCTCAAGTCCTAGAGGCTTCCATTTTAGGGCATTCGTTACTCATTGCTATTGCTTGTAGCACTTTAGTCATCGATTATATGTGATGTTGTTTGCCATTCTTCACAAAATTGTTTCAATGGGTAGATAAGACCATGTTATAGCCCCATGTCCAAATATCCTAGAAGCACCAAGTCACCAACATTGCTTATGCTTAGAAAAAGTGTGCATTGGAAGTCCATTTTGACCACCAAAAGGCCTCCTAGGATACTTCACACCATCTCTTGTTGATAGACATCTGCATTAATGGTCTTTATAGCTAGCTTAGAATGTCCCTGTTGATATATGCATTAATGGTCCTTATAGCTAGCTTAGAGTGGTATGTCTACATTCCTATGGTACAACGGGACCAACAGGTTGACTTGGTGTACAAGTCATCTTAACAAAGGTACATATTTACATCAAAGTTGTTCCTATTGCTACTTGTCATGCACTTGCAAATCTTATTGCTTGCTATCGGGGATTCTTTGTCTATCCAACTAGCTAGGGATGCATTAGCTTGCAATTCATGTTGATGGAATGTGACAATATTGGTCCTCAAAAACGATGTTCATATTGATGCCTTTAAAATTTTAAATGGCATTTTTAGGGTATACAACTGGCATCTCTAACTGCTTGTAGCAGCATCTTCAGCACAACTCATTTTTTATGCATCTCCTGGACTATCCACATGGCTTGCAAAGTTCACAACATTCTTCAACATTCATGCAACTGAAATGGTACATACTTGCATGCAGCAGCTTTCTTATCAAATGCAATGACCACAATGATCCGCGAGGTGCTTTTCTTTGGCATTCTTGGTCTATTCATATAGCCTCGAAACATTGGCAATGATTTTGTTATTAGGGGAGATTTATGGACTTGCATAACAATAGGCCTTTATTGAAATTAATAGGCCTAGGACCCAATCATTTAATTTGAACAACAAATGTCTTTTTCGACAAGCTATTTTTGGCACACTACTTCGTAGGGAACGGTTGTCTTATTTTGTGCTTCATTTCAAAGGAGGGACCCAGCCCTAATTTCAATACAGTAGAAACTATAGGTTGAGACATTTACTTTATAGCTTATGATTTGGGTTACTCTTGAGTTCTTGTAAGAGACTCCGATAAGTTCTTGTAGTACGAATCTTTCATATTAAATGCTCGTAAGTCATAACTAACACCTATAGCAATTCAAGCTCCAAAAACCTCCAATTCTCAAGGAAAGGTGTACCTGTCCTAAAAGAAGAGGACCTGAAACAGCTATCTCGCCTGTGACCACAATATGGAACAACAAAAACGGTAGAGACAAAACGGCATTGTAAAACATCAGCTCCGTTGAGGAGGTGCCATCTTCCACTCCGGACTTCTCTACCATTACAAGATATGCTGTCTGCAATACATTCAGTATTTAGTCCTCATTTTAACTTTTTCCAATTTCCAACTTCTTAAAAATGGCGAAATGTAACTTGCAGGCCTAGGCAACAAGGGATATGAACAAAGAGATAAAAGAGGGTTTTTTCACAAAACCTGACAGAAGACAGAGATAAGAGCCATAGAGTACCCAAGCAAATCAAATGAAAAATCTCCAATCGCTGCTATGATGACACCAACACCTGTTGTCAGGACTGACAATGACACCTGTTCTTCAAATTTAAATGTCAGTTCCATGTCAACTGCATGCTTGAATAATTAGCAAATCAGCAGCTTGCTGGATGTGGTCACTCTAACTCTGGCTCATTTTCTGTGTCATTATGTAGTACCATGGTGAAGTATGTATGAAGTAAACATCTTAGACACAATGCTGACTCCTGAGGGAAAAAATTGAGTTACCTGGACTGGTGGGCGTGCCTTGCCACTAAAAAAGCCTGTAACAAGAACTGCTAGTGGTGTCAACCTTTTTAGGGCAATGTACATAGGAATATTCACTCCCTTCAAACTTGCCAGAGCAAATGCCACATTTGCATTGTAGAAAAGAGACAAAGGAAGCAGTTTCTTAGCAATCTTGGTATCAAATTTTGTAGCTTTGCAAAACCCCAAGTTGCCTCCAACGTGCAGCAGAAGAGCTGTTGCGAGTTGCTGCTATGCAAAACATAGAAACACATAATCACCAAGGACTGAGAACATTGCTCACTTAAAAGTGAAAAAGAGTTGAGGGTCAGAATTGGGAGCTTTTACCTGAAGAGTAAGAAGAGTCACGGAGTAAGAGTACTGCATAAGCACAGACTTGTTGATAAAGACCATTGCAAGAGATGCAAGCCCATAAGAGAAAGCCGCCAGAAAACTGGCAAACATCCGCAATAACACTTCTCTGAGACCATATCTTTCCCAAGCGTCAGAAAAAACTACCCTCTAGTTTTGTGCATGGCATATATAACTTGAGCTTAGATGCATAGCTATGATCTGATAGGTCGCTAGTACCGGCATATTAGCGTGAGTTCACAGGCCTTGAGTTTGCATGAGTCTGAATGCTCCACCGATTGTGATAAAAGAACCCGGATGTCCTTAAGAATTAAATAAATAAATTATATCCGACAGGACAGTACATTGTGATCAATATAGTGGTGCATACTACACACATCCGTATTCAGAATTGTATGTAGATCTGCACGTATTTCGTTCTGTTTGGGTTTCTGAGTTGGGTAGTTAAACAACAGTCAGAGAGCTGAGAATTCGCAAAGATCCATAATGAGACACCAACTTTGAAAACCCTGGTGAACTTCTACACATAATGCAACGTGACGTGGGGGGGTGGTTGAAAACTGACAACAAGCAATAAACCTACCTTAGCATTGGACTTGGGTCTTTCTGAACAATAATGGCAGCAGCTCCCTTTTCACAATCGGCATCTGAACTCTCCCATGTTCTTCCTGTGTTTGTATCCTCACCTGTTCCCAAGTATCCAGACCCTGCTGAGATATTCTCAGCTGAATACATTGGAAAGGCTGAACTACACAAAAGGAAACTTATCAATTCGATTGAAGACTTTGATTTCCTCTCGTCAACTCTAACACTAATCTTGGGATGAATTGTGGAAGAGCAGCTATACTATGTCAATGAATCAAATTCTGTAATTAAAGAAGGGAGCGAGCGGTCTATGCCCTCTCAATAATGATGGGCAATTATTGCATTGGCGAAGAACAATGAGATGATAGAAGGAGGATCGGAATCTGGCGGTCAAATATTTTCATCACTGTTTGTTTGTTTGTATCAAACAGTCAACTGGCTCCCAATATATTGCCACATTAAAACACCTCACAAAAATGGGAATTTATGATATTGTGTAAGGACATCAAAGCAATGATTGAATCATGCATATCCCAAAAAAGATGTCCTTTCATTCAGTCATTCTTTTGGATTATCTGAGATTCTGATTCGGAGTGTGTACATTCAAGGCCTAAAGTACCCTCTAGAACAAGTAAGAAAGAAATAAAAGTGAGGTAAGCCCCTCTCAATATCATTTTTAAAAAATGGGAACATATTTTGGCAATGGTAAGTAAAATGTTTTAGGTATGCTCCTCTCTTTCTTCCTCATACCGGCATACTTACAAGTATACGGCATGTATCACATGTAGGTATCATGTACTTGTAGATACAGTTAAAATTTTGATAAGATCTAGTGTAATATGCAAAACACATTAATCAATCACCATAGCCACACCTCACAAGCTCTTAAAAATGGCACAACAAAAATTTCTTATATTACCAAAGAAACTGTACATATAAAGCATTCACAAACTTCTTAAAATGATAGGTGTGCTAAGATTGGCCAAACTAACATCGGGCCCAATACGGCCAAATTCGACCGACAAACTCGAGACATGCCCCCGAGTATAGCCAGTACTGTAAATAACTCTGTACAAGCCAATTTCTTCTATGTGTGGCTACTCGGCTAATTTAAGTAGCCGGCTACGGGATTAGTGCCCGATCTATATATCCATAACGGGTCACATCCCAATCATTAGCAAATATAGCCGCATCTAATTAATTGTACAATAGTTACAATATCACATTTGAAGCTTATACAACTGAATCAAATTGAACATGATTTTTAACCCTCTCCCTTAAGCTCAAATGTGATAGGGGTAAAGAAATACAAATTGTAACAACATATGGAGTATCCAAAGATGTTATGCATGTCCTACTCCTTTTGACTCACACTCAAGCACACCAACAAACCACCAGGTTTGACTCACAAAGTATCATGTGCACACGATGTTCACACAGAGAGTCGTGAACAGAGAGTCTACCACACTCTCGACCAACTGACTTGTCTCCATCCAACTTGCACACAAGACACAAGTGGACCACATGAGCGACATGGCTCAAACTAAGGAAATCTCACTCCCACTATGAGACTTACATCCTCCATCTAGCTAGGTTGACATCCTATCAGACACTTACAATCACAGACCTGTAAAGCTGACATAAATGAGCGACTGACGCTCAACCTGAGGAAATCTTACTGCCACCATAAGATTGTACCCTCACTAGATAGACAACTAGTAGACATAACGACAGGTCACTGAGACTTTGTTTCTGACGTAGCAAATGCATAAACACATACAACTCAAATCTAGACTCCCATGACAAGGTAATATACAAGCCCACACACACTCATGCAAACCAACACGAATTATAAAGTGTCAAATAAATGACCAAGGCCTGCCCATAAGTGGTATCATGTCATACCAACACTTGTCACCTATAGATCCACTACTATACCATTGGTCACCAAATCAGGTCCTCAACCATGGCCTGCACCTATAACCAAGATGCCCTCACGTCTAAGCATATCAAATAGATGTCGCCATACATCATCCAAGATCAACCATCGATTTAATGAGCGCTCCAAGTCCATGTGAACCTAATTTACCAAGTTAAAATTACATTAGGATCTAGTGCAGTATGCAGATCACATCAATCAATCACCATAGCCACTCCTCACAAGCTCTCAAAGATGGGACAACAAAAGTTATAGATTACAAAGAGAAAACTGTACATATAGTAAAAGCGCCAACATGCATGGGCTTGACAAGTGTCAACACACTGAAATAGGCACTTGTCTAACTAATAGGCCCAACATGGACTAAAATACTGACAAACCCAGGACATGCCCCTGAGTATAGCATAAACCATAAAAAATATATTGTATAGGCTAATTTTTCCTACATGTGGCTACTCGGCTAACCCAAGTAGCCGGCTACGGGACCAGTCCGACTGATATGACGATAGTGGGTCACGTCACGATCACTACTGAAAATAGTAAACTTACCAGTTGTACATTTATTACAGTATCACATTTGAAGCTTATAATAATGAAATTGATTTCTAACTGGTTCATGTACCCTCCTCTACGGTTTTTCCATGATTTATTGTTGCATACTTTGTATCATTTCTTGAAACTGGAATTGTTTTCAAGACACTTTTGTGCGCTTGCGCATAAAAGTGCACATAAAATCCTTGGTCACTTGACGAGACATAACATGCCATCAAATGATTGAAATTTAAATCTTTCAACTGTATGTGGAACTAGACTTGATTCCTGATTTAATTCTTTCTCTCTTAATTGATGGCAATTTACTCCCCAAAGATTTCAATTTTCAACACTTTTCAACACTTCACATGGGTAACTTTAGGTGCACATATATATCTCCGAATATAATTTCTTTTATAGATATGTTTCTATGGTCAAAAATGATTTTGAAAGTACGTAGCCAAAGAAAAGGTTGTAAAAAACACCTCCAAGAAAGCTGCAATTCAATAATTTTCAACACTTTTCAGCACTTAACATGGGTAACTTCAGATGTACATATCTATCTCTACACAACTCCAAATTGAAAAAAAATTGACAAACATGTTTCTATAGTCATATAGTAGTTTTCAAAGTAGACAACCCAAAAAAATATTATTTAAATCATGGTGTTATACACTCAAATATGATACTTCCAAGCCTTGGTGATTTTTATCAGCACTTAAATGGGTAACTTTGGATGCACGTATTATGAGAAATTTCAACTAGTTTTGCTATTTTGATCATATTTGTATATTTGGCAATTGAGGTCAATTTTCATATTAGACTTAGAGTTTGAATATTAGTCTAAAAGCATTTACATAAATACTTTTTGATAGTGTGGAATGGTGTAGTACAAGAGTTTTAGAAGATTCAATTTGAATGTGGAGACATTTGAATCTAGTCTGCATTAATGCTAGGATTTTTGTTATGGAGGGAAACCAAACTCATTAATGAGTCATGGATTTGTTATATACAGCTGTACACTCGTGGGAAATGCTTATACATGAGTTCTCTTGGGTTCATCTATCCATTGGTGCACTATATTTGTAATATCTTGCAATCTTGTATATAGAATATTTATTTTATGCTATTTTCAGATCCACACGTGTAAAATACAGTAGCTTGCTGTTTCTATACGGAATACAACTTCATCATATCTTATGTTTGATGTTTGATCAGATTCTTATTGAGTTTGCATCTCTTTCATTGAGTAGATGTTGATTTTTTCACATTGGCAAGATTGGTAGAGTTGATCTATTTCTAACCAAAGATCAATTTATGGAATTGGATCTTAAATGATTTGAATTTCTTCACATGGTATCAGAGCTTGTGTTGCAGATTTTAAAAGGATCAAGCACATCTATCAAGGATTTGGAGAAGATACCAATGCTAGAGCATGCTAGATTGAATTCTACTCAAAAATCGAGTTTCTTGCATATGTATATTGGATCTTTTGTAGATCAAAACTCATTTTAGGTCGTTGAACTTGAGGAATTCCGACTTCACACCACACTTATTGAAAATAGCCAATTTTGGATGCATTAGGAAGGTCTCACTTGAGGCTACAAGATTTCATATCAAATTATTGACAATTGCATGTAGAATTTAGAATAATCATTTTTTTGTGATTTTGTCAAAACCCTAATTTTGACTGGATCTCTATTTTGTGAGATTACTGAACTTCATTAGAGTGTGTTTCAATCTTAGGAAGTGGTAAGAGTCATTAGATTGAGGATAGATCATAGGTTGATCAAGATCTCTACATTCTATGTGTTGATTTGCTAGATATAAGTGCTAGAAGATAATTGAGAGGTTCCATATCTTTGTGATTTCTTTTTGAAAATATTTGTTGTATATCAAAAGAGTGCTTTGTGCATTGGAACGGGTTGAAAGAGAAGGATCAAGTCATTGCAACGTGGCTACATCAAGTGGATACATGTTGGAAGACAATGATAGGCTTATCTCAAGCAACTATTCATTGTGGAAAGTGAGGATGGAATCACTTCTTGAGATGAATGATGTTTTGGATATTGTTGTAGGTTTGGAGGAGAGGCCATCAACACAACAAGAACAATTGAGGTATGACAAGAGAGTTAAAAGAGCTCTACACATGATAAAGATGAATGTTACCAATGAACTTCTCAAAGAAGTTGGTAAGTGTACTTCATCAAGTGAGGCTTGGGAAGCTTTGAAAAAGCTTTATGAATCCAATTCTACTTCTAGAGTGTTGACTCTTAGAAGACAAATCTTTCAAAGTTTTCAAAATAATGAAGAGAGTCCAAAGATTTTTGTTTTGAGAGTGAAGGCTTTGAATAATGAGTTATCTTACATTGAGGAGAGCATTAAGGAAGGAGAGCTTGTTCAAGCTATTCTTAATGGTTTGTTGGATGCTCATGTTAACATTGTACAAAGTCTAGCCATTCAAAGAACTTTTCCAAGTTTGATGGATCTTCAAGAGATCTTGATCAATGAAGAATATAGGCTTCAAACAAGAGGAGGATCTTCATAAATCAAGGAGAAGCTTCTTCAAATGGCAAAAAGAAAGATAGGTCAAACCTAAAATGCTTCTATTGTGGCATCAAAGGACACTTTGCAAGTGAGTGCTACAAGAAGAAGAGAGATCAAGGAGACAAGAAAGGTAATCTTACTCATGATGAAGATGGTTTGGATGTTCAAAACTTAAATGATGATGCTTTTGTGATGTCTTCATGTATGCTTGCTAATGGTGGAGATATAGATCTATGGTGGATTGATAGTGGTGCAAGCTCACACATGACTTTTCACAAGGAGTCTTTCACTTCTTTGTACATTCGGATATTCATGGAAAATAATTACAATTAGCAATAGTGGAGCTAAGATGTATGTAACTTTCATTGATAATTTTAGTAGATTTTGTTGGATCTATCTACTAAAGAGCAAAGATGAAGTGTATGATGCTTTTGTGAAGTTCAAGAATGCAAGGGATAACCAATTTTCCACAAGGATAAAGGGCTTGAGGAGTGACAATGGTGGAGAGTACATATCTACCAAGTTTAAGACTTTTTGTGATAAGCATGGGATCAAGAGGGAGGACACAACTCCAAGGACACCACAACAAAATGGAGTGGCCGAGAGGAAGAATAGGACTTTATGTGAAAGTGCCAAAGCCATGAGGTTAGGTGCTAATTTTCCAAAACCATTTTGGGATCAAGTTCCAACACCCCCCCTTAATCTTGATCCGTGAATGCCTTGATCTTCAAACTGAGCAATGCACAAAATTTGTTGTGTGCATTAACACTTAATGCTTTCGTGAATATATTTGCAACCATGTCTAGTGTTCTACAGTACGTAAAGTTGAGAACTTTGCTCCTGATGTAGTGATATCTGATTTCAATGTGCTTACTCCTAGCCATGTGGGAGCTAGTGACTTGGACTTTCTCAACTTAAGTTATGTTTCTTAATAAAGAGGCCTCCTATTATCATGTAAGAGGTGGAACCCAAATCTTCTAGGGTTGGCCGATAAACAATAGCACTCTTATTATCACAGAATAAAATTGTAGGTTTGTATTGATACAGATTAATGTCTTATAGTAAATTTCTCAACCAAAACTCTTCCTTAATAGATTGAAAAGCAGCAATGTATTCTGCTTCTGTAGAAGAAAGTGCGATAGAGGTTTGCTTACGACTGTTCCATGAGATAGGACCAATGTTGAAGAAGAATGTAAATCTAGATGTGGACTTACGATTGTCTACATCTCCTCTCTAGTTTGCATCAGAATATCCACTGAGCTGATGAAGATTGTCGTTGCTGACATCTCCATAGCAGATGCATTGGTCCATGGTAGCTCGAATATATTTCATGACTCTTATGAGAGCCTTCCAATGGGTAATGCCAAGAATAGCCATATATTGGCTGAGTGAGCTTACTGCAAAAGAGATATTTGGTCTTGTACAGACCATTGCGTACATGAGAGATCCAAGTATCGATCGATAAGGATACTCTCTCATCTGCTCCTCTTCCTGCTTGGTCTTGAGACATTGGTCCTTTGACAAATGCAGGCTTGGATCCATCGGTGAGTGAGCTAATTTGCAATTCGTTAGATTGTATCTGTTAAGAACATTGTGAAGATACCTTTGTTGAGTGAGATTTTCAGATTAGGACTTTGTTGGAGATAAAATAGATAGGAAATCCATTGGTGCTCATTGTATTTTCATAAGTGATGGAGCTATATCATGGATGTCAAAGAAACAAGCCACTATCTCGTTGTCATCTAGTGAGATCGAGTACAAAGCACTTACTCTTGTGAATAGAAACATTCTCTCTCTCTCTCTCTCTCTCTCTCTCTCTCTCTCTCTCTCTCTCTCTCTCTCTCTCTCTCTCTCTCTCTCTTATCTCACTTCATGCTTATACATGAGTTCTCATGGATTCATCTATCCATTGGTACACTATATTTGTGATATCTTGCAATCTTGTGTGTAGAATGCTTATTTTATGCTATTTTCAAATCCACATGTGTGAAATACAGTAGCTTACTGTTTTTGTATAGACAACAACTTCATCATATCTTATGTTTGATGTTTGATCAGGTTCTTATTGAGTTTGCATCTCTTTTGTGGAGTAGATGTTGATTTTTCCACATTGGCAAGATTGGTAGAGTTGATCTATTTCAACCACAGATCAGGTTATGGGATTGGATCTTAAACGATCTGAATTTTTTCACATGTATCTATCTTTATAGACCTCAAAATTCAATTTTTTTTTATAGGCATGTTTCTATAATCATATAAGATTTTTAAGAGCAGACCGGCAAAAAATTGAATGTAAGATTCACAAGCAGATTTTGTTTTTGGATGCAAATTATGTTTCACAAAGGTCATGTGAAAAGAGCCCAACTATATCCATTACCCAATGGAAGGAGCCTGGCAGATGACACTTGTGGGAGCTTGGCATTCTGCGAGTAAATTTCTTGTGAGTTTGCGAGTTTCTTTCAACAGCCAACCGCCTTGGCATGCCAAGGCGGTCGGTTGCTAGGTATAAATTTTGTTTTTTTCAACTGACCGCCTTGGCACGCCGGTGTGCTAAGGTGGTTGGTTGTTAGGGCAAATTTTTTTTTGTTTTGTTTGCAGCCCACCACCATAGCACGCCGATGTGTAAGGTGGTAGGTTGCCAGAGCAAAAAACCACCATAGCACGCCCGCTTGCTATGGTGGTAGGTTGCCAAGGCAAAAAAAATTTGCCCTGACAGCCCACCACCTTAGCATGCCGGTGTGCTTATCTTACTAATAAACATTCAAGTAGTGGCATAAAAAAGATAGCTATCTTTTGATTAACTCATGGCAAGAAAGAAACTCGCAAACTCACAAAAAATTTACTCGCAGAATGTTAAAACCACAATTGCATAGTCAGCCTGCAAAGCATGTGATTCCTTATGGGGGAGAATGTTGCATAGTCACCCTGCAAAGCATGTGATTCCTTATGGGGGAGAATGCTAACTTCCGGCCAAGCTTGTGATTCCTTACCGGGCACAATGTGATTCTCCCAAGCTCCTTTTATAATTAGTATTTAGAACTCATTGGGTACTATTCTATAAAGCATAAGTTAACGAGTTATTATGAAAATAGCAACAGAATATCTGTATATAAGGAAAAGGCTGTGACAAAACACAAGCTGAACGTGCCAATGCCCTGCAAATGGTTAGCAAACTGTAAAGGAAAAAAAAATGGCAGTACAAGGCTGCCAAATTTGTGTTGGTGTCGGCCCTTGACTCTCTGGATTTGCACCAGAACCCAATGAGGGTAAACGCAAAGCTTTTACAGATGGGAAACATAACGTGTCACAACACCCATAAATTTTTTATAAACAAACTATCAAAACCCAGCAAGCATAAAATCAGCAGAGATAAGAGCTAGAAAACATCGTGTTGCCGCTTCAATTGTTACCTTTCGTCTGCCAGAAAGTATGTATTATAGGTTGTCTCACCAGTGACTGTTGGAAAGTTGAAATTATCCACTGTCGGAAACAAATGTTCTGCGTGCCCTGCTGATCTTGGCAAATGAGCCCTCACGCAAATTGCAATGTTGATCTGAAATCGCTGGAAAAAAAATGTGTATTTGCCTGTCAGCAAGCAACTATCGGATATGTGATCTTTTTGAGCCTGCTGGAATCTGTCTGCAATGCGCGTGCTGAAAATTGTGTAAAATGCGTCTGTTGGAATCTGTGCCTGCTAGTACTGAAATGGTCAACGACTGCCTAGAATGCTATAATGCTGGATTGCGCCTGAAATGGTATAATGATGGACTGTGCCTAGAATCCCTGTCAAAATATGTGCTCAGAGCCTCAGATTGGCTGTGGCAACGTGCGATGTGTGTTTTTGCTGGCTCAAAGTATGCCCACCTCCGTGATGCAAAGATAATGAGCCGATTTGTGGGAAAAAAGTGCAACTTTAAGGCTGAGATTTGCAGGCAAAGAAATGTCTCAACATTTTATTGCTTCAGCGACGGCGGCAGAAACAAGAAACATTATTTTTGCTGTGATGAATACGAGTCGTTACACATTCTTAAGAAAAGTATTGGGTAGAGAAATGGAGAATATAATGTTAATGCATAGCTTTGTCGCAAAATAGAGCACCATAAATGGAACACCATAAAATAGAGCATAGTTTTCATCTTTCTTCATCCCTATTTCACACACAAATGTGCATATTTAGTGGTTCTCTCGGCTTAAATTTTGACACCTTCTTAGCCCTTCACAACCTATTTTTCGTTCAGAGCCTATTTTTTTTTCATAGTTTACTTTAGCCTTTCGAGTTAAAAGTTTATTATTTCAGAAAACCTTGTAGCACCGTTTAAATTGAGTAAAATATTTAGTTATTAAAGTTGCTTTGAATTTTCACCTTTTCACCCAAATATTAGATAACCACCCTTCAAAACATAACTCTTCAAGTGAATCAAATATGATGGACCTATCTTGGACAAAAAATAATGTCAAAAAGTAGAGAGCATAACATTCATAATGATGCATAAAAAATAGGTCATGATCCTCATTCACACAAATAAGACAATGTAGGAAATTCTAGAGACCAATCTACTCTTTCAAAATCTTCACTAAAATGAGGTACATACAAACCAAATCAAAGGCTCCAATAGAGATTCCAATGCAAGAATAGGGTTTTTTGCTCTAAATTCCAACAATCCGAAAACCCATTGGACTACATTTACTAGTTTTAGCATTATCCACAATTTTATGATATAGAAAAATATGATTACCAAATGCAAGATAGGCTTGATCAACATTAACCACCTATTTTCACATGTGTGGCCACCATACTTTGACTTGGGATCAAACTATTTATTTTTTCCTTTGTTTTCTTCAAGTTGATATTTGCCAACATAGACTAGCTTTTCACACTCTCCCTCAAATTCAACTTGACAACTTTATGGTTTGGCTTCTCCTTGGTATCAAGCAATATTCTAAGTTTGAAAAACAGCTCTATGTTCAAAAACTTTGTAAAAGTATTAGCAACACAATATGAAGTAGACATCTGACAAAAATTGACCTCCTTTGCAAGCACCTTCTCTCAAATGAAGTGATACGCCACCTCAATATGCTTAGATCTAGCATGAAAAATAGGATTATTTGCCAAGTTAAGAATTGAAGTGATGTTACCATAAATAAGTGGAATGCACCCTTGGCATTTTGTGAGTAAATGTTTTTTGCAAGTTTTGTGAGTTTTTCTCTACCCATAATTCAACAAAAGATAACACGTGGCGTGGTACTATTTTTATGTCACTACATGATTTTCTATAAATAAGAATTGTGGATTGGTACATAGTTAAAAATCTTACTGGCCATATTAAATAGGTCCATCAAACTATGCTTTGTTATCCTTTAAATATAGTTTGATTTGTCTTGTGAAAATATGTTCATGAAGCTATAAAAGCTAGCATGTCAACTTGCTAGCCTACAAAAGAAATTCAAATTTTAATATTTTTTATAAAATAATTAGTTATTTTTTAGATATATATTTTGTGAGCTAGCACATTGACATGCTAGTTTTTATAGCTCCATGACAATATTTTCACTATACAAATAAACCTACATTTAGCAAAGACATTTAATTTGTCAATCAAAAGACACTTTTCCACCTTCTAAATACAGGTTTATTTTGATGAGGAGAAATGTTTGTGGAGTTGTAAAATCTAGCACACCAACATGTTAGCCTACAAAAAAAATTAAAAATAAATATTAAAATTTTTCATTTCTTTTAAGCTTAAGAAAAATCAAATAATAATATATATTTTTGGGAGCAAACTGGACTAGCACGGTGACATGCTAGCCGAATCAGCTCCAAATATAATTTTTTTTTTGTAAAAATGTTTTAAGAAAATTTCATTTTCTTGAAATAAAAAATATATAAGCTAGTTTTTTTTTCTATGATAAAAATGAACCTATATTTTTAAAAGATAACAAAGCATTTTGTGATGGACCTATTTATAGTTGATGAATAGTCAATTTTTTTAGCTATGTATCAAACCACAATTTTTGTTTATAAAAAATCATGTACTAGTATGAAAAGAACATGTGCTAGCATTTTGTTGGATCATGGGATGAAAAAACTCACAAAATTTTTATTTGTAGAATGTCAAAATCACGCCAAAGAGAAGGATATGGTCAAGTTTTGGGATTTTGATCTAAAATAAAATAATTTCTCTTTGGCATTTTTGAAATTACTTTATTTCAGCCCAAAATCGAGGTTTTTTATGAGTTAATCTCCAAATTATAGAAAAAAAAAATCTCACAACAAATCATGATAACAATTTTTTTTCGACTCCTAATTAAACGCTTCATGATCAAATATTGAAAGACTACACCCTATAATCTACAAACAAATGGATTAACAAAGTGTGCTAATGGAATTTTATGCAAGATATTGAATAAAACTCATGGGATTGGGATCAAAAGTTATCTATATTATGGGCATATCAAAATGTAGACAAAATCATGACAAAACGTATATCGTTTTACCTTATTTATGGAATGTATCCAATTCCACCGATTGAATTTGAGGTTTCAACCATTGTTGGCTGAGTATTGGTTTTTCTTTTTTTTTCGGTTCTCAATTTGATTACCAACCGGATTCTAGAGACCCTAACCGGTGGGTACGCTATTTTTCAAGAACTAGCTTCTATGTAAAATCGGCGATTATGATGCTCTTTTGTAGAAACTAGCCACAATTGAAAGCCATCAAGTCCCTTTAAGCCCTGGATTGAGGTTGAGAACCGGACTGCCTATGTAGGGTTATACCGCCCTATGTAGGGCGGTATAACCCTATAGAGAATCTAGGAAAATCAAAAGTATCTTACAAGGGAGTAACCAGTAAATGAACGATGAGAAGAATAAATGTGAAATAAAGTGTGCTTTTTTTTAAATTGTTCAATCGTGAAGTTTGATTTTTGTGCATAATTAAAATCTCGTTTCATTAAAGAGTTTTAGTTTTTTCATTTCAAGGCATATGAAGTTTTATTATAATAAGAACTTTCTACTGAATAGAGTCAAGTTAACAACTATAGACCTTTTACCATACTAAACCTCATATAAAACCATTGTAAATTTTCATACCCTTCCTCCGTAGAATTATCTCTCTTGATCAGTTTAGCAAAGAACTAGAATGCAAAAATGATGGAATGGCCTTGGCAGGGGGGCGAGTTTCTTCTTATATAGAGAGTGGAGAAGCATTCCAAAGTGAGTGAGGTGTCAAGTACAAGTGTATTAGGTGTGGGAAAGACTCCAAATGAACTAAAGATGAAGTGGAGTGGATGGGTGAGGTGTATAAGTTTGTGAGAATTGTGAAGATGACTGGGAAAGTGAAGTAAGAGTGTAGTAGGGCGCCTAATTCTAGGTGTATACTAGCCTTGAAGCCATGTGGCAAGGTAGGTGAAATTAGCTGGCTCAAGGTTTGGACTTGGCCTCTTTTTCATATGGATTTTCATTGTCACAACTTGGGAATTAACCCCAAGGCAATCTTAATAGAGAAAATGCCAAGACTGATGGCCAGAGGTATGACTTTGGTCACAGCGTTAGGTACTAGAGCACTTCCGTGCTATGCTAGCACCATGGTGAAAAAGGTCAATAGGGTGATCAGTCCCTTGGCCTAGTCTTGATCTTTATAGGCTCCTCTGAGCCTTCATTATAGACTTAGAAACAAGCCTTCTTTATAGACTTGTCAAAAAGCCTTCTTTGGTACCAGTCTTAAGCTTAGAAAGCTTCTTGCGTGAGTACCTGCACATATCTTCAAAGAAAGGTCAGTTTTCATACCATCAGACATGGCTCATAAAAGGTTCTTAGTTCTATAGATAGTAATACTTGCACACTCAAGTCATTAGAGCAATAAGTTCATACCATAAAAAGAATATTGGTCAGTGGTAGTTTCATGCATCAAAGTCTATGTGGATATGGAAGATGGAAAAGGCCTTTATTTCTTTGGTACTAAGCCAATCTCATTTACACCCCTCCGACGCATAAAGGGACATTTTTTTAATTAGTATTTTAAATCTCTAGATATTCTTGGAAGAAGTTTTCTTCCATCCATGTTGCATCCGTAGTCGGATAATTCCTAAATTTGAGGAGGTATAGCATTGGTGTTAGTCCCTTTCTTCCAGCTCTGGTCTTGTGCATGAAAATCCGATCAGGTTTAAGGATTTCTTCAGTTCCTTGAACTTCATGAAGTTCATCCAAACTTTCTTCGGGTATAGGACCACTGAATTTCTTTAAGAGACTTACATGGAATTTATTATGGATTTTCCAAGTAGGAGGTAATTCAAGCCTGCAAGTAACTTCATTGATTACTTTCTTGAATTTGAATGGTCCATATTATTTTTGGACTAGCTTCGATACAACTTCATATTGCCCATCTTTTTTTTGAGTCTTTTTTTCTCAAACTTTAGGAGAACTAAGTCTCCTTCTTCATACTTGATTGCCCTCCGACGCAAATTTGCGTTCTTTTGCTGCTTCTATTGTGCTTTAACAATGGATTGCTGAACTTTTGAACAAGTATCTTGATAATCCTGCACAAACTCATCTGAAGCAAAAATCTTTTCTTTAGTTTTCAACATAGGAGGTAAGATAGGCTTTCCATACATGATTTCAAAAGGTGCTTTACCTGTGGAAGAGTAAACTATGTTATTGTAAGCAAATTCTAGAATGGGAAGGTAATGTTCCCATTGACTTTTTTGGTCACTTACATAACTTTTGTAATTTCACTTTGTCCATCAGTCTGAGGATGGAAGGAGATTTGTTGTACAGAAGCATGATTCAAGTGACCAAGTCCATAATGCCAAAGTAAACTTTTATTTGCTTGAATGGAAGTACTGAGCACCTGACTAGAGGCAGAAAAGCAATGACTTAATCTATACAAGTATCCATGTCTCTTTCCGAGTGCTAGGATCTTGCCTGTCCTATCAACTACTTTGCATTGATCACATTTGAATTCTACTATTATGTCCTAGATATGTGATTTTGCTTACAGAGAGCAGATTTGTAGATAGATTGGGTACATATAGGACTTTATAAAGTAGCTTAGACTGATCATTTGCAAAGCTTAATCTTACAATACCTTCACCTTTAATAGCTTGTTTGCTATTATCGCCAAGGTGAACGTATTTGTTGGTACTGTAGGGTGTATAGGACTCGAAACAGCCAATGAGACTGGTCATATGCTGAGTGGCGCTAGAATCCAGGAACCAAGAACTGTCATTGAATGCTCCTTGATGGCTGGTCATGAAGGCATCATGATCCGCTTCTTGAATAGGCAGTGGAGCTTCTGTAGCTACATTGGCCACTTGATTTGACTGTCCCTTGCTGTTGTTCTTTGCTTGTAGTATCCGACAGTCTTGAATCTCGTGGTTGTTTCTCTTGCAGTATCTACAAAACAACTCTTTCTTAGTCTGTAGATTTGATTGTTCTTTGTGTTGTGTTGATTTCTGGTCTTGCTTTCATTGCTTCGGGCCTTTCTTCTTCTTCTGCTTAGTCTGGCTTTTGTTGGTGTACAAGGTGTGAGAATCAGCTGAGGAACTGGAGACTTCATTCCTCTGTGTGTCTTCTTGCAACAACATTGCAATGACTCTTGAAAGAGTCAGCTCTGGATGCATCGTGATGGTCATCACCCAACTATCGTATGAGCTTGGCAAGCTTGTAAGTAGTTGCATTACTACATCTTGATCATCTATGACAGATCTGACTGCGGCCATTTGCTTCAGCAGGTTCTTGAATTGGTTGATGTGATTATGCAGGGAATCACCATTTGTCATCTTGAGGGAGTAAAATTTCTTCTTGATATGTAGCTTTGAAGCTATATCTCACACTTCGTATAATGTGCTCAAAATGTCTCAGAATTCCTTGGATGTTTGAGCTTCGGACACATGGCCAATCTGAGTATCCAAAATGTTGAGGATGATCAACACAAATGCTTTGCCATCCTTCAACTTTCATCTAGAGATTGTTGTGTTGTCAACTTCGGGTATTCCCTCTGCACCTAACAACGTTATACAACTCCTTAGCCATTAGCACGGTTCTCATCTTAAATTTCCACAGATGGTAATTGGCTCCATCAAGCTTGTCCATGATAGGACTGAATTTTCCTTGGAAATCCATGTGGAAGATTAGTCTGGGTGATAGGAGTAAGTATCAGTGACTTAAGTATGAGAATCTAGTGTTAAATTACAGAACAAAAAAACAATTATCGTATCGGCTAGTAGGATCAGATTCAGTGGGAAGCTTATCAGGCTATAGAAATAGCTTCGACATAAAATTGCTTGAGAAATCAGATGGTTTCTGATATTAAAGGTCTAAGTAATCAGAGAATAGTAACCCCTCGCTCTGATACCATGTCGGAGAAAATTAAAATAAAATTGGTGGATGAATGAAACGTGAATGAGGAAGGATCTATCAGGATCAGTTTTCCATCTACCAATTCAATTTTCTCTCGGTGCATGCACTATGGTGACTTAGTAGGTGAACACAAGAACATAATGATTTTAAAGCTTTTAATACGCGGTGGTAGCGGAAGCGGTGAGCAGACAACTAGACAAATCAATTAGATGGCCAAATAAAAAATAGAATAGCATTGCAGTATTGACACAAATCTGAACGCAGAACCAGACAAAGCTGTAATTAGATTAAGTATAACATAATATACAAGTCAATAACGCAAGTGATCACAAAACAATAGTGGGTGAAACTGCGTACTCACAAAGCTAACTATAATCTGTAAAGGTTATGAACCTATTACTGACAATTTGTCTGAAAGAAGGAATCAATGCGTGAAAGCATCTACAATGTCTGTCTCACATGTTGCAAAATCAGGTTGCATTTTCTATTTGCTGATTTCGCTTATCTTGCTTCTCTGAATACCGAGATGATATTCACTATATACATAAATTTTACAGGTGTGCAGATGAAGAAGGTACAAAAGTGGTTGTGCCGTTTGTAGGAAATCGTGAGTGGCTGTTGTTGTTGTCAAATCTGATCGCACATTGCATAGCACGAGCGTGAAGAGGCTGCGACGTCGGGCTTAGCCAAAAATTAACATTGGTAAAAATGTGAAAATTGCGACACCCTTTGGCCTTCGGCCTTGTCCTTACCTAAAGGCAATCGTCGTCCTTTTAAATGCAAGTGTTGTATTTTTAAAGGCAAGTGTCGCCTGTCATAAATTGCGTGTAAAAATACAGTGTCGCATTTTTCACCTTATTTTGATTGTCATTAAATGCATGTAAAAATGCAGTGTTGCATTTTTTTGCATTTGTTGCCTATCATAAAATGCATGTAAATTTGTAGTGTCGCATGCGTATAAAAATGCAATGTCGTATTTTTCACATTTTTCGCCTGTTCAAGTTTACTTGTAAATATGCAGGCTGTGCAACTGTCTCATTTTTCGCATGTCATAAATTGTGAGTAAAAATGTAGACTGTTGCAACTGTCGTCTTTTTTGCTTGTCTTATTTTGCATGTAGATAGGTAGACTATGGGACAACACAAGTAAAAAATGCAACAGCATGAATGGAGGCAGATTAACATAGAATTTAGAAGAGTAAAGGAAATAAATCCAACACCACCTGGCACAATCATCAATTTGGGATGGCAATGCCGATGAGAAGACACTTGCCTCATCATCTTCCCCATCATCTTCGGCAATGTTGCCTTGTTCCTTCACTTTTTCCACCTTTATGTTCGCTTTCTTCTTGTAACATTCACGTGCCCAATGACCTGGTTTGTGGCAATAGTAACATTTGTCCTTCTTTTTCCTTTTCGCCTTCGACGACGACTCTCCCTCGTCCTCATCATCCTTGGACTTCTTTGGAATTCTTTTTCACCCTTTTTGTTTGCTTTTGGCGAGCAGTGCTTGATCATCCTGTGGGGTTTGCCTTGACTTCACCACCTCTAGACGTTGCTCCTCCTGCAACATGGCAAGTCTTCAAAAGTAGGCAATCTCTCCCTCGAAGCAATGCCGCTCACAAACATCTGTAGGCCTTCTGAGACACCTCTCATAGTGGTATGTACCAATTCAACATCCCTGATTGCTTCACCAATAGTTTCAAGTTGATCTCTCAGCTCCTTTATCATGGTAAAGAAAGATTCCATCGATTCGCCTTCTTCCATCCTGATTGTGTTCACTCTCGACTTTAAGAACATGGCTCGAGCTGGATTGCAAGTTTGAAATTGCATTCTAAAAGCCTCCTAAGCTCCCCTGGCTGTCGTGGCATCACTTATGTGGGTGATCACATGGTCTTTCACTAAAAGATTGATTAAGGACAATGCTCTCTGTGCCTTCTTGTCAAAGGCCCTCATGTCACTTGGAGTGGTGTTAGGCTGCACTTCAATGCCTGCAACAATGTCCCATAACTCCTTCTCCATCAAAATGCTCTTCATCTTAAATTTCCAGATGTTGTAATTAGAAGCCCCATCAAATTTGCTTGCATCGCCCAAAATTGCTTCATTGATGTTGGCCATTTCCGAAATGCTTGAAACTGCACCTGTAGGCTATAAAGTATATGTCGAGGCCAATCGTGATGTCAGAAATAAAAAATAATGACCTACAATTTTTGGCTTACCAAGCCACCCGCTGCTTTTCTGCCAAATTGGAAGCCAAAATCGACATCGTCCTCCGAAATGCTTCTCGTCACCAACTCCCAACTACTTGCAAAATAGAATGGTGAAATCACTTTGGCATGCTCAGAGCACTTTCTTCGTGGCAATCACTCTGTTTTGACGTGCCGTACTTGTAGTTACAATCAAGGTGCCCTTCGTTTGGAGGCTATAGCCCTTTGTTTGGCTCAAATAGGCTAAAGGATATGAAAATAGGGACTTTTTGAGTTTTTGAACTATTTCTTCAATGTGAAGAAACTTCACCCTTCAAAAACTTAGGAACCAACTTTTATTTCAACTTGAAGATTTTTAATGAAGTTGCAATGCACTTTGCACTTCAGATCCCTTTCTTTGAAGTTCATAATGGATTTAAGAAAATCCAATGGTTGTAGAGAATCCAATGGCCCACACTTAAGTTGATCTGTATCATTGATCTTACTTCACATCAATTTAACGGCCACGACACCGTTTGCACGTTCAAGTTGATCCTTGGAACCGCTATCCACATAAGCACACTATGTGGCGCCGGAAGTAAAGCTTGTAAAGGTAGCTTTACAACATCCACCCCACCTTTATAAAATCTGATGTCCTCATCAGATGTCAGATTAAAGTAAAGGTGTCTCCCAATTAAAATAACTATACATTTAAGCTACTTGGCACAGTACTCAATTTACTGGCCACTTTTTATTAAATTGAAGCTAGCACACCACAAGTCGGAGGCTCAGCTCTTTGTACTAAAAAATTGCATAACTTGAAAATATATCTTTGTCTGGGAAAAGCGTAGATTTGATATCACTTTCGTAAAACCCAAGAACCTTATTAACTGGTGATAGAGGCCTTTCTTTGAAATGTTCGCCCCTGTCGCTTCTGACTTTCGACTTTGGAACTCATTTTGAGCTCCTGATTTGTCCTTGATGCACTTTGTGTTGAGCTCCCTAAGCTCCAGATTTGATCAGTTCCACACAGGTATCAAGGCTTCCTGAGCCAAAGGATTTATCCTTTGATTGCCCACTTTATGGTCCACTTCGTGGCTTGTTGCTTCTGCACCTTGATTTCTCTCCTTGTCCCAGCCTGACCTTGATACATTTCCTTCTTGGCTCTTTAAGGTAGGCAAAGATTGAGTACTCTGCAATGCACCTCTCACTTAGCTTGAAGTAGCTCTTTGAATCAGCCCAAATGTAACCATTGACCTCGTGGAAAGCCAAAGTGTCGCACCAGTTTGATCCGCATCCGAACTATCTCTTCGCGTTTGTTTGAAGCACCATGTCCGTCGCGCAAAACTTGACTTTCACAATTCCATCACTGGTCAGTTGCCTCACAGTCAAAACAAGAAGTGTACATCGAGCTTGGCTTCAAGTAGCTCTCTTTGAATCAAACACATGCACCTAGAGTCTGCACTAGTCCGATCTCAACGTGAACTGTCCCTTAGCGTTCGTTCGAAATACCAAGTCTCTCATGCAAGACTCAACTTTCACAGTTCCTTCATTGATCAGCTGTCTTACACGTAACACAAGCCAGCGTACTCATATGTTTTCTCATCATTGCTGGTCCAGAGAAAGCCTATAACAAACTTTCCTTTCCACAACAAAAACTTGTCAACTTATTAGGTCCAAAGTTCGCCAGTTTCCTCGTGTGAGTATGGCTAGGTCACCTTGGATTTGCCCTCGTTTTGATCAACTTTCATTCAGAATTTGCCTTAAGAGAGAGGTGTGTGTGATAGTTCCCCTCCACTTATAAAATCAGCTGATCGGACTTAGAGTAGAGTTCTTCGGACAAAAAGCCTTTCCAACACTTTGCTTCCCATTTGCTAGGATTATGGCTCGATCCAACTTGTTGCCAATCTCTGAAGAGGATCCTAGTCTTTCCCCTTTGAGGAAAAACCCAACTGATACTGGATATCACCCATGCTCAGTGAGTTTTCAGTTCCGAAGGTGGCCGTTCCAAAATGAAGACCAACTGCTCCATAGAAGATCTCCCCTGAAATTGCCCTTTCCAACTTTTGACTTCCTACTTGCGTCTAGTGGGCGTTGTCGCAAATGAAACCAACCCAAGAAACAGGCTAGCCATCCATCCTTTGCAAACATTGAGTTGTTTCGTTGTCGTTCACGTGTGAGTACTTGAACTGCAAATCCGCCTCACAGATTCTGTAGTCCTCTTTGTTTGATGGTATCAGCCTTCAAAAGAAAGGTTCCTTCTCGAGCCATCAGCTCCTTGTATCACAAGCAATCATGCAAACCAGCCAAAGCACGAGTACTAAGACTCACCACGAATACATACAAGTAAGACACTTAGGCAGGTTTACTAACAAGTAACAAAGACAAGGTCCCCCTTTGAGATGGTCCTGCCAACGGACCTTTGCCTGGCCGCGCCCATACAAATCGATCACAGAATCAGCCCACATAAGACACCCCTCCAACTATCCGTGCTTTCACCATTAAGCAGCACATTGCCTCAGTCACGCCCCACCACTTTTTGGTCGATAGCCCTTATAGCTAAACGATCGGCAGCTATCCCGCACCGGCAGCTAACCACCCGTGCTTTACGTCCGAATTCGAGCAGCATCTCTGTATCAATGGTTAACCCGTACAGTTCGAATATGTCGCCCCACACCCCACAAGGCACAGACCGTGCTTACACCAACCTAATGGCAGCACACTGTCTCATCTGTCCTACGTGCAGACAGTGCCAGGCCTAAACCGCAAGAACTGACCGTGCTTACACCTCAAGGGCAGCACCTTGACTCATCAAGTCCCCCGTTCTGCCGACCACCCCGACCGTGGACGCACCCGTGCTTACACTATGGGTAGCACCTTGCACAACAGTTGTCTTGATGAACCTCAAACCGTGGCCATTTCTGTGAGATCCGCATAGCTGACCGGCCAGTCAGCTCTAATACCACATGTAGCGCAGGCATCCCAAAGGGAGCCGGGAACCACGACTTAGCTTCCCAGCCTTTAATTCTTGTCATCCAAACCCACTTGACATACAAGCAGCCAACTCGCCAACAACGATCAGACTTAACCAACTTGAAGTTCCAAAAACCAACATTGAGATCCAACCTGGCGCCATGCCATATCGGGGGTCCCGATGTGGGTGACTTCCCTCCAAGCAAGCCGCCCGACATACATCAAACTTAACCAACTCGAAGCTTCTTTACGAACGAGTAACATCCATTCCAAGCAAGTGGTCTGACTTACATCAGACTTAACCAACTGAAAGCTTCGTCACAAGCGCTGGAAGCCCACCTGGTGCCACGCCAGACTGGATAGCCATAAACAAGTAACTTCCACCCAAGCAAGCCATCCAACTCTGCCGACAGGTTAGAGCCCATTCCCCAAGAGCTTAACCCATTCATGTTCATGCAAGAAACACTCAGAACCACAAGCCGCGACAGATATGGAGACAACCAGTTCCTGGACCAAATGGTCCTGACAGCATACCGTTGGCGCCACGGACCGAATGGTCCCGACGGCATACCACTGGCGTCCCGGGATACGACCCTCAGCTATGTGCCAACTTAAAAATTTTGAAGCGGCCTTAAAATTGGCGCTTTTACCGAACGAGAGAGAGAGAGAGAGAGAGAGAGAGAGAGAGAGAGAGAGAGAGAGAGAGAGAGAGAGAGAGAGAGAGAGAGAGAGAGAGAGAGAGAGAGAGAGAGAGAGAGAGAGAGAGAGAGAGAGAGAGAGAATTCACGATCCAATCCACCTCTTAAATGTGTGCTAGAGAAAGAGAAATAAATCCAAAACACGTGAGAGAGAGAGAGAGAGAGAGAGAGAGAGAGAGAGAGAGAGAGAGAGAGAGAGAGAGAGAGAGAGAGAGAGAGAGAGAGAGAGAGAGAGAGAGAGAGAGAGAGAGAGAGAGAGAGAGAGAGAGAGAGAGAGAGAGAGAGATGAAGAATGCAAGTCCAAAACGCGAGAGAGATAGATGAGATAGAGAGAGAGATTGATTGATTAATTAGAAAACCCAAGAAAGAGAGAGAGATTGAGCACAGAGAGATTGATTGATTAGAAACCAAGAAAGAGAGAGAGAATGAAGTGGACGTTACAATCATTCATTATAAAGTGGCCAATAAAAATGGTCAATTAACTATAAAGTGGATATCTTGAAAACCCATTTAATATGGATTGTCACTTGGGTGTACAAGGGCCATGGACTGCCACTTGGAGGCTGGATAGTGGCCAGTAAGTGAGTGCATGCATGCATGCATGCATGAGGAGGAGGGCCATGCATGCTCCTACCCATGCATACATCCCCTCCCCATCATTTTTAGTGAAAAAACTGTGTATGCATGGGTGAGGGGAGGAGGATGCATGGGTGCACCCATACACATGCGCAAAAGTGTACATAAGTTTAAATATATATATATATATATATATGATCACAGACTCTAAGGAGTCAGCTATTGTAAGACCCGTTCTGGTCGTTTGATCTCTGACAGATAACTTATGATGACACTTACAACGACTTCTATTTGTTCAGATTTTGTGACACTGATGACATCTTCAATTGCTCATTTACATTTATAGCAGCTGGAAGATCTTGCATTATTCTAGCTTTACATTTACAAGATTGCTTAACAGCTAATTAACTACCTAATTAGACAGTTGTTATTGGAGCACGAAGATGTAGACAATCTGTACATGGAATACTGTGTATTTCTGCAGAGTGTCACCTGTGTAATATCCCATGTGAATCTACAGTGTCATCTTTTTGTCAGTTGTCAGAAAATGTGAGAAAAAATGCAGTGTCGCATTTTTTGTCTTTTTCATCTATCAGAAACTGCATGTAAAAATGCAGTGTCCATTTTTCTTATTTTTCGCAAAAGGTGTCGCTTTTCTGGAAGTGTCGAAATGGCCCAAAAACAACTTAATAATGTCACTAAACACTTAGTTGCTCAAGAATTAGGAAAAATAGCGACAGTGTCGAGTGTCGGGTTTTTTGCCTGTGAAAAAACCCGAATAAAAATGCAGACTGTAGCGACAATTAGTTCAAATATGCAGACTGTTAAAAAACGGTTCATTTTTTGTAGGTTGCATTTGAGAGAGTAAAAATCAGAGAAGTAAGAAATGGGTCCTCCTACAAGGAAACAAGTATAACCTGATGTGGATTCTCTGGTATCCATGTCTCCTGCCCAATCGGATCTGAATAGGTAGTTAGTGTGATAAATTAGCATCTGAACAGCTAACAGAAAGTGAAAAATTGTGATTCAATATATACAAATTTTCTTCTCTATAAGTAGAGAGGATTTCTTTTGAATTCTCATCTAAAATAGTACATCGGTTGGCAGTGAACATGGCTCTATAGCCCTGATCTTGCCATTAGAAAATTGTAGTCGAATAGAGCCTTGGCCTTTGACTTGATGTGAACTGGAGTCACCAAAGAAGATATACTTTGATTCTGTAGCTGTGAGTGTAGTGAAGAGGTCTTTGCACGACGTCATGTGCTGAGAAGCACTTGAATCAAGATACCATTGATGGGCATCTCTACTGGGTTGATCTTGTACCGTCAATGCTTTATCATCATCTTGGAAACCTCTAATTGTGTCAGAGTTGCCTTCTTACTACTGCTGCATCTTCTTCTTCGCTTTATTATGCTTGAGGATATGACAGTCTTTGATGTCGTGGTTGGTTCTCTTGTAGTATCTGCAAAATAGCTTGGTCTTGGATGATGATTGACTGTGTTGCTGCTGTTGTGGTTGCGATGATGCTGGTTGTTCTGCCTTTGTCTTCTTATCCTTGAAGCCTTTCTTTTTCTTGGACTGCTGCTTGTTTGAGTAGAGTGCCATGGATTTAGTACTCATTGTTGAAGACAAGCTTTTTCTCCTAACTTCTTCCTGCAACAGACTTGCTGTCAATTTTTGGAGAGACAGCGCATGAGTATTGCTAAGAAGCAACACTAAATTATCGTAGGAGGATGTTATTGGAGCATGAAGGCGTAGACAATCTGTACATGGGATACTGTGTATTTTTGTACATTGTCGTCTGTGTAATATCCCGTGTAAATTTGCAATGTCACCTTTTTGTCGCCTATCAGAAACTGAGCAAAAAAATGCAGTCTCGCATTTTTTGCCTTTTTCGCCTGTCAGAAACTGCATGTAAAAATGCAGTGTCGCTTTTTGCCCTAATTGTCACCTATCAAAAACTACATGTAAAAATGTAGTGTCGCATTTTTTGCATTTTTCGCAAAAAGTGTCACTTTTCTGGAAGTGCCTAGATGGCCCAAAAACAATTTAATAAGTGTCACTAAACACTTAGTTGCTCAGGAAGGTAGGAAAAATAGTGACAATGTCAAGTGTTGGATTTTTTGCCTGTGAAAAAACTCGAGTCAAAATACAGACTGTGGCGACAATTAGTTCAAATATGTAGACTGTTAAAAAACAGTTCATTTTCTGCAGGTTGCATTTGATAGAGTAAAAATCAGAGAAGGAAGAAGGGCTTTTGGGATGAGTAGGAGTTAGATTAATTTCCAACAGATTATGAGTTCCAAACTCTACAATCAACCAAGTAATTAAAAGTCATTTTAACATCCATCTTGTCGACATAATTTTATATAATCGCCTAGAACAATATCTAGAGAGTACAAAGTTCTGCTGAATTCCAACTAAATTCAGTTTACCATTCTTGGAACCATTAGGATCCGGTATCCAATTGAGCTCACAAGAATAATATCACTAATGAATCAACTTTATCTCTCAACTGAGAAATACTCATCCAAGAATTCAGTATCCTATGTACACAATTCCTTGATGAATCCGAATGACTCATAAATTATGTGTCTTACAAGCAATACTTCGGTGAATTTTCTTCACACTGTCCATTTTACCAATTAACTTCCACAGGAGAAAATCAACTACTCAAGTTAATTGCTCATGATTTAGAAATCTTAAATATCTAGGTGCAGATCTTAATTGTACTGTACAACACCACATTTAGATCCATATCCAAATCACTTTTAAGTTAACCTATAGATCTATCAAAACAGATCTGTTAACTCTGCAAGTAATTGTCAAACACAATACTTGATCATATGTCTATGTTCAACGACTAGGTTAAGTGCACCAAATAACCTTAGTAACCAGGAATACATAGTAGATCCAAACGAGATTAATCATGCACATATGAGAAAAATTTCACTATGACCCCATACATCAACATATATATCCTTATCTGGCAGATTCCTCCAAATTCCGCATATGCTACTCACATATATCACTGAGAATCTTGTAACTCAGCTACAAAAGATTCTCTCTCTCTTGAGTAAACAACATATCTGGGAAATCTCTGAAGTGAATAATTCCACATTACAAGTTTTCCAACCATCATACTTTTACCAACAAAATTTTTTCAACCAATTAACTTCAGATCTTAGTGCACAAACCAAGATTAGCCTGACTTATACAGACATCTTTGGACATAAGGTTAAGATTAAAACTTTATTCCTCTGATCTAATCCATAACTAAATGATACTTGGTAGCCAATTAGTGAACCTTACTTTAATCTTTACCACTACTTCCCATATTCATGAAACTCCCAAAACTACTCTAGTTCTAGATTATTCAAAACAATCACTAGAGATTTCCTCTATTCCACTGGATAGTTCCACCATTGCACGCAAACTGGATTCCACAAAAGGAATCTATGCAACTAGTTGATCCCATGAAAGTCTTATTCCTAATTTTGATTAAAAAGTTCTCAGGAGACAACGTATAAGATATCAAAGATTCTAAAAAATCAGTAATGAGTATCCAATACTATTACAAACCAAACTTTTTTCTTAAATCATAAAATATCTTATCCCGAGTGATAGAAACATTACTCTCAATAATCAACTATCAAATAGAGATAATCAATTGGGCTCAGAAAGTCTAAATTCCACTTAATCAATTGAAAACATCAATTGATTCTGAGCTATATTCACAAACTGAAATGGAAGTATGAATTCATATAACTTTAACAGTCCTTCAGAACCTAGTTCTACACCGGAAGAAATTATATGAATCTCAATCCAATTGTCTTGTATTTAAAAAATTTCTAAAATGTAGAGATTTAATTAAAAGAGAAATAGCTTTTAAGGATTTCTGATTTGGATTTTATGAGATACCATTTAGGGATCCGGATCTATACCTCATAAAATCTCCAAATACCCTAAACAAGTTTTAAACAATAATTTCAACTGTTAGCATCACAAATAATATAAATACTAACCACTGGTCTACTAATCATTCTCGCACAAAAATTCCCCTTTGAAATCACCAATGTCCCATACCATCAGTTTTCTCTCCAAGAAAGTTCTTTGCTTTTAGATCCGATCATCATAAAATTAAAAAGATTATCTGACCATCCTATATCCAACATAGAATCCAATCTTCAACTCCCATTGAATTCTCCATTTCCTTAAGTATTTTCCCTGTAGATGACAATATCATCTAAGAATACCACTAGGTATCAGTATGGACAAGAAGCCTCGTTCATATACAGTTGAAATAACCCAAGTGTATTCATCAAAAACCAAAAGGAAAAATTCAAAATAGCTAAAGTATATACCAATAGATATCCAAAATCTATATCCGAAATGGTACAAGGAATTCAATTCCTTCAAGAAGAACTTCAATTGCATTATCCAATAATTCAGAGATCTAAAAACTCTATTTGGATTTCCAATACTAGATTTGCATATATCTATTCCACCGAGTATTGGAGTACCCCCATATTTGTTCTAAATAGATCGTAATAATCCACTAATAAAATTGTGAATTAACAAGAATCTGCACATGGGTTTTATCAACACATAAACAACCCATCTGGTTGGTACTATCAATCCAAATTCCTATGTTGGATGATTCTAACGAATCCCCAAGATACTCGGCCAGAGCTATCCAAGAGCAACTCTCACCTTAGACCGAGGAGGTCTCTGAGAAGACGAGACGAATGAAGACTGAGAGCCAAGTATGAGAGCCGAGAAGTACTAGTTAGGAATGACAAGGAAGAACTGTGTAAGCCTCATGGTGAATCCCGAAAGATGGAATGACCATGTAGGAACTAGTATTTCTAGGCTAATATAATAAATGCAAGTAGACCCCTCTTAAAGAAAATAGAGCCACCTTTTGATGGTCACATCTAGTGGAGAGCATAATTCCACTTGTAATTTGTGTAATGTGAAAATGCCACTAAGATGTCACCTAAGGAGCTCTCTTGTTTATTTAAGAGACTCCCTCTTTGAGAAGAGGAGCTTTTTGTGTAATGTATCTACTCCATGCTGAAATGAGAATAGCTTCCATGAGTTTGATACATCCTTGAGCTCCTTGATCATGCTTGTTTCTTGAGTGATGCATGTATGCCCTTTGCATGTGGTTGTGGAACTTAGTGATGGATTAGTTTTCTTGCTTTTCTAGTTGTGGATTAGATTTCCTTTCTCGCTTGTGGATTAAAGTAGGTTTCAACATTTAGGTAAACTATAGAGCCTAGAAATGTGGTGTAAATCTTGCAGATTCTTGACATTCTAGTGCTTGATGTTTTTGGGATGTTGATTCTTGGACTTCTAAAATGTTGTTAGATTAGTTTCTTGGTTCAGTTTTGTGGATTAATACAAGTGTAGCATAGTTTAGGATATGATTCAGTGCGTTTTGTAGCATTAAAGTAGGATTTCATTGTTTGTTCAACGGATCTGCACACTGATTTTATGGTTGAATGTTTGGCATGTATGAGTGGTTGTTTATGCATGTGCATTAGTCCAAGAATGACCTTCCGTGGTGTCCTTTGATAGGCAGGACATAAATTACAATGATTATCAGTCTCCTCTGCCTAATTTTGGGCTCTGAAACAAGAAAGAATAACTTAAGCAAGAGCCCACTGTCTCTGTTGACAAGCCGAACAAGAAGTAAAACGAACTAAACCAGTTCACAGATCCTCTAGAGCACAAGATCTGTAAACATTTGGCGCCATTACTACTTGGACCAACACATTCTCAATCTATAAACTATTGTAATGTTGCCCACACTCAGAATCCTAGCCACAATCACTTCATCCTTGCACACCTCTGAGTTCTTGCCCTTCACTATTCCTGACCATGCAGTTTGATCTCTGAAATGAAAAACTTCACCTACACAAAACCTGCAATACAAGAACAGTTTGCAGCAAACATCCACATGATTTCCACCACCACCCTCACAATATACACCTCCATCAGACCTGCAACACAACACAATAGCCTTCATCCATCTCTGCCAGCACTCAATGCAGCCTCTTCTCTCCCTGCACTCATCCAAGAATTCTTTTCCATTCCATTCCGTTCATACCTCACGTAACCTCCATCACCTTTTCGCCCAGCCCACCCAGCCCCTTCACACCCCTGTCTCCATCTCGACAGGACCCTTTCTTCTCCACATATCGACTGGATCGGAACGTCAAAAAAAAAAATTCAAATCTCGACCGAGTCTCCATTTGAGATCTTGACCGAATCGCCATTTGAGATCTCGACCAAATTGCCATTTGAAATCTCAACTGAATTTGTGAACACCATCTCGACCGACGATTTTTTTTTTTCAAATCTCAACCGACGTTTTTTGGTCACGATCTCGACCGAAGGTTTTGGTTAAGGTCTCGACCAAAGGTTTTGGTTACGATCTCAACCGAAGGTTTTGGTCGCGATCTCGACCGAGTCGGGACTCCATCTCAACCAAATCCTGTGGACTCCATCTCGATCGAGTCTTGTGAACTCCATCTCAACCGGTCCGGATCCACGGCCAAGCACATAATTTTCGACCGAGATCTCTGATTGTAATTTCGACCAAACACACCAGCTTGACAGAGCCTTAGAGCTCAAAAAAAAAAAAGACATATACACTAAATTTTTTTTTCCAAAAAATACCACTCATACCAATAGAAAGCCCTTCTGATATGGAGTCTCCCCCTTGAGTTCCCTACTAGCCAAAAAAAAAAAATTCTAAAAAATCAAAAAACACAGCATCTCCTATAGTTGAACAAATCAGACATCATAGGTTCTATCGAATGAGGTCCCAAATACACGAGCCATCCACAAACCCATTCAAGGGACAAGAACTTGATAGTGTCGAGTCTTTACGAGCACGAGCCCATGTTCATGGTGTTGAAGCATCACACACCATAACACACCTGAATGGAGCTTTTGCCACTCACGGAGCTCATCTTGAGAAGAGAACACCCAAGTTTGATCTACCCAAGTTTGACGGTAGTTCAGACCCTCAAATATTCTTGCAAATCTTTGAGAATGCATGTGACATTCATGGCAAAACATCTCCTGATGCTATGGTCCAATTGTTTTCCATGACCATGATCGCTAAAGCACGTGATTGGTTTTTTAACCTTGATCGTGAAAATAAGACAGATTGGTCAATTTTGAAAGAATCCTTTACCAAGCATTTTAAACCATTTCATTTAATAGAGAGTCCTTTTGTCAAATTGAGTAATATCAAGATGACAAAAGATGAACGCGTACAAGACTACATTGAGCGATTCAAGTGCCTCAATAGTCAAGTACAAGAATAGCCGCCCACCAAACAGATGCTCATCATCTAATTTTTAGTTGGCCTTCCAAGATGGATTAGATGAGAGCTTCGATCCAATAATGAATATACGAGCCTAAAGTAAGCTATGTCTGATGCCATTAAGGAAGAAGATGAAGGATCAGATGTTGATGAGTCTAGAGAAAGGAAAGCACCCCGTGCTCCTGTCCATGAGTCGAAGTCGATCGAGGATACCCGAGATCAACTTTGGAAATCACAGTTGGAGTTGCTTAATCAGCGACATCAACTGCAGATGGAGAAACTCACCAATGAGTTTCAAGCTACTCTGAAGTCTATCCAACATAGTATGCCTCGTCAACCACATGTACCTAATAGACAAAAACCCTCTGGTGCCCACACTGTCGGGCTATGCATCCTGTTGATGCTTGTCCTTCATATCAGCCTATCCAACCACATGCCATCTAACAATATGAAGAACAACCATCACAATCTGGACATTCCTCGCATTATCACGAATACCCACCAGAAAGTCCAGAACCACTAGCCATACAAGATTGTTATGCCACTATACAAGGGCCCATGATCAACATATGTTTCATCTGTGGTGAAACCGGCCACTTCATGGTTGATTGTCCTATCAAGGCCAAGTACCATGCCGAGTGTCCCGATTGTGTCAGAAAACACAGTTTCAAAGACTGCCCAAAACAACCAAGCAAGATTCATATGGGGCAAGGGAGATAGGAAGAACGAGAACGGAGAAGTAAGCAGGAATATTGCGGAACAACTCTCCCACTCTAATTAGCTGCTAGGTGAAAAAGTAGTCTAATAGATAGCTTATGCTAAAGATAATCACAGCTTTATGCATTTCGATTGCCCAACAAGATCTTGAAAATTAATTCATACTCTAAAAACAAGAGTACAGTCCACCGAATAGATTGGAGATGGTTTGTGTGTGGTACTACTGAAATCAGATTAAACGTGAAGTATAGTTCAGAAATAAATGGAAGAGCAGTATGATATCGCGAGCGTCAAAGACAGTCATCGTTTGATCAGAAACTGAGGAGTTGTAGACGTCCGTGTTCTGATCAGGGTGAGTATACAAGCACAATCAAACAACAATGAAAGTGCATTCAATCACAACACACATTCATCTCTGTTGTGACACAGATAAAAACGTGTTGCTGCTATATTACACTGAAGCACAATACAAATAGCAATTACAACCAAGATTGACGGCGTAATTGAGAGACTCAAATAATCCGTCTCATGGACGTAGCAACCAACAATCTGTGCTTGTATGATCTATTTATGTATTCCATTTGTGTATGAACTACAATAAATGATTGTCACCTAATTAGGTAAGCCGCTTGTACTTGGAAGTATATGGCTTCTATGACAACTATACATAGTGTATATTGTCAACCCATAGGGAATATTGATGAGGGCATTGCAAATTCTCTCACTTCGCTTTATAAGGGAAGTGGCTTTCTCTCACTTCACAAATTTGGGAAGTGGCTGGGAACGTTCCTCGTTCAAAGTAGATGACCTTCGGCATTTTTCTCTCTTCGAGATTTTGCGAAAAAGGCGAAGGTGCCCTTAAAAAGACAAAAGTGCCCTTAAAAAGATGAAGGTGTCTTTAAAACAGTTCAGCATGAGAAATAGATGATGTGAGAGATTTCAACTAGTTTAGTCTAGTTTAGTCATATTTTGGTAAATTGTCAATAAGAGGCCAAAACTCATTTTAGACTTAGAGATAAACTTTTTGAAGTTATATTAGTTTAAAATACATTCAATAAACACTTTTTGAAAGTTAGAGGGAAAGCCAAGTGGCCAAATAGGGTTTGGACACTCTATAAAAGGATGTAACTCATGGAGAGACACATCTTCTCTCTTCTCTCTCTCATTTCATCATTATACATGGTTCTCTTTGGGTTCTACTACTCATTGGTGCACTCTCATGATGTTTTCTTGCAATCTTGTGTGTAGAATGCTCATATTTTGCTATTTTCGGTTTCACACGTGTGAAATACGTAGGGTACTGTAATTGTATGGAAAACAAACATATTTTATGTTTTGGTTCATGTTTTATCAATATCTCTTAGTTTGCATCTCATTTTGTATGTAGATGCCGATTTTTCTACATTGGCAGAATTATTGATTTGCTCCTTATTGTAACCAAAGATCAGGGACATGGATTGGATCTTGAATGATCTGAAATCCTTCACATGGTATCAGAGCTCTTTTGTTTCAGGTTATGAAAGGATCAGCCACATTTATCAAAGATTTGGAGGAGTTACCAATGCTAGAGCATGCTAGATTGATTTCTACTCAAAAATCAGCATTGCACGTGTAGAATTGATCTTTTGTAGGTCAAAACTCAATATAGGGTTATATACTTGATCAATTCCGATTTCACACTTGGCTTACTGGATTTAGATGATTTTTGGTCCATTAGAAAGGTCTCATTGGAGTCTACAAGAAGATATATCAAGTTTTTAGAAATTGCATGTAGAATTTGAGATATTCATTTTTTTGTGATTTTGTCAAAACCCTAATTTTGATTGGATCTCTAGTTTGTGAGGTTACTGAACTTTTGATGAGGTTGGCCCCAAAATATGCACTCAAGTTGCTCCTATGTTGCAAGAACGGCAGCTCATGTACCATTGTGGAAACTTATGTGTAGTATAGACCCATCTGAAACAAGCAAGCAAGCCAACCATATGGATATAGAGTCTTGATGTGGCTTTGTGTGTGAAATGAGCCTTTAGTTTTAAGGTTAAGAGTAGTTGTACTAGAATAATAATAGTCAATCTGATGCCAAGTGCTCATTTTTTCTTTGCATTTTCTAGTCACCTTAAGTGGTGCAATATACATGTGCTTGCCAAACTTGATATAAACTTTCTACCAAACCTTTCACATGGATAGCTAATGAGAGATTGATACCCAACATTAAATCCTATGCCCAAGCTTTCATGTGGACAACCAATGTGATTGTGCCACAAAGTAGACAGAACTTCCAACAAAAAGTCCACATCCTATGTGGCACCAAGTTGCAGTTCATGATCAAGATGAAAACTTTGTCAAAAGATCTAGTTTTCTAGAAGCTTCTAAAGAAAATTTAACATTCACTTGGGCCTTGAGTCTTCCTCTATTGTTGAGATGTTTTCCTTGGGTGATGATTCTCCCACATTGGCAAGCCCTCATGCTAGAGCTTCCCCCTCACAAGAGGTATCATCTAAGTGAATGTATGAACTCTGAAGTATAAAAAATCACCTCTTTTACAATTCATCACAATGTTTGCAAAACAAGAAGATTTAAGAACTGTCACGACAATTTGAAAACTTTAGATAAAAAAATTTAAAATTTATTGTCTTTTTATGAGAGGCACTTTAGATTCAATTCACATATGTGGTGAGTGTTCTAAAATAAGTCTATCCATATTCAAATTGATGTCTCTCTTCTCACACGTGGTGAGTTGGTGTATCGTTCTTGGGTTTTTCCACATTGGTTCTATTCTCTTGGTCCCACAAATTGATAATACGAAAAAGCACATTTGGTAATCTTAGGTTTACAAAAATCATGTTATGCTTCTTGTTACTATCAACTGTGGGATCACAAAGCATCAAACCTATCAACTCAGGGATCACAGACTCGCAATGTTTGGGAAACCTTTTTGAGGTTTCCCTCCAAAAACCGATATGTCAAAAAGTTCTTCGGCCTCTATTGAGTGACAAGCTCTTACTTGTCGATTTTCCTTAATAAAACCCAAGATATATGACATGAAAATTCCTGTACAATTTCTGCCATGCCAATTTTTGAGAAAAGATACCGGTTCCATTCTTGAACTATGCCGGCTTTCTCGAACACAGTCACAGAGCATCTAACCTATCACCATGGGATGAAAGAGCATTGAACCTATGAATGGTGGGATGAGAGAACCTGGTTGGGCGAGCCCAACTCGAGCACGATACACCATCTCACCAAGTGTGCGCATGGGGAAGAAATAAAGTTTTTTATTTATTGTATGGAAAGAACTGAAATTGAATGTGCGTTGACGATATAGAGTCAAGTGAGTTTGATTTGGCATGATCTAGGCTAGGCCCTCCCTGGATGCAAACACGGGGCTCCGTGCCGGACGCCGGTTTTGGGTGGCACAAAACCACCGACACAGACACAGACATACTCTCCACGAACTGTGTGTGGTACTGTGACGACGCCAGCCGGTGATCGAACCTTCGTGGAAATCCTAGATTTGACTTAGCATTACCTGATGCTGATGTCGCTCCCTCACCCTGCCTGCGCATTGGCGGTGCTGCTTCTCGTCGGCGTCCGGAGCCAGGTAGTATGCTATGGAACTGGTCTCTCTCTCTCTCTCTCTCTCTCTCTCTCTCTCCCTCTCACAGAGCTCTCTCAGCTCACCTACCAACTTGGGAGAGCGCGGGCGACGTGACCGCCGGCCCTTGGGGTTTGGCCTCCACAGTGCCGGCGTCCGGCATGACTGCTGCAAATTCCAATACCTACCAACCCCTTGTGTGTGTAAGTGACGGCACTCCACTTCAAATTTCTAACAAATTTGTAAGAGTGAGTTTGAACTTGGGGGCTTCAATCCATTTCAACAAATAGACTTATCACCCACTCATCCTACCCTACATTAATAGAAACCAACACATTTCATGCACTTCCCCTTGATTGATTGAGGCAACACCAAGGTGAGTTAAGTACTACCATGGTCCCACCACGTCGCCACCAAAGGATTTCTATTTATGGGACCCCCTCCCTCAATAAAGTGTTGCCATGTGGTGACAATTATATTTCTCTATGTACTACATGTCTAGACCAAATATAAGCCTGGAGCTACGACGCCTACTGCCAGCGATATTTGACCAGCTACTAGCTGATCCACAACTTAATCAACGAATGGAGAATTAGCACATCATCTCTTTCCAGAAGGGCTCCTACTAGCTTGTAGAGGGATTGTCCTCTCAACAAATAAGAGTTTGCCACACTAGCAAAAACTTTCCAAACATCGATCATGATAATATGTACATTGCTACTAGTTTGAAAGTGGCCTTCCAAAAGTGTTACTATTAAAGGCATCTTTAAGAATCCTACTGATTCTCTCAAAAAATCTATGAAGTTTGCATAAAGTAAAATTTCTAAATAGGTGCTTCAAAACAATGTAGTGTACAAAGAACGAACCTAGGGGTGGATGGGTGTGTGTGTGTGTGTGTGTGTGTGTGTGTGTGTGTGTGAGAGAGAGAGAGAGAGAGAGAGAGAGAGAGAGAGAGAGAGAGAGAGAGAGAGAGAGAGAGAGAGAGAGAGATCTTAATCCAACTTGCACAACGAGCTTAACATTCAAAAACTTTGCAAAAGAATGATAAGATTGTATTACAGTTTGAATCATTGGATAAGATAAACATATTAATGTTGCTAAAACTATTATATAACTACTGATTCTAATTGATATACTACATTAGCTATTTATCAATATATTGACTATAGTGCACTCACTAGATATTGACTATAGTACACTCAACAGATACAAATGGCTAAAAGCACCATCAACAACTTTGACATTTCAAAGGCAACAAACTTGTGGATTTCCTAATTTATTACTTTTTTCTTGACTACAATTAACCATTGGTTAGGAGGTTTTTACAACAATAAACATGCAAAAGTGCTCAAAGAGAGCAAAATGGGTTAGCCTCCTTAAACAAGAACAAGCAGTGAGCAATGGTTAAGTCACCAAACCCAATTCCCCTATAGTTTCTATCTAGCCAAATGTTCCATAAAGTGACAGCTCTTAACACATTGCCAGAAACAATCAATGCTAAGATCATTAAACACTATGTCATTAAGAAGGAAATTTAGAACAACCTTTTATACTTCACATGGAATCTAGCTATGAATAAACTACAAATGGATCTCCCGGAGGTGAATATTAAATTCACATGTGTGGACTGACCACAACATGTACTTGTGATCTCCTAAGGTGTGTAGATGCACCAAGATCAAGACTAGATTGAGATTCAAGATCTATCTTTGATTCTATGGCAAAAACACACTACTACATGCATTCAATCACTTCCAACTCTCACTCACACGTGTGGGAAGTATCCAGAAATTATTCTAAGTAAAAACAAGCTGCTTTCCTCAAGTAGAGAGAGAAAATCAACATGAGCTCTCGGGTAGAGAGAGAAAGCTAGAAAATCACTTACACTCAAAATCCACTCAATCTCTTGATCAAATAGATCCAAATGAAAAGTACAATGATACTAGTAGATCCACGAGCTACCACAATGCCTAACTATGATTGGACCACACTTTTGACACCTCTTAATTCTATTGGACCATTGATCCATTCACCTCTAAATTCTATTGGACCATTTTCAAGCAAATCTCAAATTCTATTGGACCCCTCAAGGTTCCACCTCTAAATCATATTGGACCTCTTAAATTTCATCAAACAAAAGTATTACACTTGTCTACACTCTAATTGGCACGAGTTTAGCATCTTACTCTATTTTGGCTAAATAGTGGCATTACAAGTGGAAATGGATAATTTGCCATCTATGCCAAATTTGGTCCTATCAACATCCTACACATAAGACCCCTATATCTAACATAGATAATCTTTTTCAATTCTTCACACTCCTCCTAAAAAATTATATATGAAGATCTAAGCATTGATCTTGATATAACTCCAAGATTAGATCTATGCTTGATGAAAGCACTTTTGCTCAAAGGCTTGGTGAGTAGATCGGCAATACAAGAGGACGAGTTGACATGCTCCAAATAGATTTCTCCTCCAATAAGCTTTTCTCTCACAAAATGGTGTGCCACTTCTATATGCTTGCTTCTTGCATGAAATATGGGATTATTAGCAAGAGCTTGGGCCGAGATATTATCACACTTGATCATTGGTAGATCATCTTCCTTGATGTAGTTTAGGTCCAATAATAATCTCTTGATCCAAAGCACCTCTTTGGTGGTTGTAGTGACTGCTTTGTACTCGGCCTCACATGAAGAGAGAGATATAGTATCTTGCCTTTTGGAAAGCCAAGATATTAGATTGCCTCCAAGAAAGATAGTGTATGCACTAATAGACTTTCGATCCATCTTGTCACTTGCAAAATCCAAATTTGAGTAGCTAACAATGGATAGATCTTCACTTTTATAAAGAAGACCATAATCACAAGATGAAGATACATATCTTAGAATCCTCTTGGCCATCTTCCAATGATGGATCTTAGGATCTTGCATAAATTGACTCAATTTGTGCACACAAAAACTTAAATCGGGCCTAGTAATGGTAAGCCAAATCAAGGAGCCTACAAGACTCCTAAAAAGTGTGATGTCCTCGAAGGATCTTTCATCACCTTTATTAGGATCTTTTACAATTTGCTCCATTGGAGTATCTATGCTCTTAGAATTTTCCATATGAAATTTTTTCAACATAGAGTGAGCATATCTAGATTGGCATATAAAAACATGATCTTCATAAAATCAATCTCTAAGCCTAGGATGTAATGTATTTCTCCTAGATCTTGCATTTTAAACTCACATCCAAGTGCTAGCTTAGTTTCACCAACTATATTGATACAACTTCCACAAATAATTATGTCATCAACATAAATTAGAAGAATGACAATATTACGATCAACAAACTTTAGATACATGGAAGGATCATAGTCACTAAGAGTAAATCCTAGTGAGATAAGGAAAGAATTAAGTCTTGAATACCATGATCTTGGTGCTTGCTTGAGTCCTTAAAGACATTTGAAGAGCAAGCACACTTTGAAAAAACAAGCAAGAGAAATAAGAATTCTTATTGTCACCATCTTTGCAACGGGTGCAAAGGTCTCCTCATAATCAAGGCCATGGATTTGAGCAAATCCTTTGGCACATAATCTTGCTTTATACTTGTTGATGGTGCCATCATGATTGTACTTGATCCGAAATACCCACTTGCAACCAATCACATGCTTGTTGGATGGAGGATCCACAAGCTCCCAAGTATTGTTGGTGATCAATGCATCATACTCTTGCTTCATGGCATCATACCACTCCTTGGTATTGAGTGCCTCTTGTACATTCTTTGGCTCTTCATGAGAGACATAAAAAACATAATTAGTGGAATCAAGATCCACTTGTTTGCCTTTGTCAACATATGAGAGCCTCTTAGGCTCGGATCTATCTCTCATGGATCTTCTTGGTGAGAAAATACTTCTTGATCTCGGCCTCTTCAAAAGATGAATGTTGATCTTCATGAAAGACAACATCGCTACTTTCAATAACTTGAGAAGTAGAGAGTACAAAGACTCTATAGGCCTTTTTGGTGGATGAGTATCCAACCATGATCCCTTTGCATGCACTAGGATCTTCCTTCTTCCTTGTTTCCAAGGGAATATGGGCAAAGCATATGCATCCAGAAACTCTAAGGTGATCAACCTTAGGCTTCTTCAAATATAAGATTTCATATGGTGACTTTCCTCCAAGAGCTATATGTGGGAGCCTCTTGCAAAGATAATTTGCACAATTAATGGCTTCTCTCCAAAAATCTTTGGGCAAAGATGCCTCAATTCTCATAGATTTTGCACATTCACATAGAGATCTATTCTTTCTCTCGGCCACTCCATTTTGAGATGGAGAATAGGCAGAAGAGAACTCTCTTTTGATGCCTTCAAGCTCACAAAAATCATGAAATTTATTGGAGATATATTCACCACCTCCATCACATCTAAGAGCTTTAATCTTGAATGAGAATTGCTTCTCTACATAAGCTTTGAAAATAAGAAAATGATCAAACACCATAGATTTAGAAGCAAGAAGATATATCCAAGTGAATCTTGTGAAATCATCAATGAAAGTAACAAAACAAGTGGCTCCTCCCTTGCTTATAGTTGATGAGAAATGCACATCCGAGTGGATTAACTCCAAAGGATGCTTGCTTTTGATAGAAGATCTTGTAAATGGCTTTTTGTGAGATTTAGCAATAGCACAAGCCTCACAAGGCTTGATCTTCTTGGAGAATGGATTTTGCAAGCCAATAGCTTTGGCCTCTTTGACCATAGAGAGCATGGATTTGTAGTTGGGATGTCCCAACCTCCTATGCCATAATTCCTCCATAGAGAACTTGTTCATAAGAGCAACATTACAAGCATTCACATATTCATTTGGATCTAGTTTATAGATGCCTCCAAATCTAGATCCTAATGCAAGTATCTCATCATTCTTCTTGATAGTGCAAGTATCAACATTGAATTTTACATCAAGGCCATTATCAAGCAATTGGCCAACACTAATGAGATTCTTAGTAAGCTTAGGCACATAAAGAACTTTAGAAAGAGAAAGAACTTTAGAGGATGCAAGCTTTAAGGGAATGTTCCCTATGCCTTCAATAGGACATTCAAAGTCATTTGCAGTGTATATTGATTTCTTGACTCCATCATAAGGTGCAATAGAAGAGAAAGAATCCTTGGAGCTACACATATGTGAAGAGGCTCCACTATCAATATACCATAAGTCGTCCTTCTTGAAAGGAGTGGATGAAAAGCTAGAGACCATAAGAGATCCCTCTCCATCACTTGCAATAGTGTCTTTCTTCTCATTGGTGATGTTGGCTTGCTTGAGTTGATTCTTCTTCTTCTTGAAGCAATTGGTGGCATAATGGCCTTTCTTGCCACAATAAAAGCACTTGATCTTCTTCTTCTTACGCTTGGATGATGAAGCATTAGAGGAATCATCTTCCTCCTCATCTTTATATTTGGATTTGGCTTTGTCCTTGCTTAAGGATTGTTGATATTGGTTCTTGCTCCTCCCTTTGTGCTTGTCCTTGGCAAAGAGGGCTTTGCCATCATTATGAGTGAGAGAAAGCTTGTCCATCCTCAAGAGCTTGTAGTCTTGTCTTTATTCTTCAAAAATTAGCACACTTTGGAGAGCCTCCAAACTTGGTAGCTCCTCCTTCATGGCATAGGATTGGACAAGGTTATCAAATTACTTCTCAA